>OY821759.1:42329611-43529611 GCA_963682095.1 Potentilla sterilis
GAATGAATCACCCTTGGCGAGCGGATGACTCTGGCGAACGTACTCGTCTGCTCCCTTCTACCTGACTTTTCGATCAAGCGACTGTTACGCGGGCGTTGACAGGCCGACGTAAAGGGCTCGAATAAGACCTAACTAAATGATTACTAGGATTTTCTACTGAACCTTTTGTAGATTGAGATAATCTTACTTCGATCCTGGGATGCAAAGCAGAGCTTTAAATCAAGACCGCGGAGTATGTTCGTCCAACCTTTGGCAGATTGGGAAAGACTGTTACCGGGGTAAGGACTCGTTTTGTCACAAGGCGTGACGACTAGACTCGATATGTCTCAGCGATGCTTCGACACGAACGCAAGACACTTTCGACAACAACGGCAGGTGTACGGCGACCGACGGTGGGCGTAGATTTGCGACTAGGTTGGAAGAGTGGTCGTTTGCAGTTGGTGGAATGCAGTTCGCGAGAGATTGCTCCGGAGAGGCTTGCAAGATTTGCGAGACAAAAGCTTGTTGTTAGATGGTTGTGAACCCTTTCTACGTTGTCCCAGAGTTCTTTATATAGAGATCTCAAAACCCCAAATACTTGTGTATCAAGCATAATGGATTCTGATATCGAATAGGATTGTATTACCTTAAACCACCTCCAATTCGGATTCCTAGAAAGACTCCAAATCTACTCCTAGAAGGAATTTGATCTAAAATATATAGGATTACCCACTAATGGGTGACCCTTTAGGCTTCGGCCCATAGTCTCGGATAAATGTTAATTTAGGCTCAAACATTGCCCCCCAGCCTTCGATATTAAAAGCCCATTGAAATTGAAGAAGTTTGAGAAAGCCCAATCCGGACCCATTTAAAAACTTGAAAGAATGCGTCGTTCCCTCTAACCAATGCAACTTTACCAATTCGAGCTCAGAAGACTGTTCACGAAACCCTAAATCGTTTCCAAACACCCCGCCTCAGAAATTCACAGAACCTCTTTCAGATTCTATAAAGCCCTAATCAAGAAACGCAAATTCCATCCCGAAATCTCAAACCTTTCTTCCCCTCTCAACCATGGCCTCAGAAATTTACTACCCAGAAGCTCTTCGTGGAAAGAAAAGAGTCATTGATTCCGTCCTCGAAATCAGAAGCCCATTTCAGACCTCCCTTACCCCACCTGATGACTACGGCCGTGCCGGGCTAGGTCCCAAACAACAAGAGTGCAACACCCAATCCCTATCCTCCATTGTGGACCAGTGCCGTCCACCACCGGTGGCGTTTCGCGGACATAGCATCAACTGTGGAGAATGGAAATCCACGAACCATTTTGAGGTTCCTATCACCCCTGGCTGCTGGCCTCTACCAACTCGGACCATGGTGGATTGGTATGTCAAGAGGCAAAAGATAGACGCCCGAAGGTGGCGGTATGCCGGGATTGAAGAAGTCCTTGACCTTTGCTTCAGCCTCAATCCAAAGGGAGGAAATCGCTGCATGTTTATGTCCCTGGCATGTTTCTGGAATCCATCCGCGAACGCCTTCGACTTTAAGTTCGGGCAAGCCAGCATCACCCTTCTAGACCTATACGTCGGGCTAGGGTTTCTTATGGGCAGAAAACCCTTTGATCAAGACGACTACCCGCAGAGCGATGTGCCATCCACCCCTCTGCCTGCTCTCCACAATATGAGCTATCAAACGTGGATTGATGAGTTTAGCCCGATGACGGATGATATCGGAGGAATAGCCTTCCTCGACTTTTGGCTAAACAAGTTCGTGTTCTGCCCATCCGCCTCCAAGATGACCAAGACCTATAAACGAATGGCGGAAATCCTCTATGCCAGCAACGAAATCAGCCTTGCCCCAATAGTCTTGGCCCACCTCTACAGGGGACTCCATACCCTTTCGATGAATCCCTTGACCTGCAAAGTCCCTGGGCCGCTGTGGATTCTGGAGATATGGGCTAATATTTACTTCCCCGGATTGACTTCGGAGCCAAAGGAGCTAGGGGACGAGATGATTGTGGGAGCGGCCTACGCTGTCCAGCCACCTCGCTATGGTCAAGGCTACGCACCTTGTTTTGATATTATTTACCAGACGGATGCGCCAGGCTTCTACTCGGAGGCCCAGATGCTCCTAAGCCGGCAGCACCCCTCAGCTCTGAGAACTGGCTTTCTGCCGTCCGTCGATCAATGCGAGGAGGGGCAAAAATTATTTTTGCAATGCATATCCATGGCGGACCTCCCCCTCTTTTCTTCAGACAAAGGTGGACAAGGCGTCGAAGTCTATGCACCCCAGCTCTTCGCTCGTCAATTTGGACTTACGCAGCTTCTTCCTTATCCGCCAGTCCAGAGTCTCAACCTATTCTCCGCCTGGCGGCCAAGCAAGGATAATCTGGCGGATGAAGATGCTCCTTCTACTTCTACCCTGCGTCCTGCAATCCTTCCATCGCTAGAGGAATGCCAAGAGTTGACAATTTCCGGCATAGCCTCAGGCGAATATCAAATTTGGTGGGAAAAACTCCGAGGCCACTTTTTCAAGAAGGAATTTATGCATTGGTTCCTGTCCTTATTTCGGAGCCACCGGAAGTTTCTCACCTCTGAGGACGCCAAGGTACTCGATGGGGGTCCTTTGTACCCTGAACCAGAAGCTGATATTGTACAGGTAAACATTCGCTAAGCTACTATTCACCTTGGTTACGTTGTATTTAGAAAAACCACTAACTGATTTTTCGTGCCACAGGCCTCCAAGAAATCCCTTCCTGCCATAAAGAAAAGGAAGGCTCCTCAAACTCCCCCTGCGGCGGCTCAAAGTCAGAAGAAAGTGAAGCCTCCTCCCCTAGCGATTGAAGAGGAAGAAGATGAGGAAGACAACGCGCCAGTAAGTATTTAAATTAATCCGCCATTAAAGCTTCATCATTAACTGATATTTTTCTTTAGACCAACTTATAAGTCTGATGTAGTTGGCGAACTTCCTTCCCCAGGGGCTAGCTCTCAGACGGAGTAAAAAACCAACTTCCAGCACTGCTCCTACTGCACCCAAACCAATTGAGATTTCCTCAGGTGAGTCTTTCGACTTTATTAGTTCACCACCAGGCGGTCCTGAACCTGGACATAGAATTCCAGAGACCTGGGACGAAATTCAAGCTGCCTGGCGAAAGCTTGAAAGTTTTCTTGATCGATGCCGGAGAAAACCTCCAATAGATGCGACTCCCCTAAACTGGCTTTCTCCTGATACAGGTACCACCTGCACTCCTTTGGTCAATGCTCCAACTCCAGCCCAGACTAATCCTTTGACCAATCCGGCCCCCTCCGCAGAGAAAACCGTGGGAGAGACATCATCCGCCCGAGCTCCGACAACACTGGCGATCGTGAAAGAACCGCCAAGGGTGATACTTCTGGAGTCAGACCAAGAACCAGAAGTACCAGGGGTGACCATTGAAGAGTTCCTGTAGTCTAACGCGGACGTCGTCATAGAGGCCGGATCCTACCCGGAAGTGCCCCCAGCTTCTTCCCTGGGCGAACCTGCGAAGCCAGTAACTCCATGGGTAGAAATCCCGGTGGATACCCCTCCTGAACCAGAGGTACCCTTCTAACAACCTTTATTCATTTTAGGTTTAGATTGTTTAAGTATTAATTCTCATCACACTCATGTTCTTTTCAGGTGTTAGAGACTCCTATCCAGTCTAGGAGTGCTGAGAATGTTGGCGAACGGAGCTTGGTCCCATTTCTTCCTCAGCCCAAAATCCCAAGCAAGGGTCCATTCGCGTCAATCTCCCCACAAACCGCCACCACCGGCTCCAAATCCATCCCTCGACTTAGTGACGATCCTCTAATGCAGCTGCCAACCCCAAAGAGGTCCAAAGCTGAACTCAAGGAAGCCTGGAGCTTCATAAGCCAAGTATACCAGGAAAATCTCACGGATGAGAAGGTTCGTGAGAGGATCCAAGGGGCATTGCAGACCCTGGAGAATCAAGTTCACCATCTGCCCGCCACAGCTCAAGCCAGGGTAAATGAGATTTTGATCACCTTCTCCAAGCTCCTTGAAACCCTCCAAAACAAGGCGGGCGAGGCTCCAAAACAAAAAGCCAAAACCAGCAAGAAGACTTCGGTCCTATCCAAGGCCATGGAATCCTACTCCTCCCTTGTGCTTGCTGTCGAACAAGAAGACGAGAAGGAAATCAAACGCCTGGAGCGAGAAAAAGAGCTTCTCGATCGGAAAATAGCAATGGTGGGGGAGAGGCAAAATGCTCGACTTGACATAGCCTAGGAGAAAAGGGCTCTCTTGATGAAGCTTCGGGCTGAGACAGAAGAAAGCCAAGCAGAGGAAGTGAAACTCCAGGGTGAAATTGAGTATCTGAAGGCTAGGATAGGAAAGTTAGCATTTGAGTTGTTTGAACTCCAGGCCATGCCCCCCGAGTGAATTGGGCCCTTATGTAATATTTATCCTTCATATAATATTGGATTAGTATCAAAAAGTCCAACTCTGATACGAAGCCCAGACTTATCCGGTCCATCTTCAAGCAGCAATGTAGCATTTAATGATCCCTATCTGCAACTGTCAACTTACAAGATGTGGTCAGTTTGAAATTCAAACCTCGTGATCTCCCGTACCACCAAACGGTTGAGGACCATAAAAACCTTCATAACTCTGATTTGACCGATGGTGGGAAACCCTAATTCATCTCAGCCGTTGGATTTCACTCGCCATTCGCTATATAATGAAACCCTTAGTATGCAACGAAAACATATCTTTCATTGCCTTTTGAATTCAGCATGTCTATTCCATTCTCTAAATTCTCCACCAAGCCCCTATGGCTCCCTGAGTCTTTTCCCCCGGATTATACAGAGATGTTTGTTCAAACACCTTAAATCGTATAATCTGGTATTAGATATCGTCTAAGTCGCATAATCTGGTATTATGCCCGTTTGGATAACGTGGATCCTAGATAGAATCCCAAAAGAACGAACTTCTTCCACGTTGTCCCTGGGTATAATAGCGGATAGTGGCTTAGGCGCCATCCTGGTTGAGTTTAGGAGCGAAAAACAGTATCTACAAGCTGTTTATGAACGGCGGGTGTAAATTTCTTTTCTTCTGGTCTTTTGCTAGCCGTTCATGCTCCCGCTTCCTCCTCAGTGAGCCTGATTGCTTCCAACGGCTGAAGCAACCTATGGGTCGGTGAGATGGAAGACACTCTGGACGGATGGTCGGAGGGAATTTGAGATACCTCCATGGGTAAATTTCCTCCAAGAAGTTTATAAGTATAGGCTTATAGGAAATTCTGTACTTGTAAAGCTCTTGACCGCAAAGTCATCCATGAAATGTGAATCTAAACTTTTGATTGACCTTGTCGAAAAACAAAAGCATTGTTGTTTTCCGTGTTGAATGTATTTATTATAACCATAAATTGTTGAGAACCATAAACATTGATTCTCAATCAGACTAAGTAAATGAACTTCGAACAGATTCATAACAAAAGAAAATGAAAAAGACTAATGAACCTCAAGCAGATTCATCTTCTACATTCTATTTATCGCTGGCGGACTCAACCGCCAGGTATTTATCGCTGGCGAACTCAACCACCAGGTCTTCTATGAGGAGCATCCCTTGTATTGCCCCCTAGTATCCTTAGGATGAGGCAAGGTACGCTGCCAAAGCCAAGGGAACTAAGGCAGAGCGTAATTGTGTTGGTAGGAGGCCTTAGGCCGAAGCTTGCCCCCCTGGCTCAACCATAGCGAGCGGCTCTTCATATTCCCAAACAGTAGGGAAGTACATCTTGAGATGGCGCTCATTAATAGGGTTTCGATGGACGTCACCCTCCAAATCTCTAAGTTGATAAGCACCCTTGCCAACAATCCGATCAATGACAAAGGGGCCCTCCCACTTGGGAGACCATTTACCACGTCCAGTATCTCGTTGGCCAAAAAGAAGCATAGTCTTCCAAACCAGATCGCCCTCACCATAGGACTTACCCTTGGTTCTTTTGTCATAAGCTCTGGCGACCTTTTTCTTCTCCAGGACTATGTTCTGCAAAGCGTCTAGTCGCTGCTCATCGAGATCTTCATGCTCCTGGAACATAGCATGAACGTAATCATCTCCAATTAACTGATGCTGCTCACGAACCCGGAGAGATCGAACATTGATCTCCAAAGGAAGAACAACATCATGGCCAAACATTAAGGCGTAGGGGGTAGTTCCTGTAGGAGTTCGTTTAGAGGTACGATACGCCTACAGAGTATTGTCTAGCTCAATATGCCAAGTTCTGGGATTATCCGCCAGCATCTTTTTGATGATAGAAATAATAACCTTGTTACTAGCTTCAGCCTGGCCATTTGATTGAGCGTAATACGGGGAAGAGTGTAAAAAGTGGATGCCATAATCCTGAATGAACGTCTGTGTACTCTCCGCCATAAACGCTGCCCCCCTCTCCGCTACAATACACTCAGGAATGCCATAGCGGCAGATGATATTCTGAAATATGAAACGGATGACTGTTGCCGCATCACAGTTTCGAACAGGGATGGCTTCGACCCACTTGGTGAAGAAGTCTGTGCCAATCAGCAGGTATTTATGTTGGAGAGAAGAATTTGGATGGATTTCCCCAACAAAGTCAAGTGCCCAACCCCTGGCGGGCCAAGGCTTGATGATAGGCTGCATGGGAATATTAGGAATCCGTTGAACTGGTCCATGAATCTGGCACTCAATACAACCTTGGGCAAAGCTGATGCAGTCTTTGAGGATAGATGGCCAAAAATAACCATATCGGTGGATCAGCCACCTCATCTTTGATCCACTCTGATGTGAACCATATACACCCAGATGAACTTCACGCATTAGCTTCTTGGCTTCTACTCCAAAGACACACCTGAGGTCCACGCCTTCCTCTCCCCGGCGAAGCAGCTCGTCGCCTTTGAGTAAATAATTAGTAGCTAAGTACCTGATTCGCCTTTCAGATGGGGCAGAAAGGTCTTGTAAGTATTTAATGATTGGTTGCCACCAATCGGTATCAATAATGTCTAGTGTAGCAACCAACCAATCGCCTCGTTGTTCCCTTCTTGCAGCAAACGATGGCAGCGTCCTGCGTTCCACTTTCAGGATGCGTTCCTTGACGCCATTGGCAAGAGTAATGCCCGTGGCGAGCTGTGCTAATTCATTGGCGGCAAAGTTCTGTTCACGAGGGACATAATCGAGCACCACGTCAGCAAATTGATCTAACAACTCTGATGCTCGTTCCCAGTAATGTATTAGGTGAAAAGACAAGCACTTGTATTCGCCTGTAAGCTGCTTGATGATTAGTAGAGAATCACCATACACTTCGATTTTCTGGCATCCATATCCAATAGTAGTTCCAGTCCAATGATGAGGGCCTCGTATTCAGCCTGGTTGTTTGTGCACGTCCACTCTAGCTGGAAAGAATAAGAGTGGCTGGTCCCTGATGGACTCTGGATGCAAATACCTGCACCCGCCAAGGAGTCTGTACTACTACCATCAAAGTAAAGGATCTAAGGAACCGTTCCAATCATGTTGACGAAAGGGATAGGATCTTCAACCGATTCTTCCAAAGGATGATGAAGTAGGAAATCAGTTACTGCTTGTCCCGTCATCGCCTTGAGCGGTGCATACTGTAAAGAAAACTCAGAGAGAGCTAAGATCCACTTGCCGATCCTACCACGTAAGATAAGCTGAGTAAGCATGTACTTGACCAAGTCCGTTTGAGCTACCACAATGGTGGTAAAGGAAAGCATGTAGTGACGGAGCTTGGTCGCGGCAAAATATAATGCCAAACATAGCCGCTCGATAGGGGAGTATCTTGTTTCTGCGTCCAAAAGGGTCCTGCTGAGGTAAGAAACCGCATATTCGACTTTCTTACCCTCTGTAGTGGTTTTATCCTGAGCCAATAGCCCAACCACATAACTGTTAGAAGCAGAAATGTATAACTTGAGTGGGATTCCCGGTTTTGGCGGCCGTAATACTGGCGGACTGACCAAATATTCCTTAATTTTATCGAAAGCCGCCTGATGTTCAGGACCCCAAACAAAGTGTTCATCCTTCTTGAGTTTCAATAAAGGAGAGAAAGGAGCAATCTTTCCAGCTGAGTTAGATATAAAGCGTCGGAGAAAATTGATTTTTCCCAGCAAACTTTGAAGTTCCCTCTTATTCCGAGGCGCTGGGGCGTCTAGAACAGCTTGTGCTTTATCCCCCGCCACTTCAATGCCCCTTTCATGTACCACGAAACCAAGGAAATCACCAGCACGAACCCCGAAAATGCACTTGGCTGGATTCATTTTGAGCTGGTGCTTCCTCATTCGTGTAAAGACATCACGTAGATGGCTAATATGGTCTGACCAGGATTGAGACTTAACCACCACGTCGTCGATGTAAACTTCCAAAATGTCCCCGAGGATGTCATGGAAGATCAGGTTCATAGCACGCTGATATGTGGCCCCTGCATTGGTCAAGCCAAATGGCATGCTAAGATATTCAAAGGCTCCGGCAAAGCCTGGGCAACGGAAGGCAGTCTTGTGAATGTCCGGCTCGTAAATTGGTATCTGATGATATCCTGCGGTGTCGTCCATGAATGATAACATCTCGTGCCCTGCGACTGCATCTACCAAAAGATCCGCAATAGGCATAGGGTATATATCTTTTGGCGAAGCAGCATTGAGGTCTCTGTAATTGACACAGACCCTAATTTTACCGTTCTTTTTCTTGACAGGAATCACATTCGCCAGCCACTGTGTATATTGGGCTGGCCGGATGATTCCTGCATCAACCATGTTTTGAACTTCTTTCTTGACTGCTATAGCGGTTTTGGCATTCATTCGCCTCTGCTCTTGCTTAATAGGCCTGGCTCCCTCCTTGATAGGTAAACGATGGCAGACCAAATCTTTGGACAATCCAGGCATATCCTGATACTTTTCCGCAAAGCAATCCTTGAATTCTTGCAGCAAATTGATTAGCTGTTGTCTCAGTTCTGGCTCCAGTTGCTGACTAATCCCGACTTCCATAGGTTCGTCGGATGTACCAAGGTTGATTTTCTCCACTTGGTCACGGACTTTAGGTGGAGTGTCGTCTAAGGCTGCCGGTGTAGGCTGAATGGTCTCCACTTCTTCCGTGGTGATGACGTCGTCTTCGTCGATACATTCAACTAGAGCGACCGTATCCGAGGCTAACTGGTCAGCTCTAAACACCCCCAGCCGCTGCAGCAAAGAGGCCACAACTTCTGCCTCCTCAGCCTTGAAATCGTCAATCATGTTGACGACTGGTTGAAAATCGATGGAGACAGGCCGCGAACAATCTGCCTGAACTTGAGTCAATCCCCACCGTGTGAGATCAGTAGAGGTCACCCCTAGCGGGTGTTCTCTGCTATCAACCCCGTCGATCACAAGAGGACGCATAGAGCTGTAATAATAATCAGCTTCCAGCGAGCAAGCCACTATAGAAAAAGGGCGTTCGTCCGCCTTGATCAAAACTAGTTTATCAGAAGCTGGATCCCACATGAGCATCTCCTGATGTAGCGAAGATGGTACTGAGTATGTTTTGTGGATCCAATCACGTCCCAAGATCATCGTGTATGGGACCGTAGTCTCCGTGACGAAAAGACCGTGACAAGCGTTAGAAGGTCCAAGTTTAACCTTGAGCACTAGGAAGCCAGCCGTTTGAGCAACAGCACCAGCAAACCCTCTAACCTTTATAGTATAGTTCTGGATCTTCTCTCTTGGAATCTGAAGTCGTTCCATAGTACTAAGTGTTATCACACTCACCGCCGCGCCTGTATCGATGAGTATCCTGTTCACTTGGACACCCTCCACCTCTGTTGTAACGTAGAGAGGTTTGAGATGTTGAGTCATTGTAAACGTAGGCTTACGAAAAACCATGTGTGAGCTGTGAAGATCAGTGACCCCATAATGGTCATTGTGTCCTGGTGAGGAAATCAAATCCTCATTGGCGGGAAGATCTTCATTGTTTGACGCTTAGATAAGACATACTGGTTTGTCCGCCGCCTCCTCTTGTATGAAATAAGCAGTTGGGATCGGCACAGACTGATACGACCCGAACCTAAAATTACCGTCTAACTGTTTTACTTTTATTATTTCTCCTTAGGAATTGTTTTTACGATTTGAAAGGTTGACTTTTAAATAAGTTGACTCGACCGAGGATTTTATTTCATGACGAGATAGAAGACGTTGAAACGAGTTCGTGGACACGTAGCATGCTCAATTTGGAGTTCGTACGAAAAAGTTACGATGTTGTTGACAGTAGCCGCAGAGGCTACAGCAGGCCCACAGACCCGCAGCAAGTGCCCCGGCACCCGCCCCAAGGCTCGGGACCGGATCACCAGCACCCGGCCTCGGGGTCCAGCACTCTATCCTGCCTCCAGGGACCCTGGGGTAGGGGGGCCAGCCTGCCAAAGAGGGCATCAGAAGTTACAAACAGAAGGGAACCAGTCCCACATCGAAGAGTAAGTCCAGCCCTTACCCCCAACCACCTATATATGGGCCCCAACTACCCTCTTTATGAGGTAACTTATCTCTCTCCCTGCTTACATACGTGCCTTGGCTATATATATTCCAACTATACTAACTTAGGCATCGGAGAGGAGAAGATCGGCCCGCCGGGTATTACCCTTAGTGAGCAGGATTGCAGGAGATCGAGTTGGATTCATCAAGTATCTACTAGACCCCCGGGTTTAGGCAGAAACAATTGGCGCCGTCTGTGGGAATTCGTACAAAAAGTTGTGTTGCTCTATTAATCCTTTGGAGAAGTAGCTGCATCCTTCAGTCCGGAAGCTATGGAAGGGAGGAAGATAAAAGTCAGCAGGGAAAAACCGAAAGGGCGAATTCAGTTCCCCGACCCGGCCCGTAACATAAAGGCTGAGGTCGGTGCGAGGTTCGCCCTTTCTTCCATCAGAGACGAAGCTCATAATCACCGGGAACCAGAAAACACCGACCAAAAGGGTCCGGAAGAAATAAAAAAGTTGAAGGCAAAGGTCGAGCGCTTACGAGCAGAGGGCGATCAAGATCGACTAAGAGCGGAGGCCCGATGCCAAGAATTGAAGGCAGTAAACATTGCCCTATTAGCGGCCCTGGAGCGAGAGGGTCAGCAGAGCACTCGTCAAACAGCACCGCGGTCAACAGGCAAGGCTAGCGAATTCCCGCATCTTGAGGTAGGGCAGGCCACGGGAAGAAGAAAGACCGTGCATGTGGCCACGCCACTCTTTTCGGAAGCTCTAAAAAACTTCGGCCAGGCCGAGTCCCCGTACCGCACGAACCAGGCGTCAACCGAACAGGAAAGCTCTACCGCTCGAACGCTCGAGGCGCTCTCCGCCTCGGTGGCGGACATGAAGGGCCGCATGGAGGCCAGCGAGAGGATGGCAGGGCGACAGCAGGGTGGCGTGCGGTTCAACGAGCGTATTGGACCTTTCCCGCGCCGAATTAGGGAATCGGGAAGATCTGGAAGCCAAAGGCCTCTAAAGTTGACCTATTCAGGGGCGGGCTGTCCGTACCAGCACCTAGACAGTTTCAAGTCACAAGCGGGGGTGAGGGGCTACTCGGACGCCATGTGCTGCAACGTATTCCAAGAAACGCTCTCGGGAGAGGCGTTGAATTGGTTCTACGAGCTACCAGTTAATTCAGTCGAAACCTTCGAGCGGTTGGCAGATAAGTTCGTCGGCCGGTTCATTCTCAGAGCCAGGACAGCCCAGGCATCCACAATCCTTTTTGACTGCATGCAAACTGACAACGAGCCGCTACGCGCCTTCGTTAACCGGTGGCAAATTGCCACGGCCGGGGTCAGGAACCTGGACAAGCAGATCGCAGGGATGGCCTTCAAGCAGGGTTTAAGACCCGGGGAACTTTCGTACGACTTACTAGTACAGGAGCCGCTGGGGTACGACGAGCTGATGACCGTGGCCGCCAGGCACGCTCAGGCAGAGCACGAGACATATGGGGACAAGGCGCCCAAGCGAACTGCGGACGACCTACCACCGTCCCGTGGAGGCAAAGCCGGATGGCTATATCGCAGCCGAGCGCCCGCAGCCACCAGGAAAGCAGAGATGCGGGAGGAATGGCAACCCCGACGGAGCGATGGTGACGGTTCCCGACCAGGGAGAAGACCACCATTTGTGCGTTCGGCGCAGCCTCTGGCAGCTACGCCAGCAGAGCGACCACCGCGGGCCTTAGCTATTTCGCCAGCAGGAAAGCCCAAAGATCTAGCCCTTCGGACTGATGACCGAAAACCCCAGATAGCGGTCGTGAACGACCAGGCCCGCCCAAGGGACCCCAACAACGAGCGACCGCGACCGCGACCTCGGCAGGTGGGAACTATAAGCACCCGCACTCCCGGGGAGATCGAGGAACACGGGAGCATTAACATGATACACGGCGGGGACCGTATAGATCGGCTTACCCGGAGCTCAAAGAAGCGGTGCCTAAGATCGATCCGAGGGAAAGAGGTGTACGCCTTCGGCGAAAGAAGCGGCCAAGCCGCTAAAACCGGATGGAAATCGATCACCTTTTGCGAGGAGGAAGAGCCGGAGGATTTGATCCAACCGCACAACGACCCCTTCCTCATTACGGTCCAAATAGACCACTGGATAACCAGTCGTATGCTGATCGATACCAGAGCCTCAGTCAACGTAATGTTCCGAGACGCATACAAAGGGTTGCAGAGAGGAAGGAACAAGTTATCCCAGGATAACGAGCCGCTCATAAGCTTCTCCGGTGAGGTCGTCCAGCCTCTGGGATCGGATTACCTACCGAACATCTTCAGCGAGGGAGACAGAACGAAAAAGGAGCATTTGGAGTTCATCATTGTCGACTGTCTATCATCGTACAATGGCATAATCGGTCGGCCAGGGTTATGGAGGCTTAAAACGTTTATAGCCGGCCATATGTTAATGCTGAAGATGCCTTCACCAGCCGGAGTTATCACCATACGGGAGGAAGCGGACCGAGGTCTTCACAACCGCTCAGCAGGCGCCCGCGCCGGATCTGAACATTGACCCACGTGATGACGTCAAGTCAAAAAGAGTTGGGCGGTTCATCGAAAAGCTGGAGCCACCTTCGGCCGTGGAAGAAACCGAAGCAATCTGCATTACGGTAGACCACCCGGAGCGAACTGTCGTAATAGGGACACGGCTCGATCCGGTTGTCAGGCAAGAGCTCATAGCCTTCCTCCAGGACAACAGTTCGGTCTTCGCATGGTCCTATGAGGACATGCCAGGCATATCCCCGGAGATAGCCGTACATGAGCTAAATTTATTACCCAACGTTCCCCCGGTAAGGTAGAAGAGGAGGTCCTTCAGTCCGGCAAAGTATGAGGCAATCAGAGAGGAGGTACAGAAATTGAAGGGTATAGGTTTCATCCGGGAAGTCCAGTACCCTCGCTGGCTCGCTAACGTGGTCATGGTACCGAAGAAGGGAACCAGCCAGTGGCGTATGTGCGTGGACATCACTAACCTGAACCGGGCGTGTCCAAAGGATAGCTTCCCGCTCCCTCGGATTGACCAGCTTATAGATTCCACGTCCAGTTTTAAGATGCTCAGCTTCATGGACGCTTACGCCGGATACAATCAGATCAGGATGCACCCGGATGATGAGGAGCACACGTCATTCACAACCGACCGAGGTACCTACTGTTATAAGAGGATGCCGTACGGTCTGAAGAATGCCGGGGCCACCTACCAGCGAACGGTAAACCGAATGCTGGAGCAAGAAATGGGTAAAACCGTAGAGGTTTATGTTGATGACATGCTGGTCAAGAGCTTGACTGCAGGGGCCCACGTCCAGGATTTGGCCGTAGTCATCGGCAAGATGCTCAAATTCGGAATGCGCTTAAACCCAAAGAAGTGTATTTTCGGAATTTCAGAAGGCCTATTCCTAGGCCACATCATCAGCCAGCGAGGGATAGAAGCCAACCCGCTGAAGGTCCAGGCGATTTTAGATATGGAAGCGCCAGGGGAGAGAAACCAGGTCCAGATGTTGACCGGCCGGTTAGCCGCCCTTGCCAGATTCATCTCCCGCCTAACCGACAAATGCACCCCGTTCTTCAAGCTGCTCAAGGCACAGCAGACCAGGAAAATCCACTGGGCAGCGGAGCATGAAGCGGCATTCCAGTCCATCAAGGCATATCTGTCGGCAGTGCCTCTCCTATCCAAACCAGTGCCGGGCGAAATGTTATACCTCTACATAGCTGCATCCGCAACGGCCGTCTCCGCGGCTCTCATTAGGAAGGAAGACACGCTCGAACTTCCGGTATACTATGCGGGAAAGGGACTTACTGGAGCCGAGGGCCGGTACCCCGACATAGAGAGATTGGCTTTGGCCCTGATTGTTAGTGCCAGGAAGCTCCGGCACTATTTCCAGGCTCATTCCATCACCTTATATACTAATCACCCTCAGCGACAGATCTTGCAAAAACCAGAGACCAGCGGTAGGCTCGTGCGGTGGGTAGTTGAACTGGGAGAGTTCGACATCACTTACGCCCCGCGAACGGCCATCAAGGGACAGGCAGCTGCGGACTTCATATGTGAGCTCACCCCTATGGCGGTAGAAGCGCACCCCGCCCGGTGCAAGGACACCGACGCAGTGCGAACCATAAAGACCGAACCAGGCCTCCCCACCGGTTGGAAACTTTACGTGGACGGCTCCGTAACGACCAGGCGGAGCGGTGCCGGTGTCATGATAACCTCGCCCGATGGCCAGTCATACGAATATGCCTTACGGTTCCTTTTTAGCACCTCCAACAACGCTGCCGAGTATGAGGCCCTCATAGCCGGTCTACAACTGACCAAGGAGTTGGGAATCTCGCCCATGGAGATATACAGCGACTCTAGCCTAGTGGTGAACCAGATGAACGAGGTGTTTGAGGTCAAGGACCCCCAGCTATCCTCTTACCAGGCTTTGGCCAAAACCCTGATCGAGCCGTTCGAGGGCGCCACGATCCAGCACATTCCCCGAGAGGAAAATAGACATGCGGACGCCCTCGCAAGGCTGGCAACCGGAAACTACCCTCCAGAGTACCGGA
The DNA here is from genome assembly GCA_963682095.1 of Potentilla sterilis. Classification (NCBI taxonomy): domain Eukaryota; kingdom Viridiplantae; phylum Streptophyta; class Magnoliopsida; order Rosales; family Rosaceae; genus Potentilla; species Potentilla sterilis. Next base: position 42,344,609 of record OY821759.1, read on the forward strand.
AAGCAAAAATTGAAACTCTCCAGAAGCCGAGCATCAGCAAAACCATCTCCGAGATATTTGCGGTAGAAGAAGCGCCACCAAGCTGGATGGACCCAATAGTCAAGTATTTGACTGACAAAACCAGCCCCCGGGATGCCGTGGCAGCCAGGAGGCTACACCTCCGGTGCGCCCGGTACGGTCTCCTCAACGGCCAGTTATACCGAAGGGGGCACAGCTTCGCCCAGCTGAGGTGTGTGACAAAAGAGGCAGGAGAGGCTATCATGCGAGAGATCCACGAGGGAGTATGCGGTAATCACTCCGGCGCAAGATCATTATCCCACAAATCGCTCTGAGCGGGGTATTTCTAGCCAGACATGGCGGCAATGTCAAGAAAAATATCAGGCGGCTGCCACAAGTGCCACATGTACGCCTCTATACCTCATGCCCCGGCAATCGCGTTGTCAATCCTGTTGGCACCGTGGCCATTTGCACAATGGGGATTGGACATCATCGGCCCTTTCCCAACGGCTGTGGGACAATACAAGTATGTCATCGTGGCAGTAGATTATCAGACTAAGTGGGTCGAGGCAGAACCCATGATAAAGATCATTGAGGAACGGGTTAAAAAGTTCATATGGAAGAACATCTACTGCCGATTCGGGGTACCATAGACTATTGTCACGGATAATGGGACACAGTTCAATAATGCTGATCTTATCCAGTACACAGCCTCTATGGGGACCCGGATGTTGTTCGCCTCAGTGACACACCCACAGACCAACGGCCAAGTAGAAGCGGTCAATAAGATTATCAAGACCCTTCTAAAAAAGAAGCTGGATGCCAAGAAGGGATGTTGGGCCGAAGAACTTCCCGCGGTGCTATGGGCCATCCGGACAACAGCAGCAGAGGCAACAGGAGAGACCCCGTTCTGCATGGCATTCGGGAGCGAGGCGGTACTCCCTGTAGAAACTAGTATACCCAGCGGCAGGGTCGAGAATTATGACGCCGAGACAAATGCCGAGGGGCTATCGCTCAACCTGGACCTCATTGAGGAGCGCCGCGACCAGGCGCATATGCGCAACCAAACCTACAAACAGCGGATCGCCCGGTACTATGACAGAAGGGTCCGGGAGAGAAAGCTCCAGGTCGGGGACTGGGTCATGAAGAAGGTCCAGAAAAAACCGTTGGCCCTAGAACCAACGTGGGAAGGGCCCTACCAGATCACTGCGGCCGTGGGACCGGCAACATTCCACATTATTGACACCGAGGGCATCTATTCAACCCGGCCGTGGAATATCCAGCACCTACGGTTCTACCCTAAGTAATAGCGGTCACAGAGCGACAACAGTGTATTTAACATTAATATTGCAATACGCAGTTACGGCGTTAACAAATAAACTATAGCAGTTGCAAGATGTGCATGTACAAGGTAAACAGCTAGCTACCGCCCCCGGAGCCCCCAATCCCCGGCCCGCCACCTTTTAGCGCTTGCTCCTGCTCCACCATCTCAGTCAAGGCTATGTCAGCCTCCATCTGCTTGGCATCAAGCCATCCTTTCTCCCTCCACTCCAGATAAGCGTCTCTAATGCCCTTCTCCCGGGCCGCGTCCAGCATCTCTTCAAACTCCACCGACTCCCGGAAGTCGTCGACAGCCTTATCGGCCACTTCAGCAAGCTGGGATTCCGTGAGCTTCTCCCCTCCTTGGGCGACTGCTGTAACCTGACTCTGGAGCTCCAAAACCCTTGCCTCCAGCTCTGTGATTCTCCCTTCCCAGGCAACAGCCTGGGTTTGCAGCTCCAAAACTCTCGCCTCCAGCTCCGCGACCCTCCCTTCCCGAGTAGCAGCTTGCCGATCGGCCTTTTCCCGCTCCTGCTGCAGGTCATGGCACAACCGACCGGTTAGTTCTTTCTCTCGCGCGAGCTCGGTGCCCAACCGACCAACTTCCTCTCTTTCCTCCGCAAGCTTGGCTTCCGCCACGTCCGCCCGGACGCTCAGCTCCTCCACCCGCTTCTCCAAACCCGCAGCAGCCTCCGCCCTGGGCTCCGTGGCATAAAGGCTATGAACCAGCTGCCAGGCGTAAACTAACGAACATTAGCTTGTGTCGCTCCAAGAGAAAGGGAAGAAAAAAAACACTTACCCGAACGGCTAGTTCCACGGGTTTCGCCCTGTTGTCGCCCGATCGACCAGTCCCAGGGTTCTCCCGGTCAAGCCCCAAGGTTTCGATGGTAGCAACTACGAACCCGCCAATTCCATCACCAGAGCTGCGACTGGCTTCCGGCACCTGAGTCCTTCGACCAACCACCTCCACGACCGGAGCCGCCGCCCGCTCGATTGGCCCAGCCGAACTTGAAACCCCAGCATCAAAGGTCCTCGCCCTCTTTGCCGGAGCTTCACCATGGCCGCTTCGACGGTGCCCGAACGCTTCTGTCGTTTCTCTCTCCCGCGAGGCCCGAACAGCCATCGGTCGCGCCACAGGTCCTGGACCAGGAGGTCCCGCAGACCGCCCTTCCCGAATAAAGAGAGGGGAGTTATTCCCACCGCCCGGTAGCCTTCCATAGTAAGCATCCGGAAACACAAGCGGCACTGCCTTGTCATGATCCCTGCGTCTCTGGGTAGCCGTATCAATAACGGTCTTCGCAGCCACCTCCCCCGTCTCCGCCAATCTCGAGACTACAAGCTCTTCATCCGGTTCTATAGTATCCTCAACTTTAAGCGTGAGCCGGGGGGCGTTAGCTGCAAACCGATAAGTCGAGCGGTCAGAACACAAACAACCATGCAAAAGGATGAAATTGTGCAAGGCACCTTACCAGGTTTTCTCCCCATCTCGCATATCTCCAGCACGTTCCATCGGATGAAATTGTAGGAGCTCCGACTCAGCTGGTCCCAGCCATAGAACAACCGGAATATCCGTTGCTTCTCCAAGTCCTCCAGCTGGAACGACTGGTCCCCGATCGGCTGATAGGCCCCGGGCACCTGATAGCCCCTCCAGTTACGCTGCCACCTGCCACCTGCCACCTGCCACCGGCCAGCACCACCGACTTCCTCCAGACATCTGAAACCGATGACGGTAGATGCGTGATGGCAGCAGCATGGTCCCGCGCGGCAAAATTCACACAACCGCTACACTGGGCCTTCCTGCAGTAAGAAATCTTGTACAGCGCCCGAAATTCATTAACCATGGGTCAGTTCATGTGGCTCAGGCTAAACAGGCACCCAAGCCCAAGCTAAACAGGCACCCAGGCTAAACTGCCTCCACTGATTGCTCGGAAGCTGGGCCGGGGAAAGATTTAGTGAGCTCAGCATATACTGAACAAATTCCGGCAGCGGCAGCGATAGTCAGTGTCGGAATTGGTCGTCGAAAACGGCAACCCAGCCCGGTTCCGGGTTACAGGCCAATTCCCCGGGACGCAAGCCTCGAAGTTTAACAGAAGAATCGATGTCCCACTTCGCTCGAAACTCCCTGATCTCTCTTTCATCCATGCTTCTGACTGGCTCGTCACAGAGAATCACTCTGTCACCATCCAGCAGCTCGTGCCTTCTGGGCCCGTGGCTTGCGCCGCCATGATGCGCAAATCTCCCAGACGCCATAATCCTAACACAAAGTAATTCCGATCTGCAGCAAGGTGGACAAGGAGAGCAGAAGGCAAAAGGTTTAGGCAAACTGTGGTAGGAGGTGAGCAGAGTGGACAATAAATAGGGCAACAAGAAAAGTAAGGCAACCCCAGCCGTGGATTCCCTCCATCTCAGACCGCTCTCTGTCGACACGTGTCCCAGCATGGATAAGGGATCCCATCTACCATAACTGATGGGACTGATGGGCTCTCCCCTTCATCGCATGTCCGCCACCTGTCCCACTTACCAGCAGCATTTAGGGAGATAGGAGCGAATAACGAGGCGTCCACTCCCCTCGTTACCCCAGAAAGTCAACTCCGAGTCAATCCGGCACCATGGCGGTTCACGAGTATGATCATTCAACCGGCTGCATGGCTTCTTCATTGTATATCTTGAAGACCTCTCACCGCTTGTGATTTTTCCAACCGCTTCGAGAGCATCTATCCAGGTATGCACCCTCCTTTTAACACCATCTTCGTTGCATATCACTGGGGGACTCGTCTCGATATGGCATGTCGCCAGGTCGAGATCCACCCAGCACTATGACATTCCACCGGCCCTGGGACATTTAACCCACTCCAAGGCATTCTACCGGTTGTCACCTTCCTTCGCCTACGGGCAGGAACGAGCCAACAACAAAGGCTTCTAAACGCATGGGCTTTATAAACCCGGGCGAGCTTACATCTAACCTATGTACTCTTGTCCAGCAGGATCAAAACCCTGCATCACACTGAACTGTGATACATTTGGGGATACATGGCGAGACTCGTTATCTCAACGCCACTCCACTGGGCATATTGTTTCTCTAACACAGAATAAGTCTCCCCGCAGGCTAACAAACCTGCACATTACCTCAACGCTTAACCAACAAAAGCTGAGAAGAACTAGCAAGTGTTAACCGATGCCTCGGTACGGCCGTAACACTCTCCGGGATGCCTGTTGGCCTAGTCCACGCACCAACAGGCCCTCCCGTAGGCTAGCATCTCCGGGACTCGTCTCGATATGGCATGTCGCCCGGTCGAGCTCCCGAGAACTCCGCCTCGCACCGATATGGCAGAACGCCCGGGCGAGGTCCAGTCTGCAAGTTCATCCGGGACTCGTCTCGATATGGCATGTCGCCCGGTCGAGCTCCCGAGAACTCCGCCTCGCACCGATATGGCAGAACGCCCGGGCGAGGTCCAGTCTGCAAGTTCATCCGGGACTCGTCTCGATATGGCATGTCGCCCGGTCGAGCTCCCGAGAACTCCGCCTCGCACCGATATGGCAGAACGCTCGGGCGAGGTCCAGTCTGCAAGTTCATCCGGGACTCGTCTCGATATGGCTTGTCGCCCGGTCGAGCTCCCGAGAACTCCGCCTCGCACCGATATGGCAGAACGCCCGGGCGAGGTCCAGTCTGCAAGTTCATCCGGGACTCTTCTCGATATGGCATGTCGCCCGGTCGAGCTCCCGAGAACTCCGCCTCGCACCGATATGGCAGAACGCCCGGGCGAGGTCCAGTCTGCAAGTTCATCCGGGACTCGTCTCGATATGGCATGTCGCCAGGTCGAGCTCCCGAGAACTCCGCCTCGCACCGATATGGCAGAACGCCCGGGCGAGGTCCAGTCTGCAAGTTCATCCGGGACTCGTCTCGATATGGCATGTCGCCCGGTCGAGCTCCCGAGAACTCCGCCTCGCACCGATATGGCAGAACGCCCGGGCGAGGTCCAGTCTGCAAGTTCATCCGGGACTCGTCTCGATATGGCATGTCGCCCGGTCGAGCTCCCGAGAGGTCCAGTACTATCTATATTATAAACGTACTCATAAATTTTTTTTACTTACCATCAGCAACAGGTACTCACCTCGGTCACGCCCAATCTTTAACGCGGACTTGGGGGACTGGGCACCGGTAGGTTGGTAACCCTGCGGATCTGCAGGGCAAGAGCAAGACAGAGTTAAGTCCCCATTCAAGATTGCACTTGACCGGGAACTTGGGGGACTTGTTGACAGGCTACAGCAGGCCCACAGACCCGCAGCAAGTGCCCCGGCACCCGCCCCAAGGCTCGGGACCGGATCACCGGCACCCGGCCTCGGGGTCCAGCACTCTATCCTGCCTCCAGGGACCCTGGGGTCGGGGGCGCCAGCCTGCCAAAGAGGGCATCAGAAGTTACAAACAGAAGGTAACCAGTCCCACATCGAAGAGTAAGGCCAGCCCTTACCCCCAACCACCTATATATGGGCCCCAACTACCCTCTTTATGAGGTAACTTATCTCTCTCCCTGCTTACATACGTGCCTTGGCTATATATATTCCAACTATACTAACTTAGGCATCGGAGAGGAGAAGACCGGCCCGCCCGGTATTCCCCTTAGTAAGCAGGATTGCAGGAGATCGAGTTGGATTCATCAAGTATCTACTAGACCCTCGGGTTTAGGCAGAAACAGATGTAAATCGGAAATTGTCCGATTTTTGGACGAGTATAAATAGCCGGGAGGAAATTTCCCGAAACAGCAATTTTTCTTTTCTTTCTTTCTTTTCTTTTTCTTTTTCTTCTTCTCTCTCTCTCCTTTCTCTCTCATCTCCCCCGACTCGGCCCGACCTCCGGCCGAACCTCCACCGTCCGGCCGAACTGGGCCGGCGCACCGGTCACGTTCGGACCGGCTCGGCCTCCTCTTCACGCCGGTGGCAGTGGCACGGCGGGGCTCGCCCCCGTTGGGGCGTACGACGCCCGAAACAGTCCCCCTCCGATTGGACGGAACTCTCTCCTCCAACCGCCGTTCGACTCGATTCCGGTCGGGAATCGAAGGTCTCGGCCGGTGTAGCAATTGTGTGTGAGGAATCGAACCAATTCGTAGCAGGTAAGGAGAATTGAGAAATTGAAATTTTTAGGGTTTTTGGTCAAATCGGTGGAGGTTGTGATTTTGATGTTTTTGATGAATTTTGAGGTTAAATTCGTGTTTAGGAGGTTGAAAGGAGTGGAATTAGTATAATTTGGGGTTCGATTGGTTGAGTTTTGGAGAAATTGGAATTTGAGATTTTTGGGCCGCCGTATGCGGCGGCTGCACTTGTTTTTGGCGGCGGAGGCGACGGGGATAAGTCCCCGAGGTGGTGACGATGGTGTTGGGTGAATTTGGAGCCGATTGGAGGAGTTTTTGGCCTCCGTGGCGGAGCTGCCGGCGGCGGACGGCGGCGCTGCGGCTGCCGGCAGCGTGAGGAAGATGATGAATAGTGAAACCGGTAAAAGTAAAAAGTAAAACGATAAAAGGTGAAAAGTAAATGGTAAAACAGTAAAAGTAAAAGTAAACATTAAACAATAAAGGGTAAATAGTAATTGGATTTTAGCCATTTACTGTTTGACTTTTAGAATTACTGTTTTACCTAGAATAATTACTGTTTGACCATTAAAAATTACTGTGGACTTACCATAAAAAGGTAAAAGTTGTTTTAAAAGGGTTTTACGACGAAATAACTAGTAAAAGGATTAATCGGACACGAGGTGGGTGTCCTGAGTAATTTCGGACGTAGATTTTCGGTATTGAGGCGTAATTCCTATACCGATAACTGAAAAAGAGAAAATTGGGAGGTTTCGTGCGAGTGAGGACGTCCGTAGATTTAACGTTTATGATTAAATTCCGAGTTTCGTAATAATTATAATTACGTCCTTATTACAGATCGAGAGGTTATTCGACGGGACGAGAGATCGGATTAGCGGTGCGCTCGGCCGTACTGTGAGTGGATTTTATTTTAAAATAAATGCATGCAATTACGTTTTATTGAAATGCAATTTATTTAATTAAATGAGTTCGTAAGCATGATATGAATTATCGAAAGTCGATAATTCATATACTTCTGTTATAATTGTTGATTTAATATTTAAAGAAATATGGTTTTAGGGTTTTGCTTTTACTACTATTTTGGTAGTATGTGATTTTATCCGGAAACAAGGTTTCCGAAAATGGTATGTTTTAATTATTTATAATTGATTATGTTGAATAAGTTTTAATTAAAGGTAGTGACCAGAAATGAGATTTCCGGGGATTTTATATTTTTGTTATTTATGATTTTCGACATGTGAGACATGTCGACGTTATAAATATAATTTTCGATATTATTTTACGGCATGTTGGATATGTCGGATATATATGAGTATATTTCGAGGCTATTATACTAATGATTATTATAAGCCTCAGATGTGCGGTCGGGGACCGTACGGATTTATGATATATAAGGGGAAGCGTACTTTCGGTTTTGTTTTCGGATTTTCACCATATTAGGGTCCAGATATATATTGATGCTAGCTAGCTTAGTCGCCTGAGCCCATGCGAGGTGACGACTTGACCACATAGGTCAGATTCACGCTCGGTGGTCGACGTGTACGGGCATAGCGTCGCCTGAGCCCATGCGAGGTGACGACTTGACCACATAGGTCAGATTCACACTCGGTGGTCGACGTGTACGGGCATAGCGTGGGACGCTATAGAGAGTCTTGGAGGCTCGACCCTTAGTGTTGGAGGCTATTATTAAATGGTGGTAATGACGTTCCCCTATTCTATTATATGACCAATGGGATTGGTCATGATTTTATATTATTTGGTTTTCGGGAATATTTTCTCTATGAGACTTTCTGTAATTTAATAAATTCCCGAACCAGCGGGACTGGGTTTTTATATGACCAATGGGATTGGTCGTGAAATATTATTAATTGATTTTCAAAAATATTTCGTTTTGAAATACAAATATAAACAAAAGTATTATTTGTTTATTTGATATATCAGCGGGGATGATTTTTAAATACGATTTTCTTAAAACGTGGGACGTTTTATTAAAGGCATGCAACGTGATTCTATTTCTAAAATATTGGGAAAGTAATATGATACTTTCAAATTAAGGTATTATATTAAATTGTTTTATTTTCATCCACTCACTCTAACGTTTTTAATTTACTTTCCCCTGTGCCCTTCGTTTTAAAAATCGCCCAGTGTGCAGAGTAGTGATCAGAGGTCAAGAGTACTCAGGGTCGAGGCATAGTCATCAACATTGTCGCTTCCGTTAGGTGGGATCTGTGATCCCTTATTCTTTTATTTTCATATTATATTTCTTGTTATATTTCCATTTGTGATTCCAGTTCATTTTGTTAGATTGCTCTGATTACCTGTGAGCCAGTACGTTGAATTAGATTTTGTATTTATTTGTGGCGGTTGTTGTGATTTGGGGAGCAGGTGGCTCCAGGTGTTACAGATTGAATTGGAATTTAAAAGTGTTTTGGTTGTTGCAGGTTTTAGGGTTGTCCATCTTAAGATTGACTTATCGATTTATCGATAGAGTTAGTCTTAAGGTGGTCCCCGCAGGGCCTTATCCGGGTTTCAGGGTGAAATCTGGTTCGGGTCCTGTCACAGACAAAGCATAACTAGAGGATAATATGAAAGCCATATTACAGTCTAGAACTGGCTCATCATCGTCCGTATAACCCTCTTCATCCTCCAGCATCTCGTCGTCCGCGTCCGGCATGTCCCTATCTACCTGCAATAAGTTTGTATTCACCCTAGGTTGTGAAGGTATAAGAGCAGCTTCTGCTTGCTTCACAGAAAAATCAGTCTTCAACTGCTACGCTACGAACTGAGGAAAGGGCTGATCACATTGTTGACTTACAGACTTCTGACCAGTGAGAACCGAAACGGGCTGAGCCGATGACCTACTAAGGACCAGAGCAGATTCCTGAGTATCTGACTGTACCTCAGGGACCTTAGTAGTTGTTCATGTGGAAACCGCCGTCATCCCCTTAGGTTGCCATTTCAGAACTACAGAATCTACCCTATCTGTTTTGTCAGAGGTTATATGGATAGACTTGGGCTTTGGTGGGATCTCAACAACTGAGCGGAGGGGTGTTTTTTCTGGAGAGTATACTAACTTCCTCCGCGGAGCTCTTTGAGGTGCACCATCTGCTGCTGTGGGATGTGAAATCCTTTCATGGACATTCCTTCTTCGAGGTGGTGATTTTTCCTCCTTCCGTACCCGACGAGAGTCTATATAACTTTTGGATTTGTAACGCTTATAGGCGTCACGTATGTGCTCCACGGGCATGGAGAGTTCATCAGGAGTCACCTTCCCCTAGTTCAAAGCGTCTAAAGTTCTTCTAGCCTTGCCGTATCGCTTTTGGATATTCCTAGTTGGAGGGGTTGGCGCCTCTACTACTGGTTTGGTTCCTGAAGGTCCGGGGTCTTGCCGGGACCCTGCTGGAGTAGCATAAGCTGCTTTCTCCTGGTGATGATATTTTACCCGCTTGGGGTCACCAGACCTAGAGCGTTTCGGCCACGGAACGGTCCGTTTGGCCGTCTCAAGAGCCTTCTCTGTCGCCTCCTGAAGAGCCTTCATCAGCTCTTCGTGTATAAGAGGTACACGATAATCTATCTTACAGTTAAGGCACAACTGAGCCCTAGGCACCGTTACCATCTCTTCCCTGACTGGCGGATTCACTGGCTTGTCTGTTCGCGAGGCGTCATTGGGTCCATCTTGGCCGATGGCATTCACCCAAAAGTGTTGAATGGATGCCACCGTGTCATTATCAAGTTGCATGATTCCCTCATTCAACCATTCTTGGATTTGATCTTTCAATTCTATGCATGCAGACGTGCAATGATTATTTGAATGGTGGAAAGAACAATAGGATCCGTCTAACCCAATGCTTTGGTGCTGCTCTGGCATGTATTCAGGAGCAGTTATTCCCTTCTGCATCAAGAGTCGCCAAATCTCCTGCGCCTTGTGCGCGTTGTAGGTATAGGTTTGGAACCTAGAACCCTGTTGACGAGGCTCCAGTCCATGGCATTTGTTGGGAACCAGAGTAATCATGTTCACCCCTGGAAAGGGTTGAGTCTCCGTCCAAGTAGGTTCCTTAGGAGTCTCCATCTCCATGACCCCCTCATTGATCCACGTTTGGATATGGTTTTTGAGCTTGACGCAGTCCTTAGTATAATGGTTATTCATGTTATGAAAACTGCAATACTTCTTGCCCGCCATATAGTCTGACTTAGGAACGAAACCACCTTCGTGTTGGAGCCGCCCTTGCTTGAATAATTCGGCGAGGATCTCCGTAGCCTGATGAGCATTATATGTATACTTCTCAAAGGCGGACTTCAGAGGCAAAAAAGTCATAATCTTAACAGGTTCCTTGGCGAACCTTACGTTTTTCGGTTGTAGCGGCTGGCGACCCAACACTTCTATAACCGCTACGTTGTCTTCGTCTTCAGCATCTTCAACCCAAGTGACCGTTGGCGAAGGATCAGCTTCTATAGTCACCACCGTTTTAGAAATAGGAGGGACACTCGTCTTAGGCTTCAGAGTACCCGGATAGTACGATAGTGGGACGCCTTTCTTCTTGCTGGCCTGAACCCTCGTTTGGTCGAGGAAATGTTGATGCTTGGCTAACCTATTGGTTAAGTCTGCCATATTCGTCACGTATACTTGCTGGAAGGTTCGGCTCGAGCCCTGCAATTGCCAACTCGACAGTGGTATCTTCTGCTAGCCTATCTCTGCATTTAGCTAGTAGGAGTTTAAAGCGCTTCAAATAGTCGATGGCGGATTCATCAGGCTCCTGGTTAGTATCCGCCAGAATCTTGATGGTTACCTTAGCCTCGACAACCCCAAACATGGTCCTAAAGAGACCCTCCATGGATTGCCAATCCGGAATAGAGCCTGGTGTTAGATCTCTGTACCAAGCTAAGGCTGATCCTGTAACGGCCCGGCACGCGCCGTAGAGATATTGTCCGCTTTGGGAATCACCCAGTACGGTTTTGCTTCAGGAGCTGCCTGCCTGCTAGCTTCCCAGTAGGTCACCCATCCTGGGATTGCTACGAGACGAGCAGGCTTAACTTCGGAGTTCCTATCCCCTCCGAAGCCACTGTGCCCCCAAAACGCGTCTCTACGTATTGTGCTAACCCTGCACATATAAGCATCGCATCCACTCTCCCTCGGGCGATGTGAGATTTGTGACCTACCTACCTGCTAGCTTCCATAGCCAGGTCAAGTCAGGTCCACACAATCCACCCTAAGGCCGGGTCATCTCAATCCACCCCCCTTAGGGTCCGACGTCCGCGTCGGCACACTTCCGGCCGAGGACAGGCTCTGATACCATTTGTAACTGCCCGGCACGCGCTGTAGAGATATTGTCCGCTTTGGGAATCACCCCGCACGGTTTTGCTTCGGGAGCTACCTGCCTGCTAGCTTCCCAGTAGGTCACCCATCCTGGAATTGCTACGAGGCGAGCAGGCTTAACTTCGGAGTTCCTATCCCCTCCGAAGCCACTGTGCCCCCAAAACGCGTCTCTACGTATTGTGCTAACCCTACATATAAGCATCGCATCCACTCTCCCTCGGGCGATGTGTGATTTGTGACCTACCTACCTGCTAGCTTCCATAGCCAGGTCAAGTCAGGTCCACACAATCCACCCTAAGGCCGGGTCATCTCAGATCCCGTCAGGGAAGTTCTGAACAATTTCAACTTAAGAACATGGTCCTGGGCATAAGGGCCACATTCGTTGTGAAAACGAGTTATGTGGGTCTCCGCATCTTCAGAAGATTCGCCCGAGAAAGGGGTAAACCTTATATGCTTAAAATTCGCGGGCCATGGCGTTAGGTTCACAGTTCGTGTTAATGGATTGGTATAGGTTATACCAGGATCCGGCAAACCTTGCATGATCCTTAATTGTTCCAAAAACACCTTCTGTATGTCATTGCGAGTTATAAAGCCCTTTACGTCTTCCTCTTGATCTTCTCCTTCTTCGTCAGATGGCGGATCTATCATCCGTCCACCTTTCTTCTGTTGTCTTGGCGGAGCAGCAGTTTCAAATCCCCTATTACGAGGCTTAGCTGCTTTAGCTCGACCTTTCTCCATTGTCCTCCCAGGCTTTACTGGAGGGGTTAGCTCTCTTTGTTCAGAAATCTCAGCATCAAACCCTAATTGCACCATCTGCGCCAATGGCATTGGTCTTTTCCAGCTGATCTTGCTGTTGCAGCATTTGTGCTCTGAACTCCGCCTGCTGTTGTTGGAGTTGCTCGCTGAACTTAGCTTGATGCCCCCTCACTAATCTATCAAGACTTTTAGTGAGGGAAGTAATATGTCCAGCATTCGCCTATTGTTGCCTTGCCAAAGCATTAATGTTTGTCATATGACCTATCTGTTCAGTCTTCAACTCCTTCAGAGTAGCCTCTATCTTCTCTAGAATAATATCAGTGGCCCGAGACTTAGATATTACATGGCCAAAAGATTCTAATATCTCCGCAGGAGATGGTGTCTGAGTTTGGAGAATTCCATCTCCATCATTGGTTTCTGAAACTGATGGAGCCATCGCGGTATTTGGGATATCGACTACCTCCTGGCGATCAGCGATACCCTCCGAGCTGTCGAGAGTATGGTTATCTCCCTCAAGGACCTCATTCAGATCCTCAATCTCAGGTCTGCCGTCTCCAAACTTGGCTTGCAACTGAGATTCAGACAGACTTCTACATGCAGCTGAGTTGTGTTGTTTCAACAGCTGATGCTCTGGTTTCTTGCACGACGACATCGGTCGTTTGTAGATATTGGCTTCCGCAATCTTGACACTGGTCCCACTGGGCGTGCCAAAAATGTTCGCGTCGGTTTTGACACCTGTCGAACTATCAACACGTGGGGGTGGCGGACGTAGATTTCAGTCCTGGTGCGAGCGTGCCAGTACCTTTGGGTTAGGTACAACCTTGGTGGCGGACGACGTCTGGCGAATGAATCACCCTTGGCGAGCGGATGACTCTGGCGAACGTACTCGTCTGCTCCCTTCTACCTGACTTTTCGATCAAGCGACTGTTACGCGGGCGTTGACAGGCCGGTGTAAAGGGCTCGAACAAGACCTAAGTAAATGATTACTAGGATTTTCTACTCAACCTTTTGTAGATTGAGATAATCTTACTTCAATCCTGGGATGCAAATCAGAGCTTTAAATCAAGACCGCGGAGTATGTTCGTCCAACCTTTGGCAGATTGGGAAAGACTGTTACCGGGGTAACGACTCGATTTGTCACAAGGCGTGACGACTAGACTCGATATGTCTCAGCCATGCTTCGACACGAACGCAAGACACTTTCGACAACAGCGGCAGGTGTACGGCGACCGACGGTGGGCGTAGGTTTGCGGCTAGGTTGGAAGAGTGGTCGTTTGCAGTTGGTGGAATGCAGTTCGCGAGAGATTGCTCCGGAGAGGCTTGCAAGATTTGCGAGACAAAAGCTTGTTGTTAGATGGTTGTGAACCCTTTCTACGTTGTCTCAGAGTTCTTTATATAGAGATCTCAAAACCCCAAATACTTGTGTATCAAGCATAATGAATTCTGATATCGAATATGATTGTATTACCTTAAACCACCTCCAATTCGGATTCCTAGAAAGACTCCAAATCTACTCCTAGAAGGAATCTGATCTAAAATATATCGGATTACCCACTAATGGGTGACCCTTTAGGCTTCGGCCCATAGTTTCGGATAAATGTTAATTTAGGCCCAAATAATAATTACCGATACTCATTATATATAACCCCTCTTGGCTTGTTGATTATGCATTAGTGGCTCAGTGCATCACCTCTCAGCTTCAGTAATCAAGATAACAAATTACCAATATCTAAAAGTTTTCGATGTCTTAAAATTAAAGTGATGTTATTAATACACTTAAAATCTATATTCACATACTTCATATATTTTTCTATCACTATATAATGTTATTAACACACACCATTTTTCTCTATTCACACACCTAATTTGAAAAATAAAATATTTAAAAAGATGTGTGAATATAAATTTTGAGTGTGTTAATAGTTAAGAACTATTTATTTGTCACGGTAAAATTGTCACGGTAAAATGACTTAATATCGGACCCTTCGATCAATGTGGGACCCATAAAATCAGATATGAATCGGACCGCTGGGAGTGTCCTAATCACTGGTCCATCTTCAAAATTCCTTTAACGTACTACTTGACCTCCGTTTTTCATTCTCAATAATTTGGTTCAGACAAGATGCACACAAAAATGGCAGATCGGGCGCGGCTTTTCTGCAAGGATGAGGTCCTCACTTACTCTTACCTTCTTCTCTACATCGCTCTTTCCAGCGGTCAGATCTTCTTCAATAAGGTAACACCCCCATTCATTCATACATTGCTTTCTTGGATCTTTTAAGCTTTAGCTATCAACATTTGGGTCTCCCCAAATTGTTAGAGGTGAATTGGGTTGCATATGAATGTTTCTGGGACAACCCAGTTTGACATTGGCCAATTACAATGCTGTGAAAACTTATTTAGGGTGAAAAGTAGGATTCTTTAGGTAAAATAGATGGAATTGCATGTTTGGTGATTCTGTTTGCTTTGGGATTTGGTTCCATGTCTGTGTATTGAAAGACGTGGAATGAAAGAAAAGGGAAACAAGACAATTGACCCTATTCCAAGTATGCTATTGCTTTTTCAAACCAGGTGTAGACCTGTGGTAGTCGGTTCTGCTCTCTTCCACTTAAATTTCAATTCTCTGAAACAATGAGAAGAAAAACAGTTTACATTTGGTTGTCTGGTGGTGGTTAATGTAGGTGTTAGGGCCTTAGCAATGGCATGAAATGTATTGAATCCTTAAGAGTTATGCGTCAAGGAATTGAACAATACTATGCGTTTGGGTGTTAGAAACTAGAAAGTAGGTGGAGATTGAAACAAAAGCTGCAAACTCAAGATATGAACTTAGTTTCTCAAGAAAACCAACTAAGCTTTTCCTCCTCACCCCCACACTTCACGCATTCTTTTTCAAGAATGAGGGCTGCAAAAGACTGTATAAGCAATAAAGATCAAGTAGAGCTTTGGAGTTCATTTTTTCTGAATGTTGATGGCTGACTCCCCAAACATAAGAGCGTAGGAAATCTGCGAGGATCCATCTTTTCCAACCACCTATTGTTATAGGTGCAGGGTAATACTTTCTTATATAAGGTACATATAACGTTGGTTGTTCAAAATTACAATGTTGAAAAGAGTGAGAAAAGACAACAGCAACTGTGAAGTACTGATGATGGTACTGATGTGTGCTTTTAAGGAATTTCAAAGTTTTAGAGAAGGCGTGTGGTTAAGTATCACCAAAATTTTCGCCATGGTGTATCTTTGGGGCTTGAATGGTACAATGAATGTTGCTTTGGGCCTTTTTTTAGTTGATTTTTCTGGTTGAAAAATTTGAATTGACTCTGAGATGGAGATTGCTCATGCTACTTTTAAGTTTTAACTCACTAAACCTATAACATCAAGAGTTTCATGCTGTCCACCTTGATTGCTACAATGCCTGTTTCTCGTAAACTATTTTGTATGAAGACAAACAACATATAGTAAGAAGGTGTGTAGGCCTAGATGTTCTGTCTTTGTGCTTTCAATGGTTTATGAACTCTCTTCCGTCTGTCAAGAAACTTAAGTCACACTTCATGTCTTTTTGTGCAAGCTTGCACTACAACTACTATCTTAGCATTTTGTACTGATAGAATTCCTTGTTAGTTTTTGTGCATTGTAGCATCTTAATTAACATTTTAAAGTAATCGTTGGCATCTTCTACTTAAATTTTTTATTCTGTTATTCTTAATCCCCAACCCCCCCTCAAAAGAAAAAAAACAAAGATGTGGTTAAAATAATTAAGCGGAGACACCTTTTAAGATATTGTTTTCCAAGGCTAACAGTTGGTTTTTGTAACAGTGGGTTTTGTCTTCCAAGGAAATCAACTTCCCTTACCCTCTGGGATTGACTCTACTTCACATGATCTTCTCCTCCGTCTTATGTTTTCTACTCACCAAAGTTTTTAAGGTATTGTTGTAATTTTCTATATAAATAAGAAATATTTAAGATAGTTAGGTTACTAACATTGTGCTAAACACTGAGCCTAACATTCCAGCAGTACTTTTAAACTCAATTTTTTTCCTTGTAGATTTTGAAGGTTGAGGAAGGAATGACTACAGAAATGTAAGTAAAGGAGAGACTCACTTGCTATATATATATATATATATATATATATTCATATATATATTATATTTGTTTTCAAAGATGGTATCTGTCCATTTATTAGTCCCTTCTGTGCTACTGAAGACAACAAGTCGAATTGCAATGTTGGGTTGCTATCCATGTCTAAGTTCTCTCTGTCTTGAAGCATGTGGAGTTAATAGGGTTCTATTTTAATTCACAGTACCTTGTTTTGAAATCCTGAAGACTGTGAAATTAGTTCCATTGATATAAAGGAAATAAAAAGGAGGTAACCGCTAAATCATAATTGTTGTTGTTAAGAATTATGATGTCTGGTCCCTTACTCTGGCTGGTACATACGGAGTATATTTGTCGTTAGGATCATGTGATTGAATTTATTGTGTCAATAGTTAAGAACATCTCATTTCTTTTTCCATTTTTAATACTCTGCCACTGAGAATTTAATGAAGTTTTGGTTATACAGATATGTGACATCAGTAATGCCAATTGGGGCAATGTTTGCAATGACTCTTTGGCTGGGAAACACTGCCTACATGTATATTTCTGTTGCATTCGCACAGATGTTGAAAGCAATCAGTAAGTTTTCATGAATTAGTTCATTTCTTAATGCCTTTAACAATTTGTAGAGTTTAAGAATAGCTTTCTTTATCTGTATGGTTGGGAATCCAGAGTATTGTTTGCTGTTTCATATGACGACTGATTATTGAACAGTAGGAATTAGGCTATTCAACAAGAATGGGAATTATTATAAATAGGAATACACTCAGAATATCTGATATTTTGAGTGACATTGTATGCAGTGCCAGTAGCTGTTTTTATTCTTGGAGTAGCTGCAGGACTTGAGGTCATGAGCATCAGAATGCTAGTGATAATGTCGGTGATAAGTTTTGGCGTTTTGGTGGCTTCTTATGGTGAATTAAATATCAATTGGATTGGAGTAGTTTATCAAATGGGAGGAGTTGTTGGAGAAGCCTTACGACTTATTTTTATGGAGATTTTCGTCAAAAGGAAGGGTCTCAAACTGAATCCAATTTCTGTCATGTTCTATGTTAGCCCGTGCAGGTATGCCTTACCAGTCACCACTTATAAAATTCATTGTCCCTTACCTTCTTGTACAACATTATACGCCTATCTGATATGAGTATTGATTTTTAATGCAGTGCTCTTTGCCTATTTGTACCATGGATCTTTCTAGAGAAGACCAAGATGGAAGCAGATGCATCATGGAACTTTCCAGTCGTGGTGCTAACACTTAACTCTCTCTGCACCTTTGCACTCAACTTATCAGTCTTCCTTGTGATTACTCATACGAGTGCTTTGACCATTCGTGTTGCTGGAGTTGTCAAGGACTGGGTGGTTGTCTTAATTTCTGCCCTTCTTTTCGCTGATACAAAGCTAACTCTTATAAATCTTGCCGGTTATGCCATTGGTAAGTATCTGATAATGTACTAATTTATGTTTTAGTATATAGTATCCTCTTATCATTTCATATGTCAATCCAGTCTTAGTTTGCAGTTGCGTTTATATGATCGGCATATTCAAATTGAGATGATACATAATAGTTCATGTCTGAAAATGATATAATATTCCGAAATTTTGACCCAAAACTAGGAACTGATAAGTACCTAATTTTGAAGTTATTGGTAGCTTGCTCGGTGAGTTTATATCTGGTAGGCGGCTTTTCAGACAACAAAACAAGCAATATATCTGCAACACTTTTGAAATCATATGAAACAGTATGAAATGATGGGATTTTAACAGTAAAATGAGTGAATTGTAATATTCTCTTGCTGTAGAATGTCATGTACAATATTAATATCTAATGAGGTTGTGTCTTGTTTACGTGTGTGGTACCAATTTGTAGTATACATCGTAAACTACTGAACTGTCTTCTGAGGGAGAAAATTACGTACGTATGAATAATAATATAAACTGTAATGGTACCATTTTTTTTTATGCAGCCATAGCAGGTGTAGCCGCATACAATAATCACAAGTTAAAAAAAGAAGCCTCCAGAGTCCCGACTGAGGAATCCGAAAGTTCTCAACTTCTACAGGTGGCCACAACATCAGGTTCCAAGTAGGGATGTAACAGGAGCAGTTGACCTAGTTATTCTTGAGGTATGCACTGCCACTTATACATTTGACCATTTTATATCCCTGTATTCATTATTGGGCCAACATTTGTTTAGTCTCTATAGTTTTGGTCGGTCGTCTATTCAGTCCCTGAAGTTTTAGTTTCGTCTATGAAAAGTCCATTCTGTCAATTACTCCATTAAAGACCCTTCAAAAAATTGTAAAATGACCAAAATGCTTCTAGAAAAATATTCCGTTTGATTTTCTTTAATTATTTAAAATAAATTTATCATTTTTTTTGAAGTTAAATTAATCCGATATAGACATAAAGAAATAAATGGAAAGAGACTTTGGCGAGTAAAGACATTCATTTCTCCTTAAAATAAAATGAAAACAATAAAGAAAGAAAATATTGAAGAAAATAAAAAAGGAAAATTGGTACAAGGGTATTTTGGTAATTTTGACATTTTTTTTTAGGGTCTTTAACTGCCACCTCATCATATTAACGGAGGAATTGACATAATAGACTTTTCAGATTAAAAGTTGAAAGTTTAAGGACTATTTAGATGAAATTGAAACTTCAAGGACTGAATGAACGACCATAAGTACAGGGACTAAACAAACGTTTGCCCTTCATTATTTTATCTTATTGTTATTTTTTTGGATTTCCACATTCCGCTGTCTCCGGATAGATGAGACTATAGTAATTGCATATCGTTTTATATTCATAGTTGGAACTGTATGCATGATTTTATATTTTGGATAGTTGAAGTCTAAGTGGATAAGGTGTTCACTGGATATATCATTGTTGCAGCTGCTCCTGTGTTGGCAAAATTTTGTGACAGTTTGAAGCCAAGATTGCAAGTAAAGATGTGAAATTAACAGAAATGTATCAATGTTAACACAATTGTATCATCATCACAAAGATAGCCAGCTACTGAGGGCATTCAAAGTCTAATGCACTTCTAATGATAGATGTGATTTGTTTGTAAAGCAAGTGCCAAAGTCAGAGTCATAGGAAGAGTCATAGGAATACGTTGTTTATAGAATTTTGAAAATTATGTACTTCACACATTTGTATCACTTCCTAGGAACACATGATGCTGCCTTTTTCAAGGATTTGTAGTTTGAACTTTGAACCTGGAACCTGTTTTTGTCAGGTCAAGTTTTCTCAAAATTATATATATCGAAGAGATTAGTTCCTTTCAGTATGACAATAGGATCTTCGCTTAGTTTTTTTTTTTTTTTTGTCTGTCTGAGATTCTGATTTTGACCAACTTCTAGAGAGAATGCTGGTACTTCAAAAATGAGTACAAGAAAAAAACTTGTTTTGCTCGTTGAGTTGAGTGAGTAGATTTGAACTTGATGCTCCATGAATGTGGCCAACAAGTTCACCACAACGGCTGTACACAAACGCCGTCTTGTTGACATTAACGACACTTAAGTTGTGTATTTCAATTCGGTTACGTATCTAGCATTGGAGATGAAGAAATTATGCAAGATAAATCATATTGAAACAAAGACATTCGAGTCTTTACGGCCAACAAGTTTGAGGGGCCTTGAGATTCATGTTGCCTGAAATTAGTGTAGCTTTACTGGTTATCCTCGTGAATCTCGGTTCAATTACTGACTAGGTGTGTACTTCACTAAATTGCTCAACTATTGAATCCCAACTAATCAGTACTATTTAAAACGTCAACGAACTACTGGAAGTGGCGTAGTAGTTGTTGTGTTCTCCAACTGTCCACGGTTCAAACCTTATAGCTATGCGACTGACCATATGTAATGTGCTGCAATGTATAGTTGA
Organism: Potentilla sterilis; assembly: GCA_963682095.1. Taxonomy (NCBI): domain Eukaryota; kingdom Viridiplantae; phylum Streptophyta; class Magnoliopsida; order Rosales; family Rosaceae; genus Potentilla; species Potentilla sterilis. Next base: position 42,365,057 of record OY821759.1, read on the forward strand.
AGCATTAAAATGCACTCCGACATTAATTTCAAGGCATAGGATGCCTTTGAGGTATTTTATTTTTTATTTTTTAAAAATATAAATAAAACCACTTAGGCTTTTAACTGCAGAAGCCCAAATAAACGAATGAGGCCCAAAACCCGGTTCAGAATTATAGACCAGATACAAAAAGGAAAGAGAAGCGAAAAAAAGGAGAAGAGGGGACGAAAATGAACCCTCGAAAATCAGACAGGCAGGGATTTTGGGTTTGGTAAGGGCGCGCAGAGCTTCTTCTTCTTCTTCCTCTCCTCCTTCTCCATCTTCCTCTCTCTCTCTCTCTGTGCGTCTCGTACCCGCCTTCAGTTACTGTTTACTTTAATTCAAAAAATCATAATTAAATCTCTTTCTTTTCTTTTCTTCTCTTTTGCTTCTTCTCATTTTTGATCTGGAATAGAGAGAGAGAGAGAGAAAGAGGGACATGCTCTTGTGGTGGAGGCGGTGGTGGTGCGGGAGCGTCATCGAAACGTCGTGGTCTCGGTGCGATGCGGCACGTCGTTGATGGGCGTGCAGCAATTCCAATTGCAGATGAGTTGGCAGCCGAGTCTACTGAGTCAGAAGCGGAAGACCGGGCCGCCTCTAGGGTTGAAGAACCTCGGCAACTCTTGCTACCTCAACAGCGTCCTCCAGTGCCTCACCTACACTCCTCCCCTCGCCAATTTCTGCCTCCTCAACCAGCACTCCTCCCTTTGTAAGTACAAACCCTAACCCTAACCCTAGCTCTTTATTTGGTTTTGGTTTCGAATTGAGATTGATTTTGTAATATTCAGGCGACTCTTCCGATAAGGAGAGGAAGCGCGAGTGTCCGTTTTGCATGTTGGAGAGGCGGATAGTCAGGTCTCTCAGTGTGGATCTCAGTCTCGACGCGCCGGCCAAGATTCGGAGCTGTTTGAATCTTTTTGCCGAGCATTTCCGCCACGGCCGGCAGGAAGACGCTCATGAGTTCCTGCGCTATGTTATTGATGCCTGCCACAACACCTGCCTTCGCCTCAAGAAGCTCCGGCACAACGTCATCACCGGAAATGGCCATGCCAACGGCAACAGAGCGCTAGTCAATGGAAATGGCCACGCTAATGGGAATGGTTTGGCCAATGGGACGGCGGCGGCGGTGTCATCAACGGTGGTGATGGAGATATTTGGGGGAGCTTTGCAGAGCCAGGTGAAGTGTCTGTCTTGTGGCACGGAATCTAATAAGGTTGATGAGATAATGGATATTAGTCTTGATGTTTTGCGTAGTAATTCGCTTAAAGATGCATTGCAAAGGTTTTTCCAGTCTGAGCTTTTGGATGGCCAGAACAAGTACAAGTGCGAAAGGTATATATCATCTCTCTCTGGTTTATATTTGTTGTTATGTACTTGTTTTGTGTACCGGATTTTGATTGAGGTGTTTATGCGTTTTCTAGATGTAACAAATTGGTGGCAGCTAGGAAGCAAATGTCTATACTTCAAGCACCTAATGTTCTAGTAATCCAACTTAAGGTGAGTTCATCGTCCTCCAAAAAGATTGTTCCTATTATTATGTTGAAGCTGATTAAGTTACTATGTGCATTGCTGTTAGTTTCTTTGTGTATTTAGAGTAACTGTGGTGCTTTATTTTCTGTTGGTAGAGATTCGAGGGGCTATTGGGTGGGAAGATTGATAAAGCCATTGCATTTGAAGAGTTTTTGGTGCTTTCGAACTACATGTGCAAAGCAAGCCAGGTATGTATAAGTTTTTTTTTTCTTTGGTCTCAAGGTATGTTTAAGTTGCTAGTTAATGAAGACATAACAGATCATGAAGAAAAAAAGAACAATTATGTTAGTGAATTGGTTGGATGTTGTGCTTATTTAGATACTAGGTCAACCTATCGACTGTAACAATAATTACCTTGGAACCTAGTTTATAATTATTGTCATTTTGTCATTTTCCAAGGATGTGGATAATACAGTAAATGAGGTGTGATATTACAGCGTCCGGGTGATGCTGAACCTTTGACCACAAAGCTATCAAGAAGAACCACTTCCTTGTAGAATTTTCCAAAATCTAGCAAACAGATATGAATGTTCCAAGAAAACTTTTCCGGTATAATTTTGTTCAACTTTTACATTGCCCTTTTTGAGATTTCTGGAATATTGTTGTCACTGGGAAATTGTTGAAATCTATGTGGAGCGGAGTGTGCAAGTTTTGTATGAGTGCTTGCCTCCTTTAGAAGCAAATAGAGAGACTAGCCCTGCAAATCCTAAAATGTCAAAAACCCAAAGTATATGCCTTGGTTTTCTTGTTGAGAGTCTTATGTTTTTCTGATGTCCTTCCTGTAATAAGAGTTAATTCTACTGGATTAACCCAAAGAAAAAGAGTTAATCTACTGGAAATTCATTACAATCCGACATTTAACCGGGTCAAAACTTCAGAAATAATAATTAGAAAACCATGGTAGGATGGCAGTGGTTTCTTTAGAATCGTTCAAGTGTGCACGCTAAATATGAACCGTAACCAGTTCTGATTCTGATTTTTCAATCTGGTTGTCATCTGTCAATGGCTAAGTTGATTTGGTGGACACCGGACCAAATCGTGGCTGATTTATATAGAGCTAGAAAGGGGAAGTATTTAACCGCAATAGGTAAAATAGAAAAAATTTAAACCAAGTCGTTGTCAACATACTGGGTAGAGTTGTATTTATGGTTACATCTTTTGGAATTGCTGACTTCATTTGTTGCACATCTCCTTTCTTGTTTTGCATATGAGGGGCACCAGTTATTGTCATTAACCAGCTATCTTTCTCTACTCCATACTAATGTTTAAATCTTTAGGAAATTTACTTCTGCTAAGTAAGATTTTTTTATTTCCAACATTTTATCATGAGACAGCTGTTTCTTTATGTCTAACCTTATATGTATCCGAGTTGCAGATGTGGTTTCTTTACTCTTCTTTTCCATTTACGAATTATGGTGCTAATGCATTTTACTATAAATGCAGGATCCACGTCCCGAATATAAGCTTTGTGGTACTATTGTGCACTCTGGTTTTTCTCCCGAGTCTGGTCATTATTATGCATATATTAAGGTCTGTGTTCACTCATCACATTCTGTGCTATCATTAAGTTTGAACCAAACGTTCCATCACCCATCTTACTTTTTCATAATATGTCTACAGGATGCAATGGGTCATTGGTATTGCTGCAACGATCAGTTTGTCTCGCTTTCAACTTTGCAAGAGGTATTGTCTGAAAAGGTTTACATCCTTTTCTTCTCCCGTACCAACCAAAGGTCGGTAAATGCTGCTTTAAATGGGGTGAAGTCTAATGAATGTAACGGTCATGAAGCTTCGAAAAAACCAAAGGCTGCTCTCCCACCAAAAGGACCTCAGTTAAAAAGTTCTGAACAGTCTTCTTGGAAGGATATTTCTACTAAATCTCAGGTTGGTAAAGTGCCTTCAGGTTCACGGATGAAGTTTAACATCAATGGAAGCTATAGCACCAAAAAAACTCCTGCAACTGATAATGGAGAAATTGCTTGCAAGAACCAATCTATGGGATCAAATGGGGAGATGAAGGACTCGGTTTTGGATAGAAGTGAGAAAGTTAAGCTGTCTTTGATGAATGGGAATGGTTTGAACAAGAATATAACATCTGATACTGTTGAAGCTAACAACAACCAACCATTTTCTTCACCCATAGAAAATGGTAGTGTGGGTTCAGTGAATTCCAAACTCTCTGAAGGTCCTGGTTCAGTAAAAATTGAACTCCATGATCACTCTGGATTGGATAGCAGTGGTCTCCATGGCCAATCCGCGGTCCTTGGGACCAAACGAAAGTCTCGGGGTTCAATATTGTTTGAACATGATGCTCAATCTCTGAAAAAAGTTGAAGAATTGAAGAAAGGGTATGTGATACTCTTCTACCTTAGATGAATTGAAAAATATATCTCTTTACATCTTGATAGTATCTGCCTCTGATATGTTGCTTTATATATTTGCTTATTATTTCGTGGCCAGATTAAGTCGTTCATAAAATTTTTCTAGCTTTATACAGTCTACTGACTTAATCATCCCCTATGATTAGACTGTTTCGATGTGATTGACTCCACTTCTTTGTCTTTACCTTCATATAATATTTTTATTTGTGCATAAGACTGTTGCTTACATATCCCTTTTCTACCTGTTTGTATCGTATTGTAGATTATTATCTAGTGGTTAGAGTCATGGGTATGTGTGTAATATATTTCTTTCTATTGCCTATTGACACTTTTTATGTTGCTTAGTCTCAAGGAAGAGGCTCGTTCAGTTTTGCTATCATGTGGTTGGGTAGATGAGGTTGAGAGTTCTATGCATTCCCAGAAAAAGTTATGTGTAGATCAAGTTGGACTCACTCAGAATGCTGATGAAGCAAAGTAAGATTCTTCAACTTTGTACTTGTCTCATGCAACGTTGTTGACTCCCTTATCTTTATCGTATAATTTTTTATCCTGATTTTTGAGTTGCATATGTGGCCATTTCCTATCATTCAACTACAATTGAATATCTGTCACTGGCGAAATTTCTTTTTTCCTCTTAATTTTTTGAAAGTTTCTCTCAAGACCTACTGCAGTTTAGATCACGCTTTTTACTGATGCACATATCCTATGTTTTAAATGGAGTTGAAATAGAGTGGTATGGTAGTATTGGTTTTAACTTTTAACATATCTTTCTGGTAACCACCGTTAGCAGTTCACATGGATACAAGGATATGGACTGAAAAAATACCAATCGTACTAATTAGATTGTAAAATATTATAAGAATTAATTTCAGTTTACCTACTTGAACTTTGGCTCAATCATCATTTCAGTCCCTGTACTTTTGATTTCATCAGCTACACCCCTGTACTTCCCTAAATTAATCAACTGATATCAATTTTGTAATTTCGTCCAAACAATCTATCAATACCAAAGGCTTTTTGGTACTATTTTCCTACATTAATGCACCGTTACCATATTATGAATATAAACAAGGCTAAACAATTCATATAATCAAGTTGAACAATAGAAAACAAATCATATATGGTGATTTTTTTTTGTTTTATCATATATGATTTGTTTTTGTTTATTTTCTATTGTTCAACTTGATTATATGATTTGTTTAGCTTTATTTATAATCGTAATATGGTAACGGTGCATTAATGTAGGGAAAATATACCAAAAAGCCTTTGGTATTGATAGATCGTTTATATGGAATTTACAAAATTAGTATTAGTTGATTAATTTAGAAAGTATAGGGGTGTAGTTGATGAAATCAAAAGTATAGGGACTGAAGTGATGATTTAACCAAAGTTCAAGTAGGTAAACTGAAATTAATTCATATTATAAAGATTGTTTTTTTTTCTTTTCAATTTTACTGATTTCTTTAACTTATTCAATCATTGTTATTTATTTATTTTAATTTCTTTATGTGAATTTCTTTTCAGTTGTTTCTATTGGTTACTTTTGTATTGGTATTATTAGAAATTCACTATGAATTTACTTATGCAATGCAGGAAATTGTTGATCAAGTATATCAAATCAGCTTTTATTTCAAAGATACCAGAGTCTTTGAAAGCGGGCTTTATCGAACGTATTAAATCATTAAGCGAAGAACAGTGACATTTCATGGTCTTGATTAAATTTGAACCTGGTATGTCAACAAAACCTTTTTGTACTGATTTGAAATGTTCGTCTAAGAATTTGGCTGGTGTCATGACAATCTGTTTTTATATTTTTGCAGTGTGCTGACATTCTTACCTGGTGGGAGTTGGTGTATAATCTGTATAGAAACTGTTGCATCTCCTGATGAAGCAGAGTACTTCAAAAGTGTCTCAGCAGTTACGTTTTGCCAATGGCAATATACTTGTAGGTGCACGATGTCAAGTGGAGATGAAAGTGCCAATTCAAAATTGCCGAAATTTTTGCTCTTTTGAGGCTGTATTGGTTTTTGGGCCGAGAACAAGTGAAGAGATTAGAGATATATTCATTTATGTATAATATCCTTTTGGTTTAGTCCTCGATTTTATGGAATGCAACTTTTCCATCAAAATGTGGTCGGATAGTAAGAAGAAGATTAGGAAGCGAATCGAGTTGTATTACTTTTATTTTATCTCCCAACTCCATATGGAAAGATAGTGGAAACCAGGATAACATTTTGAATGACTGTTGGTAGTATTTTTCCACTTTTTCACCGTCTGTAGAAGCCTTTGTCTATGTGATTTGAGAGTTTGAGACGCGACAGGTCCCAGAAGTGCCTACAGTGACCAACCCAAGCAAATTTTACTACATTTGACGCCTCGATTTGCCTATGTTAACAAACCAATGAGGTGAATTTCTTGGATGTGAGTGAGGATTCATTTGCGACTCTTCTGCTTCTGCAGATGACCCATTTTACATGTTTACAAGCAGGTCATGGGTTCCGCAATAGGAAAAGCACTCAACTGGGTTCAATCAAATGCGTTCACGTCTTGCGAAACAAGCTTCACAGCTGATGCATTGGCGAACACTGGGCTTTGGGCCCATATGGCCCAATTAAATTTTACCACCTAAATAACGCCAAGTCGCGAACTCCACACTCCCACGTCTCTCTTTGCTCCGTCACGTGTCGCCGCTCTGCAACCACCTCAACCTCTGAAACTCCATCGGACCCAAAACCAAAGTCAATAAACATGGTAACTTCCAATTCCATTTTAATTTCGAAAGTGAATTCTCTGCAATCGCCAATCTTATCTGTCTTTGTTTTGGGTTTTGTGCAGCTTTTCTTCTCCTACTTCAAGGAGTTGGTGGGCCGAGAAGTCACTGTGGAGCTCAAGAACGACCTTGCGATTAGGGGCACACTTCACTCCGTGGATCAGTATCTCAACATTAAGCTCGAGAACACTAGGGTTGTTGACCAGGAAAAGTACCCCCACATGGTAATCTCTCTCTTTCTCTTCTCTTTTTACTCTCGTTTACTTTCTAGGGTTTGGTAATCTGAGGATAATCCTGGTAATTTTGAATGGGCCTTAGGGTTTTTGATTTACTCTTCTTTTCGTCGCAATTCATTTTGTTCGTAATTGATATTTAATTGATTAGGATCATAATATTGCATACGGGAGGAGCTGAGTGTATTTTAGTTGATTGTTGAATTAATTATGAAGCTGAAGCGAACTTTGAGGCAGGATATTACATTTTCTGATAAGCTAGATAAGAGTTTGAATAACGTGATAAGATGCATCTAGTACTTGTATTTTAGGATGTGGATATGTGGCGCTATCAGATAGTGGATATTAGCAGCGATGGTATTTGTTCAGTGTGGGGATGAATCCCTTTTAGGAGAAACTGAGTCGTCTGATGTAACTTGATTAATTGGATTGGAGATATGAAGCCACCTGGGATTTAGTTTGGTGGAGTTAATGGCACAGTAGAGTGGGCCAAAAATGGTATGGATAGAAATAGCGAGGAACTTGGGGTTTGGAGATGTAAACTAGATTATAACTATGAGATTCAAGTCCTACTATAAAGAAGTTTTTGGCAACTAATTTTCTCTTATAAAGTTATTTATAGTTGAAATAGACTGGGTTCTGTTGCTTCTCCGAGCCATGATAAAGAAGAAAAACAAAGGCCTGTTTGACTTACCATCAGCGTATATGTGTGAGTGTGTGTCTATAAGTAAAACACCATGTCTTCTACTCTTTTTTATTTACTGTCCCCTAAAACTTGCAAAGTCACTGCACTTTTTCAACGGTAAGGCCCTGTTCAGCTTAGTATTGTGTTGTCTCACCTTCCCCTCATGTGTTGTCTCCCTAACAAATAGAAGCAAACTCAACTGCGCATGGCTGACCTATTTGCGGACGATCGTTATATAGCTGAGTGCCTCAAAGAATTTATGTACACCCAAAAGTGAAATACATCAATGCAACTTGAGTCGAAGTGTGCCTCTGATCATTCCTTGGGAAAGAGTAGTCCAGCAGTTGGGGCCTGGTTCACTTTTTATTTAATTATTTATTTGTTTTAACAATTATGGGTGTATTTCAAGGTCAAACCGATCATTAGAGGGTAAATAAATTTTGTTTATCAAGTATGATATATATTTTTTATTTCGATGTGACTCTCTGTGACTGAGTAGCTCAAAAGGATAGAATCTCTATATTAAAAGTGTTGTAATCTAGTACATGGTGTATGAGTACTTGTGTTCATTTTTTTAATTTTTTTAATTTTTATTTTTTATATTGGTCTGTGGTAAAGTTTTTGCATATCATATGTTATTTGGTGACTTCTGAGTATGCGACCAAGCTTAATATTCTTGTGTTTATAAGTAGAATGCTTGGCATTATGTATATAAACTAGGGTTTAAGTATTATCTGGTCTGAGTACCTTCTTTTTCGTATAAGTAAGACCTGTAGGTTTTGCAGTTTAATTCTGCTAATTCAAGGAATCTAATGATGGAAGGATTATCTGTTGAACTCTTGATGGAGGAGTTCGTCTTCTTACTAGATTGCGTATGGTTATTCAAGTTTCAGTGATTTTTTTTCTTTTTCAGCTGAGGTTGAAAATTCTAGAAACATGAGTAATTTTCTTTCGAGACTTTTGACTTTTATTTGTTTCGTCACATTTAATTGTCAACAGTCTTTTTACTTTTTTGAGCCTCTGGATGTGTTTCTGCCTCTCTGACTCTATTATGCTTGAATAAAACCTAGCAGTTGAATTTCACTCTTGAATAATAAGTTGCTCATATAATTTAAGAAATGAATGGCAATTTATTTTTGCAGCTTTCAGTGAGGAACTGTTTTATCAGGGGATCTGTTGTGAGATATGTTCAACTACCTCCAGAGGGAGTTGATGTTGAGCTGCTGCACGATGCCACCAGAAGGGAAGCTCGGGGTGGTTAAGCCTGTTTGACGCACTCGGGTGTCGTTGTTTGTGTTACATGTCTATTTTCATTCCAATGCTTTCTGTATTGTTAAAGAAGGCATCTCCTATTAAACATTAGCAGTGTAGCCCTGTGATAACTATGAATCAATTTGAAATTGGTGCAAGTTAGTTTTTATACATTTGATGAAATGTAGTACATGTTTTAAGATACATGAAAACGGGACAACAGAAACCTTGCTGCAGAAAATGTGGGTGGTCTTATCAGTCTGATTGTCATGAACACAAACTTGTTTTGTAATTTTCTTTCCTTGCCTTGTTCGTCTATATGATTAGCTTATTAATTTTATCATAAGTCGGTCAAGTCTTACAAAATTGAAAAACTAACTCGGAATTGCTTGGTTCCAATGGCTTAGTTTGGTATTGCGTTTTGGGGCAAATATTCACTTATTATCATTATGAGTTGATTATGTGTTTGGTAAGTTTTTTATAAGGTGTTTATTTATAAAATTTAGTCGAAAAAATTATGATTTGAAAAAACAAATCAGGTTGCTTATTTATAACTCAGTTTTTCCATATTTAATTTTTTTCATTTCAATACCATACTAAACTAAGCGTATGTCATTTTGTTGATACAGATACCTACTTGCTATGATATGTTATGGATGGATAATACACATTCCAGTTGACCGACTAATTCAAATTGTTTTGTTCCGAAGCAAAGATATCCGCGGGGCGGTTCGTCCTATTCAGATATTCACGACCAAGAAGTACTGGATTCTCTTTCGGGTAGGCCCTGAAAGGAGAAGGGAGGCTGGTATTATTGAATTATTGAATTCACCCGACCCGATAGTACCCATTTTGGGAACGTCCGGTGCCAAAGTCACTGAATGGGTACAGAGAGAGCGATGTTTCTCGATTATCTCTTGTTAAATCAACATGATCCAGCATCTGAATTCTTCTTCCTCCATGTTAGGTGAAGAAAATTCTTAAACAAATTTTGATAATATGACATCATTGAACGAAATTTGGAATGATGAGACGGATTTATAACATTGAACTAAAATTGAAGATGAGACAAGGATTAAAAGTAGCCCAGCCCAATCCCCTAAACCCAAAAGTAGTGACATTGAGTCCTACGAGTTTTCCCCATCGCAGTAGGAATCGAATCCTAGATAAAAGAGAAATTTTCCTTCAAATTAAGTTCAAACCCTGAATGGATAGAGCTGTGCGTCGTGCTTCAGTCTCTCCCAACCAAACAGGATGACAGCTAAAGTTTCCCAGAATAATAAGAAGAGAAAACAAAAAGAGACAACACCGTACCTTCTTCGATTGCCGAATGACATATTAGCAAAGATCTTGTGCAGATTCCCAACCAAAACACTTGTCCAATACCAGCTTGTATTCAAGTCTTGGCGCCGTTACCCCCACTTATCTACAGACCTATTTTTACGAACACCCACATGCCTTTTGCTCCAGGACTCGAGCAAATGGACCCGCAAATCGTTAACATTGGTAGACCTCAAAAGCAACTCGATTGAAGAAGATGCCCTGATTTCAAAAAAAAGATGTCCTAAGGAACTTTCCTCAAGATGGATATCTCGTATACAATAATCTGTTGGCAGAAATTGCGGGTTCATGCAATGGCTTCCTCTTTGATTCGATACCGGATAGAACTAGAAGGTATTTTTACATAAACAATCCCTTGACCAGTGAGTCTTTATCCTTTCTTGCACCTGCTTATTCTGATAGAGCAGAGAGATATTAGCTTTCTGGTTTAGTCCCATCAGTGATGCCTACAAAGCAGTTGGGTTTATGCCTGCAACCCATGAACCTGGCAAACTAGAGGTAAAGGTTTTGACTATTGGCTCGTGCATTTGGTGAAGCATTGGGAATTCTGTGTACTCTATTGATTACCGATCAGGTCGAGGCGGGATTTATCTCAATGGTTTTCTTCACTGGATTGGTGGCTCTAAAAAACGCATTCGTTTAATTTGTGCCTTTGACATTGAGAGGGAGTGTTTTCAAGAGTTTCTCCTGCCACCTTCTTGTTTAATCTTATTCGTCAGTTTATACCTCGGAGTCTTGAAAGGTTGCCTCTCTGTAACCCTTTGCAGTGGTAGCAAACTCATTGTTTGGGTGATGAAGGATTATGGCTGCAATGAGTCTTGGACCAAAGACTTGGAAATACGGGGCAACGATCTCTTTGATTACCAAGTGATAGAATACACAGAAGAGGGGAAGGTGTTGTTAGCGAGATCATTGTTATGTGACAATGTTAAACAAGTTAAACTTGAGGTGTATATTCGTGGAAAAAGTTTTGAGATGCTTGGGGAGGTAGATGGGATACTACGTACAATAACATCAATATTTCCTTACACTCCAAACTTTGTCTCAATTAGAGATATCAGCGGATGTCAGAGCTCGAAATCATCTAGTTAAGTATCTCGTTAAATTCCAAGCTGGTCTCGTTTTAGAGATGTCACCGGGTTTGTCATAGTTCAAAATCATCTAGTTAACATTTCCTTTTGATCTTTCCATCACCGGAGCTCGAAATCATCTAGACGATATATAGTAATAAAGATTTTGATTTACTTTTTTATTGGATTAAAGTGTCGAGGCATTTCAGTTTTGTAGTCTTTACTTCTGGCTAATGCTGCTTCATCTAGGCATAATTGAGTCAGTTCTCACATTAGCGAAAGAGTTACTGAGCTGTTTGTCACGCCCCACCGAAATCCCCTTCGAGCATGATAGAGTCAAACATGGCTCGAGGACATTTTTGGAGAATACTGGAGTGTTCTCAAGTGATCAAGAAGAATGTAGAGATCTCCAGAAAATTCCGGAAACCACGCGACATCTCTGGCCAGCTCGACAGCATAGCTGCAGGCGTGTCCGGAAGGCTCCGGAGCACTGTGCGGGGCAGTGTGCAGCTGCGCAGGGCAGTGCAAGGCTCTAACATAACCTCGATCATTCTAGAACACTCTAGGACACGTATTTTAGTGTTAGGATACACTAGAAGTGTATAGAAGTGTCTAGAATCGGATACGTCTAGAAGTTTCTCCGACATGCCAGCCCGCCTATATATAGGATATCGGTGGCGCATTGGTTTGGCACGGAGGAAACACTGATTTTAGGAATTTTGCAATTTTGTAAAGTTTCTCTAAAAATCAATACGAGTTGATATTCTCCAACGACTTGGTTTCCTCTACCTTTTTTGTTCTAGCCAAGAGGTTGTTCGACCATCGGAAAGGCTGACTTAGCATAGGGGTTGCTAAGGCCGCACGAGCGATCGAGTCGCAAGAATTAAGCTCGTGACAGTTGGTATCAGAGCCTGGTCCGATACCCAAGCCCGTGGCTGATACTCAGGTCGTATCCGATACGATGGTTAAAACTGGAAAGCCTACCGAGGGTACCAGGAGTGGTGCTTCTCGGACTGAACTTGTCGTTGTGGCGACGCAGGAAAGTGGCCGCGGTGACATCTCCAATCCTCAGACATCTCGAGGGGAGAAGTCTAAGGAGTTGATAGCTGCTCTCGATTCACGGCTTGCTCAGGTTGAGGCAAGCGTGGATGGCAGGGGTGTCCAGGTGGATGAGCTGGACCTTCGTGTGGAAGAGCTAGGCCAACGGGTTGATGGTCTAGAACAGGAGGACGTTGCGATCCACTCTGCGACTAAGGATCTGCTATCGCAAATGGAGATCAGGTTACACGATGAGTTCAGGGGTGAACTCGCCCAAATGCGTCAAGCCCACGAAAGGGAACTCAACGGCGTGCTGACTCGCATCGAGGAGATGCGGGAGGAGTTGGTCCTCTGCAAGCGCGCGTTGGCGGCAGGGACAGGCAGCAGCGGGTAGAGGAGGCAAGGCACATTGAGGTGCCAAAGCCCAAGAACTTTGGAGGCTCACGCAATGCCCGCGAAGTCGACAACTTCGTGTGGGGGCTGGATCAATATTTTGGAGCCGTTGGCATCACTGAAGAGGATGCCAAAATCAAGACAGCGGCTCTATATCTTACCGACACTGCCATGTTATGGTGGCGAAGGCGGCGAGGAGACATTGAAAAAGGGACGTGCACTATCAATACCTTTGACGATTTTACCAAGGAGCTTAAGCGCCAATTCTATCCGGAGAATGCCGAGGACGAAGCAAGAGCTCGACTACGAAGGCTCAAGCACGTCAGACCGATTCATGAATATATTAAAGACTTCACTAACCTAGTGCTTGAAATTCCCGACCTATCCGACAAGGATGCGCTCTTTAACTTCATGGATGGTCTCCAACCATGGACGAAGACCGAGCTAAGGCGACGTGGGGTGCAAGATCTTGCCACCGCCATAGTTGTGGCCGAGAGTCTAATCGATTATACTAATCCAAGGGAGACTGCCACGAAGCCAAAAGATAGGAGGAGAGCCCATGCCAAAGGTGGGAGAGACAAAAGCCCGCGGAGCGATTCGCAGCGAGCCACCCATCCGGCAAGGAACAAAGATAAGGGAAAGCAGAAAGAGACACGAGGGTCAGTCAAGCCCAACTACAACAAGTGTTTCTTATGTGACGGTCCTCACTGGACAAGTGACTGCCCACAGAAAAGAGCGCTGAACGCATTATTGGGAAGTCGTCAAGGCGAAGGAGAAGCCAAAACTGGTGACGATCATGCACACATGGGGTCGATACAATTGCTTAATGGGATTCGGTCGACACCCAAAGTCCAAGCCAAAGGTCTACTCTTTGTCGACATTGCCCTGGGAGGCAAGCCAACCATAGCAATGCTCGACTCGGGTGCGACACACAACTTCATCTCTATAGATGAAGCAAAGAGGCTCGGACTTAGAGGCAACAGCAATGGAGGGGGCTCCATTAAGGCTGTTAACTCGCCTGCCAGACCCATTCATGGCATTGTGAGAGGAGTCGAGGCCCATGTAGGGACATGGCGAGGCAACCTTGACTTCTCTATAGTTCCAATGGATGACTATAAAGTCGTCCTAGGGCTGGAATTTCAGGATCAAGTGAAGGCGTTCGCGGTGCCATTCGCCAATAGCATGTGCATCATGGATGCCACAAGGCGTGCGTTGTGCTGACGACAAGAGGCTGCAAGCAAGACCTGCAAGTATTGTCGGCAATGCAGTTCAAGAAAGGCATCCGGAGGGACGAGGAAAGCTACTTGGCGATCCTCAAGGAGTTCGATGACGAGGAGTTAAGCCCACAAGCCGACATGCCCAAGGAAGTGGCTGCAGTCCTTGAGGAGTTCAAAGACATAGCACCGTCCAAACTTCCCAAGAAGCTGCCGCCAAGGAGAGAAGTGGACCATGCTATCGAATTGGAACTGGGCACCCAACCACCCGCAATGAGCGCATATCGCATGGCACCTCCCGAGTTAACTGAACTAAGGAGGCAACTTAAAGATCTTCTAGATGCGGGATTCATTCGGCCCTCCAAGGCACCATTTGGTGCCCTGGTATTATTTCAGAAGAAGAAAGATGGTTCGCTTCGTATGTGCATCGACTATCGGGCACTTAACAAGGTTACCGTGAAGAACAAGTATCATATCCCTCTCATTGCCGACTTGTTTGATCAGCTGGGGCACGCCCGCTACTTCACGAAGCTGGATCTACGCTCGGGATATTATCAAGTGCGCATTGCCGAAGGCGACGAGCCGAAGACTGCATGCATAACGAGGTATGGTTCTTACGAATTCTTAGTTATGCCCTTCGGCCTAACCAACGCACCGGCGACGTTTTGCACCTTGATGAACAAGGTGTTCCAGCCCTATCTCGATCGGTTTGTCATCATCTATCTCGACGACATTGTGGTGTATAGCCGTACCTTAGAAGAACACGTGGAGCACTTGCAGGAAGTGTTCAAGGTGTTGAGCGAAAACAAGCTATACATCAAGTTGGAGAAGTGCTCCTTTGCCAAGCCGGAGGTATTGTTCTTGGGACACAAGATCCGAGATGGCAAGCTTATGATGGAGGATTGCAAAGTGCACTCCATCCAAGCATGGGAGCCGCCCACCAAGGTACATGAACTGAGATCATTTCTCGGGCTAGTGAACTACTATCGCCGATTTATCAAAAGCTATTCGGCGAGGGCAGCGCCTTTGATGGACATTCTCAAGAAGAACAAGGCGTGGGAGTGGACGACAAAGTGCCAAGAAGCCTTTGAGGACTTGAAGAAGGCCGTATGCGAGGAGCCCGTCTTGAGTCTTCCTGACCACACTAAACCATATGAAGTGCACACCGATGCATCTGACTTTGCTATCGGTGGAGTGCTTATGCAAGAGGATCATCCGATCGCTTACGAGAGTCGGAAGCTCAATGATACGGAAAGGCGTTACACAGTTCAAGAGACAGAGATGTCCGCCATCATACATTGCCTTCGAGTGTGGCGACATTACCTACTTGGGACAAAGTGTGTGATCATGACGGATAATGTAGCAACGAGCTACTTGCAAACTCAAAAGAAGCTGAGTCCCAAGCAAGCACGATGGCAAGATTTCCTGGCCGAGTTCGACTACGACTTGGTGTACAGACTAGGAAAGGTAAATGTCGTTGCCGACACTCTAAGTCGAAAAGTAGAGTTGGCAAGCATCTCCCAAGTCAATAGCCCATTGTTGGAGAAAATCAAAGAGGGACTTAAGGCTGATGGACAAGCTCAAGCCATCATCGCCTTAATAAAAGAAGGGAAGACGCGGAGGTTTTGGATCGACAACGGTCTAGTCTACACCAAAGGCCGCCGCATCTTTGTACAGAGGTGGGGCAATTTAAGAAGAGAGCTGATCAAGGAGTGTCACGACTCCTTGTGGGCCGGCCATCCAGGGGTAAGACACACATTTGCTCTTTTGAAGTCCATTTATTATTAGCCGCGAATGCGTGATGGGGTAGAGGAGTATGTTCGGACTTGCCTTGTGTGCCAACAAGACAAGACCTTCCAACAGCAGCCGGGGGGCTTGCTGAATCCCTTGCCAATTCCCGAGAGACCCTGGGAGAGTGTCTCTATGGACTTCATCACTTGTCTGCCAAAGTCCGATGGGTTCGGAAGTATTGTTGTCGTGGTGGACATGTTTAGCAAGTATGCAACCTTCATGGCCGCATCGGCAGACTACACTGCGGAGGAGACAGCTAGGCTGTTCCTACGCAATGTCGTCAAACTCTGGGGAGTACCGAAGAGTATTGTCAGCGACCGAGACCCGCGCTTTACAGGGAGGTTCTGGACGGAGTTGTTCAGAATGTTGGGGACAGACTTGGACTTCTCGACAAGTTTTCATCTACAAAGCGACGGGCAAACTGAGCGGTTCAATGCTCTTCTCGAAGGATATCTACGGCACTATGTGAGTGCCAATCAAAAGGACTGGGCCAAGCTCTTGGACGTAGCGCAATTCTCATTCAACCTACAACAAAGCGAGGCAACGGGAAAAAGTCCTTTTGAAATCGTCTTGCGGCAGCAGCCGACAACACCTCTTTCCCTTGCCACACGCTACGAGGGAAAGAGTCCAGCCGCATATAAGTTTGCCAAATCCTGGCACGAGCAGACGGAGCTGGCTCGAGCGGTGTTGCATAAGGCTGCGTCACGAATGAAGAAATGGGCGGACAAGAAGCGAAGGCATGTGGAGTTCAAGGTAGGGGACCTTGTACTCGTGAAACTCTTGCCTCAACAGTTCAAGGCCTTTAGAAAGGTGCACAAAGGCTTGATACGTAAATACGAAGGGCCGTTCGAGGTAGCCAAGCGCATTGGCAAGGTTTCATACCAACTTCATTTGCCGCCCAAGTTAAAGATTCATCTGGTCTTCCACGTTAGCATGTTAAAGCCATACCATGACGACGAGGAAGATCCATCAAGAGGAGTTTCACATCGGGCACCAACAGCCGTCGTCACATCTTTCGACAAGGAAATAGAAGAAGTGCTAGCAGACCGAGTCATCCGACGTCGAGGTGTGCCGAGGTATACCGAATACCTTGTCAAGTGGAGAGGACAGCCCGATTCAGAAGCAAGCTAGGAGTCCGAGGACATGCTTTGGCAATTCAAGGACCAAATCCAGCAATATCATGAGGACGCGACGAGGGCGTCGCGAGCTTAGGTGGGAGAGAATGTCACGCCCCACCGAAATCCCCTTCGAGCATGATAGAGTCAAACATGGCTCGAGGACATTTTTGGAGAATACCGGAGTGTTCTCAAGTGATCAAGAAGAATGTAGAGATCTCCGGAAAATTCCGGAAACCACGCGACATCTCTGGCCAGCTCGACAGCATAGCTGCAGGCGTCTCCGGAAGGCTCCGGAGCACTGTGCGGGGCAGTGTGCAGCTGCGCAGGGCAGTGCGAGGCTCTAACATAACCTCGATCATTCTAGAACACTCTAGGACACGTATTTTAGTGTTAGGATACGCTAGAAGTGTATAGAAGTGTCTAGAATCGG
Source organism: Potentilla sterilis (assembly GCA_963682095.1). Lineage (NCBI taxonomy): Eukaryota > Viridiplantae > Streptophyta > Magnoliopsida > Rosales > Rosaceae > Potentilla > Potentilla sterilis. The sequence continues at coordinate 42,382,320 of OY821759.1, forward strand.
ATACGTCTAGAAGTTTCTTCGACATGCCAGCCCGCCTATATATAGGATATCGGTGGCGCATTGGTTTGACACGGAGGAAACACTGATTTTAGGAATTTTGCAATTTTGTAAAGTTTCTCTAAAAATCAATACGAGTTGATATTCTCCAACGACTTGGTTTCCTCTACCTTTTTTGTTCTAGCCAAGAGGTTGTTCGACCATCAGAAAGGCTGACTTAACATAGGGGTTGCTAAGGCCGCACGAGCGATCGAGTCGCAAGAATTAAGCTCGTGACATGTTGCAGAAGATCGACCAATGAGTGGCTTTGTAAAATTAAACTAGCTACTTGTTTCCCACTGTGTTAGAATCCTTTTATTGATGCAACCACATGTGTACGTTGATCTTATTATCATAAACAGCAAAAGCATAATCAACATCAAACTCCAGGTTCTCTTCTTTATGTCAACCTTTGGCCGGGAAACTGCGTCTGAAAATTGGGAAGTTGTTATTTATGAAACTTGAGGTACGAAAGTTTACTAGCATAAGTCAGATGTTGTTGAGTCGAATTCTCTAAGTAGATCGAATGTAAAACAGTGGGCAACGTTATGTTCACGGTGGTACTTGGACGTGTTAGCAATATAATGATTGTTGATTGTCATCAACAATTAAAATTTAACGGTTGAAATTAATGCTAACATGGTTGAATATTAAAACTCTGAGCATGTTTATAAACAATGATCATATTTTTCTTTGGGATTCATTGGTTGTACCGATCTAATCTGCAAATGAATCCATGTAATGACGACATAAATGACAGTAAATTATGCATATACTTTTATCTATGGTCTTATCATATTGTGAGACCCAACCAGTATAGAAAATAATAGTATGGCGGAATGAATAATTTTATTTATACTGTAGAAATATATACGCCAATAGTTTTGTACAACAAATAGTCTCAAATAAAGTAGGAGACGATAAAGGAAAGAACTCCTGATACATATCTAATACAATTGAATAGAAAAGATATATACAACTATATTGATTTACTTTCCAACAACCAGAACGGGCTTGATACAGACTATAGAGAATCTCATATCCATAGAGATGCCCTGGTTGCTTATAAATAGAGTTGTAAACGTGTTTCAAACGAGGATCTGAACCGTATTCATCAATCTACAAGACAACAACAGAGAACTGAGTCTGAACTCTGAAGGTAGTAAACCTTTTTTGTTCTCTTGTATTGATATTTCAAGGGTTTTTTTTTTGGGTAATTACAAAGTTGTTTCTCAAACCTACAATCTGCATAAAACTCTCTCATCATCAGCACAGTTATTACTTTCATTCGTTGATTTTTTAATTTCATTCTAAGTTTTATTTTTGTTAGTTGGATTACAATTGCAATGAAATTTGAATCTACTATATCATGATCATAATCGTCGAGTTTGCGTCTGTTTGCAGCTTATGTCTGCGATATATTTGAGCCTACTTCTGTAGGTCTTTGCAAATAATGTGTAGCGCTATTTAGTACAACTGTACATACAAGTTTGTTACACATACTTGAGTATTCAGTCATAGACACTTCGATTGTGGCACAAGTTTGTTACAAATTTTCTGATCGATCACTTATTCTGTTTGATTGCAAGGTTGTCAAGGTTGTTCAGCTTTATATATGGACCGCAGTGGTCTAATAGCTAAGGTAAGACTCGTTTTGGTCTGTAGTAATTCTTAACCTGTAGTTTATATATATATATATATATATAGTGCTTCTCAGGTGCGGACGTCCGCACCGTGCGGATTCGCCGTTTCCGGCCACCTCCGACGCGTTCCTCCTCCCGCGACCCATTGGGCTTTGGTCGCCCTCTCCCGGCGCTCTTTTCTGTACCGGCCAGACCTCCATCGCCGGCCGGAGCCGGCCGGAATCTGGAAAATTCCAGAAACTTCAAGAAACATTGAATTTTCCAAATTCCGGCCGGCTCCGGCCAGCCATGGAGGTCCGGCTGGCACAGAAAGAAGCGCTGGGAGGAGGCGACCAAAGTCCAGTGGGTCGCGGGAGGAGGAACGCGCCGGAGGTGGCCGGAAACGCCGCATCCGCACGGTGCGGACGTCCGCACCTGAAAAAAATTTTATATATATATATATATATATATATATATATATATATATTTTAAAGAAGATCTAAGACCCCCTTCTTAACCTGTAGCTTACTTATGGAGACTGTCGTTCCACAATTGTTTTTCCTTATAAATGTCTTGATAAGAATTTGCATTTGTCAATCAGTTTAAATTGGTGACAATAGGGAGCGACTTATATTTGATGCAATCATCTTCAGAATGCTAGCTCCTTGCAGTCTCTCTTCTGATTTTCTCAATCTACCAAATAAAGAGTAATGTGCAACTGTGACCATGTTTTAAGATGGAAGACGAGAGAAAGGATTGGATAAGTGAGTTGCCATGTTGTGTTCTGTCATACATACCTTCATTTTTGACAATAAAAGATGCAGTGGATACTTGCATGATATCCCATCAGTGGAAGCACCTTTGGAAGCATCGAATACTAACAAGGGCGAATCTTGAATTTGATATTCCAAACGTTTTCGGAGGCAAATATACTCGACTCATTGAAAACCTCGAAGAAGATTTTTGGCTTCAGTATTCTTTGAGTCAACAATTTGAGAGAGATTTCTTTGTCAGATTTGTGAATGAATTTTTGCTGCTCTACCATGGCAAGGAGGTTCACTCTTTCAAAGTGGCATTCTTTCTTGATGTGCAATCTACAGCCGTCCTTGATAAATGGGTTCATTTTGCAATTGAAAAGGGAGCTGAAGTGCTCGATCTTAAATTATTAGGCCGCGGTGACAGGTACAATGCTTACGTTTTTCCTCACTGGTTACTTTCAGAATTGAAGGCATCAACTCTTAAGCATCTGTCGCTTCGGAAATGTGTGCTTAAACCTCCTCCTGACTTTGACAAATTTATTCAGCTTGTTTGTCTAAAAAAACAAGGCTATTGTCGATCCAGTTTGTTTGGCACATTTGTTCTCTGTTTGTTTGTTGCTCGCAAACTGGGATCATCATATCTGATTATTGGTCCATCACTTCATTTGAAGGATCTGAAAGTGATTGGACTTAACATTCAAGACAGAATGCGGATTGACGCAGTAAATCTTTCAAGGTAGATTTATGGTCTGCATGCACCTCAGTTTCCCTAAATGTAGCAAGTTGCCTCGTTCTTTTATAGATCAAAACGTTATAGATTCTTGAATGCAAATTCTATATGTTGTGGTTTCACAAGCCAACCACTATTTCTCAAAAGCAATAGAAATTAAGCAATATAAGTGTCAAGATATGGGCCCAATGAAGACCCAATAATTGGCCCAGCCCAACTCCTAAACCCATTTCCCCACCATCTGCCTCACTATCACTCACAAGCTAAACTCCAATGGAGGGAAAACTAGAGTCGCTGTGGAACGAGGTCCGGGAGCTCAATCTCGGCAGCTCCGGCGATCTCGACCGGCTCGACTCGCCGCCGAGTCCAGTCCAGTTCCTCCGTGACTTCGTCTCCCAAAGCAAGCCGTGCATCATCTCCAACGCCACCACTCACTGGCCGGCCCTAACAAACTGGACCTCCGACTCCTACCTCAACTCCGCCCTCTCCTCCTCCCTCGTCTCCCTCCACCTCACCCCTCACGGCCGCGCCGACTCCCTTGTCCCCTCCCCCCTTTCCTCCTCCCTCTGCTTCGCCTCCGCTCACGTGCACCGCACGCCCTTCCACTCCGCCCTCCGCCTCATCACAAAAAAACGACGCGTCGTTCGTCGCCTACTTGCAGCAGCAAAACAACTGCTTCCCCGCCGAGTACTCCCCTCTGGCGGCGGACTGCGATCCGCACATCGGCTTCGCCACCGAAGCCCTAGGCTGCTTCCCCGAGGCGGTCAACATGTGGATCGGCGACGACCGGTCAACGACGTCGTTTCATAAGGATCACTACGAGAATCTTTACGCTGTGGTCACGGGACAGAAGCACTTCCTCCTGCTCCCTCCCACCGATGTGCATCGGATGTATATAAAGGAGTACCCGGCCGCTCAGTACGAGTATTCTCCGGTGACCGGAGAGTTCGAGCTGGAGTTGGAGAGTCCGGCGAGATCTGTGCCTTGGTGTAGTGTTGATCCTTATCCTGCAATTGAGGACAGAGAAGAAGAGTTGTCCAAGTTTCCTTTGTTCTTCAATGGACCTAGGCCGTTTCGGTGTACGATTAATCCAGGAGAGATGCTTTACTTGTAAGTTTTCGTGTTTTCGAATTAGTTAAAGATGATTGCTTTGTTTATTATGTAGATATTTGTGTAAATGATGTGGTGGAGGTAATGCAGGCCGAGTATGTGGTTTCATCATGTTAGGCAAAGCCCGGATAGCAGTGGAAGAACGATTGCAGTAAATTACTGTAAGGAAATGAACAACTTAACGCCTTTCGGCTTAGTATGTGTGTAGTTAGATAATGAGGTTTTGTGTTGGCAGGGTATGATATGCAGTTTGATATTAAGTATGCTTACTTCAACTTCTTGCAATCGATTCAATGCCCATTGATTGAAGGACAAACGCTGGCCGAGACAGTGCAGGAGGATTTAGATTCTGATGCACCACAGAAGACTGAGGATTAATGATGGAATGGGTACCGGTTCATTATTCTGCGTATGGGATATTATTTGTGACTGGGAGACCAAAGGAGTCTCAGAAAGAACCAATGTAGCATGCTGTGAGGTAGGGAAATTACATGAATTTAGTGATCATTATTTGGAGACATGGTAGGAAGTTTGATTCTTTTGTAAGCTGGTGGCCATTGAGGACGCTGTGATAAGTTCTTTTAGCTTTAGACTGTGAAGGTCACAGTTTTAATATACTTTTCTACATTTAAGTTGAGATTGTGCTGAAAGTAAATACTTCTCTTTTACCATCAGCTACACATGATTATCAATTTATTATTTGTGTTGATGTTTAGAACTGATTAATTGTGCTTGGTCTACTAAATTACTGCAAGCGAAAGTGGTATAAATTAACAGGCTGATTTTCCTGATTTTCTACAATAGTAATTCTCCTGATTTTCTCATTTAACAGGCTGGCTGGCCGAAAAATGTTATATCCTCCGGCATTGGTCACACACTGACCACAATGTCTTTTCACAGTTTCTTCCAGGCCGCCTCCTGACCAAGGACTCAGGTGCTGACCTCTCATGCTCTGTCATTTCAGTCAACACTAAACAATTTTCCTTTGTTTAAGGAAATTGACTTTCCTTCTTATTGTGGCTTTGGCCTCTCTGGCAAATAATATCATAATAGAATATAACTTTTAAATAATAAGAGAAGGAACGGACATTAGTAGAGAATGTGATATGTGCATAGCTGCATTTTGTCATTTACCCTTTTTTAACTTCTATCACCGAAGGAAATGTATTTCTGGCAAACTAAAATTCTTGTCTGTTTCTGGTGGTCCTTTCTGTTCTAGTATAGAAAACAAAATTCATGATCTCTTATACACGAGCAACAGCACACAACACATGAAGTAAACTTAGTCCGTTTACTAAAAGGAAAGCACACAGATAGTGAATTTTGTATTGGAAAGAAGCACATTCTCTTATTGCCAATTTATCAGGCAGTCAAACTATTGAGAGTCAGCAATTCACCACATCTTATCATCTGTAATGGTTTTGACAAATGCAGCCTTTGAGTTTCCATTTGTTGAGAAACTTGTTCCATTTCTGGTCGAGACTGAGGACTAGTGTTCAAGCATGAAAATGCTATCTTCAGAAGAGAGAGCAGTTCCTCTGCAACGTCATCTGTAGGAGGGGAAATGCGTTTGTCAAATCCAAAATTGGCATTTGATGGGCGGGCAATGCAGCTGACTGTGATGACGACCCTGATGATAAAGGTACGAGAAGCTCTCCTGGATGCCTTCCCATAATTATTTCCATTGTTAGCACACCATAGCTATAAACATCACACTTCTCATTCACTTCCATTGTATAAGCAAGCTCTGCAGACAAATTTTATATATAAATTTTGAATTATCATTATCGAGATGCAGTTATCTTATGATTATATGGACTATATAGTATATAGAAAGAAATTGATTCATAACTGTCCTAATTTCCCAATCAAACTTTAAAGTTAGTAACTGAAACCAATCATTTTAACAAGGAGACTACCTGGTGCCGTATATCCATAGGTGCCTGCAAGGGCAGTCCAGTTAGCCGAGTCTGGGTTTAAGAACTTAGCAGTGCCGAAATCTGAAACACAGGCTTCGAAGTCGGCATTTAGCAAAATGTTCTTGCTTGATATGTCTCGATGAACAATTGCTTCGTTTTACTCCACCTCAGTTCTTTAGCTCCTTCGTCATTGCTCAATACTGCCGCCAAGCTACCCCTTTCTAGATACTCATACATCAAGAATGAGTGTCTCCTATGAGAACAGAAGCCATAAAGCTTCACAATGTTTCGATGTCGAATCTCAGTTAGTGCACGTACTTCATTGAAGAATTCCTTCTTAAAATTTTCATCGTCATCGCATAACTGGTGGAGTTTCTTCACGGCTACTGTGTTGGCAGATGACAAGTTCACCTTGTAGACGCTTCCCTGTCCTCCCTTCCCAATGCAATATGTGGTATCAAAATCCTCTGTTGCCTTTATGATTTCCTCATACATTGTCTTGCCATCAAAGTTGAAAGAAATCTCTTCATGCGTCTTGTTTCTTTCATCGTCCTGATGCTTCTTTTTTTCTAAATACCACAAAGAGGATGATGAAGCAGGAAGATACAAGTAAAAGTGTTGCCAGAAGGGAGAATGAGATCACATATACCAGTTTCTGGCTATGGACCTTTCTTGAGCTATCTTTATTGCAGGGTTCCAGATCTCCAACGCTGCCACACAATCCCTTGTTTCCTTGCAATGTTTCTGGGGGAGCATCGTGAAATGCTTTGCTGTTGGGAAGAGGACCTTCCAACTCATTGAAAGATATGTCAACATATGACAAGCCGCGCATATTTCCAAAACTTGTTGGAATGGAACCAGATAGATTATTGTGTGACAAATTCAACATCTCCAAACTCCCCATACCGCTAAGTTGTGATGGTATCTCCCCCTCGATTGAGTTTTGACTCAAACCTAGTTGGGAAAGTTGAGCTAACTTCCCCAATTGAACAGGAAATCCTTGTCCAAAGTTATTGTTGCTCAAATTCAAGTAGTGTAGTTCGAGCAAATCACCCAGAGTGCTTGGAATTGACTCGTTGAATGTGTTTCTGGAGAGATCAAGATATTCAAGATTAGTCAATGATCCAAATTCTGATGGTACACTACCTGAAAGTTGATTGTCATCTAACTTCAGCTTCACCAAAGAAGTCAATCTTCCAATTTCTTCTGGAATCATCCCAACTAAACTGTTAGAAGAGAGATCGAGCTGGTGAATTTGGGTTGCATTTCCAATCTCAGCTGGTATACTGCCAGTTAAATAGTTTCCCGCAATTAGTAAGGTTGTCAATTGTGGGCACTGTCCCCAGTTGCTTGAGATTTCACCATACAGGTTATTGTTGCTCAGGTCTAGAAATTGAAGACTTGGATGGATTCCAAAGGCTTCTGATATATTGCTTGTCAATTGGTTACCACTAAGTCGGACTCTGAATAACTTTGTGCTAGTTTTCAAGCTTTTGGGAATTGGACCAATCAAATGGTTGTTGAGAACTGGAAAGTTTGTGAGTGATCCACCTTGGCCAATATATTGAGGCAGATAACCAGAAAATTGGTTATTATCGAAGAGCAGTATAACCAGCTTCTTCAGTTTCTCCATCTCTTGGGGGATGGAGCCAGAAAGTTGGTTATCACGAAGGTAGAGATGTGTAAGGTTTGCTAGATCACCAAATGAAGTGGGAATTGAACCATTCAGTTGATTCTGGCTAAAATCTATACCCAACATAGATTTCAGTTTCCCTATCTCTGTAGGAATAGCTCCAGATAGATTGTTTACACCCAGATAAAGCCATTTGAGGTTTGTTAGGTTACTAAATGATGTTGGGATAGAACCACTTAGATTATTTATGACACAGTTTAGATCTTCTAAAGACTTCAAATTTCCCAATTTGTGAGGGATAGGACCAGATAGTTGATTGATAAACAAGTATATCACAGTGATCTTTCTGAAGTTTCCAAAATTTGGAGGAATGTTCCCTGAAAGGTTATTATGTTGGAGATAAAGATGAGTAAGGTTTGGCAAAACACCTAGTGATGATGGAATTGAACCAGTGAGCTGATTATAGCACAATCCTAGCTCCATGAGAGATTTCAGGTTTCCTATCTCTTTAGGAATAGTACCAAAAAGATTATTACCATGGAGACTAAGATGGGTTATATTTCTTAGAAGACCGATTTCTGGTGGGATTCTCCCGGAGAACTGATTATTGCTTAGATCGAGATAAACAAGTTTGGTGAGGGAACTGATCTGAGGTGGGATGACATCGAAGAGTCGATTTAAGCTGAGATCCAGATACTCAAGATTGGAGAAGAAGGCTTATATTGCTCACGCTTCCAGCTTTGTTGCATGAAATACCACTCCAAGCACCATTGCAAGGGCTTGCATTTGCTTCTGGATTTCCAGAAAAGTTGGTGGCATTACTAGTACTGGGATTATAGGTCCAGGATAAGGTGAGATTATTATGTGTTTGGTTTTGAAGGCTATCTCTCCATGTGAGAAGGACCTCTGCTTCAGAAGAAGAAGCAAATGGTTTTTTGTAAGGCAAACTAGAGAGCAAAAACAGTAGAAACTTGAATCTTTCATGGTTTTTTGTTTGTTGGATACTATTACAATCTTCATCACTAGCTTTTATTTATAGAAAATTAATATAGTTAGGGACTTTTTTCAGTCACCGGGTCTTTGTCCCTGCGTATATATAAATTTAATGTTGGAAACATGTGAATATATCTATAATCTAGCTAATTAAGTTCAAATCGAATATGAAATGGAAGATTTGGTAGGCTGAGATCGATTTGTCCCATATTAATCCGCAAGTGGCATGAGATAATTTTCATGGCGCACATGAAAGGATGAAGTAGACTATTTAAATGTCACCAGGCCCTCAACAACTTATAAACTAAGTTGGGGGATGAATTTAGAAATTTATATAGGTAATCATTTCCATAATGTTGTCATGAACGTACTACCTAAGTCATCAAATTTCAATATCCATTAGTTAATTAACGCTACCGGACACCTTAATTGTTTGGATTCTGGACTGAAAAGTCATCAAAGTAGTGCTCGACCAGACTGTTTTAAGTAAAAAAAAAAAATGCATCTGTTGAAGAAAACCCTCAAGTTTCATTGATGAAATCGTCGACAATTATTGAGCTTATAACCCATATACACTAATATATGAGGCACGATAAAAGAATTCGTAGTAGAAAGTACTGGAAGTGCTTAGTTGCAGGGTAATTTCTCCCTAGTATTTATCTGGACTAGATGCACATTAGTGTTTTCCTTCTAACCGCATGGTCCTTTATTTTCTCATTTTCCTTCAATGAAACAAAGTAAGTTACAACTGTTGCAATCTCCTTGGAAGCTAAAAAAATTCCATGAGGAGAACAAATTAAAATGCAGTTTACAGCTACAGATCGAAAACATAATGCAGTAGCTAAAAGGAGCGATGGCTTCAATATCATGGCTGTTTATTCTCTTCTAATTAATCTCTAGACCTCCTTCGACTTCTGCGGTCAGTACGAACTGCTTCTGACGATAACATGATATGTCAAGATCATAACCAGCAGTTGATCTGTAAATGGTCGGCAGCAAGGTTTGATCAACTCCAGATCATAGTACTCTTCCTCAAAAATTGTATCCAACATTTTTGTCAGTGGGCGCTTGCTCACCGATATCAACTGTGGTACAGCTACTTCAGTGCTGACTCTGGCCTCCATTAGTGATAGGCTAGAGAAACTGTGGAAGAGTTCTGGGAAGAAAAGCATGGAATAATGGAAGTTTGAAATTAAAGAGGAAGATGGAGAACCGGAAACGATAACGGACACCTTCTTATAGGGCTTCTCGGACTGAAATTGGCTGTAGCTTTCTTTGGTCGGCACGTTCAGTCATTTTCATGCCTTTTAAAATCTTAGGCCTGGTTTGAGGGTACCATTTGGAAATCGAAATTGACGATTCGTAAATTTAATATCGTATCAAATTCATCTTCCTTACAATCAGACTATTGTTAAATTTGCAGAATGTACAGAAACCAATTGTAAACTTTGACATTATGATCGAGTTTGCAGCTTCACAAGCAAGAATGCCCGGATCTTCGTAACTGGTGATTACGGGGTGTTGCATGATTTACTTACATGTCTTATAAGATTAATCACTTTCAGATCTTGTATAATGGATAGGTGAAGATCTAACAAGAAACAAGAAATGACTTTATTAGAATCAACCATACAATGTGTAGTCCAAAACTGTGGATCGATCAGTACGTACAAAATGTCGTAAGGTTTCGCTTCAGGATGGACCAGCGCGTAGGGTGTGGATGGAATTAGCAGCTTCATCGGCACGGCATTCTTAGAAGGTGACAAATGAGGCCAATTTATGATTATCTCGAACTCTCTATATCTATAGATCAGTACGATATGTAAGATACAACGTGATATGGGATCACATGCATTGTTAATAACGATAGATCATGGGCACCTAACAAGTCAAGTTTTCTTCTCGAATTCGAAAAAGTGGAAGACAGCAACGGCTTGAATGAAGAACTTCATGTTTTGTTCCCAATTTCTTAGTTATCAGATGAACATGGAAGAACGAGGCAGCAGCACCTCTGGCTATATTGGATTTCCAGACTGTATTCGAAAAGAATTTGCTTGGTTTTGCTTTAAATCGTATGATGATATTTGTTGTTAGATTTTATTTTATTTTTAGATAGGAGGGGTTGATTAAAAGCAAACAATCATATACAGGCTAGGAAAGAAACAAGACCAGAGGCATAAGAAAGTACCCCATACTATGGATTGCTTGGTACGTAAACCGTCATTTATTTTAAAATTACAGCACAAAATATCCAAAATGAGGTTGAAGCTATGAAAAAACAGATCAAACACAATGAAAGTGTCATAATTGATGGATGCATGGATCCCATCCTAGTCCATTCCAAGCATTTTCCTGATCTGCAAAACACATTCAAAGACCCCTTATCCTGGTCAGGAAGGGACTTGGACACTCTGTCCTTCTCCAAACACCTTTTAACCCAAGCAATCAACTTTGGGCACTCTTCCTCCATACTGCAGAGAATTATGAATAGAGAGGAATCAGTGCGACTTCGACGAGCCCAATCATCTCTCCCCCAAAGTAGGACTTATCGATCTCCAAGCTCTCCTTCTAGCAATTTAATTAGCTGCCTCACCACAAAAAAGTTGGGTAAAAGCCATAAAATAAATAACAAACTACAAAAAAGTACATGACAATAATTTGTTTAACAAATAAATCACATACATATTTAATTGAACAAATTAGAACAAAAATTTACAAATAAATACCATGTGCATAACAAGCTGCCACATGTTATTAACTAATTTACTATTTTGTCCTTAATATTTACAAGCATGTATTTAGTCATAATTGATGCTACTGTCTATTACAAAACTAGCTGCTACTGTCTATTACAAATCTAGCTGCTACTGTCTATTGCAAAACTAGCTGCTACTGTCGACTTGGAAGACACCTGCTACTGTCGACTTGGAAGACACCTGCTACTGTCGACTTGGAATGTACCTGCTACTGTCGACTTTGAAAGTATCTGCTACTGTCGACTTGGAATGTACATGCTACTGTCGACTATGAATCTAGCTGCTACTGTCGACTGAGATACTAACTGCTACTGTGGTTTTTTGTGAGCAAAATTCAAAATTTCAAAATTTCTCAAAATATATGCAATATGGTACTTAAATGAAACCCATGACATAAGGAACAACTTTATATATTGACTCATCTCCAAATTGTTGGTGGTTTAGCCGGAAAATTTAAATTTGCTTGAAAAAAAACTTAAAAAATGAGGAGAGAGAAACTTGTTAGATCTGGGTGGCAGTTGGTAATTTTCACGAAAATAAGGGTATTTTAGATATTTTTGCATTAATTACTTAATCAATTTTGGTCCACTTATTTTTTGGGCTTGGACTTATGTCCTAATTTGTATAAGAAATATGGAAAATGAGTTTTTAGTTAATTCAAATGTGGTCTGGTACTACTAAGTAATTCTCTATAAAATAAATATAGGATGTGTTCAAGGAAGGTTATTTCTGTAACTTCCTTAGTAGATAGGGCCCTGATTATTCAGGATACTTGATGTAATGCCTATATAAATGTCTCCTTATCTATCAATAAAGGTTACGCTTTGCATATCATCTATTTCTCTTAAAACACGTTTTCAGCACGTGGCTCTAGCCTTCGTCTAATAGCCCTTAAAAAAAAAATTCAGAAACCCTAATTTCTCTCTTCTGCCGGCAACCCTTTCGTCGGCAAAGAAGTCCCCTGCATCAGAAATCCTCTTATGCCGACAACTCTTCGTCGGCAAAGAAGTTCAAAATTTACTTCTCGCGACAATCTTATCGTCGGCAAAGATTGAATGAAATCTCATATCACAATTCTACCAACAACATCTTGTCGGCAGAGTTGGAATTCTCAGGGCACTCAGAAATCTATTCTGGGCACCCACCCGCTGCATCCTTCTCTTCCGATCTCAGCTCGGACCTAAATCCAGCGCCGCCGCTGAAGTCTTGGGCCGATTCTGAATCCCGCGACGCAGCCGATACCCAATAGCCTGCCCCGTCTAGCGCCACTAGCCCCGTGCGGCATTGCTCGCCGTTCCGTCGACGACGGCGCAGATCGATGAAGCCCAGCGCCGCCTCGCTGCACGCTTCTCGGTTCAGCCCTAGCGCAGACAACTGTCGAAGCTCCGTGCGCTCGCCCCAGAGCCCAGGCCAACCTGGTTTCGCCGACCGACCCGATGCAGTGCAACCCGAGACCTAGTCTCGACCCGGATTCGATAGCATGACCCGGTTCCTGGAAGTCTGAGACCCGACCTGATTCGGCTTCAGACCCGTTTCAATGGGTTATGGGCAAAGCGGTAATTCTACTTACCTCAGTTAAAAGTTTTTACCTACGGGTTAAAACAGTTACTGCAGTAATTCTCTTTTACTACTTTATATATGGTGAATATGGCTAACCATATGTTTTTTTTCTTTTCCATTAAATTTATTGCATGACGCATCGCAATGGAATTGCGAGAATTATATCCTTGCACATACATGGAAGAGCATCTCTGATTGCACAAGGATCAAGAACCGAGTCCTCAAGCGCAATTTATATTAAAACGCAGTTCACATAGTGAATTAGCAAGTAAGATTTAATTAAAGTTCCTGCTTTCTGCAATTTCAATTGTTGGGACTTGTTGGAGGTATATATGGTGCACCGCCAAGCACATCCGGCGACCTCGTAGACCGTGGAACCGGCGTCATAAGTCCTACTTTCGACATCCATCGGGTAGACCAGCACCCCGACTACATCTCCATTGTTCCACATCACCGGAAACGCACTCGGAAGCCGTGCCACCAGGCTCCTGAAATAGCTTCGTGAGTAGGAAAAGTGGGTTTGCATCCCACATTGAAAACATTGTAAAGGAGGGAGCCTTCATTCCCTATAAATAGAAGGCTTCCCCCCTTAGAGTTAGAGATCTTGGATACTTGCTACTCTTGGCATGTAACCACTATCGATGGCTTATTAACCGGCTATAGTATATTCCAAGTGGACGTAGCCGTGCCCTCCGATAGCTCGGTGAATCACTATATATCCTTGTGTTCATGTTCTATCTTTATTATTGTGCTTTTGTCAGGCCTAAGGGTTTGTGTAGAAACAATTGGCGCCGTCTGTGGGAATAGTTACAAAAAGCTGTGTTGCTCTGCCAGCAAGCTGCTGCCCGGACAACAGGTCCAAATAATCAGCAGGCCACCAATTTTGTTCAACCTGGCCAGCAGGCAGCCCAGCCCAGGCCAACAGTCAAGCCAGTCAAGCGGCCCAACTAACCTGCCCAGCATGGGTCAACCGCCCGGTCAACCCAAGCAGCGGGTCACTGCCAGGCCCAGCAGAGGCCAAGTCAACGCCCTCTCCGGTCAAAGGGTCAGCGGGCAGCCGGGCATCCCTCCCCGATGGCTTCCCTCTCCGGCCCGGGTGCGGGTGCGGTCGCCTTCCTCTCCTCTCCGGGTGCGGGTTTGCCGGCTTGCTTCTCCGGGAACGGGTGCCGATGACTTTCTGGGTGCGGACGCCGGTGGCTTTTATCTCTGGGTGCGGGTTCATCTCCTCCGGCTTGGTCGTATTCTCCGTACGCCTGTGGCCCCTCCTCTCCGGTTCGGGTTCGTCCTCCTCTCCAGGTGCCGGAGGCTCCTCTTCTCCGGTTCGGATGGTCTCCCCCTCCGGTTCGGGTTCGTCCCCTCTGGTGCGGGTTACTCTCCTCTCCTCTCCGGACACCGCTCCTCTCCATTCCGGACCGATGGCTTCCCTTTCCGGGTTCGACCGGTGGCTCGTCTCTCCAAGCCGGGCAGTCGTCCTCATCTCCTGGCACGACGAGAAAGAGACCAAAAGAAACCAGAGGAAGGAAGAGAGAAAGAAACCAGAGGAAGGAGAGAAGAATGGTGGCCCATGCAGAAGAACGGGAAAAACAGAAAGAAACAGAAAGAAGGAAAGAGCGGGAAAGAGAAAGAAACATAAAGAAAGAAAAAGGGAAAGAACAAAAAAAGTGGGGAAGTCAACCCCCGCCCGGTCAACAACCCCAGATTCAGCATATTGGGCCGGGCCGGGTCAAGCTCCAGCAGTTTCACCAGGAGCCAATCTTCTCTTGTTACCCAAAAATCTCCTTTGGACACCCGCTCCCAGCAGCGAACCAACAATTGAGCACTTCTAACAGAGCTAAGTATTCTAACTCATTTATTATTACTCGAACGCATGTCTCACCTGTGCATAATCTGTTTGGGGAATATTGATAATTAGACATGTGATAAAAGCACGAGCATGGTCCAGGATGCATCGCATATCATTATGCGTTTATCAGTGATGCACATATCATTATGCATCGCACTACGGTACACGCATTTCAGTGCATGGCATTACAATGCATCGCATATCAGTATGCATCGCATCTCAGTGCGTGCATCAGTATGCATCGCATCAGTATGCATCGCATTACGGTAACACCATCCCACCGGTTATGTAGCATTCAACTAGCTCCATGGCATCCCACCGGTTATGTACCATTCAACCGACTCCATGGCATCCCACCGGTTATGTACCATTCAACCGGCTCCATGGCATTCCACCGGTTTTGCCACTTTCCTTCGCCCCTGCGGGCAAGAACAAGCCAGCAACAACTCAAGGCTTCAAACACATGGGCTTTATAAACCCGGGAGAGTTTACATCTAACACATGCAAACTCTTCAAGCATGCTAAAAACCCTGCATCACACTGAACTGTGATAAATATGGAGATCCATGGCGAGACTTGTTATCTCTACGCCACCCTACTGGGCAGATTGTTTCTCTAACACAGAATAAGTCTCCCCGCAGGCTAGAAACCCTGCACATTACCTCACGCTTATTCCAGCACAAGCTGGGCCGAACCACCGGGCTACTCCCCGGCCTGCCTCACCGTTGGCAGCAATTTTACTGGGGGACTCGTTCCGACATGGCAGTCCACCGGTCGAGTCCCCACATTGTCATCTCATGCACTCGTCCGGGTTTCACCCCGCTCCATATTCATTGCATGGCGGATTTCAACGCCACATTATCATCCCATGCACTCGTCCGGGTTTCACCCCGCTCCATATTCATTGCCTGGCGGATTTCAACGCCACATCATCAATCCATGCACTCGTCCGGGTTTCATCCCGCTCCACATTTATTGCATGGGCACCCCGGTTTCGCACAGCTGCGCCAGAGCCTCGACCCCTGCACCACAGCTCACGCTAGCACCTCACCGCCGGCCTCGTGAGCTCGGCCGCTCAGTCTATTAGCTCACCCTCCGGCCCGGTCTTGATCAGCGGTTCACCTCAGCCAGTGGGTCACCCCAGATTCAGCAGGCCCGGTCCTGTTCGGCAATCACCTCGGCCAGCGGGTCACCCCAGATTCAACAGGCCCGGCTCTGTTCAGCAACGGCTCTGCCCGATCAAGCTTTAACGAGTCAGGACCGGTCAAACCCGGATCCTCCCTGGGGACCCACCGCCGCTCCAGAACCCGACACAGACAGTGAGGATCAGAACCAGGCACCTCAGTACACCCCCAAGCAAGACCAAACACGGAGGACACTAGCATGGAAACATCACTCACGGCCAAGTCAAATCTGCAACACGGACTTGGGGGACTACTACTGGGAGCACATCAGTAACACTCGAGCGGAGGGGTGGGACTCGGCATTCGAATGCCCGGTAAGAGCCCAATCTCACTTAGGGACTTGGGGGACTGGTGGTAATAGGGGTGACTCGATCACCACCTACGCTTGGCGGCACATGATGATTAACTCCCCAAGTAAGATTGCACTCTTACTCGGGAACTTGGGGGACTTGTTGGAGGTATATATGGTACACCGCCAAGCACATCTGGCGACCTCGTAGACCATGCAACCGGCGTCATAAGTCCTATTTCCGGCATCCATCGGGTAGACCAGCACCCCGACTACATCTCCATTGTTCCACATCACCGGAAACGCACTCGGAAGCCGTGCCACCAGGCTCCTTAAATAGCTTCGTGAGTAGGAAAAGTGGGTTTGCATCCCACATTGGAAACATTGTAAAGGAGGGAGCCTTCCTTCCCTATAAATAGAAGGCTTTCCCCCTTAGAGTTAGAGATCTTGAATACTTGCTACTCTTGGCATGTAACCACCACCGATGGCTTATTAGCCGGCTATAGTATATTCCAAGTGGACGTAGCCATGCCCTCCGATGACACGGTGAACCACTATATATCTTTGTGTTCATGTTCTACCTTTATTATTGTGCTTCTGTCAGGCCTACGGGTTTGTGCAGAAACAGGACTTTTGTTTTTTTCGGGACTTTCAAACTCTCTGCTACTTCATCCCGATTATTCTGCTTCTCGGGACGATACAAAGGGGCCCCACCCACCCCGGCGTATCACATTATTTATGGGGTAACTGTGATGTTACCGTCTAAAGTTGTGCTTGTGGCTGTGATGTCACTGTGAACCACAACTCTTTGTGAATATTTTATCACGATTCCGACATAATATTGTCGATGCATGTGACGATCCTAAGGGAGTCACATGAAAAGGGACAAGCTCATGATGTGTGACGGAAATTGTCACTGTAACATCGATATGTGACGGAAATTATCACAACAAATATTGAATTGAGTAACCAGAATCTTGGTCTCAACCATCCAATACCTTCCCTCTTGTTCTTTTGATAAAAATAAACAATTGACCACAAAATGTGCCTAGAAAATGGCCATTGAAAAAAGAGAGAATCATGTCATTGATATGGTTCTATCGGTTCACTAATTACAAAATTGCAATCATATGGTCAATATATACAAGAGATATACGGAAGAAGATGAGAGTATATCCTCATGATTATGGATTTTTCTATTTCATAGTCAAAGTGACTACAAATCCGTTTATTTTGTGGAGGCATGGACCTCACATGTGTGACTAATGCTATTTAGTCGATACACTTCCTATGGTCGACACCTCGATGTAACCGTTGGCATTTATGATGCATACATGGTTCGATCCCCTAAACAGCTATATGTGAATGCAATGTATCGCATTACACATTTACATGGCATGTTGATTTGAGTTCACCACTCTAATTGGTGATGTTAACTCGAAAATCACAAAGATAATGAGTCTATACTCGTCTATAAAAAAATAGACATGCTTGCGTACATGCGCGGACGCATGCACATTGCCCGGCCTCGGCTTCGGCACCCTTGCGCACGCCATAGCTCACCTCGCCTTGCCTCGGTTTCGGCCTTGGCTTGGCTTGCACGCAGCTCGGCCGATAGCTCCACCACAACCAAACCGCTACAGCCGCCTCGGTCTATGCTTGATCCCGGCCCTCCATTGCCTTACTTCGGCTTGGCTTCCACTCTAGCTTGGCTTCGGCCTCGGCCTCGGATAGCTAGCTCATGGCATCGATCCTTGATACTTTATTTTTAGACATTTATGTCTATATAGTATCGATGTTGGATTATTTGGTTGTTTTCCGACTCTATTTTTTAGCGTTAACGGATGTATCTACTACGCCTTTAAGCATGCCTATGTTTTATCTTATGATACTACACGTCATGTAATGCACTCTATAGGAATTGAGTATATATTCCGGTTTATATGACTTGGCATAAAACCTTGTCTCTACACTCTTATATAGAGACATTGAGTGTGTAGCTAATCTTCATGGATCTTGTAAATCCATTGTGACTATCATTGAGCATTCTCATGCTCATTATTTTCCATGTCTTATGACATTATAATTCAAAGTCACATATGCTATCTATGCATGAAGAAGCAATCGAACCTTGCTCACTATTTAAAGATATTTGTGCCAACGTTTATCACCTTTAAACTCATTGTGAAAATTGAATAAATTTCTTATGTTTCGCTTTTAATGAATGCGCACAACTTATGAGTCAATATTGTGAATGTATTTCAAGTGTATTATGATTCGGATTCTTTGAATCGACGATTCATATAGACTCTTCCATACATAGTCCGGAATTATGGACATGTTTTGATGTTCCATATGCAAGTAAGTCATGGACATCGTTTTTTCTGAGCAAAGAAGCTATTGGAATCAAAGATTACCAAAATAATATTTGGTAACGTCATGAGCAATGCTCAAGGCTTAAAGATGACATCAACGTCACCCAAGCCTTCCTCCAAGTTAAATGGAAGCACTATATATGCATTTAAATGTGCATATAATCCCCCTTTATGATCCTTCATTGGCTTTGCTCATGATATGGAAGCCTAATATTTAACAAAGTTTCGGAGTAACGCCCTCCTACGCTAAAGATAATGATACATAAGATGATAGCCTTAATGCCCTATCATGATTCAATTTTTTGAGGCACAATGATGCTTTGGTGATCCATATATTGGTTAAACTCAAGCCATAACACTTAGATGTTATGAAGCATCTTGTCAATGATTGAGAAGTTGAGAAAAAACTAAAAATCCCGGTTTTCCATCTTGCGGACTCGTCATTAGACGAACCGGTTCACCTACTTTTAGGCAGGTTCTTGAGGTAAAATTCGGTACACCAATTCCTAACATCCATGGCTACCTAATAATACAATTTCAGAGTCATTGGACACTCGGAAGATGGTGAACCACTCGACACAAACGTTCAATGACCTCCGGCGACTTTTTATACCGGTTCAATATGTTTCCGGCCGGTTCCGGCAGTGATGCCGTCGACGTTGGAACCCTAACACACGTGTTTACCTACTGTTAAAATTTGGTAGTATTTGGTGTCCCGGAACTAAGTGAAACGTTTTAGGAAGCATAAATGCATGTTACATTTTATAACGGAATGCATCTTGTTAACAAATAAGTGTTAACGATCAATACCCTTTATCGTCCACATACTTTATGTGCCATATAGCGCCACCACAAGTGCCTAATGCTGGGTTATTTAATTTTGAATATTGTCTTTGAATAAGACATAAGCTTCCATCTATAGTCCGCTATATAAAAATCTTATAAGGCGATCTCGTTTATGTCACTTTTTGATGAGCCAGTCTCCCCGTCGTTAGGGGGAGAGAAGAACAAGTTTGTTCAAATAGAACGACTTGGAATTGCCGTGGTTTGCCCCACTATGCCTCATCATGTTCTCCAAAGTCTCATGAATCAAAGTGGCGAGATTTAATATACATGGTGTAAAGAGAAAACTATTGGTCTTTCAAGGAAAAGATCGGAATAGTACTCTTGTGTCAAACATGCCTGTAAGGATTGATGTCTGAATCAATGGACATATTGTCACTCATAAATAGTGACATGGTGACTCCACAAAAGTGGTAGATGGTGTCACCAGGCCGTGACTCTCACAAGAAGTGTAGAGAGGGCACTTAGTTCAATATACACTCGTCAAATGCGAGTATGGCACAACTTGATCCTTCGATCAATGACAACTCATTCGTCTCATGGATTTTCTGGATTAAGGTCATCATTGGGGGACGCCTCAATGAGAAGCCAATCCATATAGAGATCTCTACAAAAACGAATTACACTAGTGTACATGAGAACGTGGTGTATGAGTTAGATATCGAACACACTCACTTCGTTGAAGCAAATACCAACGTTGTGAATTGGCCTAGACGGAAAGATATGCGATCCAGTTTATACAAATAGATAGGTTCTTGGTCAGGTGATGCCGACACCGGAAGTGTAAACCCTATCGATAATCTTTGATTGAAAGCGTAGTGAGAAAAAGAGCATAGACTCACCTTATGGCGCAAGGTCTCTCACAAACGCCCTGGAATCGACTACGATGACATATGCTCTCGTAATGGAGTCATATTGTACTCTACTACCTTGTCAGTTAGGTAGTTCCGAAAAACTGAACATGCAGCTTGTATCATCTCTATGGGGACTAAGTAAAGAGATGTACATAAACATCCTAAACAGATTAGTTTTCACCCAAGTCAAGTAAGCAAAAACCACAATTGAGTGACTACTTGATTGGAGATGGGATGAAAGAAATCATGCCTATTTGCGTGTAAACTTTGGATGAATTATGATTGAAGTATCACTAATCCAACTTTAAGAATGAAAAGATCTTGGGAATACTTGGTCTCGAATGTGAGAACCGTTAGTGATGAACTTATTCATCTATCGGCTTATGGCTATCTAATGGACATTAAATCAAAGCCTATATGTATCCCATGATTAGTCAATGTCTTGAGAAGGCTCATTTCATCTATGTGACGAGAAGTCTTGGGAGATGAAACTCTCCATCTAAGTACCATGTGCGCAATCATGTACTTGTCATAATATGCTCGACTCGACATATCATTCGCTATAAACTTATATAGCCAAGGTAATGGCTAGATGCGCCCACGCAATGCCATGTTATATGGCGGTACTTTCTTTCAAGTGTGAAAGACATAGACTCATTCGATCCCATCATGAAAAAGACATTAATAGGCAATTCCAGAATCTGCCTAGTTCTATATGTCAATTTCCCCGATACCTACAGGACAACTCACTTATCGGAAAATGGTGAAATTGGTACCGTTGGAAAGCTCTATGTGTCCAGAGACACCAACCATTTGATCATAACTATCATATTGAGTGAGTTATGGCTGTTTTAGCAAAGTAGGACGAATCTGTCCAGTAATTTACAGATCAGTCACATTCGACAAAGGTTTGTGATCAGCTCAGAATGAACTAAGTTGTGTACTTTACATCATTGGAAAGATATGGGTGTTTAGTTTTCAGAACTGTTTACGGTTTGTTTGTTCATACCTATTGTATCGAAGAAGTTATGACTAATTGAGTACACGATGGTCAAGCTGCGTGTGAATCTGATTTTCAACGCGAACTCTAGTTTTGATTTGTTAAGCTACCTTCTTCCTTAAGACCAAGAAAAGCTAAGTATAGCTGGCCTAACACAAGGATAATGTGGCCGTATTCAATGACTAGATCATTGGTCACGCCTACTTTTGAAGCTTGTGAGGAGCGTTTGTATACGCCATTAATCTAAACTCCGAGATTGAGTTACCAATCAGGGGGAGTTGTCTTGTAGACATCAGGGGGAGTCTACCTCACATGTAATCTTCAATTGTAGTTGGTGCGTTGTGCTCTTTTCCCTTCGACTAAGCTTTTTATTTTTACCTAAGAGGTTTTGTTTTGCTTGGCAAGGTTTTAGCGAGGCAACATGTTATGCACCGTGTCACATTAGGTACGCGACACAAGGGGGAGTATTCAAAGAAGGTTATTTCTGTAACTTTCGTTGTGTGTCTTGACCTAATTAGACTAGAATAGTAGTTACCTTAGTAGATAGGGAATCCCTGATTATTCGGGATACTTGATGTAATGCCTATATAAATGTCTCCTTATCTATCAATAAAGGTTACGCTTTGCATATCATCTATTTCTCCTAGAACAGGATGTTTATTATATAATAATACCAAAACCCACATTTGTTGGAGACTTGTGACTTCTTTTGCAATGGTCACCCCTCTAGAGGCCACATTTTTTTTTTGTGGCCTTTGCCCACTTTTTTTTGTAGTGCCTCCTGTTCTTCTCCTTTGGTTCTCCATTTTTTTTCTTCCCAAACTCATTAACCTGCAAAAAAGGTTCGAGAATGAAACATATATAAACTAGCATGAGCCGGTTTAAATGATCAACATTCTCTCGTACACGTACACTCACGTTGATTATGTATAGTATGTTGAAGATGAGATATCCCACATCAGAAAAAGTGAAAAATAAATTACAAATTATAAATAGGTGGATAATACTCAATTGTACCGAAGTCTTTTGTGATTAAAACTCAACACTTTAAAAGTAATTAAGTTGAGACAATATCAGAGTACAATGAGAATCCACGGGCCACGCTTGTCTTAGTATTCACTATTCTATAGTGATTTACCTATGACTATGGTCAAAGAACAAATTCTCCTTAGTTTCAAGATCAGTACCACAAATAGGGCAACGTCTATCAATATGACTATAGATTATAGTTATACTATAGTCTCAGGTTTTGCAAAGTAAAGAATTTTGACTTGAGGAGGTAACTTTGCTCTCCACATTGGCCTTAAAAGTTTAGATATGGAATGAGCCGAAACATTTTAAATATTGCTTGACCTGTTCTCTTGGTGCGGTTATGTACGTCATTACTCATGGCAGCAAACTTATAATTAACAAGTTTAAGTATCTTGGGCAGGAAGCATATATATATCTGATATTTGTTTCTCTTTTAAGAATTAAGAGTGGTTTATTTTATAAGAGAAGAGTGGGTATAAAAGATAAACAAATTTCCTGCTCAAGATACTTAAAATTGTTAATTATAGATTTGCTGCCAAGAGCAATGACGTACATATTTTGAGCAGGAAATTTGTTTCTCTTTTGTACGCACCCTCTTTTCTCAGATCTATATATACTTCCTGCCCAAGATACTTAAACTTGTTAATTATAGATTTGCTACCATGAGCAATGACGTACATAAGCGCCCCTGATTAGTAAAACCCAGAATATACCTAGGAACCATTGACTACTGGCCTTCTTTATTGGGAATTTTGTGCATATATACCCCCATGCAAATTAATTAAAGCAGAAGAAGACACTGCCACATACCACCTAAACTCCTAAAGCCTCTTATCTAAGCTCGTTCTCCTGTATTCTTTCATAGATCAAAATCTTCAAAACCTTTCAATGGCCGATGAGGTTGTGCTGTTGGGTTTCTGGCCGAGTCCATTCGCAATGAGGTTGAGGATTGCTCTAGCTGAGAAAGGCATCAAGCACGAGTACAAGGAGGAAGACCTCCACATTAATAACAAGAGCCCACTCTTGCTGAAGTCGAACCCCATTCACAAGAAGGTCCCGGTTCTCATTCACAACGGTAAACCCGTCAATGAGTCCCTCATTGCTCTCCAGTACATTGATGAAACTTGGAATGACAAGGCTCCACTGTTACCCTCTGATCCTTACCTCAGATCTCAAGCCAGATTCTGGGCTGACTTTATTGATAACAAGGTAGTTACTGATTCGTGCTACGTCCAAATATTGTGTTGATAGGTTTTAGCCATTATAGTCATTCTCGATCTTTTATGGTTTTTGCAGGTTGTTGATTTAGGGAGGAAGGTATGGACGACAAAAGGAGATGAACAGGAGGCAGCAAAGAAGGGCCTCCTTGATTGCCTTGAATTACTAACAGGAGAGCTTGGAAAGAAACCTTTCTTTGGGGGTGAGACCCTTGGTTTCGTGGACGTTGCACTCGTTCCCTTCTATAGCTGGCTTTCCGTGTCCGAGAAGTTCGGCAACTTCAGTATTGAGGCAGAGCGGCCAGAGTTCATTGCTTGGGGGAAGAGATGTATGCAGAAGGAGAGCGTCTCTAAGTCTCTTCCCGACCAGGAAAAACTCTATGACTTTGTTCTGCAATTGAGAAAAAGGCTTGGAATAGAATAGATGTCATCGGAGGAAGCATCCATGTGTTTCTTCTTCTATTATTAAACTTTCAACCGGTTATGAACCTTTGGTTAAACTCTAAGGTTGTTTACATGTAAGAAATAATAACGGGCAATTCACCAGGCCTTCCACTATGTTTTTATTTGTTTTCTTATATCTATGAAAGTTCCCTTTTGTTGTAGAATTGTCATACTTTCATTGAACCATCCATCCATTTACATTGCAGAACTGGTTTCTTGTTTACTTTATATCTTTGACATAGGGAAGTATATTAGGTCACTGTTTTATTGTTAGTCTTTATTAGGGTGCTACGTATTTTAGTTAACGTAACATCCCATTGTCACATCCCATTGTCATTCGTTTTGGAATGAACTTGGAAATTGGAATCCTTATGAGACGAGACGGACATTAAGAATGTGAGAATTAAAACGTGGACATAGTTGAGATCATCGCCCTGATGTAGTGCACGCACAAAATCCACATGCTATCCCTTGAAAGAAACGACAAAATGGCATGGTCAAGGTCTTAAGCTATTTCCCACAAAAACATTTGGAATTAGTTTCTGCAGTGGCTTATAATTGGTACAATCTTGAATATACCGACAGAAAGATGTAGAAGAAATTATAGTATATCAACTGGCTAGTCTTTCTTTCTCCGGGTATTCCTTGATGTAGCAGAACTATCCCGTTGGAATCCACCAATGGCAGTCTTGAATCTATAAGACTAGATTTCTCGAATCTACGAGAAGATCTGGAATCTACCAGAGAAATTGAGTAAACTCAAAGTTTATTAATATCAAAGATAACGTTTTTGCGGCCACAAGAAGTGGCTTAAATACTGATAACAAAACCCTAGGGCGCTAACAAAAGTCTAACACAGCCCATAGGTGAAATAAAATAAAAGTCCAAAACAAATAAATCTAAAATAAATTCGGAAAAACACTAAAAGCTGATTTTAAGGGCCTAAACGACGTCGGATGACCGAAAAAGCCCACACGTCGTGGCGAAGTGATGGGTATTGTTTCTGGCGTCGTTCCCTTTCCGAAAAAGTATCACACGCCCTATTCTGAGCTCGCAGCCCAGACATGAACAGTACCGATCCTTCCGTTCTTGCGACGGTCTATCTGCTCTTCTATCCTTACTGCCATCTGTTCTACATCAGTATTCTATCACAATCTTGGAAGACTTCAATGGCGGATGAGCAGGTTGTGTTGCTAGATTACTGGCTCAGCCCATATGGGATGAGGCTGAGGGTGGCTCTGGCTTTGAAAGGGATAGAGTATGATCTCAAGGAAGAAGACCTCAGCAACAAGAGTTCATTGTTGCTAGAGTTTAGGGTTTAGGGTTTAGGTTTTTCTGTCTTTATACGAACTCGTGAAACACGATTTTGCTCTTTTTCATGACCATCTTTAGTCAGATCAATAGGACAGCGTACAGATTTCCCATAATACCAAGCTGGCATTTTCCGACCACCCGAATTCACTTGCTTATCCGGAATCAAAGAGGCAACATTTGTTTCAACATTAGTAGATTCTAATCCTACAGACGAGTGAATAGAAGACACTTTAACACTGTCAGAGTTGCTAGAGCCTCTGTACTCAACTGGCGGCGGAGATGTTGAACGAAGACGAATCCGTCCACGAACTCTGCGTATATATTGACTTTTAGAAAATCTATAATTGGTTGACATAATTAATATGAATGAATAATAAGACGTATACAAGCAACACGAAACGAATTTGAATAAGGGTAGAGTGCGGATGTGTTATGTAAAATTAGTAGATTTTATAGTGAAAAAATTCTATTAGTTGTTGAAACTATCCTCCGATTACGACTCTGTTTACTGTAGGTTAGAGAGAAATTTGATATATTACTCATTATGCGGCTTTGACATTTAGCCACATAAGTAGGAAGAATCATAGTTTTATCGTTTAGGAAAATTGTTAATCATAAAGGCTAAATCCAAATAATTATCTCATAAAGGTTAATTGTAGTTTTTTTGATTAATTAAACTTCTCTTAGATCCTCCTATTTCCGCACTTAAAGTAAGATTAGCTTTTGGGTTAGGTTTAAAACGGAGAACTAATGATTCCTTTTAGTTATTTTTTTATTTTGGGTTTTATTTGGGTTTCAGTAAGATTTGGTCTCCCTCTTATCCAAAAAAAAAGGAATTAGTTTTACCTCTTCACTTTAACTCCGTTTCCACTGGATCACAATTTTGTTTTATTGACCGCGAAACATTTCGTTTGCGCGCTCAAGTCTTTCGACAGTGTCATAAGTGGTTTACCCATCTCCCTCAGATCAGTCAGTCTCTTCTTCGAATCGCCCTCCCATGGCAGCCCCACAACTTACAGATTATGAGCTTATGAGGCTGAAGAAAATTCGCCAAAACAAGGAAAGATTAGCTTCGATGAACCTCCCATCGTTGTCTGACCGACCCTCTGCCTCAACCAAACGCCCAAAGTAAGTAATCTCAAACACCCAAGTCTCACCATCTCTATACCTTATTCTTCACATATTTCAATCTTTCTTGTTTGTTTGTAGGTGCGCTCCACGTATGGTCGAGATCAATCAACAAACAAAAGGTTTTGATTTCTATCCTATTGTCGTTATATTGGGTCTGCATTGAAAGGTACAGGAGGTTTTGATTTTTTATTGTAGACATACAACTGTATAGGATAGCTGTATGATATGAAATTGCTGTATGATATGTTTTGGGTATGATTTCTAACTAAGGTATGATATGCAATTGCTGTATGATATTAACTGTATAGGTTTTGAATTATATATGAAATTGTTGTATGATATGTTTCTGATCCTGCCTGTATAGTCTTCACGTTATCCTATATTTGGCTCAGTCTTCTTTTTTAAGTTATGTGTTGTTAAGGTTGCTGTCATATAGCTATTATTATACCCTCTTAAATGTTTAATGCTGAGGTAATGGACATATCAATAAGATTACAGTAAATGAGAAATATGTATGACATATCAATAAGACCAGCTTTCACTGAGTTATACTGCTGTACTACACTGTCTACACATATTTGTGCTGTAAAATGCAGCACTTGAAGTGCGTCGATATATTGTGAGCTTTCACAAATGGAGGACTTTCTTACAAATTAATGGATTTGAGGAATTATTGAAAGCTCTCTATACATGGTATAGTTTTAGGTATTTCTGTAAAATTGTTCCTTTGTTTAAGTCTGTAGCAAACAAAGTTTTAGAGTGGAGAAATTGAGAATCAATAGTCCTTTTATTTTCATCAACAAAAAAAAAATTAGCACTAGTTTTAAATATTTTCTTACTCATTGTCATATAATATTGTAGTCCTGACAAGGAAGGGTAGCCAGCAAAAAATTGCGGCAACCACTTTACATCCAGAGTCTTCGACACGAACTATGCCTAAAGACATTCCCAATGAAACAACAAATGATGACAGAGAGGAAGAAATGTTGGTATCTGAGGCTACCAAAAGGAATGGTAGAGGCCCTGCCAAAGGTTCTACAGGCTATGGCACAAAAGCACAGATTTTTTGAAAGAGGTAAATTTAATTTAAGTAAATACATGGAGTGTCTTCTTTTCAGCAGCATAAATAGAAAATTTAATCTTTTTTAATGGAATCTGTTATAACAACATGAAAATCACTTATATTATAAACTGGTCAACTAAAATGTGGAACTATCTTGAAGATCACTTCTACATTCTACTAACAACATAGTAACTATAAAATTTTAATCACAGACTGTAGCTAATTTGGTATGCTGAGTACAAAACTTTAATAGCAGAATAGTAATTTTAATTACAACTAGCTATGCTGAGTATTTGTATCACAGACTGCTTTACATTATTTAAATTCAATTTCAGTCGATACATGTTAAATTGGTATGCTTCTTATCTGCATGAGGCTTCCTAATAGCTTCCACAAAAGTGATGCTGGGAAGTATTGGAGAGTAAGAGCGTAGCATCTTTGGGATCTCCAAAGGCAATCTTTATTTGTTAGATAGCTAAGCATGCTAATACAATTTAATTTTCCTTTTGTTAGTTAGCTTAGAAAAATAAGTAAATAAATAAACTAAGTTGTTTTGGTGTATGCAACGTAGATATTGGATGTGTGTAAAAGAAACTTACTGTTGTTATTGTCCAGGATTATAACTACTGAAGCTGCCCGAAGTATCTGGCCCCTCTTCAAAACAGAGCTCCGAGGCCCCTATATAACTTACTCAAATTTTCCAAAAGAGGACTTGGAACAGTTGTTTAGGAAGTGGAGGAACAAAGACTTCCAATTTGATTGCTCCGAGGAAGCTCTATTTGATGCATTCGCAGATTACATCAAGAGAAACTATAAAGAATGGATGAGTGTGATTCGCAATAGTGTTTTCGACAAACACAAGAGTGCTGCAGCTCGATATGCTAACAACCCATCGTACGTGGTGCCTCAAATCTGGACATTGATGGTTGATCAATGGCTAAAGCAAGAATGACAGGTTGTACTTCTGTTTTGTTAGATTTTTTAGGGGTATTTTGAAAAGTTTAAAGTTCATGTGATTTTCATATATGTATCAGTGTATAACCAGTTATAGAATTTAAAGAGTATTCTAATGTCATTATACGTATAGGATGTGAGTGAGCAGAACACAGTTAATCGTGACAAATTAGCCATGGTGCATACAACGGGTTCAGTTCCGATGGCTAAGTACATCAAAGAGGAGGTAAGCATAACTTCATTTTTGCATGTTTTATTTAATTCATTATTGTTGGTGGAGGTTAATGTCTATATATATTTATTGGTTACTGTACATATTGAAAGCACTGAAGCCTAGCATCAAGTATGGCAATAAGCCTAGCTCCCTTTCTAGTCATCCTATGCAATTTTGTTGTAGATTGATTATTAAATGTTATGGTAACTATAATTATGCCTTCATCATTGAGTCATGGTCTTGTTGAATTATTTATTTTGATTTAGCTATTCTATTTATACCTAGCTAGTTGTACTTTATTTTTTGAATCCAACAGATTGATAAGACTGGAGTTGAACCAAGCCTAATAGAAATGTTCAGAAGGTTTCACGTTTCAAATGCTAAGGAGGGAAAACCAGAACATTGGCGTAGTGAAAAGGCAAAGGAATATTATGTATGTTTAGTATATTATCTATAATTCCTTTCACATTAAAGGAAATATTTATGTTGGTTATGCATTCATTGAAGGAATCTATGAAACTGAAAAAAAAAAATCTACAAGAGGTTGGTGGTGGTGATGGAGAAGAAGAATTGGATGATTAGGACATATATAAAGAAGTGGTTGTCGGGGCTAAAGGTAATAAAATTTGTGGCTTAGGTGACGCTATGGAACCACTGAAAAATGTTTTTGATTCTAGTAGCCAAGCTTGCAACCAACCCTCATGCTTGGAACGTGAAAAGGAGTATGGAGAGTTGAAACAAGAAGTTGGAAGTCTTAAGGCTGAGATGGGAGATTTAAAACAAGTCATGGAAGCTTTGATTGCTAGAGTATCACCTTCTTTGGTAAGTGATTGCATATACTACTTCGTACTTCTGTGTTGCTGTATGTCTTAGTTTTCTTCTTATGAGTAAATTTTTTCATTCAAAAGCCACAAAGTAACGCTTATGCTTTCTATAGAAAATTCTAATTATTTTAAGTTAAACAAAAATTTATGCTCATGCTACTAACCCTTTTACAACGTGTGGCTTCATTTACTAATATATATTCTATCATTTATATCTAGTGGCAGAGGCAAGTAAGGCCCAGTGAGGGCCATTATCCCCGGTTAATGTTTTGATCTTGTTTGATTTGCTTCACATTCTTCACATGATAAAATGTATTCAGCAGTATTGCCTCCATTGAGGAGCTATAAAGTCTCCCCACTTCATAATACTATAAGACCTTCAATACATAGTTTTAGTAGAAAACT
Organism: Potentilla sterilis; assembly: GCA_963682095.1. Lineage (NCBI taxonomy): Eukaryota > Viridiplantae > Streptophyta > Magnoliopsida > Rosales > Rosaceae > Potentilla > Potentilla sterilis. The sequence goes on from OY821759.1 coordinate 42,412,423, forward strand.
CTGTTTGCTGGCACTTGTTTTTTTTTATAACTTTTTTTTTTGTGTGGTGATGTGACAGCTTGCTTCCCCAAACTCACATATTGATGGAAATTCTGAAGGTCGTGGTCTTTGATCCGTTCTTTGTAGTTACTAGTTATAAGGACTTGAACTATTTAGTGTTTGAATTATATCTACTAAGTTGGATTTCGATGTTATGGATGATGTTTTTTCACATGTATTAAAATTAGGTAGTGGATTTTGCCGAATCTTCACTCTTCTTTATTTTGTTCTTCATGTTTTACAAAATAAATATTTTAATTGTGAGAAATTTATAATAATTATAATTGAATGCTGAAAAATGGAAAATCTCACAAAAAATAGTAGTTTCGAAGACAATGTTGGTCGAAAATGGTAGTTGAAAAAATGTTTCCGACAAAATAGAGGGTCGAAACAAAGTCGTCGGTAAAACAAATTCCGACAAAGGTGTAGTCGGAATTAATACGTCGGAAATGAAATTATTACTGACCAAATGAAATTCATTTTTCCGACAGCTTATTTGGTCGGAAATGACAAGTATTTCCGAGGACTGGTCGGAAAAAGAGTATTTGTCACCGGAGTATTACCGACCGCTTCCGACGAATTTTATATGGTCGGAAAGTGTATTGCCGATAAAAATATGGGAAAATGTGCATTTAGTATAAAAAAGACCCCCTCATTACCCATTTCAATGACAATCTTATTTTTTTCCCTTATTCAACATAAGGTAACAACTCTATTGCCCATTTGAACATAAGGTAACAACTCTATTGCCCATTTGAACAAATTTAATTTTTTTTCTTACTTTTTTGTCCTTTTGTCTTATCTAACATATTTTTGAATTATAATTTGCTGAGAAAGTGGAAAATAAAAAAAACAAACTTTGCCGAAATATCACTCAACTCCTCCGGCCTCCCATGGCCGGTCGCCGGAGCCTGGTTGCCGGAGTCGGCAGATTCTGGTCACCAAAATGTTTTTTTGCCGGAATTTTTTTTTTTCGCCGGATTTTAAATTTTTTTTTTTTTTTTTTTTATAATCAGGTTATTGGACGATGGTTACTGACTCCCAGTAAACAATTTACAGATTATTACAAATTTCCAGTAATTAAGTTACTGATCCATAGTAATCAAATTACTGACCCCCAATAATCGATTACTGACCCCCAGTAATCGGTCAGTAATCAATTACTGACCCCCAGTAATCAGGTTACAGATTCCATATTTTCCAGTAACCATGTTACTGACCCCCAATAATCGATTACTGACCCCCAGTAATCCATAACCAGAGTTCATGAAGTTGCAAAACTTTAATCACAAAACATCCACACTATACTGGTACTAAGATTTCATTGATAACTTGACAATAACATAAAGAACTTGCACATACAATACAATGAAACTCTACAGATTTCATGAAGTAATCAGGTTACTGATCCCCGGTAATCGATTACTGACCCCCGGTAATCGATTACTGACCCCCGGTAATCGATTACTGACCCCCAGTAATCGATTACTGAGGGTCAGTAATCGATTACTGACCCTAACCAAGAGAAAAAAAAAACAGAAAAAAAAACCCTAGTTTTTTTCCTTTCCGTCGCCGTTGCCGCTAGCCTCGCTAGCAGCAGCCCCGCAACCATCCAGCCTAGCATCGCTAGGCCTGCACCAACCGGATTCTCACCCTAGCCTTGGCCGACGACGCTCCAGCCGGACCCGAGACCATCAATCCCTGCATCCCTCTATCAACTGAGTCCCAAATTGATCTGGGCACCCATCGATCTTGGCCTCCCTCCCGATCTCGACCTCGATTGCTCTGATTCCTGCCCAGGCCAACGCCTCGACCCAGCATCTCGGTGCTTACGACGTCTGCTCCTCCACACAGTTGCCCAAGGTCGATGGAGAGAGCGCGGCGGAGGTTGGAGTAGGGCTGACGTGGCAGATGTGGCCGCGCTTGGGCTGTGGTTGGAGTCGGCGGTGGGCGCATGGGGGTAGGAGGCGGTGGAGAAGGATTGAGGGCTGCAGAGCAGAGAGAGAGAGAGCGGCAGAGCAGAGAGAGAGAGAGAGAGAGTTTTAGTATTGGTTAGGGTAGGGTAGGGTAAATGATTGAATTATATTCACTAGGGTAGTTTGTATTTTCCCAAGATTCATTGGTTTGAGATATAAACATTGGAATGGTCAATTTTTAAACCCATTTTGTTCAAATGGTCTTTTTCCCTAAAAATATAGGTATTTATGACCATTTTAGTTGTCGGTAATGGCATTTTGTGTTGTAGTGAACCCGGTTCACAAGAAGATCCCGGTTCACATATATACATAATGGCAAACCAATATGTGAGTCTGTCTTTTGCGGCGAGACTCTTGGACCTGTGGATTTGGCACTTCTTCCTTTTGCTATTTGGTTTTCTGTCCACGAGAAACTGGGTAACTTGAGGTTAGAGGCAGAGTGCCCAAATATCACTCCCTGGCTTAAGAGGTGTTTCCAGATGGAAAGTGTCTCCGAGTCTGTTCCAAGCCCGGATAAGATCCATGACTACGTTGTGCAGATGAGGAAAAGCAGACAAGAGTAATGATCCTTAATGACTCTTATTTTGGGTTCTCAATGTTTACAAATAAAGGCTAGTGGATAATTTACCTGTCATTACATGATTACTATTGTTATTGTTATTGTTATTGTTAAGTATAATGTTACATGAACTATATTTATATTTCAGTATTATTTGCATCTTATTGTATGTGGTACCTATTTTTTCAATATTCTTGATCACTACCTTTTCATTTTTCGATTACTTTTACTAATACACATTTTTGAACTAGAGGTATGTGGTACGTGTACGTACTTTTGGAATTGTACATCATTTTATAACTAAAATCGGTTTGTCAGACATCTTCTACCAGACTAACACACGACATTTTAATTTAGGTAACCTTTTTTTACTATATTTTAACATATATATTCGTACTTCGGTATACAATATTTGAATCCAATCCAAGATTCAAATCTTGAGTCCGACACTGGTTAGAATCAAACTACAAAGCTAGCCATGCAAAGTAGAAATTAACTAGAAAGCCATCAATTGATTCAATTCAGGGCATATATAATTAAGCAGTGACATATTGGCGTCTCATTCTTGGAACAATCTCGAATATTTGGAGATGTAGAACGCCATCTTCTATCTATATATTCTGCACATAGAGGCTGCTTCTTTTTGCTTTGAATTTTCCCCCATAAATACTCCCATCCATGCATACTGACACAATTACCAGTTCACCGCACCAGCTAGCCCCCTTCATATCTAAACTACAGCGACTTTTCTGAATTCTCACCTTTACAATTTTGCACATCATATCAACATCTTCACAACTTCAATGGCGGGTGAGCAGGTTGTGTTGTTGGATTTCTAAGCCAGCCCTTTCGGGATGTGGCTGAGGATCGCTCTGGCCGAGAAAGGCGTTAAGTACGAGTACAAGGACCAGGACGTGACGAACAAGAGCCAAATCTTGCTGCAGTCGAATCCGGTTCACAAGAAGATCCGGGTTCTCATTCATAACGGCAAACCAGTCTGCGAGTCCCTTATTGCGCTTGAGTACATTGACGAGGTTTGGAACGACGAGCTAGGCTCCTCTCTTGCCCTCCGATCCTTACCTTAGATCCCAAGCAAAGTCGTTCTGGGCCAACTTCGTCGACAAGAAGGTAACTTATCCGACTTTTGTTTCATATAGAATGTGTTTGGCTGTTTGCTGTCCTTCATTTATACTGTGATATAAAATGGTTGAAAAAAAAAAATGAGAGAATTAGTTCTCTTGTGGCGAACTAACAAACATTGTCATTTAGTTTAGAGTCTCTGAAACTTTTGGTATAAATGGAAAACTGGAAATGCAGATATATGATTTGGGGAAGAACACATGGTCAACTACAGGAGAAGAACAGAAGGCCGCACAGAAGATATTCATTGAGTGCAATAAGTTGCTAGAGCTGGAGCTTGGGGACATGCCCTTCTTTGAGGGCGAGACCCTTGGATTCGTGGACGTGACTCTATTCCTTTCTATGCCTGGTTCTCTGTGTATGAGAGACGCGGCAACTTCAGTATAGAGCCACAGTCCCCGAAGTTCATTGCTTGGGTGAAAAGGTGTTTGGAGAAGGAGAGTGTGTCTAAGTCCATTCCTGACCAGGATAATTAAGGTCTTAATTGACTTTGTTGCAGAGATCCGGAAAAAGCTTGGAATGGAGTAAGATGTGATCCAAAATTTATCCATGGTGCAATTTGATTGTGCTTCATTTGATTTTTCAAAGCTGTAGTTTTCAAAAAAAAAAAAAAACGGGAGCTCTGCCAATCCCTCGCTCCATAGGATGGTATCCGTTGTCGTGCGTCTGGTCCTATTTTCTCTTGTAATCTTGTTAATTTGCTATTAAAAACAGTGTGGTTGATTTTATTTAACCTATACTCATTTTCGTACGCAACGATAAACGAAAGTGTGTTGTGTGACTTTTGCGTTGAGTATCATTTTCGTGATAATGTGCTGGGATATGAAGTAATTTCGTTATTTGTCTGGAAGCATGCATTATATGCATGCATGTGTTTTATGTGACTCGGGTTTATAAAGCGTATGTTTTGGTGTTTGATGATTTGAGCACTGTGCACATATATGAAGAACAACATCAATGTACATTGTATATTTTTTTTTATGTAGTTTTGGAAAAATAATGTTAGAAGTTTAGCTTGAATATTGTTGACTAATTATTCATATAAAAACAAAAATATTTACATTGAGATTTTGGAGAAAATCTAAACATATAAGTTTCGGAAATATACATACACAGAGGTTGTGACCTAATAAAATCTGACTTTCAGCTCATTAGCCCCCAAATACATTAATCTCCCTGTCGCGTGACATTTTACAATTAATGAAAAGTGTAAATAAACCGATCGATATATAAAAAAAGATAGAGTATTTATACTTAGGACAAGGCTAACTATTATTATTAAAAAATAAATAAATAAAAGGGAAAATTCTACATCACCACTATAGTGTAGATTACAGCTGTAATAGTTCTCGTTGGTCAATGAGTTATCAATAATTTATGAAAAATACTTGTGTCCATACCAGTATGAACGTGTACGTCCATACTCTCTTTAATTTTTATATGTTGGACAATGTTATCAACAATTTTAACCGTTCAAAAGTTGAATTAATCAATAAAGATCATCTTTGTAAAAATTCAGAATAAATCAAAATCGTTTGCTCATTCGATTGTATTCGATTGTATCAAAAAAATGGACGGTTAATCATGAGACTCTCAACTTTCACTAGAACTATTCATTTGTTTGATGCAATCAAATATAATCGAATAAGCAAACGATTTTGGTTTATTCCGAATTTTTACAGAGATAATTTTTGTTGATTAATTCAACTTTTAAACAGTTAAAATCGTTGATAACATTGCCTAAAATATGCAAATTAGAGAGAGTATTTCAACTTTTAAACGTTTAAAATCGTTAATAACATTGCCCAAAATATGTAAATTCGAGAGAATATGGACACACACGTCCATTCTGGTATGAACACAAGTATTTTCCATTATTTATTGACTATAAACTGATCAACAACAAAGAGTTTCAAACTCTATATCCATACTCTCAATCAATCTTTTTATTCATATTCTTGTTGGAGTGAATAAATGGTTTCTTATTTACTCTAAACTACCTTTGACATAGGTTATTACACATTATGATTTATGTTCAAAATAAATAGAAGGTCAGACTTCCTGAAAATTAGTTATAATCAAACTGAATGTAAAAAATCAAATTAACACTGTAACTATTTTAATCATATACTATCTATGAATTAAGCTCATGACTACCTCGATCTCCAGACTACAGTCGATATAAATATACTACCCCATGCACATGTAAGTTCTATAAATATGAAAATTATACTATGACAGATTAAGATTAGATATTAAACAATAGATACTAACTTGTTTGTTTTCCTGTTGATTCCATTTGACTAATCTTCTTCTAGTTTCACTTCTGTATTTCTCTGATTTGCTTGATGGGACAAATGAAAACAGAATGAGAATCATTTATATAGTGAACTAGAAGGGATCATAATTGGTTAAGTCATGCAGCCTTTGTAACTGTTGTTTGTCAGTTAAATGACAGTTCCTTCCATCAAGAAAACTGCCACTTAATTTGCTGTCATAATCCAAGTATCCTAATGATCTATACTTTGAACTTTGTTCTTAACAGACTTTAACTACTGCATATATCTTTATTCGACATTTTCTGTATATATATATGTACTGCAGTTCACTTAAATATACAAGCTATAAATCCATAGTCTCTTATAAAGAGTTCTGTGTTTTATATAAGTCTAGTTCTTCATCATGGTCTGATCTTACAATCTTCCACTGAACTAGAATTATATAAAACTTAGAAACTTTGTAAACAAACCATTCTTAATTGCGCATCATGAACTTAATGTATAATCTGTTTTCAAAATCCTGTCAAATTTAATCCTACTGAGCTGAACCATAAAAGAACATGACAAATTGAAAAAATATCAGTCCTCTATAATCACATCACACCAAATCAAAATACATGGATTACCACAAGTATGATCATGCTTGTCAAAATAATCTAATTTACAAGGATTAATGATCCAGATGGAAACTTCAGACTGCATAAAATTGATTATATGAAACCAGTTACTACAAGTATACTACTTAATAAAATTATGCAGTAACTTAATATGAACAAACAAATTCATTCATTATTTTATAAAATTCTTGATGAATACTGATATAAATGATAATAATAGCAAACACTTAAACATATCATATCATAAGTTTTAACTATACAATGCATTGTTAATCATCAAAGCTACTTAAATACCCATGTTTTTAACATGATCAGTGAACACTGAAACTGGTAAACCTTTGGTTAATGGATCTGCTAACTGCTCCCTTGTACCAATCTTGGTCACTTCAATCTCATTATATCTTACACTTTGTCTCACTGAAAAATATTTCACATCAATATTCCTTGAAGCTGAAGTCCTTTTGTTATTCTTTGAGAAAAATACTGCTGCTGCATTGTCACAAAACACCACTAATGGTCTTTTTATAGAATCCACAACCTTCATTCTAAAAATTAAATTTCTCAGCCATAAAGCATGTGTTGTTGCTTCAAATATGGCAATATACTCTGCTTGAAATGTTGAAGTAGTAGTTAACCTTTGCTTCGTAGTCTTCCATGAAATTGCTCCTCCAGCCAACATGAATATATAATTAACCAGAAGTTGATTTTAGATCATCCAAATCATGTTTATATGAGGCATCAGCATAACACTCTACTTCGAGTTCTTGATCTTCAACATGCTTATACACCAACATATGATCTCTTGTGCCTCTTAAATACCTCAACACCTTTTTACCAGCCACCCAATGTTCTTATCCTGCATTTGATTGGTATCTAGATAACATATTCACTGCAAAACTAATGTATGACCTTGTGCACACTTGAGCATACATCAAGCTTCCTATCAATCTTGCATAAGGCATATTCTCCATGCTTTTCCTTTCCAGATAGTTTTGTGGACACTGACCCTTGTGCAATTTATCTCTTTTAGAAATAGATGTCTTCTGTGATCTGCATATCTCCATACCAATTCTCTGCAGAATTTTGTCTATGTAGTTCTTCTGTGATAATCCAAGCATTCTCCTACTTCTGTTTCTACATATCTCAATGCCAAGCACATAATGAGCTTCCCCCATCTCTTTCATATCAAAATTCTTCATCAAAAATTCTTTTGTAACTTTCAACAGATCAACACTACTACTAGCCAATAAGATATGATCCACATATAAAATTAAAAATATGAAATGACTCCCACTGACCTTATAGTATACACATTCATCCAACTTGTTCTCTTCAAATCCAAAACTAGTGATAACTGCATCAAATTTCAAATACCATTGCCTAGAAGCTTTCTTTAATCCATAAATCGACTTGTTAAGTTTGTAGACCTTCTTATCATCCTCCATATAGCCTTCTGGTTGAAACATGTAGATGTCTTCTTCCAAATCACCATTTAAGATATTGTTTTAACATCCATTTGGTGTAACTCAAGATCAAAGTAAGCAACCAAAGCCATCAAAACTCTAAAAACATATTTAGTTGAAACATGTGAAAATGTCTCATTATAGTCTATTTCTTCCTTCTGATTGTACCTTTTAGCCACAAATCGTGCTTTGTATCTCTCAATCTTGCCATCTGTATCTCTTTTGGTTTTGTAAACCCACTTGCATCTAATCGGCTTCATATCTTCGGTTCTTTCAACTAATGTCCAGACTTTGTTTTGTGCCATGCTCATCAGTTCATCCTCCATTGCAAGTGTCCACTTTTCACTGTTTTCAGATTACATTGCTTGTTTTAATGTCATGGGATCATTTCCCCCCGAATTAAATTCAACAGCAGTGAGGTATAAATGATAATCATCAGGTATATCTGATTTTCTTGCTCTTTCAGACTTTCTTAGAACAATTTGTTCAACTGCTTCTGGCACAATTTTCTCTTGCAAAATTGCATTGTTTTGCTCCTGGTTCTAATCTTCATTATCTTCAGCTACTGGAACTGCATGCATTTCATTTTCTTTTGCAATTGCTGGAATTTGATTTTCCATGACTGCAACTGCAATATTCACTGTGTCTTCAAAATGTTCAGGATGAGCAACTGTGGTTGTAACTACTTGCAAAAATTCTGGATAAACAAACCATTCTTCCATATTAAAATACTGACTTTCCACTTCACTGTTTTCCATCAAACTTTCATTTTGATGTGGCTCTGTGTGTCTCAAAAATTCGGTTATATTTGCCTTTAACATAGAATTTGTAGCCTTTTGACTTCTCACAATATATAACAAAATATGCACCTCTTGACTCCAATTTTTCTCTATCATTGTTATACACCCTTGCTTCTGCTTGACATCCCAAACATGTAAATGATTAACACTCGGTTTGTATCTACACCAATGCTCAAATGAAGTTAAATCTACTGCGTTGCTTGGAATTCTATTGCTAATGTAATTAGCTGTTTTTAAGGCTTCTCCCCATAAAAACCTTGGCAAACCTGACTTGCAGAACATGCTTCTCACCATTCCCATAAGAGTTATATTACTTCTTTCACAAACTCTATTTTTATGTGGTGTATAAGGGGTAGTATATTGAGCAACAATGCCACATTGTTCAAGATACATGGCAAATGGTCCTTTATGCTGGCCTTTCTCTGAGTATTTTCCATAGTACTCACCACCTCGATCTGATCTAACAACCTTAATGAGTCTTTCAGTCTGTCTTTCAACTTCAGTTTTAAAAACTTTGAAAATATCCAACACACTAGATTTTTCAGATACAAGATAGACATAACAATACCTTGAAAAATCATCTATAAATGTAACAAAAGATATATTTCCACAAATAGTTTCTACTGGAAGAGGACCACAAACATCTGTATGAATTAAGTCAAGTAAACCAGATGCTCTTTTAGATGAAAATTTTCTTTAATTTGTCATTTTCCCTTTCATGCAGTCTATACATGACTCAAAATCCTCAAAATTTATTTTGGAAGAATACCTTGTTTGACAAGTTCATGCAATCTAGATTTTGAGATATGTCCTAAGCGTTTATGCCATAAAAATGATGAGTTGAGTTGTGAAAATTTTCTTTTTGTTCCAACAGAATGAGAAATATTGAAAACATGATTTTTTTTTTCATCCTTATTTATGCAATTAACATGCCAATAACGTTCAACTAGATCAGGTTCACCAAAACAAACAGAATTTTTAAACAAACACATAATTTTATTATCACATGAAAAATTATAATCATCATTCAATACAAATTGAGAACCAGATATTAGGTTTTTCTTTATTGAAGGAACACAATACACATTATTTAGTACTAATACAAACTTATTCCTAAACACCAGATTCACAGTTCCTACAGCTTGAACTGCCACCCTTTATCCATTTACTGCACAGACTTTGTTTCATCCTTGTTTGGGATTGTTTGGCTTGATAATCCCTGTAAAGAATTAACAATATGTATGGGCGAACCAGTATCAAACCACCATGAATTTTTATCAATATAAGAATGAGACTCAAACTTAAAAATTATTTTTGATAAAAATGTACCTTTCTTATTCAGCCAATTTTTAAAACCCTCACAGTCCTTCTTAAAATGACCAGGCTTCTTGCAAAAGAAGCACTTCATTGGACCATGATGCTTCACAGACTTTCCCTTATTTAGATCATGTTTCACCCCAGAACTTGATGCACCATTCTTAATGCCAAAATGCTTGTTTCCAGTAAATTTCTTTGGCTTGTTAATGTAATTGATGCTCACAGCTTTTCCCCTCTTAATCCTATCCTCTTCTTCATGCACACAAATATAGATCAATTTGTTAAAGCTCCAGTTCTCTTCCTGTCTGTTATAGAGGCTCTTGAGATGACTGTATTGGTTAGGGAACGAGTTTAGAAGCAGTGTCACTAGAAATGATTCTTCAGTATTCATTTTCAGGCCCCTTAGTTTCTCAGCAACATTTGCTCCATGCATGATGTACGCTCTTATGCTTCCAGTTCCATTATATCTCATGTCAGTCAGTTTGTTCATCAGCCTACTTTGTTTAGCCTTGTCAGATGTCTTATACTTTTCAGCAAGCGCGTTGTAATAATCCTTGGCAAATTCAGAATCTGGTATTCCTCCTTTGACAACATCATTCATGCTCTTCTTGATACAGATCAAGACCATCTTGTTATGTTTCACCCATGTCTTATAGTTGTCCTTCAACTCCTTAGTTGCATTCTCAGCAGGTGCATTTAGTAGTTCTTGTTTCAATACTTGATCAATGTCCAGCATCGCCAAGTTAAGTTCAATGTCAGACTTCCATTTCTGATAATTCTGTCCATTAAGCATTTGGTACTGACTGATATCCAGAGGGAAATTCATGGCTGAAATGAATTTAACTTGAGTCAGTTATTCATGAAATCTTTAGTTGCACATACTGTATATATATTTATATACTGTATTCAAGTTCCACTGCATACAAAGAAAATATATACATGTATATGCTTATCCCCGAATGTTAATTCAGTTTGAAAAAATATTTAATGTAGAACATATAATCAGATAAGTAATTAGCATATATCATTCTAAGAGATTGGCAACATTTGTGATGCACATATCTTTGATGAATAGCATACTAAAGCCATATGCTATATATGATAAACAAGAAAATCTCAGTTCATAAATTTAACCGCTTTAGAAGTCAAATTTTATTTCTAGATATTCAAGTCCTCTTTCATTCTCTGAATGTATTTCTCGTACATCTATATTCAACTAATTTGTTAGTATATATATATACATATATATATATATATATATATGCACAGAATATATACCTTTAAATTTCACTGAATTGATCTATTGCATATTTATATGAAAACATGGCTACTTTGATAGCATCTTGTTTATACAAAATATGCAGTAGTATGAAAATTATATTATTGTTTGATAATCATATATGAAACTAATATCAGTTATATATATTGTATACATGTCAGATAAGAAATGCATAGGAAAACTAAAGCAAAACATCAGAATATATTGATCTTCATACACATATGCATATCAGGTCCCAAGATATTAAATCTAATAAGTATAAGTAAATATTCATCAATCGAAATCTGAGCATAGAATGTTCTGATACCAACTGTAAGTTCTATAAACATGAAAATTATACTATGACAGATTAAGATTAGATGTTAAACAATAAATACTAACTTGTTTGTTTTCCTGTTGATTCCATTTGACTAATCTTCTAGTTTCACTTCTGTATTTCTCTGATTTGCTTGATGGGACAAATGAAAACAGAATGAGAATCATTTATATAGTGAACTAGAAGGGATCAAAATTGGTTAAGTCATGCAGCCTTTGTAACTGCTGTTTGTCAATTAAATGACAGTTCCTTCCATCAAGGAAACTGCCACTTAACTTGTTGTCATAATCCAAGTATCCTAATGATTTATACTTTGAACTTTGTTCTTAACAGACTTTAACTACTGCATATATCTTTATTCGACATTTTCTGTATATATATGTACCGCAGTTCACTTAAACATACAAGCTATAAGTCCATAGTCCCTTACAAAGAGTTCTGTATTTTATATAAGTCTCGTTCTTTATCATGGTCTGATCTTACAGCACAACCAAAGCGATCCATAATATATAATCCGGTCACAGATACATCATGTTATTCATGTACTTTAAAACTTATCGACTTTAATCACGGAAAAAATGAGGATGACAAAACACCTTAATTTTATTTCGACTTTAAACATCAAAATCCCTAGCTCAGACTCAGTCGGACATGTGATTACTAACAAGAGCAACATTTATGCGAAAAAATAAAATGGCTGAACAATGAAAGTTGTGTGCCATATAAAGGCAAACCCAATTGTTAGTACGTAAAGGGCTAGCTCATATCAGTTTGCTGCATTCATCCTTCAAACAAACAATTTCTACAAGAGCAGCAACCATTTCTTGTGGTCGCCGGAGTAGAATGTTGATCGAGCATATATATATATAAACATGTCCATTAGAGTCGACTTGTTGCCAATGGATGTATCAGGGCCAAGGAAATGTGTTCCATATCTGTTTGCATGACTGCAAACATGAGTTGCAACGGCGAAATAGAGGGCTTATATTATACTACGACTATGTACTGCGGTGGTTGGGGTGGTCAGGGAGGTGGCATGGCATGGTACTAGCTAGGTCTGGAAATTTTGGAATTTTTTTTTTCTTCAATGGGATGGAAATGTACCTTTGGGCCTAGTTTCAAATATGAAATGTTTGTGCATTGCTTAATTTTACGTGTTTAGAAATGACTTTTTTTGTGTTTAAATCGGTCCCCTAAATTTTGTGTCCAAGAATAACGACTCGACATAACAATCGACTCTAACCAGACGACGAACCCAATAGCTTTGGCCTTTGGTGCATAAGCAGTGACGTAGCGGCACTGCCACCTCATTGGAACAATCTCGAATATAACACCTTTGCATCAGAATTTGTCCCTCTCAATACTTACGTTTATGTCTTTAACTCTACGACCTTTACTCTGTCCATAAATAGAACCCACAAACACGGAATCACCACAAGTGCTTCTGCTTATCATATCTAAGTTTCCTCATCTCTCACCGTTTTGCAGTTTCTGACTGTTTCTCACATCCAGAATCTTAACTCACTTCAATGGCAGATGAGGTTGTGTTGTTGGACTTCTGGCCTAGCGCCTTTGGGATGAGGCTGAGGATTGCTCTGGCCGAGAAAGGCATTAAGTACGAGTACAAAGACGAGGACCTGTGGAACAAGAGCCCACTGTTGCTTCAGTCGAACCCGATTCACAAGAAGATCCCTGTTCTCATTCACAATGGCAAAGCTGTCTGCGAGTCTCTCATTGCTCTTCAGTACATTGAAGAGGTTTGGACTGATAAGCCACTACTGCCCTCCGATGCTTACCTCAGATCCCAAGCCAGGTTCTGGGCCGACTTTGTGGACAAGAAGGTAAATTTCTTTGTAATTTTTGGTCTGGAATATGCTGACATGACTAGTTATCTGTTTCATGTGATGTGTTATGTACTTTACGAGTTGATGGTATGATTCTGAACAAAATAGTTGTATGATCTTTAGTATCGACTGGCAGATGATATAGGGTAATTACTGATTGTTGTACTGATAAGAAATAATGGTTCTTGGATTCATAATGAAATACATAACTGAATGAAATAAGTTAAGGTCTATGTGGTTGGCATTTGTGGCTAATTTTGGCCTATGTGGTGTATGCTATGTTAGCAAAATTGATACAATGGAAAAGGAAGATCAGTACATGTACGAGTTTTTTTTTTTTTTCTTCGAGAAATTGATTACATCCTATTTGAAACATATATGAAACTATTGGTATTGGAAAAATGCAGGTATGTGATATTGGGATCAAGACATGGACAACAAAAGGAGAAGAACACGAGGCAGCAAAGAAGGAATTCATCGACTGCATTAAGCTGCTAGAAACAGAGCTCGGGGACAAGCCTTTCTTCGGGGGCGAGACCCTCGGATTTGTGGACGTTGCGCTAGTTCCTTTCTATTCTTGGTTCTCTGTGTATGAGAAATTTGGCAACTTCAGTATTGATCCAGTGTGCCCAAAGTTCATTGCTTGGGTTAAGAGGTGTTTGGAGAAGGAAAGTGTGTCAAAGTCTCTTCCTAACCAGGACAAGATTTATGGCTATGCCGTGGAGATTAGGAAGAAGCTCGGAATAGAGTAGATGCGATCAGTGTCAGTTATTTTTCTAGTTTTCACGATTCAACCTTGTTTTGGGTTGTTTCTATTTTCAATAGAAGAAACTATCAAATCATGGAATTATTGTTTCACTTATAGAGATTTAAGTACAACATTTTGGCATCACATCTACTATCTACTTTAGGTGTTGACTTATGTGACACAACCTCGTTATTTAATGAAACACTCTAATTAGATAGTGACACGACATGTACATATCACACAGGCGTTATATTAAGTGGGATATAAGTAGGATGTCAAAATGTGGTTCATCTAACATTATTCTAAATATATCGTATCATTTTCATAAATGAACTCGTTCTTGAGCATAAGGTAGTTTCTTGTGATTAGCTGCAAACTTTGTGATCAATCTAATTATTGATAACCCTTGTCAGAAGGGATGAAGTTTATCACTACAACTAAACAAGAAATAAATTCTTACATGACTAACATGAGAAGTACTAGAACTCATCAAACAAATTTCGTGCTCGAGGTCGGGGACTCGGGGGTGGTTTAGGGTTTTTAATTGATCAAGTTAATTGATGCTAGGTTTCAACGGCGATACACACCGCTGAAGAATTTGTTGTTGGGTGCTGACTTCGGGTTGCCAAGGACTGATTTTGTCAGTGGTCTCTTTGAATGCAAGTTATACAACGGTTCTCTTATTTTCTATTAAGAATATGCTCGTTCCCTCTAAGCTCTAACCTATTTGTTATTTTAATTTCATACTAAATTGATTCATTAGGGAATATGACTTGCTCAATATCTCTAATTACATGCTCTGTTATAACAATATTTATTTTATTAAATAAAATTTTTTAATTGTTCAATTTCAGCTTACATTTTCTTGTTTTCATTGGTTCTACTATTGGTATGTGGTGCTGTGGATCACAACATTCCAAATTTCCAATATTACCATTCCAAATCACGTACCTCTCATCACTTCATAGAGGGCAGACTACTGATCATTAAATTTGTCCGGTTAGAGCTTAAATTTTTGTCCAAGAATAATGATTTTTTTTTACTCTATTTATCTGTATTATTATGAAGAATAATGATTTGACATATAAAGAGAATATAACCACACGACGTACCATAAAAGTCTCCATTAGATTTTGACGCATACACAAGCAGTGACGTAGGGGCACTCACTGGAACAACCTCCATCTCTCTTCTTCCATTTTCACGACTTTTCAGTCTTTGACCGACGACAAACCCCTCTGTTTTATGGAAAATTCTATATATAAAACTGCCGCCCACCAACACTGAATCACCACCACTGCTTCATATCTAAGCTCTCAATTCTCATCTCTAACCTCTCGCAGTTTAACATATCAAAGTAGAATCTCTTATCACTTCAATGGCAGATGAGGTTGTCTTGTTGGACTTCTGGCCCAGCCCCTTTGGGATGAGGCTGAGGATTGCTCTGGCCGAGAAAGGCGTCAAGTACGAGTACAAGGACGAGGACCTGAGGCTGAGGAACAAGAGCGCACTGTTGCTCCAGTCGAACCCGGTTCACAAGAAGATCCCGGTTCTCATTCATAATGGCAAAGCTGTCTGCGAGTCTCTCATTGCTCTTCAGTACATTGACGAGGTTTGGACTAATAAGCCACTCTTGCCCTCCGATCCTTACCTCAGATCCCAAGCCAGGTTCTGGGCTGACTTTGTGGACAATAAGGTAAATTTTCATGTGATTTGGTCCGAAATATGTTTGACATGACTAGGGAATACTGTGAATACTTTACGTGTTGATAGTACGATATTGTGAATACTATGAAGAAGATAGTGGTATGATCTTTAGTATTAACTGGCAGGTGATATATATAGCAGGGTAATTACTGATTATTGTACTGAAAAAAAAAAAACAATGAATCTTGGACTCATCAAAACAAAACTGAGTGAAATAAGGTCTGTGTGGTTGGGATTTGTGGTTAATTTTGGCCTATGTGGTGTATGTTATGTTAGAAAAATTGATACAATGTACAGATAAATCTTTTTCTATATATTGTGCATGGAGTTCTGAAGAATATAGTTTAAAGTTGCATGTAAACAGAGGATACTACAGGAAATGAGTCTCTGAGTACATCCTATTTGAGCCTTATAGTTTATGAAACTTTTGGTATTGGGAAATGCAGATATATAAATTAGGGGGGAAGACATGGACTACAAAAGGAGAAGAACACGAGGCAGCGGGGAAGGAATTCATTGAGTGCATTAAGTTGCTAGAGGCTGAGCTTGGGGACAAGCCTTTCTTTGGGGGCGAGACCCTCGGATTCGTGGACGTGGCGCTGGTTGCTTTCTATCCTTGGATCTTTCTGTATCAGAAATTCGGCAAATTCAGTATTGAGCCAGATCAGTGCCCAAAGTTCATTGCTTGGGCTAAGAGGTGTTTGGAGAAGGAAAGTGTGTCAAAGTCTATTCCTGACCAGGACAAGATCAATGCCTTTGCCGTGGAGATTATAGGAAGAAGCTGGGAATAGAGTAGATGCGATCAATGTCATTTCTTGATCTAGTTTGCAAGATTCAACCTTGTTTTGGGTTGCTTCTATTTTCAATAAATAACTTTTAAATCATGGAATTATTGTTTCACTTGTAGAGGCTTAAATATAATGAATTATTTTCATATCCTAAATGAACTCGTTCTTGAGCATATATAAGGTAGTTTCTTATTATATCTGCAAACTTTATGATCATTCTAATTAGGCAAAATTACTGTGTTGGTCACTGATCTTTGTCAAGAACGACAGTTTGGTCACTATCGAATTTCAAATATCAAAATGGTCACTCAAGTTATGCAAAAGTATATCAAAATGGTCACTCCGTGAACTGAGACGTTAAAATATGTCATGTGCCGTTGATATTCACTACATGTGCTAAAGTGTTGAGGGTATATATGTCATTTTAAGCCTTGATCGAATAACATAAGCATATAAAAATCTTGCAAACAAATATACGATTACGAAAACACACCACACCATCCATTTTGAGCTTTGCTTTCCCTAGATTTATTCCTCTCTATAATCTCTCTCTCTCTTTCTCCATTTTGTCGGTGTAAAAATCAGATCTTGCAGCACATACATACATACAAACCCTGTTGCTTCCATCACTGCTTCCTCTTCTTCTTCTTCTTCTCTGTTCGTCTTGCTCTAGAGAAACCCAAGTGGGATTAGGAAGTGGGTTGTGTTTGAATTTTGTCTGTGTTGCGAAATGTTTAAGCTTTATGCGCTGGATGCTAATTTATGGTGGTAGTTGGTGGGTGGTCTAATTATTGTTCAGTGATTGAGATTTTGGGGTTGAAGTTGGAGTTGAAGGTCTTGAAGTGCATGAGGGATTTGGTGTTCTGGGTTCTATGCTGGGTCAGGGATTTGGGTTTGTGGGATTCTTGGCTTTTGATAAGGAGCAGAGGTAGGTGGGGCAAATGTGGCTAAGTGTTTAGTGGGCATTGGCAGCTGGGTTTGGTTTTGCTCTGATTGATCTCAACTGGGTGAGAGGCTTTAGACTCAGTTTTTTGAGATTTTGAGCTGTGGATTTGGCATAGATGGAACTGGCTTTAGGCCCAAATTCCAGATGATGCATTATTAGGTCTCAGATTTAGTGTGTTCTTGACAAGTCGATGAGCTGCTTCTCCCAACATAGGTCCAGCAATTGCTCCTGGTATTTGTGGCCTGTAAAACAAATGCATTGCATTCAGAACCACACTCCAGAATTGCTGAGTGCAATTATAATATTAAAATGCTCATTGGCATCCCTGATTTAAAGTCTTTGCTAAGCTAAAACAAAGGACATCACAATCGTTTTTTTTTTGGCATCGCAAATGTTACCACGACCAACTGTACATTCTCACCTATCTCTGTTTTGGTAGCACCGTGACCATTGTCTTCATGCCATAATGCCGGGGGAGGTTTTATATCCATTGGTTTTACAACCTGTTTTGATCAAATTACCAGTAAGAACTTGGAGCAGAATCACACCTAGCTGGTAAATATCTTCCTTCTCGGCTTCAACATTGGGTTTAGGACTCTCTGAACCGATCTGCATAATCGGAAGTGCAATGGTTAACAGCAAGACCGGTTAACTTATTTCTCTAATTTGACAAGCAACTCTCATTCTCACCTGAAATGGAAGGTTATAGTTGCTAATCTTTGCAGAAACACTCTCATCCAACAATATGTTGTCCATCTTCAAATTATTTCCAAAGACACCCGGTGCTACTCCGGTGTGCAAGAACTGAACTCCTCTTGCAATACCAATAGTAACAGCCATTCTCTGTGGCCATTTCAGCCAATCTTTCTTTCTCCAATCTGCAAAATTAAGTATATAAGAAGCTTTTCTAGTACTTATAAGACTTTTTCTTAATGATGTGATCATTTGTTTTGATAAAGTGCACTTTACCAGTGAGGTGGTCACTTAATGATCCGTTTGAGATGTTTTCAAGGACAATGAATACAGTGGTAGCTGTATTAGGAGGGTCCTGATATGTCACAGTACAATGTCCTAGAACACTGACCAAATGCCTATGCCTTAGCTTTGACAAGGCTTCCACATTCTGCACCAGGTTTTGGGTCATATTCTTCTGCACCAAGTTGATGTCCTACCTGTTCTTGCTGTCTTCTCAGCCTCGCATTCTCTTTCATCAACTGCTCAACCTCAAGCTCCAGCTCATTCGTGTAAGCCTGTAACAACAAGAAAGCCAAGAGCTTCAGAAAAAGCGAAAAGAGTTTCACACCAAGGGATCTAGTACTCGGAGAGTTATAGGGTAAGCTATTATTCCTGCTTCCTTGCTCTGGATCTTGCAGCAGATTCTCTGTTCTTGATCATCCGCTTGTGTCTCCGATCTCCACCTCCGAAGTTGCTGTGATCAGATTCCGGTTGCCTCTTCTTCCCGACCCCAAAACCCGACGGCATAACCAAACCAGAAGAAGGAGAAGAATGGTTTCCGAGACCTTCAAAGGGGTAAGCAGCACAGAAAGATTTATCAGAAAGATTGGTACTATTGGGGTGGTTCATGTTAATAATAGGCCTAGTATTGAGATTCTCAATACAGAAGAGCTGGAACTGGTCCGAGTCCAAGTGGTTCAAGCTCAGAACAGTGGCTGGACTCTGCATCACAGCTTGATGAGGTGGAGGAGGAGGAGGTGGAGGAGAGTTGAGAGTGATGTGGTGGTGGTGGTGATCAGGTCCGGGAGAGATCACATTGCCAAAGGGCCTTGCGAGAAAGTCCTGGAGGGTCATGTTTCTGAAGTTGGGATTGTTGTTGGAGTCCGAAAGTGAGGCGAGGTTGATATCCTTCCAGACATCCTCCATGGTTCTTCTTGGGGTTCCCTGCGAGAATGGAGATGGGGAGGCTGTGTTGGAGGATGACCAGGATGATGAGTTGGGTCGTCAGGACTGCAGAGAATTGGGTCGTCAGGACTGCGGGTAATTTGTGAAATGGCGCCAATATACCTAAGTGACCCTAAGTGACCATAATACCCTGGCAAGAAACGGAATATTCGAAGAATATTCTATATTTAACAGCCGTTTGACTTTTAATGACCAAATTGATAACGAAACATTAACTTCAGTGACCATTTTGATATTTGACATTCGATAGTGACCAAACTGTCGTTATTGAAAAAGATCGGTGACCAAAACAGTAATTTTGCCTTCTAATTATTGATAATTCTTGTCAGAAGGGATGAAGTTTATCACTGCTACTGAACAAGAAATAAATTCTTACACGAGAAGTAGAACTCTCGAGGCCGAGGGGCTTAGGGTTTTTTATTTATCAATATATTCTTGTCTGGCGGCTCCCGGGCAGTGGTTAGTGTACGTGGACTGAGGCTTTGAACGGCTCCTGTCATGCATGACGGCTACATGGTCTATCGTGGTGTCTGGAAGTGACTGATGACAGAGATTTTTGGGTTGGTGGATTGGTTAGTCGGGTCACTCGGGTGATCTAGTTTGCTCCAGGATCCGAGCTATACGTGATTCATTTGATGGTATTCCTCTCTATTTTGGGTCCTGTAAGATAGTGCCGGGCGTTTAAGCCCGAAGGACCGAAAGTCCGGTCTGGTTCGGTGAAAAAGGCCCGATACGGGCCGAGTCTTAAAATTCTAAGGACCGGCCCGACATTGAGAAAGTCGGTCCGAGTTCGGGCATGAATTTTTTTGAGCCCGAAAATCCGACCCGACCCGACTGGCCCGATAATTTAATATATATATATATATATAATAAAAATAAAAACCTAAGTATCATATCTAGTTCACTCGTCTCAGTCAGCCTCCTGTCTTCCTCCAAGCCTCCTGCCTCCTGTCCTACTCCCACCTCGAGTCCTCGACTGCGAGTCTGCGACTACTCCCACCTCGAGTCCTCGTCTCCTCCTCTGAGTTCACCGCGACACCGCCCACCAGCCCACCTCCGACCTCCGTCTCCTCGTCTCCGTCTGTCTTTGCCACTGGCCCTACAAATACTGAGGAACGTGTCGGCGGTGTCGTCTTGGAAGTCGGGAGAGGAGCCGAAGAGAGTCTCGGCGAGGTAGGGAATGGTGCTGGCGACGAGGGGGCGGCTGTCGGCGTCGTGCTTGGTGATGAGGCGGAGCTTCTTTAGGGCTTCAGATCGGGTCTGTTCGGAGACGGAGCTGAGCTTGGAGACTAACGATTGAGCCGTTCGGAACTTGACCTCCATTTTACTGGGATTTCAGATAGAGCTGAGCTTCGGATCGGGTTTGTTCGGAGACGGAGATCGTTTCAAGCACCGCCGCTGTCCTCATCGACGTCGGCAACGATGACGATGAAGATGGGCCCGTCTACCCCATCCTAGCTGCTGCTTCTTCGGCGGTTTTGCTGCCCACTCTGCTTCAGCCACGTGTGGTGGTGTTCGATGGGGTATGCCATCTCCGCCATGGAGGTTGGGTTTCATCAAGTTTTGATTTTTATGTTTATGGGCGTTTGTTTTGGTTTGATTGCTAATGTGCTTGGATTTGGATTTTAGAGAATTGTTGGGGGATTTGGAAAGGGTAATGGGGATTTTGGGATAAGAAAGTTTGAATTTGGAGGAGTTCACAGTGTGAATTTGGAGGAGTTCAGAACATACTATTTTTGGGCCAGAAAAAGTCCGAAAACCTGATTCGACCCGTCGGACTTAGGCTTGGGCCGGTCCTCATCTTGGAAAAAGCCCGGCTCGGCTCGGCTCGGACCGAGAGAGTCGGGCTTTGAGAATTTTAGGCTCGGCCCGGCCCGCGCCCAGCCCTATTGTAAGATGCTAGGTTTCAATGGCGATACGCGCCGCTAAAGAATTTGTTGTTGGATGCTGGGTTTGGGGCCACCTTCGGGTTGTCCACTGTGTAGGACTGATTTTGTCGGTGTAGTTTCTTTGAATGCAAGTTATGCAACGGTTCTCTTATCTATACTATTATTCACCTAACAGATTTTATTAGTAAAATCGTGCGAACTTACGCTTCAATCCTTGCATCATATGTTAATTTAAAATTACGTTTTAATAATTAAGGGAGATAAAAGTAAATAGAAAATAAAATTACCTACTTTATAAATAATTTACCACTATGTGTAATTGTGAACACACTATTTATAATGACTTCCAACTTTTTTAATAAATATCTCTTTTATTTATTTATATATAATATTATCTACACCCATCAGTGCTATGTTAATAACTAGTTTTCTATTAAGAATATTGTATGTTCGTTATTTTAATTTGAGATATAAAAAAGAACTATAACCACACGACCACGTACGTACTATAAAACTCATTAGATTTTGATGCATATATAAGCAGTGACGTAGGGGCACTGCCATCTCATCAGAATAAACTCGAATATGGATTAATCGCCCTCAGAAACAAGATGATTAGGACAAAGGACTACAATTGAATATCTCCATCGCTCTTCTTTAAATTATCGACATTGACCAGTGACAACCCCTCTCTTTATATGTCTATATAAATACTCCCGCGCGTCACTGACACTGAATCAACACCCCTGCTTCATCTCTAAGCTTTCATTTGAGTCATTTAATTTCTCATCTTAAAGTAGAATCTCTAATCACTTCAATGGCAGATGAGGTTCTCTTGTTGGACTTCTGGCCCAGCCCATTTGGGATGAGGCTGAGGATTGCTCTGGCCGAGAAAGGCGTCAAGTACGAGTACAAAGACGAGGACCTGTGGAACAAGAGCCTAATGTTGCTCCAGTCGAATCCGGTTCACAAGAAGATCCCGGTTCTCATTCACAATGGCAAAGCTGTCTGCGAGTCTCTCGTTGCTCTTCAGTATATTGACGAGGTTTGGACTAATAAGTCACTCTTGCCCTCCGATCCTTACCTCAGATCCCAAGCCAGGTTCTGGGCTGACTTTGTGGACAAGAAGGTAAAATTTCCTTGATTTTGGTTTGGAATACGTAAATGAACACCTATTACGTTTTACTTGCGAAATGCTATAGTGAAAGAGTCTGATTAACTCGTATTTGAGTAAAATTTTCTGACACTTTTGGTAATCGGAAATCCAGATATATGATATTGGGAAGAAGATATGGGCAACGAAAGGAGTAGATCAGGAGGCAGCAAAGAAGGATTTCATTGACTGCATTAAGTTGCTAGAAGCGGAACTTGGGGACAAGCCTTTCTTTGGGGGTGATACCCTCGGATTTGTGGATGTGGCAGTCGTTCCCTTCTATTCCTGGTTCGCTGTGTATGAGAAGTACGGGAACTTCACTATTGAGCCAGAGTGCCCAAAGTTCATGGCTTGGGTTAAGAGGTGTTTGGAGAAGGAGAGTGTGTCAAACTCTCTTCCTGACCAGGACAAGGTCTCTGGCTTTGCTGCTGAGAGGAGGAAGAAGCTTGGAATTGAGTAGACTTGATCAATGGCATTTTCATGATACTGTCCTAGTTTCTAAGGATCAACCTTTTCTTTTGGATCTTTCCAAATAAAAAATCCTTGTGCTGGGATGCTTGTAATTTAATTTTAATAAATTGAGACCTGACCAAGTCCTCCAATCATGGAATTGTTTTTGTTTAAACTATACCCTCACCGTATTCCTAAACTAATGGACTTCGTTCTTGAGCTACAAGTTGTTTCTAGAATGGACTTCTCACCATATTAGTTGCACACAGCGGACTGATCATTCTAATCATTCATAACCCTCATATCAGCTGAAATCAATTTTATCAGTACAACGAATCAAGAAAACATGTTCTTACGTGAGAAGTAGAACTCAAACAAATCTTGCGAAAAATCTACGATGTGTTAATATATGACATTGTAAATAATTACATTAAAATAGAAAAAGAGACCTTAAAGTGGTAATTTTTGTAAAATATATTGGTATGATATTGCATATATATAATTGAGATAAAAATTAACTTGAATTTAAAAATAAATTTTTTTGAAAATAAAAAAAAGGTATGAAGAGATACACAACCAATACAGAACGAATTTTCAAGGTGGATTTCCAAAAGTCAAGTCGTGTGTGTCACACACTCTCCTTAAAACAACTACGCCGCCTCTACGGGTGCAAAATGTCGGTTGGCGCTCGTCTCCCAGGATACAATGACTAACAAATTCTTGGAGCTGCACTGCTTCAAGAAAGTCTGCCGAACTGGAGAAAGTACCTCTTTCTATCACCAGAATAGGAACGATAACACAAGAGCAGAAGAGAGACTTTGAGGAGAATAGATGATGCTTTTTTGGTGTGTGAAACTAAGGAATAGAAGGCCCTTTTATAGTGTGAGGAATGACCAAGGCTATTCAAAATCAATCATCAATATAGGGAACTCAATGGTCATGAACATCTCACTCAATGGTCATAATACACATTACACCATATGTTACTAGAATATCAAAAGGTTTTTCCAGTAGTAGCTGAAAAGTCACCCGGGCTGGGTGCAAAAGAAGCCTGCGTTTTGCATTTGTGTCCGCAGCCCGAAATTTGCACCCCCCTGTGCATGAGAGAGTATAGTTTGTGTTTACACAACTATACCTCATAGAAATATGATTCTATATAAAGACTCTTACCATTTCTCTTTTTCCAATGTGGGACAAACTTTGTTTTCCCATTTCAAATAGCCAACTTTGGATGACAATTTTTCATTTATCCCAAAACCAAATTAGGCATATGAACACCTAATCTTGTAGTCCTCATTATGGAGAATACAAATCCAAGTTCATTTTTCAATAATTATAAGTGCATCATACTTTAATTAATCTATTTAAATTTGGTTTTATAAATGGTTTTTAACCCATTTTTTCAACAATTCCCCACATGAATAAAATTGGCCACCAAAGACTCGATAGAATTGGTGATAGATTTCTATGGTCGAAACCTGCATAGGATAGGTAGGTTTTACCCTTTGAACCTTCTCTTGTGAAAGTATGATTACGTTACTAACTAAACAGTAGACGCAATGTCCTTGAACTATTTGTTATTTTGTGTAACTGATAGCATACCTCACACAGGAGTCTTCCTAGTACATTCCAGTTCTCACTATTGTGCCCGTTTTGGCCCTGGACACACGCCTGGTCCTGCAAGTATTTTGATAAGAGTTATGCCCTAAATAACTCTTCTAGAAGCGGCCACACTTCTCTTTTTCATAGGTGATCTCTTATATAAGAGTAACCCGCATTACTCCGCTCGATTCTTCCGACGCATAAGAATCATTAAAAGCTTGGCTTAACATAACTCTTACGGGTATCACTGTTTTTTATCATAGGAATTGATTTGGGTACTCCCCACAGTGATCCAATTTCATCTCCACAATTTAGTTTTTCCATTTGAACCTAGCTCTTGGGATCTCCAGTCTACTAGGTTGGGTATCCACTGTAGAAATTTTATTTTCCAATGGGCTTTAATCTCATTCCCCTCGATGAATTATCAATCAGCTCTCTGTTTAACCCTTTGGTTAGCGGATCCGCAATATTATCCTGAGACCTCACATAGTCTATAGAGATAACTCCAGTAGAGTAGTTGTTTAATGGTATTATGTCTTCGACGAATGTGTCTAGACTTACCATTGTACATCTTGCTCTGTGCCCTGCCAATCGCAGATTGACTATCACAATGTATGCAAATTGCAGGCACATGTCTTGTCCATCTAGGAATATCCTCTATGAATTGGCGTAGCCATTCTGCTTCCTCCCCACATTTGTCTAGTGCAACAAACTCAGATTCCATCGTGGATCTGGTTATGATCGTTTGCTTTGAGGACTTCCAGGACACCGCTGCACCTCCCATGGTGAATACATATCCACTAGTAGACATTGAGTCTTTCATGTCAGATATCCAGTTTGCATCACTGAATCCTTCTATAACAGCTGGATATGTCGTGTAGTGCAGCCCATAGGTACGAGTATACCTTAAGTACTTTAGTACTCTTGCAATTGCTTGCCAATGCATAGCTCCAGGATTACTCGTATACCTACTTAGCTTACTCACTGCATAAGCTAAATCTGGTCTCGTACAACTCATTAAGTACATTAGACTTCCAATGACTCTCGAATATTCTAATTGAGAAACATTTTCTCCTTTATTCTTTGACAGGTGCAGAGTCATGTCTACAAGAGTTCTGGCAATTCCAGATCCTTCCTTGTCAAATTTCTCCAGGATATTATCCACATAATGTGTTTGATCCAGTACAAGTCCTTCTGATGTTCTTGTGATTTTTATCCCTAAGATCACATCAGCAAGGCCCATATCCTTCATGTCAAATCTTGAATTTAACATGTTTTTAGTGAAGTTGATCATTTTATCATACTCCCAACGATAAGCATATCATCCACATATAAGCACAAAATGACATAACCATTTTCCGTATCCTTGACATATACGCACTTATCACATTCATTAATTTTGAAACCATTGGTGATTATGGCATTGTCAAATTTTTCATGCCATTTCTTTGGTGCTTGTTTTAAGCCATATAATGACTTTACCAATTTGCACACTTTCTTGTCTTGTCCAGGAGCTGAGAAACCCTCAGGTTGCTCCATGTAGATTTCTTCATCTACATCACCATTTAAAAATGCCGTTTTCACATCCATTTGATGTACTTCAAGATTGGGTAAAGCTGCAATTGCAAGTACCATCCGGATAGATGTTATTCTCGTCACAGGAGAATAGGTGTCAAAATAATCCACACCTTCCTTTTGCCTATAGCCTCTAATAACAAGTCTTGCTTTGTACTTGTCTATTGATCCATCTGCTTTCAACTTCTTTTTGAAAATCCACTTGGACGTCAAAGGTTTACAACCCGGTGGCAGATCCACAAGTTCCCAAGTGTGATTTTGCATAATTGAATCAATTTCACTTTTTATTACATCTTTCCACAGATGACTATCAGTAGAGCTTACTGTCTCCTTAAACGTACGTGGTTCACCTTTAACCACATAAGTCAAAACATCGGAACCAAAAGATTTTTCTATCCTTACCCTTTTGCTTCGTCTAGGTTCAATCTCAACCTCAGAGTCCGACTCAGACTCAGCTTGTTGGATCCTGATCATTATCAGTAACAGCTTGACTGTCTTCACGTGTCCGTTTAGAAGAATTAGATTCATCTATGGACTTTCTTGGAAATACATTTTCGAAAAATGATGCATTTCTCGATTCTATTATCGAGTCCTTATGAAAATCAAGAACTTTTGATTCATGTACAAGAAAACGATAAGCCGAACTATTATGTGCATATCCAATAAAAATGCAATCAACAGTTTTATGCCCATTTTTTACCCTTTTAGGTTTATGAATTTTCACCTTACCTAAACATCCCCATACTCGCAAGTATTTATAGGATGGTTTTCTCCCTTTCTATAATTCATATGGAGTTTTCTCCTCTTTCTTTTTCGGCACCTTATTTAAAAGGTAATTAGCCGTGAGAATTGCGTCTCCCTACATGTTGGGGGGCAACCCAGAACTATGTAGCAAAGCATTCATCATATCTTTCAAGGTACGATTCTTCTGTTCTGCTACACCATTCGATTGTGGTGAGTAAGGTGCAGTTCTTTAATGTATAATCTCATACTGAGCACAAATATTAGCAATTGACGATTTATACTCACCTCCATGGTCACTTCTCAGTACCTTTATTTTCTTGTTGAGTTGATTCTCAACCTCATTCTTATAGAGTACAAATTTCTCTATAGCCTCATCTTTGCTCTTTAGCAAGTACACATAGCAGTACTTCGTACTATCATCAATAAAGGTGATAAAATACTTATTACCGCCTCTCGATTGTGTCGATTTCAAATCACACACATCTGAATGAATCAGATAAAGGGGTTCATTATTCCTTTCAACATTTTGGAATGATGATCTCGTTAATTTTGCCTCTACACAAGTTTCACACTTATGTTTTGTGTCAATTTAGAATTTTGGTAAGTGGTCCATGTTAATTAATTTTCGCAAAGTATCGTAATTAACATGTCCTAGTCTACTATGCCACAAATTGGAAGACTCAAGCATATATGTGGAAGATGAAGCTTCATTCTTTTTCTTGACTATAGTCATTACATTCATTTTGATCATCCCACCAGTTACATAACCCTTACCCACAAACATTCTATCACTATGCGGAACCCATGAGTGTTCAGCAGTGCACCAGAAATCAGATTCTTCTGGATCTCCGGAACATACAGAACATTGTTCAGAGTCAGCTCCTTCCCAGAGGTCATCTTCAGAATCACCTTCCATTTCCCCTTGATGGCAGAGGTGGCCGAATTCCCCATATACAGAATCTCCCCTTCCTCATATGGTTCAAAGGTGGAGAACATCTTCTTATCAGCACAGACATGTTTGGTGGCTCCAGTGTCCATCCACCATTCCTTGGGGTTTGAATCCACCGAGTTCAGTTCAGATATCATAGCACAGAGGTTCATCTCAGCAACTTCTTGAGTGACATCGTCAACCAAGTTGGCCTCCTTCTTCTTGTACCTCCTTGGTTTGTTGCAATCCACAGACTTTTGACCAGCCTTATCACAAGTGTAGCACTTGCCTTCAAACCTCTATTTCTTGGAGACACCACCTTTTGGTCCTAGCTTGTACCGTTGATTCTTGAACTTCTTGTTCTTGGAACTCTGGCCATGTTCCATGACATTTGCCTTGGCAGAATAACCATTGCCCCATGTCTTCTTCTCAGATCCTCGGTTGTCCTCTTCAATGCGAAGCCTAACCTCCAGATCTTCCATGCTCATTTCCTTTCGCTTGTGCTTCAGGTAGTTTTTGAAGTCTTTCCAAGCGGGTGACAGCTTCTCAATAGCACAAGCCACTTGAAGCTCTCACCAAGCACCATCCCATCAGCATGAATCTCATGCAGGATCAGCTGGATTTCTGAGAATTGACTCATCCAAGTCTTAGAATCCACCATCTTATACTCAAGGAAGCGGCCCACGATAAATTTCTTGGCACCGGCATCCTCAATTTTATATTTCTTTTAAAGGGATTCCCATAACTCCTTTGCCGTTCCCATGTTGATGTACACATTGTACAATGAGTCGGCCAGACCGTTCATGATATAGTTCCTGCACAAATAGTCAGAACTATTCCATGCATTCAGAGCAGCAATCTTTGTTTGATCACCTTGGTCACCCTCGTTAAATTCAGGAGCATTCTCAGTCAGGAACTTAGCCAGGCCAAGAGTGGTCAGATAGAACATCATCTTTTGTTGCCATCTCTTGAAGTGCAACCCGTTAAACTTCTCAGGCTTTTCCTCATGGGAAACTGAGACAGGTACAGGCGCTGCAGGTGCTTGCATGGTTGAAATTTGAACTGGTCCCTTACCAGCATTCATAGCATCATAATTTTCTCCGGTGGTCATGTTTTTCACAAACTGAAATACACACAAAAGTTGTAAGAATATTGAAACTCAGGTAATGAGTATTCACAAAATATATAAGCAATATCAATAAGTACTTGTCTTAAGATTGTAAAATATATTGGTATGATATTGCATATACATAATTGAGATAAAGATTAACTTGAATTTAGAAATAAAAATTCTTGAAAATAAACAAAAAGGTATGAAGAGATACACAACCAATACCGAACGAATTTTCAAGGTGGATTTGCAAAAGTCAAGTCGTGTGTGTCACACACTCTCCTTAAGACAACTACGCCGCCTCTACGGGTACAAAAGGTCGGTTGGCGCTCGTCTCCCAGGAGACAATATGAGATGACCCGGCCTTAGGGTGGATTGTGTGGACCTGACTTGACCTGGCTATGGAAGCTAGCAGGTAGGTAGGTCACAAATCCCACATCGCCCGAGGGAGAGTGGTTGCGATGCTTATATGTGCAGGGTTAGCACAATACGTAGAGACGCGTTTTGGGGGCTCAATGGCATCGGAGGGGATGGGAACTCCGAAGTTAAGCTTGCTTGTCTCGTAGCAATCCCAAGATGGGTGACCTACTGGGAAGCTATGATAGGAGCATAAATTGCGACGTTCTTAATATTTTTTTACCCCCATTTATGCATTTCTTATCCCTTATTGTTGTAATATAGAGTCATTGAGTCATGTTGGAGTCGTTGGCAAGTGTTGGTGTATAAATTGAGCTAAAAATGCAGAAATGTCGAATTTTGAAGAGTTTTAGTTTGAGTAGGACTCCTTGTTGTACTAGGAATCCTGTTTGGACTAGGAAACCTGTTTTGACTAGGAAACTTGTCGAAATGGAATTTTCATTGTTTGTCGTTTCTAATACTTGTGTGGAGTCGGTTTGTGCTAGAAATTTTGAAAATGCATAATTATGGTGGAGTCCTTATTGAACTAGGATTCCTAATAAGAGTTTGATTGTGACTAGGACTCCTTTTTCAAGTAGAACTCTATTTGGAAAAGGAATCCTTACTAAAGTAGGAATTCCAGTTGGATAAGGATTCTACGAGTTTGAGTCCTTATTGAAGTCTACGAATTGAAGAATTTTAGTCGAACAAGGAGTCTACAAATGCTCGACGTTTTTGAAATGTCGAAAGAATTTCATTGAAAATATAACTCCTTGTTGGACTAGGATTCCTTATCTATGTAGGACTCTTACTCATGATAATTGTGCTATATATTTCTATCTTCTTTGTGATTTATTTCTTAAAACTTATTTTCAGAAATTCATGGAAGATAAATGGAAGATTGGAGGAAATATTTCGGCAAAATGAAGATGTATTGCCGTGATGATCAAGAATAGGAATCCAACTTGGTTTTGGATTTGGAAACTTTCCTAATCTAATAATTTTATCTATTACATATATGTCTTTTTAAGACATCATTTGTCTAGATTAGGACAAGTTTAATGCATGGTTTAATTCTTTATTTCTTTTCTTTATTTTCAGATTCTTTTTGGAGATAAAGGAGGAGATATTATCTTTAATTCAAGGATAATTTTCGGCAAAAGATGGAGAGCTTGTTGCCGTGTGTTTTTAATGATGAAGAGATGGATTGGAACTCTTCATGGCCGGCCAAAGAAAGAATAAAGGAGAGATAATTCTATATTTCTATGGAATTATCGGATTTTGCTTGAGAGAAAGAAGGAAAAATTCTTGTGGGAGTCTTCAAGGCCGGCAACAACATAGAATGTATGTGGACTGAATTGTGACTTTGTGCAATTACTTGGTGCCGAATTCAAGTGATTTAATTGAAGAATTTGTGAAGAAATAATTCGGCAATTGCATGAAGAAAAGAAGACTTGGCCGAATCAAAGAAAGAAAAGATATTTCGGTTTTCTTGGAGATTAAGTTTGCCGAAACCAAAACCAAAAGAAAATCGGTTTTCTTGTGCTTAGACTCTTGCCGAACCCTAGTCCTCCTCTCCTCTATAAATACCACACTTTGTATTCAGAAAATGCATCTTCTCTTCCTCACAAAAAGCTTGCCGAACCTCTGCCAAAATAAATTCAGAAATTCTTACCAAGAAGCATAGCCGAATCCACCACCACCTTCCACAAATCCGATCATACACCAATCCTTGCCGAATCTTCATTAAGGTTGTAACATGGATTGTACTTTGTTGGCTTTTGATTCTTTGTATTTAAACATAATTTTGTCTATGAAATATGTTTTGGTTTCTGGTTTTATTTTCGGTATTGATAATTATATATGGGATCTTCGGATCTTTGTTATAAATGTTTGGATATTTTGTATATGATTGCCGAATTATACATGTAGTTTAATTGAATTGGTATGATGGACAGCAAGCTTTAGCATGTTTTCTTGATTTAATTAGGTTTATTTCCTTAATTCGTGTGCAACCGAAGGAGATGTCTAGATGCAATCGCAGGCCATGGTTGTTATCTAGATGTTGAATTCATATGCCGATTTAATACATGTTGGATCATACGCGTAGTTGATTTTAATATGTATTTATCTAAGGGCTAGAGTAATTCTGGAAATTTACATGTCGATGTGAGATGAGTGACGCCATACTTGCTAACATGTTCCAATTCGACATATTGTGCTTATGTGCTATTTGTGTTTAATTTCTACGCGTTGTGTTATTAAACCGATTAGTACCATGTTTATGATTACACGCGTTGTGGATTCTAAATACTTGTGATGTCTTGAATAATTAGATAAACCGCGTTGGCTCTAATTAAATTGGAACTTAGTTGATCTTGAATTTGATTTTTGCTTGCTGCCCCTATTACTCGTTTTAATTTTGTTGCATGTATAATGAGATTTGTGTTTGGTGATTGTGTGGAAGATGTTGATCAATTGTAAATAATAACTTAGGATTTAATTTTAGTAAAATTCAGTAGATAATTAGATTAAAAATCGATACCCCCTTTCTTTGTGCAACACTTTGTGTGATTAAATGCCCTTGATTTCCCCGGATAGAACGATCCCTACTTGTCAATACTACAATCGACACAAGAAGGGTATTATGTGTATGAAGTTGTTTTGCAGGTATTTTGTGCTTGGATAACAGCTCCATCAAGCTAGCAGGCAGACAGCTCCCGAAGAAAAACCGTGCGGGATGATTCCCAAAGGGGTCAATATCTCTACGGCGCGTGCCGGGCTGTTACAAATGGTATCAGAGCCTGTCCTCGGCCGGAAGTGTGCCGACGCGGACGTCGGACCCTAAGGGGGGTGGATTGAGATGACCCGGCCTTAGGGTGGATTGTGTGGACCTGACTTGACCTGGCTATGGAAGCTAGCAGGTAGGTAGGTCACAAATCCCACATCTCCCGAGGGAGAGTGGATACGATGCTTATATGTGCAGGGTTAGCACAATACGTAGAGACGCGTTTTGGGGGATCAATGGCTTCGGAGGGGATGGGAACTCCGAAGTTAAGCTTGCTCGTCTCGTAGCAATCCCAGGATGGGTGACCTACTGGGAAGATAGCAGGCAGACAGCTCCCGAAGTAAAACCGTGCGGGGTGATTCCCAAAGCGAACAATATCTCTACGGCGCGTGCCGGGCTGTTACACAATAACTAACAAATTCTTGGAGCTGCACTGCTTAGAGAAAGTCTGCCGAACTGGAGAAAGTACCTCTTTCTATCACCAAAATAGGAACGATAACACAAGAGCAGAAGAGAGACTTTGAGGAGAATAGATGATGTTTTTTTGGTGTGTGAAACTAAGGAATAGGATGCCCTTTTTATAGTGTGAGGAATGGCCAAAGCTATTCAAAATCAATCATCAATACAGGGAACTCAATGGTCATGAACATCTCACTCAATGGTCATAATACACATTACACCATATGTTACTAGAATATCAAGAGGTTTTTCCAGTAGCAGCTGAAGAGTCACCCGGGCTGGGTGCAAAAGAAGCCTGCGTTTTGCATTCGTGTCCGCAGCCCGAAATTTGCACCCCCCTGCACATGAGAGAGTATAGTTTGTGTTTACACAACTATACCTCATAGAAAGATGATTCTATATAAAGACTCTTACCATTTCCCTTTTTCCAATGTGGGACAAACTTTGTTTTCCCATTTCAAATAGCCAACTTTAGATGACAATTTTTCATTCATACCAAAACCAAATTAGGCATATGAACACATAATCTTGTAGTCCTCATTATGGAGAATACAAATCTAAGTTCGTTTTTCAATAATTATAAGTACATCACACTTTAATTAATCTATTTAAATTTGGTTTTATAAATGGTTTTTAACCCATTTTTCCAACAATTTTCTTAGTAAATGATAAGTTCTTAAGTGATATCAGAGAATGATCAGTTAGTCAAAAACATATCAAAACTTGTCCAATCTAATTGTTGTTGCCCACTCCAATGAAAAAAATAAAATAAAAAAATAACGTTTTTGACCTTATATGAATTACTCTCTCTCTCTCTCTCTCTCTCTCGTCGACGACAACAACGGCACAAAAGCCACGACCATCAACACCGAGACCAAGTTGTAGATCCAATGACGAGGAACGATCTGAGACCAACTCTTAGTGACCAAGCCAAGTAAAACTCATTTACAAGGAAAAAAGAACGATACCACTAATTGCTAAAGGTTGTGAACTTTGACAGGCCCAAATATGAAAATGTCAAAATCAGGTCCATCAAGCCTACCCCAATCCAACTCTAGATGGGATTGCACTTCCCACCAAAGACAAGCGGCCGCCGCCACAAGAATGACTACCGCCGAATCACCAACACCCGGCCAAAAATCACCGTCACCACCATCTACGCCGGATGCATTCAGGCATCCCAACACCCACCTAAAACACAGATCCACTCCTACAATACTAGTTTCAAGTAGTCGCCACTGCCAGGGATTGATAGACCTGTTATCAAACCCTACGACATGTACAACCAAACCCACATATGAGGCCGCAACGTCTCTACCTTCCTCGCCGCCAGGCCAAACAAGACTTGGTCGACCATTCTCACAACACAGCCCTCCAATAGCAGCCGATACGCTCCACCCCAATAAAAGGAGAAGACGCACTCTACAGAACACGAAAGATGACAAAACCACCATCCTTAAACATAAGAGAGAGATGAGAAGACCAAGGTCCTGCCCACCCACTCCAGGATTCGCTGTTGCCGGCCAAGTTTAGTAGATTTGTCGAGAGAGTTCTCCATGAATAATCCCTAGCAGAGCCAGAGAGGAGAGAAACATTTTGTGAATGTGTTTGGATCCATTCTCTAAGTTCTAACCTTTTTGTCCAAGAATAATAATTTTGCTAAAATTATTTTATTTGTATATGAAAAATAATGATGTGACTTACAAAGAGACCATAAGTCCATTACCACACGACGTACCATAAAACTCTCATTAGATTTTGATGCATATATAAGCAATGACGTGGGGGAACTCAATAGAACAATCTCGAATATATGACAGTAGAAGCAAAATGCAAGATCTCCATCTCTCTTTGTTCCATTTTCACGACTTTTGAGTCCTTGACCCGATGACAAGCCCCTCTCTTTAGTCTATATAAATACTCTCGCCCACTAACCACTGAATCACCACCACTGCTTCATATCTAAGCTCTCATTTCTCATCTCTAATCTCTCGCAGTTTCACATATCAAAGTAGAATCGCCAATCACTTCAATGGCAGATGAGGTTGTCTTGTTGGACTTCTGGCCCAGCCGCGTTGGGATGAGGCTGAGGATTGCTCTGGCCGAGAAAGGCGTCAAGTACGAGTACAAAGACGAGGACCTGAGCAACAAGAGTCCGCTGTTGCTCCAGTCTAACCCAGTTTACAAGAAGATCCCTGTTCTCATTCACAATGGCAAATCGGTCTGTGAGTCTGTCATTGCTCTTCAGTACATTGACGAGGTTTGGGCTAACAAGCCACTCTTGCCCTCTGATCCTTACCTCAGATCCCAAGCCAGGTTCTGGGCTGACTTTGTGGACAAGAAGGTAAAATTCCTTGATTTTGGTTTGGAATACGTAAATGAACACCTATTACGTTTTACTTGCGAAGTGCTATAGTGAAAGAGTCTGATTAACTCGTATTTGAGTAAAATTTTCCGTCACTTTTGGTAATCGGAAATCCAGATATATGATATTGGGAAGAAGATATGGGCAACGAAAGGAGTAGATCAGGAGGCAGCAAAGAAGGATTTCATTGACTGCATTAAGTTGCTAGAAGCGGAACTTGGGGACAAGCCTTTCTTTGGGGGTGATACCCTCGGATTTGTGGATGTGGCAGTCGTTCCCTTCTATTCCTGGTTCGCTGTGTATGAGAAGTACGGGAACTTCACTATTGAGCCAGAGTGCCCAAAGTTCATGGCTTGGGTTAAGAGGTGTTTGGAGAAGGAGAGTGTGTCAAACTCTCTTCCTGACCAGGACAAGGTCTCTGGCTTTGCTGCTGAGAGGAGGAAGAAGCTTGGAATTGAGTAGACTTGATCAATGGCATTTTCATGATACTGTCCTAGTTTCTAAGGATCAACCTTTTCTTTTGGATCTTTCCAAATAAAAAATATAAAAAATCCTTGTGCTGGGATGCTTGTAATTTAATTTTAATAAATTGAGACTTGACCAAGTCCTCCAATCATGGAATTGTTTTTGTTTAAACTATACCCTCACCGTATTCGTAAACAAATGGACTTCGTTCTTGAGCTACAAGTTGTTTCTAGAATGGACTTCTCACCATATTAGTTGCACCCAGCGGACTGATCATTCTAATCATTCATAACCCTCATGTCAGCTGAAATCAATTTTATCAGTAAGTAGAACTCAACCAAATCTTGCGAAAAATCTACTATGTGTTAATATATGACATTATAAATAATTACATTACAATGGAAAAAGAGACCTTAAAGTGGTAATTTTCTCAGTAACTGATAAGTTCTTAAGTGGTAAGGGAGAATGACTATTTAGTCAAAAACATATCAAAACTTGTCCAATCTAATTGTTGTTGCCCACTCCAATGAAAAAAAAAAGACGTTTTTGACCTTATATGATTTCTACTAAGACTCTCTCTCTCTCTCCCCCCGCCGTCGACGACAACAGCGGCACAAAAGCCACGACCATCAACACTGAGACCAAGTTGTAGATCCGACGACAAGGAACGATCTGAGACCAAATCTTAGTCTTCATCGTTGTGCGGCAACCGCGATTCCGATGGCGACGAGCTTAAGTCTCAGTTCGACACCGACGTTCTCTCTTGTTCATTCAAACTTTAAGGTCAAGATCTCGACTCTCTCTCTTCTTCTCTATCTCTCTCTTCGCTCGGATCTCATTTTTGTTTACCAAATTTTAATTTCCAGATCGAAAATCGGCGTCGTCTTCAATCTCAAACTAATATTGTGAGTCTCTTCGGTTTTGCTCACCCACGCCATCATCGCTTCTCAGAATCCCTAGCCGGAGCCGTCTCCGATCTCCACCATCATCATTTCATTTGTGTTTTTACTTCTCGTTGGCTTTGGATTTTGGCATGGATTGTATACTGAGATGCTGAGAGGCACAATCTATATGTATGGTTGTTTGTTTCCTGTGGCTAGTTGAGAAGCACAATTTCCCTTTCTTCATGTTTTAGATGCTAAAAGAGCTGATAATTTGCTATGCTTATTAGTATTTATATATTGTAATAGGAAAACTGAATCGGTCTACTCATTTCATTAGATAATCCCTTTATATAGGGTGACGATTACAAATGGTAATAACAATTACACTTATGATCATAATCACTAATTTTCTAATATTACCATGGTCATTACTTTGACGAAGGCACACTAATGGTAATTTTCTTTAACACTCCCCCTTGTGCCGAGTCAAAGACGAAATGGTGTATAGATCGTTGCCTCATTAAAAACTTTGCCAAGTAACAAAACCCAGTGGGACAAAATAAAACTTGGTCGAAGGAAAAAAGAGCACAACGTACCTTTAACCTTTAAGGATGATGTTTGTGTATTAGACTCCCCTTGAAGTCTACACCTCCCCCCGATCCTTACATCAATCAAGGAAGCTTTGAAAGCTTTCGCATTCCTATGTTTTTCACATGTTCCTCAAATATTGCTTTGGGCAATGATTTGGTAAATAAATCTGCCGCATTCTCCTCAGACCTTACTTGATTCGTTTGAATCTTGAGGAGGGCTTGTTGTTGCTGATTATAGAAAAACTTTGGCGATATGTGTTTTATATTATCACCTTTGATATATCCTAGTTTCATCTGTTCGATGCAAGCTGCATTATCTTTATAAATGCAAGTAGGCTCTTCAGTGGTAGAACTTAAACCACTAGTTCCTCGACCATGTGTAATGATGGACCTCGGCCATATACACTCACGAACCGCCTCATGTAGAGTAATGATCTCAGAGTGGTTCGAGGAGGTAGCTACAAGGTTTTACTTGGTTCATCTCCAAGATATCGCCGTGTTCTCAATGGTAAATACATAATCATTTTGAGAACGACCTTTATGTGGGTCAGATATACCCAGCATTAGCAAACCCAACTAGAACATTATTCGGGGTTTCAGTGTAGGGGGTTGTACTTTCTCTATCGACATTTCTTTAGGGGTTACATTTCCCTTAGGCCTCTTGTCTTTGTGTATGGATAGAATAGGCCCAAGTCAATGGTTCTTTTTAGGTATTGAAATATGTTCTTAATATCATTCCAATGACGATGCGTTGGCGCTGAGCTAAATCTAGCTAACAAGTTCACTGAGAATGCAATATCTGGTCGAGTACATTAAGCTATATACAATAATGCGCCTATTGCACTTAAGTATGGAGTTTCAGCTCCTAATAGCTCTTCGTCATCTTCCTTTGGATGAAATGGATCTTTCTTTATATCCAAACTTCGATAGATCATGGGAGTGCTAACAGGATACGCTTTGTCCAAGTAAAATCGCCTGAGTATCTTCTGGACATACGCAGACTGGTGGATAAGTATTCCACAAGCTCGGTGTTCTAGTTCAAAGCCTAGACAAAACTGAGTTTTTCCAAGATCTTTCATCTCAAACTCGGATTTCAAATAGCTCGCAGTTTCTCTTATTTCATTAAGAGTACCTATTATGTTCATATCATCGACATATATAGCCACAATTGCAAATCCTGAACTCGTTTTCTTTATGAATACGCAGGGGCATAGTTCATCATTCTTATATCTCTTCCCAATCAAGTAGTCACTTAGACGGGTATACCACATCCGCCCAGATTGTTTCAATCCATAAAGTGAGCGTTTCAATCTGATTGCAAACGCACTCCGTGGTTTAGAGTCACTTGACTTGGGTAATGGAAGGCCATCAGACACTTTCATATATATCTCTGAATCAAGATCCCCATAGAGATGTGTTGTAACCACATCCATAAGCTACATTTCCAATCCTTCGGAAACTACTAAGCTAACTAAGTAGCGGAATGTTATAATGTCCATTACGGGAGAGTATGTCTCCTCGTAGTCAATTCCAGGGCGTTGTGAGAAACTTTGCGCCACAAGGCGAGCCTTGTAACTTAGGACTTCATTCTTCTCGCTATGCTTTCTGACAAAAACTCATTTATATCCTACAGGCTTTACACTTGGTGGGGTTAGCACTACCGGACCAAATACATGTCTCTTTGTCAGAGAATCTAGTTATGCCTGGATTGCATCTTTCCATTGAGGTCAATCTGCTCTTTGTTGATATTCTACAACAGAGCGTGGCTCGATATCATCGTGCTCTTTGATTTCTTGAGCAACAGTGTATGCAAATACATCATCAATGTACATGGAAGATCTTTCCATCAACTCGTATGCATTCTCATAATCCATTGAAATTTCTTTGTTCTCTGGAATCATTTCAAACATCAGAGCGTCCTCCAGTATTGATTCATGGACATAACTATAGTCATAGACAATCTCATGAGAGGGATTCTCTATATTGATGATTAATGGATCAGGTTGTACCTTACTCACCCCATTCTTTCTTGGGTGAGTGTCAGTCGAACCATGTGCCCTTCCCCTCTTCCTTTGGGGAGCCACGGCCTCAACCACACCTCCATTAAGTGTGGTAGCAATGCCTCTATCTGCGGCGTTGTGCCTCTTTTTGTGGACTTCTAACCTTACATGCACATTTGCAGCTGGTATATGTGATCTTGTCACTTTAGCAATATCAGAAAACGTATCAGGTATCGAATCAGCTACGTTCTGAAGATTGATTATTCTTTTCACTTAACTTTCACATTGTGAAGTGTGGGGATCAAAATGAGACTGGGTGGGGACAGACCACGACAATTCCTGTCGTTCCCTTAGAAAATATTTTTTCTTATCTCCTCCTAACGACGGGAAGACTGTCTCATCAAAGTGACAATCTGCAAATCTAGCGGTAAAAAGATAGTCTGTCAAAGGTTGCAAATAGTGGATAATAGTTGGGGATTCATATCCAACATAAATACTTAATCGTCTCTGGGGACCCATTTTAGTGCACTGTGGGGGCGTAATAGGCACATATACTGCGCAACTAAATATGCGTAAGTGTGAAATATCAGGCTCATATCCAGTAACCAACTGGTATACAGAAAATGGTTGGCTAGCAGTGGGTCTGAAACAAATAAGTAAAGCTGCGTGTAATATTGCATAACCCCAAGCAGATATAAGCATGTTGGTGCGCATAACCAGTGCCCTAGCCACCATCTGTAGCCTTTTGATGGTGGCCTCTGCGAGACCATTTTGTGTATGCACATGGGGTACAGAATGCTCTACATCGATCCCAATTGACATGCAATAATCACCAAATACTTTTGATGTGAACTCTCCAGCGTTGTCAAGCCTTATAGACTTAATATGGTGATCAGGGTGGTGAGCCCTTAAACGTATAATTTGTGCTAAGAGTTTTACAAATGCAACATTTCTTATGAACAATAATGCGACATGTGACCAGCGTGTCGAAGCATCTACTAGAACCATAAAGTACTTGAATGGCCCGCATTCTGGATAGATAGGTCCACATATATCACCTTGTATCCTTTGTAAGAATGTAATATTTTATTTCATATCTTTAGCATAGGAATGTCTCGATCCTGTTTTTACTAAAGAGCAGGCATTGCAAAATGAGTGATGTGCCTTTGAAATAGTCAATGAGCAGAGGGACATAACACATCTGGTACTTCATAAGGTAATGGATGTGTTGAAGCAACATTACGACCGGCATTTTGCATTGTGTCGGATTTTTGTCCCATTTTATTTCTTCCTCGGAAGAAGGGATGTCTGTGTGAGTTCTTTAAAACACGAACCATCATTTCGCGACCAGGGTGTCCTAGTCGGTCATGCCAAAGCCTGTATGCGTCAGTGTCCCAAATTTCTTTGTTGGTGACAGCATAAGATTCAATAATCCGGATGGTAGTTAGATATAATCCATTATCTTGACGCATTAGTTTTTCTAAAATGCGTTTCCTTCCACCTTCATAGGAAGTAATATTCAAATATTCAATTTCATTCTCACAGTAAGTTTGCAAATGATAATCGTTGGCATGAATATCTTTGAAGCTTAACAAGGTTCGATTGCCTCTAGGTGCATATATGGGGTTTGTGAATTTTATCATTGTACCGTTAGGCATAAAAATGAGGCATTTCCTTGCCCCTGTATTACTTAGGATGAATACTCTGACATAGTCACAGATGTGTTATAAGGGATTAATTCAACAAATAATTGTCGATTCCTTAAGATAGTGTGAGTAGTCCCACGTACTATCAACTAAGCACTCAATTTCTCCTCGATACATTCCTACAATTAAATTGGATGAGATTATTAAATAAAGTGGAAAAATATATCTCACATTCTTTAGAGTATTTCGATTGAGATAGAATGATATTCTTGTCATTCTAATATTATTTTTCTTTTATTTGCTAGATGTATTGTTTTACATCAGAATAGTGCTATTTTTGAACCATGTATATATAGGGAACAAAATCAAATAAAATTCAATACTTTAGAATAAAATTCAAAATTTATTATAAACCAACGATAATCAAAGTCTAGGACATCAAAATCCAATTCAATAAAACCATTATTCATATAAACTTTAAGACCAAAACAATAGTCTAATTAAAATAAGGCATGTCGTGTTCGTGGCATTGTTGGAAAATAAATAAAGAAAAACATATCAATCAAAGTTTGGAACATCCATAGACTGAGCAGGGTTCATGTTGCCATTGAAGTCTGCACTTGTGAGGTTGACATCAGCGTCATCGCCTCCATCTTCCATATAGTGAGCGTCTTGTTCTCGAGACTCCCTATACCTCTTGTAATTGGCTGCTATTTTGTTGCTTGCCTGGCAGTTCTTATACTAATGCTCAGTAGCTCCACATTTATAGCAGTGTTCATTTCCAACTCTCTCCCTTTTGACTGCAGGGTTCTTAGGTGCTTTTTGCACCTTTGCCCTAGGACCACCATGACCACTAGGACCAGCACCACCGTCTCTGCGCTAGACATTAGGAGGGCCTCCACGGCCCATACCACGGCCCATACCATGGCCCATATGTGCCTTGTCACGTGGTGCATTGTATCCACGTGGGTAGGGCTCAACACGTCCAACCCCCTTTTCTTTGGGGTGGGTGCTTTCCACCTTTTATCTTGCCATAATTAGCCTAAGGAATTTTCTTTGTCCCAACAGGCCTGACATTATTGTTTAGAAGAATTTGATCATGCCGCTCAGCCACTTGCAACATATTGATCAGTTTGTTGAAGTTTGTGATATTTTTCTTGTCATACTCCAACCTATACTGGTTCGCTAGTATAAGTGCTGAAGTAGGAAAGGTGGAAAGAGTCGTTTGGATCATATCACCTTCTGTGAGTTTCTTGCCACAGAAATTAAGGCGTGCTTTAAGGCGCAACATTTCTTTGTTGAATTCATTAACCCTTTTGTAGTCAAGCAAGCAGATTTCATTCCACTGAGCATTCAGTTCTGGGAGTAAAGTGTCATGAATATTTTCAAAACGTCCATTCATGGCATCCCACAATTCTTTGGGTGATTTTAACTGAAAGTACTCCTAGCGTAAGCTAGAGTCAATATGTCGCCTCAGAAACATTAAGACATTTGCTTTAACTTTTGCAGACAGTTCTGCGTCCTTAGGGTCGGTGGAGGGTTTGATAGTGAAAGTATAGTCTTTTGCAATAAATGCAGTTTCCACATCTGAAACCCAATGGTGGTACTCAATTCCTTCTGAGTCCAGTATTTCAAATTCGGGTCGAGTTGGATCAGCCATCTACATAAACAAGAGTGAAGAATATATTAATTATGCAGTCGTAAGACATCCATAATAATTAATTTCCAAGAATGTGAATTAGATTTTGAGACCATAATTCATAGTGGTCACACATGTTTCGATGCTTTGTGAAAATACTTTATCACATAGTAAATTTATATTGATTTTATAACACACATGAAATTTCTTTATCATGGCATTATACTTAACATATAATGTGCGAAATAAAATAATCATTCAATATGAACAAAATACAGATAGCATGCTTTGATAATTAATTATAAAAATATAGAGCACACAATATTCGCATATAAAAATTATGTCATATTAATTATAAAATAACATCTAAATGACAAATATTGCATACATAAAATTAATACTTAATTTACCAAAATAAATATGCATTTATGTTGGCAGTAAAAATTAACAAGTAAAATCAAGTAATCAAATAGACAATCAGATTTCACATTTACAATTAATTTCATTAAACATAATCAGTGAAACAATAATTACTTTTTTTTTACTCTATGGTAAGTTTCAGAAAACTAACCTTAATTTACCAGAAATGGTAAATATCCGTTTTCTGTTCGCGGGTTGGGTCGAGCAGCAACTGGATCGAGTTGAGTTGCAACCGGGTCGGGTCTAGGATTTCCGGGTCGAGCTGCAACGGTCAGATTTCCGAGTCGAGCTGCAACGGGCAGATTTCCGGGTCGAGCAGGTTTTGGGTCGAGCAGATTTGCGAGGTCGAGGATCCGGGCTGGACGTCGAGGATGCTCAGCCAGCGGGAGGTCCGATCTGGGTTCGGGTCAAAAGCTTTGTCCGATCTGGATATTCAAGGTTGTCCGATCGGAGGAGCAGCTGGAGCGGGCGGAGCAGATCGTGTCGGATTGGGTGGTGCAGACGCCGATCGAGGCGAGGCAGCCCGATCTGGTTCGAAGGAACAGACGCGCAATCGAGGT
Source organism: Potentilla sterilis (assembly GCA_963682095.1). NCBI lineage: Eukaryota > Viridiplantae > Streptophyta > Magnoliopsida > Rosales > Rosaceae > Potentilla > Potentilla sterilis. The sequence continues at coordinate 42,455,825 of OY821759.1, forward strand.
TGGGGCGTACCGGCTTCGGACAAACGTGTTCGGGAGGCGCTGGAGACTGGAGGCTTGGATCGAGTACAGTCCGAGTTGGAGGCTTGGGTCGTTGACCAAGGCTTCTGTGAGGAGGAGCAGACGCCGATTGGAGGTTGCGGAGGCTGCCGTTAGCAAGGCTAGTGGCGGTGGTGGCGGGACAAACAAACTAGGGTTTTTTTTAGGGTGACGATTACAAATGGTAATAACAATTACACTTATGATCATAATCACTACTTTTCTAATATCACTATCATCATTACTTTGGACGAAGGCACACTAATGGTAATTTCCTTTAACATATATATATATATATATATATATATATATATATATATATATATATATATATATATAATGATTCTCAGGTGCGGACGTCCGCACACACTATTCACGGTGCGGATGTGGCATTTACGGCGACGGCGTATCCGTTCACCGGAAACACCACATCCGCACCGGCGGACGTCCGTAGCAGAGGCGGAATATATATATACAGTTTCTATCCAGAGCGAACCTTCGCTTTGAACTTACCGTGCGAAGTTCAGTTTTTGACACACTTTTCGGTCATATTTTAACATCTCCACCGTTCCGATGTTAGAACCTAATGTATAGATCGTCTCTGTCAAATTTCATTCAATTTGGTGATCGTTAATGTATCAAAACTATATTAAATCGATGAACAAACCAAATTTGATTAACCTGAATTGTTCGTCTAAATCATCATAACGAGAGGTCAAACGATTACCAAATTGAATAAAATTTGGCAGAGATGATCTATACATTAGGTTATAACATCTGAACGGTGGAGATGTTAAAATATGACCAAAAAGTGTGTCAAAAACCGAACTTCGCACGGTAAGTTCAAAGCGAAGGTTCGCTTTGAATATGAGCTATATATATATATAAGTTGTTTGTTTCCTGTGGCTAGATTTGTGCTTCTGTTGGTATTCTACATTTGTACAAAACGTAATTGGGGTATAATAATTTGAGTTACTAATGGTCAGTATGTTATTATTAGTGGAAACTTGAGGTCAGTAATCAAGTTACTGATGATTAGTAATTTATTATTAGGGGTTATTTGAGGTCAGTAATCGAATTATTGATGGTTAATAATTTATTACTTGATTACTGGAATCTGTAAGTTTGTTTACTAAGGGTTTTACTGAGAGTGAATAACATGCTTACTGGAATCTGTAAGTTGCTTACTGGAGGCGAGTAACTTGATTACTGAGAATCAATAACATGTTTACTGGAATATGTAAGTTGCTTATTGATGGTTAATAACGTCATTACTGAAAGTCAGTAATATGCTTACTGGAATCTGTAAGAGTGTAAGTTGCTTACTGGGGGTCAGTAACATGTTTAAAGTCAGAGTCAGTAATTTAATATTAGAAAAATAATTCCGGCGAAAAAAAATTAGGTGACCTGAATCCGGCGTCAGGAGAATATTAAATAATATTCTGGCGATCGGAGTTCGATGACTGGAATCTGTCGACCAGAGTCCGGTAACTGGAATCTGTCGACCGGAGAATATTAAATAATATTCCTGTGAAAAAAATTGGGTGACCGGAGTCCAGTGACTGGAAGCTGGTGACCGGCCATTAGACGCCGGCGGAGCTTGATGACCTTTCGACAAAGTCTTATCTATCTTCTACTTTATCTTTATATGAGTGTATAGGGGTGAGGCAAAAAAGGGAAGAAAATTATTAATATTGTATTAGGGTTGAAAGATTTGTTGAAATGGGCAATATGAGTCGTTATGTTTAATAAGGGTAAAAAATATAGGGTGTTCATTGAAATGGTGTTGCGGGGTCTTTTCGATTAAGCATGAATAGGCCGAATTCCACAAAAAAATGGGAGAAATTCGTGTGGGATTCAGGCTGCATAAAAATCAAAAGGGCTCGACAGCATTAGCGTGGTGCGGGAACTAGAAACACACTGCGGTAAAGAGAATTGGAGAAATTTCTGGGAATAGCAGACTGAGTTTCTAGGGTTTAAGGAAGGAGAAATTGGAGGTTTCTGCTTGAATGGCGTGAATGCCTGAATGCTTGAAAGGAGGGGTTTTATGTGTTGCTGGGTAGTTGCAAGATGAAGTTTCTGATCCCAGACCCCCCTATTTATAGGCTCAGGGTTGAGGTGATGGGGCGATTCAAACACTTCTAACATGTTTGACAAAAGCCTCCATTTTCAATCTCGTCCTTGATTTCTGCAAAAGAATTGGGAAATGTTGAGTTTGCTTAAGAGTTGGAGTTTTGGGAGAAAACAAAGTCTTTGCAGCAGTGAGCAAGATTTGCTGCAGACCGAGTAGGATGAAGTGTCACGAATTGTGGGACAGGATAAACGTGAAATATTGAGAGTGGTGAGCCCGTCGTTTGAGAGAGAACATGAGACTTCTTGACTGGCCTTAAGGTTTCTCCCAAATGACGGAGCAAGGGAGTTTGGCTTGGACTGTGTATAAGGTTGTTGCAGGGGAGAGGAGGTGAGGCAGAACAAGAAGAAGAATGGTGAAGGGATAGAGAAGGGCTTTTGGGCCTAAAGAAAAGAGAATGACTGGCAGGCCCAAACCTCAAATTCTCAAGTTTCACCATTTCACCATCGATCTAAGTAAGTGAGCTTGGATTTCGGGTCCAAGACCGAAATTACCGACGACTTTAAATCGACGAATGAGCATGTGTGTTTCCGTGACCTTCCATACCACACCCACATCTGCAAGCCCCAAGAACGCGTGCATGTGACTTGGGCTCACATCAAGGGTGTTGTTGCTTGGCGTGCTATAGTTGAGTAATGAACATAAAATCCTTATAAAACTATAAGATTTTACATAATTACGTGAATATGCATAATTTTTGTTACGTGACAGCATAGTAACTAATTGCATGATTTTTTGTGTATCAACAAATTGATAATGAGGTTTGTACTAAATGGACATTATTCCAAGTGATAAATGAGTCCTAAATGTGACAAAGGTGTGAAGCGATAACAATAGTAGATGTTTGAGAAATGTTAGCAGACCTTAGTATCGTTTATTTCGCTTTTGGAACTTTTAGTTCGTAGTGGAGTTTCGACTCCTACTTGACCAAACTTACTTCGGTCGTATGACTTATGCCAATGAAGTTATTCATTCTTCTAAAAAAAAAATGTTAACACCTTAACCTCTTTTTTTTTTTGGTGAAATAGATTAGAGAGATAGAAATCTCTTTATCGCTTTTATAAATAAAAGAATAAAAAAAGATATAATAAGATAAGAACGAAATCTAAACCTCCTGGAAAAATACATCAAATATTAGAAAAAACTAGCCCAAGAAAATGGAATTGAGGAAGACCTATACTTTCACTATTGTAAGCCGATACAATAAAAGGTGCATGGAGTCACATCTTACCTATTAAAATCTATTAAAGCGGGGTACCATGATTTGCTAATATGTTAATGGACCTTAACCTTATGATCAGGGCTACTAGGGTTTTCCATTGATCATGTCATTGTCGTCCAGCGTCTCTCGTGGGTCACGTTCTTTACTAGGCGGGGAATTTTTCTGAGGCCTCTGGCGACTCCAGCCATGACGGAGTTGCCAACGAGGTCACAGGTTGTGGAGTCTAGCAGGTGATGCAGGTCCTGCTAAGCAATGTGGTAGTTGCTCTAATCAATGAGGCCTTTGGTCTTCTTGCGGATACATCTGTGGCCGAGTTAGGTCGTAATGGATTTTATTCATCCTTGTTTAGACAAATTATCAATTCTGAATTTTCTTCAATACGTTTCAATAATTACAACACAAAATGGATTGTAAATACAGGAACTAATGCCAAAGAGGGTCACACCCTGCCGCCTAATCTCCACAATTAACTCTTAGACATTTTAACTTTTTTTTTTTTTTTTTATCAGCAAGAGATTTGGAAATTTGCATGCACCAATGCACCTCCTGGCCGATGAAATCAGCTTGGGGCACTCTGGGTCTATGTTGAAGTTTCTTTGAATTTAACGGGTCTCCTATCTTCGATTAAGAATTGGATTTTTTTTTTTAAATCAGGTAGCCAATATATATTACTCAGTAAACAGCACAAAGAATAAAATACATATGAGGGTGAACAATAAGAATTACTCCTTATAAATACTAAATACTTATTTGACACCTAGACACCTAATAATCAAACGTACATCCACAATCTGAAGACCGTTTATAGCACTTTTATTTTCACAAACTCTACGTTATATAACAGCAAGATTAAATGTAACAACCATATGAATTGAGTTGGTCATTTATTCAAAATTAGATCTGACTATAGGTCATAAAGACTCATTCTATCCAAACCCACACAAGAGTGAGGGACCAAGCCAAGTGAAACTCATTTACAAGGAAAAAAGAACCATACCACTAATTGCCAAAGGATGTGAACTTTAACAGGCCCAAATCTGAAAATGTCAAAATCAAGTCCATCAAGCTCACCCCAACCCAACCCTAGATGGGATTCCACCTCCAACCAAAGACAAGCCGCAGCCGCCACAAGAACGACTACCGCCGAACCACCAACACCAGGTGTTGAACGATAATTATCAAGAGATAATAGCTTTAACAAAAATAATGATAATTTCTTAATTTTGAAAGAGTTATCGTTGACAAATTCAAAAAAGAATATACATCAGTCCAGAAAGAGGGATGTGAGTAGTCAAATTCAAAAGATAAAAATGGTAACCGGGTCAAAGCAAAGAATATGGAGTTTTCAACAGATTATCTTCATCATCTCCACCAGAATTTGAAATTCAAAATCAGTCCTATCTAGCTCGTTCGGCACCTCTATATATTGAGAGTAGCCTGCAAGAGAAAAAGGGACGGAGAGAATAAAAAAGAAGAAGAGAGAAAAGGGTGAGAAGAGGCTCTGTACAAAAGGAGAGAAAAAAAAACAACAAGAGAGATTTGATTGTACCTGGAGATTATCATCACACGACGAGAAGGCCCCAAGTTCAAAACTGCAGGTATCTCGCATCGTTACTCCATGGTCTGTTCTCATTTTTTTGTTTATCTTTGATGATGTCTCCATGAGTGCAGTTCATGCCTCAATAAATAAAAGCCGTCCTCTTATTCAACACCAGAAACAAATGTTCTCCCAATCCTTCACCATCACCCACCAAAACAACCAAACATTTCCCAAACTATACAGCACATGTGACAAGAAGCATGGATGGAAAAGATGGAGAAGAGAAGAGACTCACCTGTATCCTTTTGTTTTCGTGTCTTGGACTTGTGTGTTATCCTTTTTGGCCTACTCCCGGAGAATTGCTGCGTCTTAAAAGCCTCTGTCACACTTGTTTGAATTCACGACGACAAAGAGGCTACTATACAGAGATACGCTGCTTCAACACCGAGCCTGCAAATATACCAGTCATGCACCAGAATAAGCACCAAAGAAGCAGCTCTATGTTCATATTTGTAGCAAGGTGGTTGAAGCTTGATACCTTAGTAATATGGTCAGCAACTCACAAAAATGCAACGTTCCTGCTCTTCCCGAAGGTGTCAGCTTACAAGCACCTGCACGGTTGTAAATCCACACTTAAAAAAAAAAAAAATTCTGCAATTTGGTGTGGCACCAATCCGGCAATATGACACTACCGACAGACTCTCGGTTCAGAATATGGGAGAGCTGCCGCCCATTTATACAGATCACTCATTGACTCCACCTGGGAATTGGGTTTATGTGTTTGTATTTCAATGCAATTCATTCTCTAGCCAGAGATGAGAATTATGATAGAGATGAGGAATAATATTAAGAGCTTATCAATAATCTCTCAGAAGCTTTCGGAGGTCTGAGATCGAAAAGCGCGAGTTTGACTTCAATGAGACACAAGTATGATGGATTAATCAAGTTTTGGGCTTTATTGGGCCACCGACAGGTGACAAGCCAGCAGGTCCAGTCAAAATGCTCGACGGAAGTCTGATCTACCTCAAACCTCGACACTTGGGTGTCCAAATTAAATATGCGGATATCCTACCACAACATCAGACCGCTAAATTCTGAGGCCCGTTGCAAGGCCAGGCACAACATCCGTGCACTAAATTCCGAAACCCATTGCAAAGCCCGGCAGGCACTCTACCAAATTGGGTGTTCAAAATGAATACGTTTGACAGATTCAAGTTCTACATACATCTGTTGAGCTCAAATATCGATACAAAACCCTAAATTCAACCGTTGAACTACAGTGGTTTGATCCATTCACAGGGTATGTAGACAGTATGGATTTAAATCTAGGCACAACCACAATTCTAAACAGAATCCCTGATTGCACCAGCAAAAATTCACCTGAATACCTGGCCTGTCAAATTCGTCTTTCAAAGTAGCCTAAATACTACCAAACTTGTCAAGTGAGTCATTCACTCATTGGAACTCTTGAACTACGAGTGGCTTGATCCCTCTCAAAGGGTACGTAGGCAACCCGATCACATTTCCGGGTGCAGCCGCAAAAACAAACAAACAAACACACACACACACACACCCCTTACATACGTTATTTTCTTCGTATTTGGAATCAAAGCTCAAAATATAGGAGTTGTAATTAAGAGACATATCTTGTCTTGAATGGATCCGAACTTAACATAATAAAAGACTTATTTCAAAGTAATGAGATAAGATAAAATTGTGTCGAATATATTATTTACAATTTTTGCTCAACACCAGGCCAAAAATCACCGTCGCCACCATCTACGCTGGATTCATCCGGCCATCCCAACACCCACCTAAAACACAGATCCACTCCCGCAATACTAGTTCCAAGTAGTCGCCACCGCCAGGGATCGATAAACCCGCTATCAAACCTTGCGACGTGTACAACCAAACCCACATATGAGGCCGCAACGTCTCTACCAACAAGACTTGGTCGGCCATTCTCACAACACATCCCTCCAATAGCAGCCGATACGCTCTACCCCAATAAAAGGAGAAGACGCAGACTCTACATAACACGAAAGATGACAAAACCACCATCCTTAAACATAAGAGAGAGATGAGAAGACCAAGGTCATGCCCACCAAATCCGGGATTCGCTGTTGTCGGCCAAGTTTAGTAGATTTGTCGAGGGAGTTCTCCGTCAATTAAACCCTAGCAGAGCCAGAGAGGAGTGAAGCATTTCGTGAATATGAATTTTGAATTACTTATGTTTGGATCCGTTCTCTAAGTTCTAACCTTTTTGTCCAAGAATAATAATTTTGCTAAAATTATTTTATATGTATATGAAGAATAATGATCTGACATACAAGGAGACCATAAGTCCATTACCACACGACGTACCATAAAACTCTCATTAGATTTTGATGCATATATAAGCAATGACGTGGGGGAACTCAATAGAACAATGTCGAATATATGACAAAAGAAGCAAAATGCAATATCTCCATCTCTCTTTGTTCCATTTTCACGACTTTTGAGTCCTTGACCCGATGACAAGCCCCTCTCTTTATGGTCTATATAAATACTCTCTCCCACTAACCACTGAATCACCACCACTGCTTCATATCTAAGCTCTCATTTCTCGTCTCTAATCTCTCGCAGTTTCACATATCAAAGTAGAATCGCTAATCACTAAAATGGCAGATGAGGTTGTCTTGTTGGACTTCTGGCCCAGCCCATTTGGGATGAGGCTGAGGATTGCTCTGGCCGAGAAAGGCGTCAAGTACGAGTACAAAGACGAGGACCTGAGGAACAAGAGCCCGCTGTTGCTCCAGTCTAACCCAGTTTACAAGAAGATCCCTGTTCTCATTCACAATGGCAAAGCGGTCTGTGAGTCTGTCATTGCTCTTCAGTACATTGACGAGGTTTGGACTACCAAGCCACTCTTGCCCTCTGATCCTTACCTCAGATCCCAAGCCAGGTTCTGGGCTGATTTTGTGGACAAGAAGGTAAATTTCTTTGATTTTGGTGTGGAAAATGTTTGGCGTGACTCTTATCTCTTTGATTTGAAATGACTTCCCTGTACTTGCGTCTTAATATTATGATTGTGTGACAAGATGTGATCTTTAGTGTTCAGTTGCAGAAGAAATGGCTTTATAAGTGATTATTGACATGATAAGAAAAACTGGTTTCTTGGATTTATGTTGTAATGACAACTAAAAGGAAATAAGATCTTTTTTATGTGGTTGGGATTTGGGGTTTAGGGTTTTGGCCTATGTGGTGTGTATTTCACTATTTCAGTGTCAGAAAAAAAAATGGCGAGAAAGATCCATGGGTCTATAATTCTATATGAACAACATATTGCAAATGATATAGGGAAAGAGTCACTGCTTACGTTGAATATGAGCCTTCAATTTTCTGAACCTTTTGGTGATTGGAAATGCAGATATATGATATAGGGAGGAAGACATGGACAACGAAAGGAGAAGAACAGGAGGCAGCAAAGAAGGAATTCATCGACTGCATTAAGTTGCTAGAAGTGGAGCTTGGGGACAAGCCTTTCTTTGGCGGTGAGACCCTCGGATTTGTGGACGTGACACTCGTTCCTTTCTATTCCTGGTTCTCTGTGTATGAAAAGTACGGCAACTTCAGTATTGCACCAGAGTGCCCAAAGTTCATGGGTTGGATTAAGAGGTGTTTGGAGAAAGAGAGTGTGTCAAAGTCTCTTCCTGACCAGGACAAGGTCTGTGGCTTTGTTGGTGAGATGAGGAAGAAGCTTGGAGTCGAGTAGGATGTGATCAATGTCATTTTGATAATGATACTGTTCTAGTTTCTAAGGATCAACGTTGTTTTGGGTTCTTTGTATTTTCAATAAATGGGGCCTTGACCTGGAAGCACTCTTTTGTGCCTCTGGTCCTGTTTCCTTTGTAAGTTTCTTTTGCTGTTAAATCATGGATTGTTGCTTTCTTATATAGCAAGGGCTTAAATATACTCCATCAGTTTCTTATTTTGAATGTACTTCCTTCTTGAGCTTAATTAATTTTTTACGCTACTGCTGCTTTTATCTAATTTACCCAAATACAGGAGTGCAGAACAGACCTCTGCTTCTCCTTGATCAAATGTCCATTTTCCCTCTTCCTTTAGTCTCTCTCCTTTTTGACAAAGTTGCTAGATGGCAAAAATGAGAGACATGAAATAGAAAAAAAACAGGAGCTGGAGCCGCATCAAACACCAAACACAAGGAAGAGATCTGCCCTCCTTTTGAGTAAGCTTTTAACATCCGAGCTATAAAGAACATGATCCTTTCATATATCTCGCCATGAGCAGACACATCAAAGTCTCTGCATTATTATTGCTATACATAATTACTTACTTAATGACTGATTAGACATATTGTCATAACATAGAGTACACGCTACCAAACTGCCTCTGACGAGAATACCTCACCAGAAAAGTTATAACACTAGTATAACCAAAAGCTTCATTTCACTATTCCAGACCGAACAACTTCTTTAACTCAACAACATACTCATTCACCTTCTTTTCGTCAGCAAGAGAATTGGAAACAGTCTCCTTCTGCAAGCACCTCTTCACCCATGAAATCAACTTGGAGCACTCGGCCTCTCTGCTGAAGTTTCCAAGTCTCTCATAACTATGAAACCAGCTGTAGTATGTGACGAGAGCAATGTCCAGGAACCCGAATCTCTCACCCATGAAATAAGGCTTGTCTCCAAGCTCTCCTTCCAACACCTTCAGGACTTCAATGAATTCCTTCTTTGATGCCTCCTGCTCTTCCCCTTTTGTAGTCCGCCATGGAAACTGTTCACAAAGTTCTTCTATCTAGCTTGTTCGGTACACTGCTAGTTAACTCGAAGACTAATGAGTGATGACCAAGAACACCAAGAAGATTGAAGGGGTACTATAGATGTGGCTGAAAGTAACTAAATTTGCATGCGGTATAGTCGTGGCTGTTGTTGAGGTAGGTGCGTGGCGTGCTGTATATCGCTTCGTTGGGTGAGAAAATGAAGTGTCACACTGTCACGTCTGCAATATTCTGGCTTATTCTGGACGATGTGAGCGAGGCATGCCTCTACTATCGAAAGTCTTCATTTTCTTTGGTCACACAATAGGATCCCACACAATAATTGAGTGCATTGAAGCAACATCTTGAAAATATGTGTCTAGTGTTATTCTGCAATAGAACTCACAAGGATTTACACCTCTCCAACCATTGTTTTTTTTTGTCTGATACGATGGTCAAATACTGCATCAAAATTCGCATGCATATTATTTTAGCGTGGATAGTTTTCATTTTTCTGTATGTTCTTAATATATCAAATGACATATTGGAGCAGAATAAATTATCACAAAATATCTTATTTTTTATCAAAATTTTGTTAACATAAACATATTCCAATTCAGATTCATTTATTGGCAAGATAATAAAATTTGAAATAGTTAAATCGAAGAACGGTTTCAAGGACTACTTCATTTTTTGTCATTATTCATAAGCAGTAGATCAAGTATCAATTTATACAACTACCAAAGAATTTTTTTAGTAGCATTACATTTTTCCTCTGGTCGAAGAAACATTCATTCAAAAACCCAAAGGTATAGTTGTTGCAGAGTACATGTAAATGAATCTAAAACTAACAGCAATGGAAAAGAACTAAAGCCAAAGGCAGAGATTTAATCTCGATGTATGATCATAAAATATATGGTTGTGGTTCTTATACCATACCCGTTATTTTCACCCGTAAGAACAAGCAGACACATCGAAGTGGCTTCATATCAAGACACACCAGAAGTGTCCAACCACGCGAGACACAAGCAGGAGACACTCTAGGATGGCAATAACATATTGATTAAGCAGTGCCCTTTCCTTTCACCGAAACTGTAAGTCTAGGCCACACCAAAATACTTCTGCAAGAAAAGGCAAAACTCATACACCTTATTTGGGTCTGGAAGAGTTTTGGAGACACTCTCCTTCTGCATCCACCTTTTGCACCATGCAATCAGTTTGGGGCACTCTGCCTCTATGCTGAAGTTCCCAATAGTCTCATAGGTAAAAAACCAGCAGTAAAATGTGATAAGATTGATGTCTACGAACCCAAAGCTCTCCTCCCCAAAGTACATCTTGTCCCCAAGTTCTCCCTCCAACAGCTTAAGGATTTCCAAATAATCCTTATTGGCTGCTGCTTGTTATTCTCCCTTTGTGAGCCATATTTTCCTCCCAGCTTCATATAACTGCAGCTCATCAATTTGTAGTAGCATATTATGATCTGATCTGGAAGAAAAGAGAATACTGACAAGAAAAAGAAGAAACTAGAAATTCATTATAGATAATTAATACAGCCAAGTCACAGGTATTCATCAGTAAGCATATTCATTATCGCAGACAGTCCATTGTAAATGTTTTAGGCATTTTTTATTAGAGAGATTCCATTTAATTACTTGGGTGTGCCTATTTTTCGAGTGAAGCCTCGAGCATCTTATTTTCAGCCGATTGTTGACAAAATTCGAGTTTGTCTGTCTAGTTGGATGGGTTCTATTCTTTTCATAGCTGGCAGACTTCAATTGCTTAAATTTGTTTTTCAGAGCAGTTGGTGTACAGTTTTCAAGTTTATGAATGACCTATATCACAGCTGCGACGTTTGGAGGTTTGGTGTAGGAATTATATATGGTCTGGCTCCATTGATAAGCGAGGAATTCCTTTGGTAGCTTGGAAGAATTGTTGTTCTTCTTTGGAAGAGGGTGGTCTGAGTTTAAAGTAACTTACGTTTCACAATCAGTCTCTTCTTCTAAAGAGAAGTTGGAAAGTGTTCTCTTCTTCTTCTTCTTCTTCTTCTTCTGTTGGTAGTTCTTTTCTCCGTGCTCGGTTTTAGCGTAATGGGACCTTACGTCAGTCGTATGCAAGCTCTTCTATTTGGCAAGGGTTGAAGCGTTTTTGGGATCAAGTTCAGGAAAATTCAAGGTGGCTCATTGGTTGTGGGAGGTTGATCCGTTTTTGGAATGACAATTTCTTGGGTAAGCCACTTCCTGAGATTTTTGGGAATAATGCGGCAGGTTTGGCTGCTCTCATGGATAAGTTGGTGGCTGATTACATTGTTAATGGAGCTTGGATTTTCCCTCTTTGCTTCGGTTGCATTTTCCAGGCTACTGTGATTTAGTTCGTGAAGTTCCTATCGCTATTTCTCCAAATATGCCAGATAAATTAATTTGGGTCCCATATGCATCAGGTGAGTTAACTACAAAACAAGCCTTTTTCTTTTCTAGACCTCATCTTCCTCAAATGAACTGGAGTAAGCTTATATGGTCTAAATATATCACTCCCCGCATCTCTATTCACTCTTGGAAGGTGCTACGCGGTAAGGTCTTGTCGGAGGATGTATTGCAACGGCGTAGAATTGTTTTGGCATCGCGTTGTGTGCTCTCTGGGTTTAGGTTGGATGGTGAATCATTGCCTCATATCTTTTTATCTTGCTCGTATGCATCTTTGTTGTGGAGAGATTGGGTGGCTTGGTTTGAGCTGGATAATTTGCCATTGACTATTCTTGATTTATTATTATATGCATTGGTTGGTCGTAGCCAACAAATTAAAGAATTATGGCTGTTTTGTTTTTCCACCACCTTATGGTTTATTTGGAATGCACGAAACAAAATGAAGCATAATGATTGTCTCATTGGCGTTGAGACTTTGCGTAGGCTTATTTTGGGGCACATTCAAGCTGATAGTAAGTTGGCTTCGGGATGCATGTTTAATTCAGTAGAGGAACTTCGAGTCTTGAAGAATTATGAAGTTTCTTATCGTCCACGTAAAGCTCATAGTATTATTGAGGTAAATTGGCACCCACCAATTATTGGTTGGGTTAAAATTAATACAGATGGTGTGTGGCAATAAGTCTCAAGACAAGCTGGTTATGGTGGGGTTTTTCAGGGTTCTCATGGTGCTTTTCTTGGTGCTTTTGCTTCTAACTTTGATATTCCTAGTTCCATTGAGGCAGAGGTCATGGCTGTGATTCAAGCTATTGAGCTTGCATGGGTTAGAGAATGGAAACACATATGGCCTGAGGTGGGCTCTACTCTTGTCCTTGATTATCTCTGTGCTCCTCATCTTGTTCTTTGGCGTTTACGTGTTGCTTGGAGTAATTGTTTGCACTATATCTCACAGATGCAATTTCGGGTCTCACATATTTTCAGAGAAGGTAACCAAGTGGCTGATTCTCTTGCTAATATTGGTTTGTCCTTGTCTGACATAACATGGTGGGATGTCCCTCCTCCTTCCATCATTCCCTAATGTCGGCGAGATGAACTTGGTATACCAAATTTTCGGATAAACCAGGCAGTATTTTTAGTTTATAATGTTTTTTTTTGCACAAGTCTGTTGTATGTACGTTATGCGAGAGTTTGATTCTCTATTTGATTGTAATTTTTTCTTTATTTTAATAAATTGGGATCGGTGATTCCAATCTCAGCTCTAGTAAAAAAAAAAAATTCATTACTTTTTTGTAATGTAATCAACAATTCGACCCTACATCGAATTATCCTCACCACTACTAGTACCAGCCTGAACCAAATGAAGACAATCAGTCTCAAAAATCACAGGAGCCAAGGAGTGCTCATCGACCAGACCACATGCCAAACAAGCTGTCTCTGCCTCAACCACAATAGAGTACGACACACCCCTAATAATATTGGACATTCCAGCCACTACATGGCCATCAGAGTCCCTAACCACAATTCCCACCCCTCCCAGTCTCAAATTAACATTGTTGACGGTAGCAACAACCGGGCTACAGGGGCCCCATGGACCCATACCAATGGCCGGGGTGGAAGCTCGCACATCTGGGCCCAAGGTCCGGCCATTAGAAGACTGATAGGAAGCTGGCCAATCGATGGAAAGAGCATGTAAAGATCGACCTAGAATGGCTTTTAGGTATGCAGAAGGAACTTTGTCCCACATCGAATGATATGTCCAGTTATGGGGCTGGGGAATCTACATAATGGCCCAACTACCTTCCTTTTAAGGTAATAAGCCAATAGCAAGCCTAAACACTTTATATTATTCTTTATTATCCCGACTAGCTTTACTAACTTAAGCATCATAGTGGAATTGACCGGTCCAATCCGGTCTTCACTAGTGAGCAGGTTATTAGCAGGAAGAGGACAACCCAGGGCCCACCAGCTTCTAAAGGTACGGATTCAGGCATCAACAATTGGTGCCGTCTGTGGGAATCTGTATATAAAAGTTATGTTCGCAAAGAAATGGCTGGAGACTCAGAAAGAAAGGCACATGGGAAGGCTCCGGAAGAGGTTCGTCGGGTCTTAGACTTTGAGCCCATACTCACCCATGTCGCTAAACCAAGTTCAGGATAGGAGGGGTTGGCTGACAGTAGCGGCTAGGATGATATTGCCAGCCCCGGTCAGTATGACGTGGTTGAGGAGGTGGAGAAAATAAAGGCGGAAGTCAACCGCTTGCGAGAAGAAAGAGATCATGACAGGGCAAGAGCGGAGGCTCGATATCAGAAAATGGAGGTAGTAAATGCTACGTTGTTGGCCGCATTGGAGATGGGACAACAATAGAATGCCGCTCTAACCAAGGCGCTAACGACTCCGTGAACAGCCAGCGGGAATATTCAAGATGGAAAATCATCCGATATTTTGCCTCGTATGGAGGTAGGGCAATCAACGGGAAGAAGGAAGATCGTGCATTTGCCGGTATAATTATTCCCGAAAGTAATGACTAGGGACAGACCTGTGCCGGTGCCTCACTGGGCGAGTGTGTCGCTTGAAGAAGAAGAAGTAAGCCCAACCACCCGGGCGCCCCAAGTATTGTCAGACTAAGTGTCAGATATGAAGGCCCAGATGGAGGCAAACAACCGGAAAGCAGCCCGGCCAACGGTAAGTGCTCGCTTCAATGAGGGGGCCAGGCCATTCTCTCGCCGAGTGTTGGAATCTGGAAGGACAGATACGTAGAAGTCGCTAAAACTGACTTACACCCGGACTGGATGCCCATTTCAGCACCTGGATAGCTTTAGGTCTCAAACATGCGCAAAAGGCTACTCCGACGCCAAATGCCGCAACATATTCAGGAAACGCTAGCGGGAGAAGCGTTGGGTTGGTTCTACGAGTTGCCGGCTAACTCGATAGAATCGTTCGAATAGTTAGAAGACAAGTTTGTCGAGCGGTTCATCTTGAGGGTCGACGGGGTCCAAACGTCACCTGTCATGTTCAATTGTTAACAGGCGGACAATGAGAGGCTAAGAGTGTTTGTCAACTAGAGGCAAACAGCCACGGCTGGGGTAAGAAACTTGGACAAGAGGATAGCTGAGATGACATTTAAATAGGGGCTAAGGCCCGGAAAGTTCTCATATGTCATACGGGTAGAGCGCCCTCGAGATTATGATGAATTAATCACAATGGAAATTAGACATGCTCAGGTAGACCACGAAACCTACAGAAGCCGGCCGCTAAAGCGGAAAACCGAAGAGTCGGTGCCTGCCCGGCAAGATAGCAGAAACTGACGGCAGAGCCCGGACTAAAGATTCTCACCTAGTAAAATGCCTAAGGACTGGGGGAGCCAGCGGCGGAGCCGAAGTGGTTTCGGAGGCCCGCAAGGAGGAATAAGGGAGCCAGTGTACCAACAGGAGCAGCCCCTGGCGATCATGCCAGCATGGCGAAATGAGGTTTTCACTACTTTAACCACAACCGATGAAGGCATCATGAATGAGACCATGAACATCATTCCCCGCGCGGCGAAAAGGTGGCACCCAGAGGGAAACCTCACTAGAGAGCAGTCCGGAAAGTATTGCTCTTATCATGACGAGGCCACACACCGGATGAACGATTATATTCCCCTGAAGAGGGCAGTAGAAGAGCTAATCCATAACAGAAAGGGGCGGTATCCGGGAGGTAGGGGCCATCCAAGCCTACGATCATGACCGTATCGATATGTACGGCAGCATAAATATGATCCACAGAGGGGTGCACATCAATCAGCTCAGCGGGAAGGCCAAGAAGCAATGCCTGAGGTCGATACGAGGAAATGAGGTGTATGCCTTCGGGGAAAGAAGCGGACAGACAACAAAGACCGGCTAGAAATCCATGACATTCTATGAAGAAAAGGAACCGAAAAATCTGATTCAACCCCATGACAACCCTTTCCTCATTACGGTCCAGATAGATTATTGGATCACCAGCCGGATGTTGATAGACACTGGAGCATCAGTCAACATGCTGTTCCGAGAGACTTACAAAAGGCTGAACCTAGGAAAGAACAAATTGTCTCAAGATAACGAACCCCTGATCAGTTTCTCAGGGAAGGTAGTTCAACCGCTATGGTCGGATTACCTACCGTTAATCTTCGGGGAAGCAGCACCTGAAATTTATCGTGGTTGACTGTTTGTCCTTACACAACAATATAATTTTCCGACCAGGGCAATGGAGGTTGAAGACATTTATCGCAGGCTATATGCTGATGTTGAAGATGTCGTTTCCCACCGGGTTTATAACCATCCAGAGAGATCTGAAAATCGTCTGGAAGTACTATGCCGAGGCCGTGAGCTGTCGAAGGAGAAGGGCAAATGTGTTCACAACTTCCCGACATGTGTTGCCATCAGATTCGATCATCGATCTCCGGGACGATACAAGATTCGATGAAGAGAAACCGAAGCGGCCGACGGTGGCGGAATCAACGAAGAATGTACCTATCTCGGAAGAGCACCCCGATAGAATGGTGGTGATAGGTACGCAATTAGCACCAGAGGTCATAAAAGACCTCATCAATTTTCTCAAGGAAAACAGCCCGATATTTGCATGGTCCTACGAGGACATGCCCGACATATCACCAGAGATCACAACACATGAACTGAACATCCTACCGGACAAGTATGACGCTGAGGTAGAAGAGGAGAGCTTTCAATCCGTGGAAGTACGAGGCCATAAGGGGAGAAATGCAAAAGCTGAGGGCGATAGACTTCATCCGGGAAGTCCAGTATCCCCGGTGGTTGGCCAACGTGATTATGGTTCCCAAAAAGGAAACATGGCAGTGGTGCATGTGCGTGGACTTCACTAATCTGAAAAGAACAGTGGCGCATGTGGTTGGGATTTTGGGTTTAGGGTTTTTGGCCTATGTGGTGTGTATTTCACTATTTCGGTGTTGGAAAAAAAATGGCGAGAAAGATCCATGGGTCTATAGTTCTATATGAACAACATATTGCAAGTAATATAGGGAAAGTCACTGATTAGGTTGAATGTGAACCTTCAATTTTCTGAACCTTTTGGCTATTGGAAATGCAGATATATGATATAGGGAGGAAGACATGGACAACGAAAGGAGAAGAGCAGGAGGCAGCAAAGAAGGAATTCATCGACTGCATTAAGTTGCTAGAGGTGGAGCTTGGGGACAAGCCTTTCTTTGGCCGTGAGACCCTCGGATTTGTGGACGTGACACTCGTTCCTTTCTATTCCTGGTTCTCTGTGTATGAAAAGTACGACAACTTCAGTATTGCACCAGAGTGCCCAAAGTTCATTGGTTGGATTAAGAGGTGTTTGGAGAAAGAGAGTGTGTCAAAGTCTCTTCCTGACCAGGACAAGTCTGTGGCTTTGTTGGTGAGATGAGGAAGAAGCTTGGAGTCGAGTAGATGTGATCAATGTCATTTTGATCATGTTCATGTTCTAGTTTCCATGATTCAACCTTGTTTTGGGTTGTTTGTATTTATTTTCAATAAATGGGGCCTTGACCTGGAAGCACTCTTTTGTGCCTCTGGTCCTGTTTTCTTTGTAACTTTCTTTTGCTGTTAAATCATGGAATTGTTGCTCTTAAATATACTCCATCAGTTTCGTATTCTGCTTGTACTTCCTTCTTGAGCTTAATTAATTTTTTACGCTAGTGCTGCTTTTATCTAATTTACCCAAATACAGGAGTGCTGAACAGACCTCTCCTTTCCATTTTCCCTCTACCTTTAGTCTCTCCTTTTTGACAAAGTTGCTATAATGGCAAAAATGAGAGACATGAAATAGAAAAAAAAACAGCAGAGGTAGGAGCTGGAGCCGCATCAAACACCAAACACCAAACACCAAACACCAAACACCAAACACAAGGAAGAGATCCGCCCTCCTTCTTTTGAGTAAGCTTTTAACATCCGAGCTATAAAGAACATGATCCTTTCATATATTTTGGCAATGTGCAGACACATCAAAGTGTCTCCATATTATTGAAAAACATAATTACTTAATGGCTGATTAGACATATTGTCATAACATAGAGAACACACTACCAAACTACCTCTCACGAGAAAACTTATCACTAGTACAACCAAGATCTTCATTTCAAGCTCTTATTTCACTATTCCAGACCGAACACCTTCCTTATCTCAACAACAAACTCATACACCTTCTTCTCGTCAGCAAGAGATTTGGAAACACTCTCCTTCTGCAAGCACCTCTTAACCCATGAAATCAGCTTGGGGCACTCGGCCTCTATGCTGAAGTTTCCAAGTCTCTCATAAGTATGAAACCAGCTGTAGTATGTGACGAGAGCAATGTCCAGGAACGCGAATCTCTCACCCATGAAATAACGCTTGTCTCCAAGCTCTCCTTCCAACACCTTCAGGACTTCAATGAATTCCTTCTTTCCTGCCTCCTGCTCTTCCCCTTTTGTAGTCCATATCTTCCTACCTGCATCATATAACTGCAGTTTTCACAATTAAACATGTTTAGAGCTCATTCATTCGATAATATTAGGCCATCATTTTAAGGGTGCATATAAATGACACAGAAATCATTTTCTGTTTCATGATTATCAATTCAATTTTGTTCATTATGCAATTAACTTTAACAAACTAAAAGTATTTATCCAATGATAGTAATTAACTCTAGAAAACCCCCAAAATTCTGCTTCACCTATCTCCAGAGAATATAAACAGAACTCAAATCACGCAAAGCCATATAACTGAAGTACCAAACAGTCAAATATGGCAGTAAACAAGCAAACCAAAATCACCATGAAACAAAATTAGAATTTACAAATGAAACATCCCAAACAAAGAATATACAAACACAAAACATTACCTTCTTATCAATGAAATCGGCCCAGAATCTGGCCTGAGCTCTCTGGTAAGGATCAGAGGGAAGCAGAGGAGCCTTATCCTTCCATACCTCATCAATATACTGCACAATGATGAGGGATTCACAGACCGGTTTACCATTATGGATGAAAACCGGGACCTTCTTGTGCACCGGGTTCATCTTAAGAAGCATTTGGCTCTTGTTCCTCAGGTCTTCTTCTCTGTACTCATACTTGATTCCCTTCTCGGCCAGCGCCACTCTGGCCCTCATCCCAAACATGCTCACATAAGCGTCCAATAGAACAACCTCGGCCGCCATGGAAACTGTTTACAAAGTTCTTCTAGCTAGCTTGTTCGGTACACGAAGACTAATGAGTGTGACCAAGAACACCTGAAGAAGATAAAGGGGAACTATAGATGTGGCTGAAAGTAGGTGCGTGGCTGTTGTTGAAGTAGGTCCGTAGAGTGCTGTATACCGCTTCGTTAGGTGAGAAAATAAAGTGTCACTGTTCTGAAATGTTCTGGCTTGTTCTGGACGATGTGAGACAGTGAGAGAGACCATGCCTCTACTATCTCTAAAAGGTGGAACAGGCCATAAAATGATTATCTCTAAAGGTGGAACATGCCTCTACTATCTTCATTTTCTTTGGTCACACAATAGAATCCCACACATTAATTGAGTGCATTGAAGCAACATCTTGAAAATGTGTGTAGTGTTATTCCGCACCGAAAAATTGTGACCTTGCAATAGAACTTACGAATATTTCTGGAAAACGCCGGTGTGATTTCACGTCTAACTTTCTTCTGTTACTGGATGGGTACAAATATAATTTTTTTTGAGTTGGTCAAATTAGTTTTTACTTAGTTCAATAAAGAGTAATAATGTAAGTTCATATAACTAGGTGAAATCATTTTTTAAATGGTGGTTGTCCAATACATGTGGATAACTGGGGTCTCTGAGCTCAATCCTCACTCTGAGTCGACCCTTTATCAAAACTTCAAGCTCTTGTCTGCCGACTTTCCCATTCTCACTCTCTTTGAATCGTCTTCTGTATGGCTTCATTAAAAAAAAAAAAATCTATTTCCCTTAATCTGCACCGCTGCATGGCCATCTTATGGATCTTCATCTACCGAACCAATTCCAACAAGTCTCTCTGATCGTTCATAGACCATGAATCTTATTCTCTTGAGTTCAGTAAATTTCTTTTTCGCATATCCTTTATCCATCAATCGTCCCAAACTCCTTTGTCCTTCTTGATCTTCAAATCTTCAAAATTTCAGATCAGCAATCCTTGGTTTTGCTATAAATAGCTTCACTGGCGATTCTGGTTTGGACCCAGAAAAAAAAAATTTGTTGCTTTTGAAATTGGGTCTCTGGTTTCAGGATTTGCTGATCGATTAAAGAGGGATTGGCTATGGTCTCTATCTCTATATCTCTGCATAAGAGCATCTCCAACAATCCTACTCAAAACCCATATTCAAACTCATTTTTTGACTCACCCAAACCCATTACTATTCAAACTCATATTTCATCTCCAACCGTTTTGTCAAAACACATACTCATACCCAAATTTTAATCATTTTATATAATTATTTAATAACAAATGAATTGTTCAAGGAGAAAAGATAATAGGGAGAATTCTGTTTATTGATTGATAGAGAGGCCTTTACATAGGCATTACAATGAGTATCCCGATAAATCAGGGATTCCTTATCTAATACAGAATCAACTATACTAGTCTAATTAGGTCAAGACACATCCAGGAAGTTACCTAAATAACCTTCCTACAGCACTCCCCCTTGTGGCGAGTGTCTAATGTCTTCATGGTGCTTACCATGTTGCCTCACTAAAACCTTGTCAGCAAAACAAAAACCTCTTGAGCAAAAATAAAATGCATGGACGAAGGGAAAAGAGCACAACACACTAACACTACATTTGCGAATAACTTGTGATGTAGACTCCCCCTGATGTCTAACAAACTTAGAGCTCTGATATATGGTGCATGCCTAGGCTCTTCACATGCTTCACATGCATAGATTTTCTCAAAGACTGGGTAAACAAATCTGCAACATTTGCTTCTGAACTCACTTGATTAACTTGAATGTTCAGGAATTCATGTTGTTGCACATTGTAAAAGAACTTTGGCGATATATGCTTAGTGTTATCACCTTTGATAAAACCTAACTTCATCTGCTCAATGCAGGCAGCATTATCTTCATAAATACACGTAGGTTTATCGGTGGTAGACACTAGTCCACACGAATCACGAATGTGGCGAATAACTGATCTTAACCAGTCACATTCTCTAACAGCCTCATGGAAGGCAATAATCTCTGCGTGATTCGATGAAGTAGCAACCAAAGTTTGCTTGGTTGATCTCCAGGATATCGCTGTATTTCCTATGGTAAAAAACATAACCAGTTTGGGAACAAGCACGATGTGGATCAGAGAGATACCCAGCATCTGCAAAACCAACTAACACGTTATTGGGAGTCTTTGAGTAAGGGAGACGTCCAGAGAATGGCACATTTGAATGACCGGACGCTTCGCCATCATCATCCGCCACGTTACCAGCGCCAATGGCAGTACCACAGCGTACGATGGTACTGTCGAGGCAGCCGGAAACGTTGGTGTGAGGAGGGTGATTGGCAGAATCTTCTCTCTTTGTGCTGAAAGGATAGAACAGTCCCAAGTCAATGGAACCTTTCAAGTAACGAAACAAATGTTTGATACCGTTCCAATGACGATGCGTAGGCGCTGAGCTAAATCTAGCCAGTAAGTTCATAACGAAAGCAATGTCTAGTCTAGTGCATTGTGCCAAATAGAAAAGTGCCCCAATCGCACTCAAGTATGGGTACTCAGCACCAAGAATCTCTTCTTCATCCTCTTTGGGAAGGAATGGATCCTTGTTTACATCCAAACTACGAACGATCATGAGAGTAGACAATGGCGTACATGTATCCATGTTGAAACGCCTGAGCATCTTCTGCGTATAAGCAGACTGGTGAACCAGAATACCCTTAGTTCTATGCTCTAACTCAAGTCCTAAATAGAACTTAGTCTTCCCAAGATCCTTCATCTCGAACTCATATTTCAAGAATGAAACTGTCTCTTCAATCTCACTTGAAGTACCGATGACATTCATGTCATCAACATAGACAGCTACAATAGCAAATCCAGAGTCGGTCTTTCTAATGAACACGCATGGGCATAACTCATCGTTCTTGTAACCCCTCCGAATCAAGTATTCACGTAGGCGATTGTACCACATCCTTCCGGATTGTTTAAGTCCATACAGTGAACGTTGCAGCTTAACTGCATAAGCACTCCGTGGTTTAGAGTCTTTTGATTCGAGCACATGAATTCCTTCATGAACTCTCATGTACATATTAGTATCTAGATCCCCATATAGATACGCTGTAACTACATCCATCAGTTGCATACTCAGTTTTTCGGACACTACTAAACTGATCAAGTAGCGGAAAGTAATGATGTCCATTACGGGAGAATACGTCTCCTCGTAGTCAATACCAGGACGCTGCGAGAAGCCTTGCGCCACAAGTCTTGCCTCATATCGCAAGATCTCATGTTCCTCATTGCGCTTACGAACAAAGACCCACTTATGTCCGACAGGTTTAACGCCTTTAGGGATCAATTCAACAGATCCAAAGACTTGCCTTTTGTCTAATGAGTCAAATTCTGCATGTATTGCTTCTTTCCACTTCGGCCAATCTGCTCTTTGTTGACATTCAGTCACTGAGCGTTATTCAACTTCGTCGTCATGGATGATCTCTTGTGCGACAGAACAAGCATATATATCATCGACGTGTGTGGAGGCTCTATCCACTAAGAGACACGCGTTATTCAAACTGAGCGAGATTTCTTTGTTCTCTGGAGTCAACATTAGTTCTGTGTCATCCCACAGAAAAGATTCAGTTGACTCATGGACATAACTATAGTCAGAGACAATCTCATGCAAAGGATTCGCATCGTCGATGATGAGCGGATTTTGTGCCTTCGCTTGCTTCTTTCGAAGGTTTTTATCTCCAGAATTCTTCGGTCTCCCCCTCTTTCTGGTGGGAGCCGAGGCCGAAGCTGCTGCCCCTTCAAAGTCTATCAGGGCACCGTTGCGATCTGATTCAACAACAGCGACGCCACGGCGTACGATGGCGCCGTCACCGACGTCACCCTCACTTGAGGATACGCCGACGGCACTAGGTTTTAGGGCGGCTGAACCGGTCCCGTAATTCGGGACCTCCAACCTTGCCGGTACGTTTGCAACAGGTACGTGTGATCTTGTCACTTCCGCAATATCAGTGAAAGCGTCGAGCATCGAATCCGCGACTTTCTGAAGATCGATAATGCGTTGCACTTCAAGCTCACTTTGAGCAATGCGTGGATCATGAAGAGACAAATCGTTGAGGGCACACCATGTCAATTCCTGACGTTCATTCGGAATGAGTGCATTCCTATCTCCCCTTAACGGCGGGAAGTGTGCCTCTTCAAAGTGACAGTCTGCGAATCGCGCAGTAAATAGATCACCGATGGTTGGTTCTAAGTAGCGGATTATCGTTGGCGAATCATAGCCAACATAAATGCCTAAACGTCGTTGTGGACCCATTTTGATACGCAAAGGAGGCGTAATTGGCACATAAACTGCACAACCGAAAATACGTAAGTGCGATAGATTGGGTTCAAAACCAGTTACCATCTGGTAGGCACTAAACGCATTGTTGGCAATGGGTCGAAAATGAATAAGCATCGCTGCATGCAGTATTGCATATCCCCAAGAAGAAACTGGCAAATTGGTTCCCATAACCAATGCCCTAGCCACTAGCTGGAGTCACTGAATGGTGGCTTCTGCAAGACCGTTTTGAGAATGAACATGAGGAACAGGGTGTTCGACTTCAATCCCAATGGACATACAATAATCATCAAATGCTTTGGAGGTAAACTCGCCAACATTATCCATCCGAATAGATTTGATAGGATGGTCAGGGTGGTTAGCCCTTAACTTGATGATTTGAGCTAAAAGCTTGGCGAATGCAGCATTTCTTGTGGACAACAACGCGTCGACGCATCAACCAGCACCATAAAATACTTAAATGTGCCGCATTCTGGTTTGATTGGTCCACAAATATCACCTTGGATTCGATGTAAGAATGGTATATTATCAGTTGAAGCTTTGGCGAATGAAGAGCGAGCATGCAATTTAGCAAGCGAGCAAGCCTTACAAAATGAGCGATGGGCATTGGAAATTACCGTTGTGGCATAAGAGGACACTTGTGGTGACGCCCCATATCCCTGTGAAGGGTGGGACGGCACGACGTGCGGCGTAAAGGCCACGTCCTCATCCGCCAGGTGCGCGGCCCTGAAACCCTGTGAAGGGGGGAGCGGTGGCGAGTGTGGCTTTAAGGCCACAGTCTGGCGAGGAGTTTGGCTCTTGCGTACATCACGATGTTGAGTCGCGGTAAGAGGTTCTTCCAATCGCTTTTTCGACTTGAAAAATGGATGTCCATGGGAGTTCTTTAGAATCCGGATCATCATATCATGGCCAGGGTGGCCTAGTCGAGTATGCCAAAGCTTATAATCATTAGTGTCACAAAAATTGTCAGTGACAGCATATGATTCGAAGACACGGGCTGTAGTGAGATATAAGCCATTGTCTTCAATGCACGGCATCTTCTCTAAGATACGGCGGCGGCCGTGTTCTTGAGAAGTAATGCATAAGTATTCCTCACCATTCTCAGCATAGGTATCTGTTGAGGGGGTTCTTTTGATTAAGCATGACTAGGTCAAAATCAACCCAAAAGCATGATTAATGGGAGGACTTTATTCGTAATTCAGACCATCTTGAAATCGAAAGGAGCTTGATAGCATGAGCATGGTGTGGGAGCTAGAAATGCACTGCGGTGATGAGAACTGCGGGGTTGGTTTTCTGGGTTTCTGGTTTGAAGAGAGGTGCGGGGTTGGTTTTCTGGGTTTCTGGAAAGGTGGTTTACTGGGCATGAGGCTTGAAGGCATGGAGGTTTGAGATGATGAGAGGCTGCTTATAAGGGGTTTTGCTTGTATGAATGCTTGAAGGCTTGAAGGCTTGAGGGCTTGAGGAAGTGTTGGATTTGGGGTGGTTTGCTGGGTGATGCTGCCTGATAGTTGTGGAGCATGATACTGGGTTCATGCCTCCTCTTTACATTGTCAAAACTCTCCTTTTATAGGGTCCATTGGAGGATGCTAATTTCCAGATAAAAGGAAGATCGGGTAAGAGTGGTTTCTGGGCTACAGGGCAATAGTGTTGCTTGCTGCACTGCAGTAATGGTGCCAAACACGCAAGTTGAATACGGATTTCAGGGAAGATATTTAGATAGAGGAAGATAGCTATTTTATGGTAATTAAGTTGCATCCTTAACCGAAATAGTAAGAAGAATCCCCAATTTTAGGGATCATGCTCAGGTTCTGCTATCAAGAAAAAGAAGAAACAGTGTTGCGGGGTGGAAGCAGAGTTGCAGGGGAGGAGAACACGTGATGTGGAATAGAAAAAGAGGGAGCTGCAGAGAGAAGAATGGTTTGGGCTTAAAAGAAAAAGAAGGGTTTTTGGGCTTAAAGAGAAAGAATGGCTGACCCAATTCTCATGCATGTTCACCATTTCATTCATCGATCTAACTCGTTGGGCTTGGATTTCGGGCCCAAGACCGAAATCACCGACGATAGTAAATCGACGAATGAGCATGTGCGTTTCCGTAACCTTCCACACCACACCCAAAACTGTAAGCCCCAAGAACGCGGGCATGTGGCTTGGGCTCACATTAAAAGTGTGTTTGCTTGGCGTGCTATAGCCGAGTAATGAACATAAAATCCTTATAAAACTATAGGATTTTATATAGTTACGTGACTATGCGTGGTTTTTGTCGCGTGATAGCATAGTAACAAATTACGCGATTTTTCAGGTATCAACAGTATCCAAGTGATAACCGTTGGCACGGATATCCTTAAAACTCAGCAGGGTTCGATTTGTTCTCGGCGCATAGAGAGCATCAATGACATTGATAACAGTACCATTTGGTAACATAAATTCAGCGGATCCTCGCCCTTTGACAACCGGCGAGGTACCTATCAATGTTGTCATAGATGAGCGATACGGCATTAAATCCATAAACAACTGCCTATTCCTTAGAATAGTGTGGGTAGTTCCACTATCAGCTAGACACTCAACTTCACCGCGAGACATCTACAAAGAGACGAAAACTTGGGTTAGTTTCTCGCGGGACACAATCTAATCACTACGCCATAGGATAGAGAAAGAAAGGGGATGCGAATCCCATCGAGAGTGTCACATGGCATTTGGACATTATAACGTCGACTAAAGTCGAAAAGTGCAAGGTTGAATGTTACATAACCAAGTAATCATCATCAGAAACTAAAACGAAACCGAGGTTGCGCACATTGTGGTGTAGAACACCTTTGGTGACTGGAATAAAATGAGGTATAGCCTCCTAGGATCGGTGTTAAAACACCTCTCGGACTGCACACTAGCCGAAGCTGTGGATGTCAAAGGCACATGGTGTCGTGGCACCAGAGTGTGGCGGATGCCTAGCCTACTTCACCTTAATGAGCCGATGGCGGCCCGTTCGCCACCTTTTTTTTTTTTATTGGGATTGAGCGTAGGTGGGATTATAAGTCCAAAGTATAGAGCCTATGTGACCCAAAGGTGGCGTCACAAGAACCACGTGAGTTGTTAATACACGAACCTGATTGCATAAAAACATAAAATTTCTCACGATATGGGAAAACAGAGAAATTTTATTAAGTGCCAACTTGAATACATCAACTTCTAATTCCAAAATAAACAGACTAACTAGAGTCATAAAAACATGGCGAGTGCCATTACAATACTTGATAAATTAGAAAAGCCATAGGCTAGTCAAAATCCGGGACATCAAGAGTTTGTGGTTGCACCTTTGGTGAATCCACATGATGAGCATAATTTGCTTCAATCATCTCGTCCTCAGCATAATTGCTTTCTTCGGACAGAAACTTCTTGTATTTCTTGTAGGGATTTAACATCTCCTTACTAGCTCGACAATCGCGATGGTAGTGTTTGGAGGAACCACACTTGTAGCACGGAGCAAATTGAGCATTCCGGTTATTGCTATGAGGTCTAGGAGGGTTTGGTATTGGACCTAGACGGGGTCTGTGGCCAATCCGGCCTCCCCCTGAAGGTGGTGCGTATTCGCCACCTTCTCGCCTCCAAGTGTTGGAGCGTCGTGTCACATTATTTCCAGCATGCTGATTTCTTCCACGTACCTGATTGTACGGGGTATGGCGGCCTTTATTTTTCTGCTTTGAAGCCTTCCCATAATGAGCCTGTGGTGTTGGAATTGGCTTTGTACCAACATGTCTCTGGCTACTATTGAGCCTAATCTCAGAATGGCGTTCTTTTTCAGCCAATATTCCCATAAGGTCAGCGAATGATCGGATTTTGCCTTCATCAACTGAGATCTTATACTGATGTCCGAGGACATCGTAGGCCATGGAGAATGTGTTAAATGTCTTCTCCAGAAGATCTTTATCGGTTTTGATGACGCCAACCGTGCCAAGATCCGCCTGTAGACTAATCATATCCTGATTGTATTTGTCTACTTTGTCATAATCCGAGAAACGGATTTGTTCCCATTTAAGGGTGAGCTCTGGAAGAAGCATGTCATGGACATTATTAAATCGTTGCTGGAGCGTGTCCCATAAAATTTTGGGATCTTTTACCGACAAATATTGTCGCTTCAGAGTCGGGTGGATATGGCGCCTCAAATACATGAGGGTCTGAGCCTTGGCATGGTCCTCAAAAGGGGTGGTGGCGGCTGCATTAGTCAGAAGTGTTGGAAAGCCTTTGCTTTGGAAAGCAATTTCAACATCGGAAACCCATCGATGGTAGTCTTTGCCTTGAAGATCCAAGATCTCAAAATCAGGGCGTGATGGTGACGACGACGACATCTACAGGAGAATGAAACGTCGGATTAGTATCGCTTTAAGCAGATACTATCAAGTATAAATTGGAATTATAAGGGATATATTCGGTCACATGAAAACTAGTTTCGATGCGAAATTTTTTTTTTCTTTTTTTTCTTTTGATGCATAAACTGGCGGTTTCATACCGCACCTTCAAACAGTGGCGTACTCAGACATCCACATAAGCATTTTTTTTTTTTTTAATTTCCCTTTCAACGTGATTTCCCCAAGACCATCACTTAAAACTACGACCGTAGGGGTGATTAAATCCCCATTCTAGATCTCATCGGCGATATAAGAATGGCCGGAATCGGAGTAGAAGAAAGGCTAATAGCGCCCGATATAATATATTTATAGTTCAAAAGCAGGAACTTTTATAAAATTTTACCTTTTGATCAAAGGAACGAGAGCGTAAAGCTTGTTCTTCGATTCTTGTTTGGTTCTCGATCCGCTTCCGACGCAAGTAATCTGGCGGAGCTATCTTGAAAAGTGGATGGCGAATGAGCAGGCTGGCGAGCGGGCAGGCTGGCGAGCGGGCATGCTTGGCGAGCGAGCGGGTTGGCGAGCGGGTTTGGCGAGCAAATTGGCGAGCGCGCGTGCCGGTTTGCAGGCGGCCGGGCAAGGGCTGCAGCCTAGGAGAGACCGAGAAGGGGGGGGCACGGGTCCCGAGGAGGGATGTGCGGCCGACGGAAGGGATGGAGGAGGTGGAAAAAGTTATTAGGGCTTTTCTACGGCTCAGGGAGGTTACGTGCTGATAACGTGTTCAAGGAGAAAAGATAATAGGGAGAACTCTGTTTATTGATTGATAGAGAGGCCTTTATATAGGCATTACAATGAGTATCCCGATAAATCAGGGATTCCTTATCTAATACAGAATCAACTATACTAGTCTAATTAGGTCAAGACACATCCAGGAAGTTACCTAAATAACCTTCCTACAACATGAATTATATAAACTATAGATATTAATTATATAATATATTTTAATATGTATTAGACTTAATTAATTATATAATTTATTTTAATATGGTTTTTTTTTGTCCTTGAACCAATCTGGTCCCACCAAGAAGAAATGGGTTTCCTCCTTGAAAAGGTTCTAGAAATGGGTTGGGTTTGGGTTCTCATTGTTGGAGATGGATTTTTATAGGTTTTGGGTTTGGGTATGGGTTTTAAAGTGATTGTTGGAGATGCCCTAAATGTTCAAACTTGAAAGCAGAGGATTTAATCTGGTTGTGATTCTCACTGGACATAGAACTCTCCCCATTTTAGTTTAGCCTCTTTGGGCCTCCCAGGTTCACTCGATGTTTTGGATTTTGCAGATCGGCAATAGTCGGTTTGGGTTCTGGGTAGGACAGAAAGAGGGAGAGAGACAGAATCAAAGAAAGGAAAGAGAGAAATCATAAAAAAATAAAAGACTCATGCCTCAGCTCCGATTTCTCCGGAATCGAGGAGAGCTTGGTCATGGATTTGCCATAAATGTCCTCAATATCTTACTTTAACAGAAAAGTTTTACTGATGACTATCGTTAAGTATATATTTACAGTAGTGTCCTTCTTTTTTTAATTTTATGGACAAGGATGTGCCACGTGTCAGTAGCCCACTAGGGCGTACCTAACAACAGGCGTATTCTAGCCCCTTCCTAGAACTTACAAGGATTTACACCTCTCCTTTCTTTGATACGATGTTTAAATATTGCATCAAAATTTGCATTCATATTACTTTAGTGTGTGCTCAAATGGTTAGTTTTCATTTTTTTCTCTATGTTCTTAATGGAAGTTTATAAAATGACATATTGGAGCAGACTAAATTGCTGCATATATCTTATTTTTTGTCAAAATTTTCTTAACATAAACATATTCCAATTCTTAGATTTTTAATTAATGTTTTCAGTGGAAAGCGTGAAACTGTTTTAGATTGCAGATTTATTTACTAACAAGATACTAAAATTTTAAATAGTTAAATCGAAGAATATCTTCAATGACTACTTCATTTTTTTGTCATAATTCATGAGTAGTAGATCAAGTATCAATTTACACAACTACCAAAGAAAAGAAATACAATGAGAAAACTTTGTCACTTGCTTTGAATTTTTTTTAGTAGCATTAGAGCATCTGCATCAGCGAGCAGGAGGAGGAGATCTGCTCGAGCAGAAGGTGGGGCCGCCCGGGTTTGCTCTAACAAACCCTGTTTGGAGCTCGCACCGGCAACAATGGAGGAGAGGTTTGCTCACCCAGGAGATTAGGAAGATTTGCTCGCCCTTCCTCTCGAGCAAATTTTGCTCGACCCACTACTCGATCAAATGGCGGAGCCCACAACACGTGGGTGAAGTCAGCAGTTTTTTTTTTTTTTTTTTTTCTGTCAGTCAATAAGAGTAAAAAAAAAAACAGTAGCATCGGATCGCATTGACAGTAGCATTGGATCGCGTTGAAAGTAGCATTAGAACGCCAACAAAAACTACTATAAAGATAGTGTCAGCCCTTTTGTTTTTTTACATTGAAAGTAGCATCTGAACGCGTTGACAGTAGCATCGGATCGCGTTGACAGTAGCATCGGATCGCGTTGACAATAGCATGGGATCGCTTTGACAATAGCATTGGATCGCGTTGAAAGTAGCACTAGAACGCCAACAAAAACTACTATAAAGATATTGTCAGTCCCTTTTTTTTTACATTGAAAGTAGCATCCGAACGCGTTGACAGTAGCATCAGATCGCGTTGACAATAACATTGGATCGCATTGAAAGTAGCATTAGAACGCCAATAAAAACTACTATAAAGATACTGTCAGCCTTTTTTTTTTTACATTGAAAGTACCATCAGAACGCGTTGACAGTAGCATCGGATCGCGTTGACAGTAGTATTAGAACGCCAACAAAAACTACTATAAAGATATTGTCAGCCTCTTTTTTTTTTTTTTTACCTTGAAAGTAGCATCAGAAAGCGTTGACAGTAGCATCAGATGGCGTTGACGTGTTAATTCTCTATTAGTCAAAAATCTTATCGGAAATCTTGTCTAATATTGTATCGATAACGACACGTGGCACATTATTATTAGTTGTAAATATATCCGGTAATTTTTTTTTAAATAATTTCACAACAAGACAAAATTGAATTGCTAAAGCAAATTGTGAATAGGTGTGTGTAAAAATCAATTGGAACAAACTTGGCTAATCAATGCTTGTTAGCTAGAGCTAACACTAGCCAGTAACGAAACGACATCAAGGCTTGTTAGCTAGAGCTAACACTAGCCAGTAACGAAACGACACGTGGCCTTTAAAATAAATTAAATAATAATATAAATACCCACTGAGTCCCTGTAAATGTCTTTTATGCCCCTGTAAATGTCCTTTATACTATTATAAATGCCACATGTCGTCTTCTTACTGGCTAGTGTTAGCTCTAGCTAACAAGTCTTGGTTAGCCAAGTTGTTTCCAAATCTATTTGTTTGAGCAAAATTTGAAATTGATTTGCTTGGAGCAAAATTTGTTTCTGGCCCCATCATTTGCTTGAGCAAACCTAATTTATGGTTGCGGATGCTGTTACATTTTTCCTCTGATCGAAGAAACATTCATTCATAAATCCAAAGACACAGTTGTTGCAGGGTGCATGTAAATGAATCTAAAACTAAAAACTAACAGCAATGGAAAAGAACTAAAGCCAAAGGCAGAGATTTAATCTCGTTGTATGATCATAAAATATAATAATATATGGTTGTGGTTCTTATACCATACCCGTTATTTTCACCCGTAAGAACAAGCAGACACATCAAAGTGGCTGCATATCAAGACACACCAGAAGTGTCCAACCACGCGAGACACAAGCAGGAGACACTCTAGGATGGCAATAACATATTGATTAAGCAGTGCCCTTTCCTTTCACCGAAACTGTAAGTCTAGGCCACACCAAAATACTTCTGCAAGAAAAGGCAAAACTCATACACCTTATTTGGGTCTGGAAGAGTTTTGGAGACACTCTCCTTCTGCATACACCTTTTGCACCATGCAATCAGTTTGGGGCACTCTGCCTCTATGCTGAAGTTCCCAATAGTCTCATAGGTAAAAAACCAGCAGTAAAATGTGATAAGATTGATGTCTACGAACCCAAAGCTCTCCTCCCCAAAGTACATCTTGTCCCCAAGTTCTCCCTCCAACAGCTTCAGGATTTTCAAATAATCCTTATTGGCTGCTGCTTGTTCTTCTCCCTTTGTGAGCCATATTTTCCTCCCAGCTTCATATAACTGCAGCTCATCAATTTATAGTAGCATATTATTACTTGATCTGGAAGAAAATAGAATACCGAAAATAAAAAAGAAGAAACTAGAAATTCATTACATTTTTGTCAATGTAATCAACCCAGAACCTGGCTCGAGCTCTCTGGTAAGGATCGGAAGGAAGCAGAGTAGGACCTTGGTCCTTCCAAGCCTCATCGATATACTGGACGACGTTGGCCGACTCACATACCGGTTTGCCGTTGTGGATAAGAACAGGGATCTTCTTGTGGATCGGGTTCATCTCCAGAAGCAGGGAGGTTTTGTTGGGCAAGTCCTCCTCTCTGTACTCGTACTCCACCCCTTTCTCGGCCAGAGCAACTCTGGGTCTCATGGCGAACATGCTCGACCAGAAGCCCAGAAGAACAACCTCTTCCGCCATTAACACGAGAGTTCTGCTTTAATTATCTTAATCTATCAGCTTTGTTGCTAATTGAACTAAAAGACTGAACGAGAAAGAAAAGGATTACAGCACTAAGCAAGTGAGTGCTGAGGCTGAGGCTAGCTTCAAGGTATAATAGTACATATAACAAAACAATACATCGGTTGTCGCCCTGGTGCGTTTTTAAAATATTTCCAGGTAAAGATTTACTCCCGATCTCTTTCTCTATTTAAATCAATCTTGGTCTTTCTATAATATACATTAGGTTATGATAATCGATCAAGTGTAGACAAAGGTCATAAATTATTATTCTAAGAGTGGAACGAAAACGGAGGTTCAACCAGATGCATGTATTAAAACGTTTCATGAAGGAAACTTCAACTAATGAAGGGGTTCTCATCAAACCTTCCTCATTACAAACAACGCCAACTTAGCTAATTGATGATTCTAATGCATATGTCACGCTTAACCATATTAGATAGATATCGATCATTGATTCATTACTTAACTTTATTGATTAGCCAACTTGTTTATCTAAAAAATGAGGCATTATTTAGATATTCGTCCTGCTGCACTGAGTTATCATCTAAAAAATACATAAACCAGAGACTAGAACCTCCAAAGTAACATAATATAAAAAAAAAGTTTAGCCAAGACATGAAGAAGTGTTAAGATTATTCAAAACTAAATTTAACGTAAATACAAAATATTGTTTTTTATTAAAAACTAGAAAAATATTTAAAATCCAGCAATGCATGCAACTGCATGTGGAGCGAGACAACTATTACTGTTTGGCGAGAAGGAGGTTGCATTGGACATGTTTAGAAAAATAGGAAGTATATATTGTAACTACACTAATATGAGTCTCTGCTACGCTCACAATTAAATAAATCTATGCGCGAGCGAGCGGAGTTCAATTTTGAAATTAAAGTGCGGAGTTCTATATTTAACTCACATTTTTACTATATATATATATACATATATATATATATATATATATATATATATATATATATATATATATATATATATCTCGTCTTCTATATACTCACTTATTTAATTGTAAGCGTATCAAAGACTCACAATATAAGTTAGTTTGCAGTCTCTTTCTTATTTAAAGAAATTGGACTTTAGTTATTTTTATACTCATCTATTCATATCAATATCATTTTCAAAAAAAAAATAATAAAAAAAATCACTGAGCCCCATAGCAACATATTAATGTTACACTTTTTTTTTTTTTTTTTAGTTTTATATTTGGCCTAAACATGGAGAAGTTTTTGCAAGTAAATTTCATCAAAATATAATAACAAAACGTACATTAGGACTAAAATCATATATATAACTGAAAACAAGACACACCATAGTGTCCAACCACGCGAGACGAAAGGGATAACAAACAGAACAATGTGGCCGGCCATAACATATTGATTAAGCAATGCCCTCTTCTCTTCCACTAAGGTGTCTAGGCCATACCATAATAGTACTTCCGCACGAAAAGGCAAAACTCATACACCTTATTTGGGTCTGGCAGAGTGTTGGAGACACTCTTCTTTTGCAGACACCTTTTGCACCATGCAATCAGACTGGGGCACTCTGCCTCTAAGTTGAAGTTTCCGATGGTCTCATAGGTAAAAAACCAGCAGTAATAGGTGACAAGATTGATGTCTACGAACCCAAAGCTCTCTCCTCCAAAGTACGTCTTCTCCCCAAGTTCTCCCTCCAGTAGCTTAAGCATTTCCAAAAAAGCCTTCCTGGCTGCTTCTAGTTCTTCTCCCTTTGTGGACCATATTTTCTTCCCAGCTTCATGTAACTGCAGAAGTTTATCAATTAAAACAGCATATATATTACTTGATCTGGAAGGAAAAAGAATACTAGGGGGAAAACACTAAGCTGAAGAAACATTTAAAAAAGAAGAAGAAGATAGAAGTTAATTACCTTTTTATCAATGCAATCAACCCAGAATCTGGCCTGAGCTCTCTGGTAAGGATCGGAGGGAAGCAAAGTAGGACCTATGTCCTTCCAAGCCTCGTCGATATACTGGACGATGTTGACCGACTCACATACCGGTCTGCCATTGTGGATAAG
The DNA here is from genome assembly GCA_963682095.1 of Potentilla sterilis. Lineage (NCBI taxonomy): Eukaryota > Viridiplantae > Streptophyta > Magnoliopsida > Rosales > Rosaceae > Potentilla > Potentilla sterilis. Next base: position 42,490,522 of record OY821759.1, read on the forward strand.
AACTGGGATCTTCTTGTGAGTCGGGTTCATCTCAAGAAGTAATGAAGATTTGTTAGGCAAGTCCTCCTCTCTGTACTCGTACTCCACCCCTTTTTCGGCTAGAGCAACTCTGGGTCTCAAGGCGAACATGCTTGGCCAGAAGCCCAGAAGAACAACCTCCTCCGCCATTGACACTAACTCAAACTAGCTTAATGTAATAGCTTCGTTGCTAATTAAACTAAAGACTGAACAAGAAAGTAAAGGAATACATGCTTACAGCACTAAGCAAGTGAGTTCCGAGGCTGAGGCTAGCTTCAAGGTTTATGTACATAACAAAACAAACCACGTCGGCCGGCCCTGCCGCCCTCGTGCGATTTTAAATATTAATATTCCCGGTAAAAAGGAGTCGAAGCTGACTTAACTGCAGTATAGCGATCCTGAATCAAGACTTGCATGTAGATGTACAATTGCTTGTAGATGGCTACGGAAATGTCTGTAATGACTGCCATACTTTTAACCTTATTTTTATTTTATTAATTTGAAAGTCGTGTAACATTTGATTAAGATAAAACAATATAAATTGATTAATTATATTCGTTAATTAGGCGAATATTAATGCTTTCGTCACATCTTAGAAATCATAATAATACATTAAGGGGGTATATTCAATCCAGATTTTAAAAGATTCTGGCTAACTTTTTATAATCCATGGAGTTTGTTAATTCCATGGAATGTTTTAATTCTATATAGAGTTGAGCAGATTCTATTGGATTTATTTGTCTATGATTATGTGGATTTATAAAATCCATAGATTATTATCATAACAATAAATAAATAAATTAACACTATCAAACACACAAACAATATACAAAAATAAAATTATGAGTCAAAATGAAATGTTTTTATATAATGTCATATGCAACTACTTTTAAAATCGTTACCAAGTTATCCAACTCCATATAAGAATTCATTAAACTGATTAATCAAAAGTACGCACGCAATTAAAAAAATACATTAAATGCAGCATACTCTCCCATTTCATTATCATCATTAACCTCTTGATTCTCACCATCCATGTGTTCTTCATTATTCTCATTGTCTTGATCATCATTATTATCGTCTTCATTTTTATCATCATAGTTCCTCGGCCTATCGTCCCACATAGCATTGACAATAGTAGTTCTCCAAGCATTAGTTTCCGCTCTTTGTTGTCGTTGGTTTTGAGAAAGCAATTCAAGATTCTCATCTTCCATGTCAAGATATGGTGAAAATTGATCATCTTCTTCTTCAATAGGAAATTCATCGGAGCGACATTGTTTCCTAAGAAAATTATGTAGTCTGGCACAAGCTAGCACCAACTCCGCTTGTGTCACAAATTGGAATGGAAGCGCGGTTTTGAAAATAGTAAACCGCGATTTAAAGATACCAAATATTCTCTCAATCACATTCCTTAATGATGCATGGCGGAGATTGAATAACTCACTAGCATTTCTCGGGTGACGACCTTGACCGTCAAAATCTTTTAAGTGGTATCGTACACTACGTAATGGAGCCAAAAATTGGCGTCGATTAGCAAATCTGCAATCCACGAGAAAATATTTACCTAAAAGTATAATATCTTATCATTTGCATGACGAACATAATGAAAATAATTTTTTAAAAAGTTGATACATATATATATATATATATATATATATATATATATCATTACCCGCTATTTATACTCGTCTAAAAACGGCAATTTCCAATTTTTACGTTGTAACTTTTCCACACGAATTTCAAATTAAACTTGCCACATGTCCACGAACTCGTTTTAACGTCCTCTACCTCGACGAACAATAAAATTCTCAGTTTAGTCAACTTATAAAAAATCAACCATTAGAATTTTCGAATCGTAAAACAATTACCGAAACGTAAAAATAATAGATAGGCTGTCAGAAGGTAACTCCGAATTCGGGTCGTATCAATTAGCAAAAGCCACTGTTTCAGGTTCATCACCCTCAGCTTCAATTGAGCATTATTGACGTATTAAAGGTACGAAACACAACTCGAAAGCCGACATCCCTCTTTGCAAAAGCCAGCTGCCTTCAAATTGAGGAACTCATATGAAAAAATCGAATGCGATAATAGAGTTTATTAGTTCCCAATGTTCCTTAGAGTACCTATCAACTATTTACAAAACTCGTGACAGACTTGACGAAGTGCATATTAGTACAGTATATGCAACAATAATGAAAATTATAAATCGTGACTGTGAATTAGCAAGTGCTTTCGTGAAGCGTTGCACCAGCGAGCATACGAGGCATGTAGATTGGGCCAATCAGAAGAGGAGCAATGTGTGAAGTGGTGAAGCCATAAGGATAAAACTCCCTCTTGATCTTCTTCTTCCAACATTTCTATGGTCTCTTCTATGACTCTCTCAAGCTCAGCCCTTTCACCGATGCTTAAAACAGGCACATCAGTGCCATTGCTGGCTATGCACAGCAATGGAATCCACAGCATCAACATCTGCATCTTCGCTTCGTTTCCTTTTCGCGGTTCTTTCTTGCTCTCGTCATCATCATCATCAATACTTTCATCTACTCCCATGTCTTTGGCATACTTGAGCAACAATGCTGCACGCAATCAATCAAGATTCCAATCACACATAGAGATTAATCATATATGTATCTGACATTTTTATATATCTGTTTTCACTATATGATCCACATCAATCAAATTCACCTCAATTGCTAAAATAAAGAAAAAACAATCCACTTCAATCAAAAAACTGATGGAAAAGTCAAAACTGAAATGCGCAGTCTCTGATTTAATTTATTTCCGTCCTAGCTACCATGTTTACTCGACTGGATACTCAATCAAGCAGATAACAAAATCTCTAATTACCTGCAGGCAGAAACGTGCAAACAAGGAAAAGGAAGACCTACTAGTCAAAGACAAACAAAAAGATAAATCCTTTTCTTTGTCACAATAATTAGGATACGTAAATCCTAGACCCCAGCATATTCTAGTGCATCAAATTCCCACAACATGCCAATTTTTGGTGATGAAATTTGGAACTACGTACTTTTCTCTAATCGATCAAATTGTTATGGAGTTTTATATTGGAAGTTTGGAAATTGGAATATCAATCTTGTGTTGTATTGGTATAAAGAATGTAACTTTCCACCCTTGGCGGGTGACATGCAAAGGATGAGTGAGAGATGATGGTACAAATTGAATATGTATAATGAAAAAATTTATATGTTTGAGAACTCTGAGAGTACTGCCAAACAATCGTTAAACTCCCATACACCGAAGTTATTGATATCTATATTAAGCCAATTAAGCATTTCATTGAATGATGAGGCATATGCTGAAGTGTCTACAGCATATATATCTCAACCTCCATTTGTATTATTGTGTCGTGTACTAATATGTTCGGAACTGAAATTAAAGAAAAATAATGACAATGAAAAGGACTCAAGTCTCAAATAAAGAAAAATAAAAAAGAGGGATTTTTCCAAGGTCATAATATTACCTGAAAGCTTGACTAGTGAGGCTTGCAGGCGGGGATCGGCTGAAAGAGAGAGGCGAGCCAAACTAGAGGCGGACGCCCATCTCCTCACAGCCAACCACAGCAGCTCCGCCGAGCTCCTCGACCCGACGCTGCTAGGAATTCCCCCATTTGTCCACACCACGTCCGCAACAGACCGAAGAGCCCTTATTGGCCAATGATGACGATGACCAGAATCCACACTTCTATTATCACCATCGGCACCGCCGCCAAGGTTAGTTCGTCTTCTCCTTTTGCTGTTGACGTTTCATCTTCGAAGTGAAAAAATAGAATACGTTAAAATCTCTTGTGGTCTGCAAGATTTCTTTAGGGTTTTGGTATTTATAGTAAGCACTAAAAAATCCTACAAAATCGATAAGATAATAGAGTCCTTAAAAGTCTACCAACTTTTGAATACCACAGGAATTTGATGGATAATTTTAAATCTGAATTGAATACCAACAGATTTGTAAAGACTTTTTAAAATCTGAATTGAATACTTATGGACTTTTGAAATACAAAAAAAAATCCTATAAAATCTTAATCTTAATGGACTTGTAAAGAATAGACAAAAATTACATAGTAATCCATATATTTAATTAATGAGATAAGTGTGTCCTCTTAATCATAATTTATTCTAAGAAAATAATGAAACCAAATGCTCAATCATGATCGAAACAAAAGCTTATATTCATACATCACAAATTGGCACTTAGATCTCTTTTCTTTTTCAATTTTTAGTTGACTTTGTCAACTAATATGTAATTACCAATAAAGTCATATAAAATTAATAAATTATTTTGGAACACATAAATATTTAAATATAATGCAGCACAATTTATTTTCTAAAAATTGAGTTACATGTTATAATTTTTCGCTTATTTCATGTCACTTTGTTTATTCGAAAATTTATCTTCTATGTACGTTAGCCGATTATTATCAAAGAACAAGTGTATCAATTATATATTCTGTAAAAATTTACATAAAACATGTCACGAGGTTGTTCATAATAAACAGAGAGTTTGGTAATTAATTTTTTTTTATCAAATTAAATTGAGTGTTTCGTTTTTTTATTCTTAAGAAATTAGAAGTGAAATAATAAAATTAATAGAGGTCTAACGATTTATTTTGGAGGTATTAATACAATCTTAAAAAAAAAATATATATATATATATATATATATATATATTGATTTAATTGCTTAATGGGTATTTTGGAAAGATTAAGGATGTGTAAATAGTATTTTAGTTTTTTGTAAAAGTAAATTTGAGGTATATTGAGTAAGGAGGTCTAAGTGCCAATTTGAGAGATATGAATAGAAGCTCACTTTTTATAATAGTAATTGTATATAAAAAAAATTCCATAATAATAGTAAAGGAATTTTAGATTCTAACCGTAATAATTAAGCATAAAGGTTTCTCATCCAACCTCCTCCTCCATCCTCACGAGTCCATGCCAACTTAACTAGTTGATGACTCTAACGCATATGTCACACTAACAATCTCTAGATAGATGGGTTGATAATTTTGAATACATATATATTTAAGTAATGAAAAATAGACTTGTTAGTGGTAATTATATGCTAAAAATGTAGCTAATAGTAGATTTGTATAAGATTAATAGTCGATTAGCTTTAAGAGGCGACAACTATAGGTAATTGTAGACCATTGATCATCAGCCGAGCCTTTAGAGTTAGCTTTGGGCTCATATTGCAAAATATGTATTGGGCTCTTTAGACTCATATTCTCACTCCAATAGTAAGGAAAACAAACATAGGAGATCAAAAGTATACCAGTTGGTTTTACGTTGAGTGTTTAGTGAAATTAGAAAGTGGGAGCATAAACGTAAAAGGAAGGAAGCAAAAAAAAAAAAAAAAAAAAAAAACAAATAAAAACACAAAGCTGGAAATCCAAAACACTCATAATCCTGGCTTTATTTTAGGGTGCTTCTAAATGTACTTAGCAAATTTCTAAATAAACCCAGTAAAATAGTTTTTATTTTTTATTTCCATTTTTACCTTTTAAACTTCTATAATTTTATGAGGTTTTTACCCACAAATACAATTATGTAATAGTAATTATCAATAGCAAAACCTAAAAATCTTAGCCCAAGCAGACCAAACTAATAGTAACAGCCGTTAATAATTACCCATAACATACATCATACCCTTCCCTCCTCTTCTTCCCATTCCCACTCCCACCACCGCCACCAACGTCATCCTCATCCTCATAGTCCTCCTCATAAAACTCCCTTCCTAGAGACTTTCTCCGATCCGGTCTTTAGTGATAAGCTCCTTCGACACGCCTTCCAACTCGTCATCAGCAACCAAGCCCTGGGCCACGACGACGGACAAGGACAAGCAGAAGAAGAAGGCGTGAGTGAGCCGCACCTCCCTCATACCCTGGCACGCTTACCACAACGACGTCGCGGCCGTCTGGAAGCTTCTAGAAGAAGATCGCGGCCTCGTTCAGGCCAGAGACTACGACAATCGCACTCCTCTCCACGTCACATCCCTCACCGGGAGGAGAAAGTAGAACTGTTTATCCCCAATCTGAAGCAGATCCTGACTGTCGACCTTCACTGGAGGGTTCCTCGGGAGGTAGAGGAAGCCCTCGACAAGACAACCATTCTTGCCGAGGACCTTATGGCGAAACGGCGGCACGCTCATCAGGACGCGGCGGACCGACGACTACGCCGTGGAGTGGGCCTTGCAGCTCTTGCGGCGCGAGCTCGAGATCCTCTTCATCTTCTCTGAGCTAGGGTTTTGGGCGGCGGCGGATGCCTCTATTTCTTTAAGAGGGCAAATGAGCGAGGGTGAGGCTAGGGATTAAGGTTTCATAAGGGCATATGCACTCATACTACTCCATCAATCCATCAATTTAATTGCCTTCATCAGATACTATTCACTGTAAATTGCTTTTCTGGGTCAATTTTTATGCACCCATGCAACTCCATCACTCTTGCAATCACTATTCATCAATTAATTTTTTTTATTTTAAAAATTTTGTACATGATAATCAACCAATACTCAAATGACAGGTGGCATTTTCTTATTTTTTATCACCAAAATAATTGTATAGATTTTCGATAGGATTTCGGACCAACTAAAATTCGACATGTGTATGTTTGTCGACCAAATAATGTCGTTGGATTTTCGATAAGATTTTTTATGAGATTTTCGACGAATCAAAAATCGACATGTGTGTGTTTGTCGGTCAAATAATGTCATTGGATTTTCGATAGGATTTTTCACGAATGATGATTCGACACGTAGCATGATCTTCAAAGTTTATGATCCGAAATTTACCATAAATAAGCTTCATCACCCACTCTATACTCACTCAACCTTCAAAACTCAGATCTGAAATTTTCCAAAACACAATCCCTCAATTACTTCTCCACATTTTCTTATCACCACAATGAGCTTCTTTCGCAAATTGTTGAAGCAGAATCAACAACACAGCCAAAAGGACGATGAGATGATGGATACGATGATGAATAACGCGGCCATGATGATGGCACATCTTGATACTTCAGATGAACCAGAAGGACGCGGTTCACGTCCTGGTCGGTCTCCCAATCACCCAAGACACAGGTTATCAAGGGGAAAAAATCTCATGGAAGATTACTTCATCGAGTGTCCGATCTTCTGACCGGAAGAATTTCGTCGGAGGTACCGGATGCACGGCCATGTGTTCAACCGCATCATGACGGCCCTCTGCAACCACGACCATTATTGGCATCAAAGAGCAGATGCCCTTGGAGTACTAGGATTGCTGCCACAACAGAAAATGGCAGGCGCCCTGCGTATATTGGCGTACGGCTCAGCTGCTGATCAATGTACTGAGATAACCAGGATGGGTTAATCAACTACGTTAAAGTGCATGAAGAAGTTTTGTCAGCAAGTGGAATGTATTTTTGGTCCAGAGTACCTCCAGGCTCCAACAAAGGCTGACCTTCGAAGGCTTCTACCAAGGGCTAATCACCGGGGATTTCCAGGTATGATCGGAAGCATCGATTGCATGCATTGGGAGTGGAAGAACTGTCCAACCGGATGGCAAGGGGCTTACACCGGACGGAAGGGACGTCCCACAATTATTCTTGAGGCAGTGGCCTCGTATGACACAAGGGTATGGCATGCTTTCTTCGGTGTGCCAGGAGCTCAAAATGATATTAACTTCCTCGATCAATCACCGGTTTTTGAAGGGCTCATAGCCAGAAACACCCCGTCTCTGACGTTTCACGTCAACGGAAGGAGATATAGCAATGCTTATTATCTGGCTGACGGAATATATCCAAGGTACTCAACATTTGTTAAAACTATACCAAACCCTGAATCCCAAGCACAGAAAGTATTTGCAAAGAAACAAGAAGCATACCACAAAGATGTAGAGAGGTGTTTCGGCATCCTGCAATCTCGTTGGGCGATCATTCGACATGGAGTTCGGTTACACAAGAGGATGAATTTGTGGAGGATGAATTTGTCGAGCCGGAAGAAGAAGATCTACTAAACTCACTAGCTGCAAGAGTTTATGATGGGCCGGTGGATGATCAGGGGGTTCGAATTCCTTTTTTACTAGTGGGAAGAGATGGACGAAACCAACATGCATTTTGGGACTGTATTGACCACCTGGAGTCAGCTTATATCCACAACATTATTCATAATGATTTAGTGGAGCACAATTGGGCTTTACAAGCCAACCAACAATAATCAATTGTGGTTTTGGTATTATAATTTTATTTTGCATTATATTTTAATTTGGTATTGTATTTTAATTTAATATTGTAATTTTATTTAGCATTGTATTTTAATTTGGTATTGTATTTTAATTTGGTATTGTAATTTTATTTAGCATTGTATTTTAATTTGGAATTGTATTTTAATTTAGTATTGTAATTTTAGTTCACATTGTAATTTTATTTGACATTGTAATATTATTTTATGTTGTATACAAAATAACTTGAAAATGAGAAAGAACCGCATTATTAGTATTAGAACATAAAAATATTTCATATATAATAACTTGAAATTGAGGAATATAAAATAACTAAAAAAATATTACAACAACATAATCACTCTTCATCAAAGTGAACATAATAAGCATCACTAGTGCTACTACTCTCATTCATTTTTCTCAAGATCGCCGCTTTCCTCTTTGTGTGCCATGTCAACTTTCCCGGAGTCATCATACTCGTATCCATTGTCATAATTTTTGTTTCTTCTTCCAACTCTAAATTAGCATCACGTCGAGCCAACCTTGCTTCTTTTTGCTTTTCAAGTTCTAAACCCTCCCTAGCCAACCGAAGGTTCTCCTCATCTCTTTTCATGCTAGCCTCCATAAAAAAAATTTGATTACATTGCATATTATGAAAAACTGCTAAAGACATCTCTTCTTTCTCCGTCATACCTTTTTTACCTTTCTTTTTTGCTTCCTTTGCCGCCTTTATTCCCATAGGTCTAACCGGACTCAAGGGACAATGTCTCTCTTGGTTAGGTGATGGAGTTGTGTATCCTTCATCATCATCCAAGCATGCTCATCCGTATCGATATGCTCATCCGTGTCAACAGAAGGGGATGGAAAATTTCGCTCAAAAGAAGAAGGAGTACTACTCTCAACCGTCACGAAATGAGGATGACCTTTGATCGCTTCATAACAATCCTTCTTCGTAAATTCCTTTTTAAAATCTTTGTAATATAATGATTGAGCTTGAGTTTCCTAAAATAAAAATAATAATAATAATAATAATTAGACCTATATGAAATTTAAATCTAAACAAACAAATAATTAAGAAAAAAAATAACAAAACGATTATCAATAATTTATTAATCGAAATATTAAGTCTATGACAAAATCATACATGAAAAGTCAATTACACATACCTCATCAACCAAATTCGTCCCGCTAGCCGCACAAGTTCTTGCTTTTGCTACACATGTATGCCACTTCTTAAGCATTTTCTTCAAGCGTGGAAAACGTGATTCGAGCGCAACTTTGGAACGAGGTTGTTGTGAATGATCGTCGGGATTGCCACACCAATTCTTGGCGTAATCGTCATAGACTTTCTTCCACAAATTGTCTTTGCATTGATATCGGCCGGTGATGTTGCAAGTGGCATGGATTGTCGTACCCAAGAAACACATAGTTGCAAGTCTTCGGAAGGAAGCTAAGTACTCATTTTCTAAGAACACTTAAAAAAATTGAGGGAAGAGAGAAAGAGATGAGGGAAAATGGAGGAGAATTGTATGAGAAGTGGTGTAAATTTTGTAGAATAGAGTTAGGGTATTTATAAGAAAAAAAAGAGGTATAAAAATACTAAGAAAAAAAATTACCGTTCGGATTACAAAAGAGCCGTTGGACAGCACCTGTCACGTGGCAGCAGGTGACTGGCCAACGGTTCTGCTCCTGTCGGCCACCTTTTATTTATTTTTTTTATAGGCGCGTTTAATGCACGCGCCAGTATTAAAAAAAAAGCTGCTGGCGGGAGTCCCACGTGTGTGGGTCCCACCTATTTCCCTCCAACACAGAGGCAGGCAATCTGTGATTGCCGCTCTGCTTCTTGCTGCTCTCCTCATGGGGCCCACCTGCTTTTCTGCTCTCTCTTTTTCCCGTTGCATTTCCTTTGGCCATCAATCCAGCAAAAAAGTTGCTGAATTGAGGTGATGGCTTGCTCCCGCTGCATATGCTCTAAGAAGAAACTCAATCTTGGATTTATATACTTTGTGTCATTATGCTACTGAGGGTCAATATATGTTATTGAGTGTTTGAATGCTATTGAGTGTCAATATTTGGTCGTTGCTATGTGATTTGCATTTTGTCAAAAATGTGATTGTTAATCATACTGAGAGTCAGTATACTATTGAGCACCAGTATGTAATTATATATTTACATTCAATATAATCGTACTAACCATAAAAAATCACATAATGCTATTGACCCAAAAAAATCGTGTAATGCTATTAACCCTCAAAATCGCGTAATGCTACTGACCCTTAACAATGTTGTAAAAAAAAAGTAAAAGGACAATTTCATAATTATAATTTAACGAATTCTGTTAGTTAAAGATAGAAACATGCTGGTAGGGGTGGGCACGGGCCGGGCCCAAATTTTCGAGAACCCGACCCAAAGCCCGAAATTTCGGGCTCGGGCCGGTTCGGGCTTTTCAACAAGTCAAGACCGACCCAAACTCGACTAGCTCGGTTCGGGCCGGATTTCGGGCTTTTTTCGGGCCCAAATATAGGGGCGGCAGTGCCGAGCTGCGAGCGGTACTGGGCGGAGGGGATCTCGAGGCTGGTGACGAGACCGGATATGAGGGAGGCGCTGCCGGACTGGACGCGGTCGCGGAGGAAGGAGTTACAGCGGAGCATGTCGATGAACTCGACGGGGCGGAGGGGTTTTCTAAAATCGACTGCGGCGAAGACATCGACGCCGCCCCGTGTCGACGGCCTCATGCTCGAGGTCCCAGATGGTGCCTCCGTCTCGTTCCAATCGAAGGAGGTGAGGAGCAGAACTCCTACAATCAACTGCACACTCCTCTTCCCAACTCCCCCCGTGCCCAAAAGCCTTGCCTCCAGCAGCCTCCATAGATGAAAACTCCACAACCCCGTGCCCAGCCCTAAACTCTTCAATCCCAACCAAACTCCACAACCCCGTGCCCAGCCGTAACTCTTCAATCCCAACCAAACTCCACAACATATAAATCACCCAATTAAGCTAATTCTTATCAAATATCACCAAACATATTAATAAACTCAATCACAAATTTTCTTTAAGGACCCCATAAACCCATAACAGAGTGCATCTCTACCCATGAAGCTAAAACAGTAGCTACCCATATTCCCAAACCCCACGAATTACATAATCAACACCCCAAATCGAACCACAAAAGGGCCCAATTCAGGATCCCTCAAAATCATCAGCATAATTAAAGTTTGCAACTTTATGAACAAAAATGAAAAACTTGCCGGTGGAGTTAAATTTGAGAGGTGGGGAAAAATCGCCAGAGGAAGAAGAACAAGAAGAAAGAAGAAGAAAGAAGAAAGAAGAAGAAGAGAGAGAAATAAGGGGAAGGCAGAGAAGTAGAACACGTTTTGTTTTGTTTTTTTTTTTTTTTTCAATTAATTATAGAAATCGGGCTGGGTCGGGCTTTCGGTCTAAAGAAAAACAGGGCCCAAGCCCGACCCGATTTTTTTGTTTCGGTTCAGGTCCAAATTCGGTCCGCGCTTTGAATATATAGAAACCGGCCCGTTTCGAGATTTTTCGGGTTTTTCGGGCCGGTTTTTCGGTCCATCGGACCTAAACGTCCAGCCCTACATGCTGGTGATAATTTAAAAAAACAAGTTTGCTATTGGTAATTATGAGCTCAAACGTGTATTTATTGGTAATTTTTTATATTATTAAAAATGAAGAAATAACTGCAATCGTGTTTTAGAATGGAGTTGATGCCGGGAGATGATTATATCAATAAGACAATATAACCAGCCAACACTTTTCAGCCTCTACCATTATTATTGCTTCTTCTTCTTCTTCTCTCGATCTTTCCTCTCATTTTCGATTCTTTATGTAATCTTGGAGAATGGACATGTTGGACTATCAAGATGAAACTCTAAAGCGATTTGTTTCCGACCCCGCAAGTGAACTTAAATTGCTGCACTTCCACGATTCCATCTCGACCAGTTCGATCTACTCTCATATAGATATATAATTACGTACTGATGAATACTTTTAACAGATTATCAATCAAATATATATACAGAGGCCAACCAATTATTAAGGGGATTGTTTTAGAATCTCTGAATTAGCTTTCCATTATCACCAAAGAATACATTCTGGTCAAATTAACAAGATCATAAACGTATTACGTATGTATGAGGCCTATGAGAAGATCAAAAGAGGTCTTCCTTCCCCAAGATCAAATTAACCAAATGATTGAACAGTATTTGAACTGAATAGAGGAGGTGAGCCAATGAGAAACAAGGGGTAGAATCAAAAAGTTAAATATAAAATTTGTGTTACTGGGTCTACTTAGACATTCGCCTGGTACGTTTAGAAGCACCCTTATTTTATCCAAGTACAATTACATGCAGCTCATGGTTCGTAGTTGATTACTTGTTTAACATTCTCATTGCCATTCATAATTCATTGGAGTTCATTCTACAACAATTCAACAGTTAGGCTCAAAACACGTTTGCAGATATTTTTTTTTCCTCATTTGGCCTTTCCATTTACTGAATGCAAAGACAGATTCCAAAACAATCCCTCTAAAAGCCACTCACCACATTACAAGTCACCAAAGAAATCATTACCCACAGTTCCAACACAGCAACAAAAAGCCAAACCAAATTACAATTAGTCTCCAAATTCCCTCACATCCCAACTTGAAGGCCCAGAAACCGATTGCATTCTCAGATTTTCATATGACTAGTCTCTCTCAATTAGCAAAAGAAAACCCCATCAAGCTCACAATGATGGGATGGAAGAAGAAGCAATTCTATGGTGGATGCCTTGAAGACAAAAGCAAAACGAGTGCCAGAAGAAGTAGAGGCAGAGAGAAGAGGAAGAAGAAACAGAGCAAGAGAATGAAGCAGCAGCACTCAATTTGCTGTAAAGTGGTGGTGTGCAAGGAAAGAGTTGACTTGTTAAAAATTTTGGGTTATCTTTTACTGCTCTAGATTGTGACTCTCACGGTCTTCCTCCTGCATCCATCAATCTCTTCACCTATTTTTGTTCTTCGCCTCACATTTTTTCTTCTCTCTCTCTCTCTCTCTCTCTCTCTCTCTGTAAAGTTAGGTGTGAAGAAGACTTGAGAGTCTCTCTGTGTGTGTCTCTCTCTTCCTTATCTCTGTCTGACAGTCACTCCCATATTGATTGTTTTCATGGGCTTGTTTATTTTTCCTTAACCTTTTTTCTCGTAACGCTTAGAGCCCAGTTGGGTTTCTTTCCTCTTAATTAACGCAACCGTCGAGACCAGAATTTCCTGGACTCTCCGAAGTCCCTGTTTTTTGGTAACCATGCATTATCTTCTATATCCCTATCTCAGTTTCCGTTCTTTTCTTCCCATTCTCTTTGATCATTGGCAACTCTAGCGTTTCCCGGAATCGGGTACCCGATCAAATGGTGTTTCAGTATTGAGCTGCTCCAAAATCTCATCTTTCATCTCCTAAAGTTGTGAAGCAAACCTGTTGGTGTTGTTATTCGAAACATGGTTTCTTCTCACCTGGAAATGCTATTACACTTGGGACTGTTCGTGTTATGTTTCTGTTTTGGCTCCACAAACTCATTAGATGAACAAAGTATGTTTCTTTTGGAGTTTAAGAGATCCTTGTCTGATCCAAGTAACAATCTTGGAAGCTGGAACTCATCACATTTGAATCCTTGCAGTTGGACTGGTGTGAGGTGTCTCAAGTCCAAGGTAACTTCTATAAATCTCACTGGCCTTAATTTGTCTGGTGCTTTGTCTCCAATCATTTGCAATCTTCCTTACTTAGTTGAATTCAATGTGTCCAAGAACTTCTTCTCTGGGCCATTTCCCAATGGTCTTGCTAACTGTCATAATCTAGAGATTCTAGACCTTTGCACAAATAGGTTTCATGGGGAATTGGCTACCCCATTCACTCAAATGACCAACCTTCGGAAGTTGTATCTCTGTGAGAATTATGTGTTTGGTGAAATGCCTGAGGAGATAGGGAACTTAACTCTTATTGAAGAGCTTGTGATTTATAGTAATAATCTCACTGGCTCCATTTCTGAGTCTATTAGTAAGTTGCAAAAGTTAAAAGTCCTCAGGGCGGGTCGAAATTCTCTTTCGGGACCAATCCCAACTGTGATCAGTGAGTGTCAGAGCTTAGAGGTTTTGGGGTTGTCACAGAATCATTTAGAAGGTCCAATTCCTAGGGAGCTTGAAAAACTTCAAAATCTGACTGATTTGATCCTTTGGCAAAATCATTTAATCGGTTCTGTTCCTGCTGAGATTGGTAATCTAAGTAGGCTAGAGTTGCTTGCCCTGCATCAAAACTCTTTCGGAGGAATGATCCCCAAGGAACTTGGGAAGCTATCACAGCTGAAGAGATTGTATATATACACCAACCAGTTGAATGGAACTATCCCAAGTGAGCTAGGGAATTGTACCAGTGCGGTTCATATAGATTTTTCTGAAAACCAGTTAACTGGAGTCATACCGCAGGAGTTGGGTTACATTCCTAATCTTGTGTTGCTTCACCTCTTCGAAAATCATCTGGGAGGAAAAATTCCGAGGAAGCTTGGGGAGTTGAAGCAGCTGCAGATGTTAGACTTGTCCATAAACAATTTGACTGGTCCAATCCCTCTAGAATTTCAAAACCTTACGTACTTGGATGAGTTGCAATTGTTTGATAATCATCTCGAGGGTAACATTCCTCTTCTCCTTGGAGTTAACAGTAACCTCAGCATTCTTGACATGTCTGCAAATAAGCTTGTGGGTAGCATACCTGCACATCTTTGCGAGTATGGGAAATTAGCATTTCTAAGCCTTGGATCAAATATGTTGTCTGGAAATATTCCTTATGGTATTAAAACATGCAAGTCTCTAGTGCAACTGATGCTAGGAGACAATCATCTTACAGGAAGTCTGCCTATGGAGTTATATACTCTTTCTGCTCTTGAAGTCTTTCAAAACCGATTCTCAGGACCTATACCTCCAGAGGTTGGCAGGTTTCAAAGTTTAGAAAGGTTACTATTGGCAGATAACTATTTTATTGGGCATATTCCTCCCGAGATTGGCAACCTATCGCAGCTTGTGACATTTAACTTGTCCTCCAACAGGCTCACAGGGAGCATTCCTCGTGAGCTGGGAAATTGTACAAAGCTACAGAGGCTTGATCTGAGTAGGAATTACTTCACAGGAGTTCTCCCGGAGGAACTGGGAAAGCTAGTGAATCTGGAACTTTTGAAGCTTTCTGATAACAAGTTGATGGGAGGGATACCGAGTACTTTAGGGGACCTTGCCCGATTGACGGAGTTGCAGATGGGGGGAAATCACTTTTCTGGGAACATCCCATTTCAGCTGGGCCGACTCAGTGCTCTACAGATCGCCCTCAATATTAGCCATAATAATCTTTCAGGTGAAATTCCTGAAAAGTTGGGGAACTTGCAGATGTTAGAATCCCTCTACTTTAATGATAATCAGCTTGTTGGTGAGATTCCTGCCTCAATCGGTGAGCTACTTAGCCTTTTGGTGTGCAACCTCTCTAACAATAACCTAGTGGGAACTGTGCCAAACACACCAGTGTTTCGGAGGATGGATTCTTCAAATTTTGCTGGAAACAATGGACTCTGCAGATCAGGCTCATACCATTGTCATCAATCTGCAGTTCAGTCTCATACTCCAAAACGGAGCTGGATAAAGGAGGGCTCATCTAAAGAGAAATTAGTTAGCATCATCGCTGCTGTAATTGGACTAATTTCCTTGATTCTCATAGTTGGTTTCTGCTGGGCAATGAGGCGATCCAGACCTACTTTTGTACCACTTGAAGATCCAATCAAGCCAGACGTGTTGGACAACTATTACTTTCCGAAGAAAGGTTTCAAGTACCAGGATCTTGTTGTAGCCACTAACACTTTTTCGGACGATGCAGTTCTTGGAAGGGGAGCCTGTGGCACTGTCTACAAAGCCATTATGGCTGATGGGGAGGTGATTGCAGTTAAAAAGCTCAGGGCACAAGGGGAAGGAGTAGGTGTTGATAGCAGCTTTCGCACTGAGATATCAACACTTGGGAAGATCAGGCATTGCAATATTGTGAAGCTCTATGGCTTCTGCTGTCACCAAGACTCAAATCTGCTTTTGTATGAGTACATGGAAAATGGCAGTCTAGGAGAACATCTCCATGGAAATGATCAAAGATGTTATCTGGACTGGAATACACGATATAAGATTGCCCTTGGAGCAGCAGAAGGTTTGTGCTATCTCCATTATTACTGCAAGCCACAAATCGTCCACCGTGACATAAAGTCAAATAACATTTTACTGGATGAAGTTCTTGAAGCACATGTTGGAGATTTCGGCTTGGCAAAATTGATTGAACTGCCATATTCAAAATCCATGTCTGCTGTTGCTGGCTCATATGGCTACATTGCACCAGGTAAAAAGATTTTTAATAATAGTTTTTACGTATGATATTATTATTCTCTCATCATTTTCCTTTCTACTGCTAATATCTGTTCTACCACATATCATTTCTGAGGCATTATATTCCTACTTTAGTGAAGTATCTTACTTTCTTGAAGTAGCTCACTGTATCAGATATTTCTTTCAGATGTATTACTGATGTACTTATAATAGAGATCCTGAAAATTTTCAGGGAAAGTTTTCTTCTTCATAATTCTGACCATGTACCTTTTCATTCAGAGTATGCTTACACGATGAAGGTGACAGAGAAGTGTGACATTTATAGTTTCGGAGTGGTTCTGCTGGAACTAGTAACCGGAAAGACACCTGTCCAGCCACTGGAGCAGGGAGGAGACCTAGTCACTTTGGTAAGAAGAGCCATAAACAATTCAGTGGCAACGTCTGAATTATTTGACAAGAGACTAGATCTGAGTGACAAGAGCACAACTGAGGAAATGACTCTATTTCTCAAGATTGCATTGTTCTGCACCAGCGTATCTCCAGTTAAAAGACCAACAATGAGGGAGGTCATTGCGATGATGATTGACGCTAGGCGGTCCGTGACTGTGAGTAACTGCTCATCACCAACATCTGAGACTCCTTTGGATGAAGGTCCTTCAAAAGGTTAGAACACAGAAAGGAAAGAAAAAAAAATGATTGGTATGCTTATCGTTCTAGAGGTTAGAACTGATATTGGCTTTGCATGATAAACTTGCAGATTGTATGGAGTTATAGACTCACTCCATCTGCCAGAAAGGGTAATTAGACTCACTGGTTGTTCCTCTGTTAGATTTGCTCAAAGAAAATAAAGATTATATCTTTTGATCTGCTTTGTACTAACCATCTGCTCCACCTCATATGTTAATATTAGCTTAGAAGCATACTATTGTGGCTGTAAAGAAAGCAAACCACTTTGATCTTGTCCCAAAATACATTTATAGCATCTTTTTTAGTTTCTTTTTCCAGGTTTACCAGATGAGCTGCGACAGTTCTTCTACATAAGAATATTAGAGTTGACTGATTACTCATGGCTTGGCAATGAAAAACCACATGCTTGTGATTCAGGATGGAAACTTAAGTTTTGGACTAAAACTAGCTAAGAAATCCTGTATGTGGGAGGCATTGTAAGCATTCGTAGAGATACATGATCTTGTGCAAGAAATGATTCACCAACACACGAACAGCATGAACACATCGATAAAATCGGCCAAAATTTGTAAACCAATAGCCAAATCTTTTAAACAGAAAACTGAATCTCACTGTGTATGACTCGATTTACATATACCCCAACAGCCACAAAGATGCTCACAAAATTACATCTCCAATGGGATCTAGAACTGCTGCACTACATTTTTTTTTAATATTCACTCAATCTTCATCTCTAACCACAACAAACCTAGTATTTTCCCACCAAAAAGATCAATACATTGTCCTCAATCAACTTTTCACCATTTTATCACTGACATAATGATAGTAATTACTATTACTCTGGCTGCTCTTCTTGCTACTTCTAGTCTTCACAAGCTGACCAAGTCCCTTCCACCACCACCGCCGCCTCTTGTGGACCGAAAGAGCAACCCCAGCCGGAACGACATTCATCTTACTGGGCTTCTTTCTAAGCCCATACACATCCGGCGGCCTATAAGTCCTCAGCAAGGCCCAATTAATCCCACTAAAAAACGGGTGCCGTTTAATCTCAGTAGCCCCCTTGGCGCACCCTAACCTCCTCTGCGGGTCCCGCACCAGCAGTCCCTCTATCAAATCCCTCGCCTCCTTCATCCCCTCCTCCTCTCCCTCCACCACGTGGAACCTAAGGCCGTCAGCCGACGCTATATTCCTCAACGTGCTCTCTTTAGTCCCGCCCTTAAACGGCGTCGTCCCGTACAGCAGCTCAAATATAAAAATCCCAAACGCCCACCAGTCAACTCCGTTACCGTGACCGTAACCCCCGACCAGTTCGGGCGCCAAATATTCGTGGGTCCCAACACACGACTTCGAAAACGCCGTCGTTGGTTCCGCCACGAACTCCGCCTCCATTTCCTCGTACTCTGTTTGTTCTCGTTCGTTTGATCTGAAACAGCTGTTTGATCTCCGTGTTTTTCTGGGCTTGCTGACGCGGCGGCGGTGGAAGGTCGGAAAGACGTCGGATTTGAAGCAGAGGTCGAAGTCGGAGAGCATGATGTGGCCGTCCTCGCGGAGGAGGACGTTTTCCGGTTTGAGGTCGCGGTAGACGATCCCGAGCGCGTGGAGGTACTCGAGGGAGGTGAGTACCTCGGCGGAGAAGAACCGGGCGGTTTTTAGGGTGAGGCGGCGCTGGGGTTGTTTCATGAGGAGGGTTTGTAGGTCGCCATTGGGGCAGTAGTCGATGAGGAGACATGTGTAGTGTGAGACGTCGATGCGGGCGTAGAGTGTAGGGAGGAATGGGTGGTCGAGCAGGGAGAGGATCTCGGCCTCCGTCTCCATGTGGGCCTGCTTCTTCGGCGGGATGGCCGCGTGGTCTACGACCTTGAGGGCAAACGTGGAGTCGGAGTGGTCGTAGTCTCTCAGTCGGCAGAGGAAGACACGTCCGAGGTCGCCGGTGCCGAGGTGGCGGAGGAGCTTGAGGTGTCGAAGATGGAGGGACTTGTCGGATGACATATTGGTGGCCGCTTTTATCGCCGTCCAATGCGGGTCCCATTTGCGGTGGTGGAGAGCTGTCGGGACGTTTGTTGTTGTTGTTGTGGTTGAGGTGGCGGAGGAGAGGCGTGAGTCGCGATCGTTGAAGCTGAGAGTGAGGCTGCTGCGGGCGAGACTGGTGCGGGCGGAGGAGGAGGAGACGAAGGTGCGGTCGGTGGTGCAGGAGGTGAAGCTGAAGTCGAGATCGTTGTAGTAGTCGGGTGTAGGCAGCGGGTAGTCCAAGTCGACGTCCATGGCTGGTGCATACAATAGAGAAGAAGAAAGAAGAGAAGTTGAAAAATGTTGGAGAGAAGCAAATGCGAGTTTAATTTTGGATTGGTATGGAGGTTTATAAAGAAAGAGAGAGAGGAAGAGGGGGGAAGGTACGTAGGGCCTGGAGGAGGAGGGTTAAAGAAGGTGTTTGGTTGACCCCGACTGAGCATCTGCATGTTATAATGGGAGAGAAGGGTGTTTAAATAAGGGGGGAAGGGAAGGAATACAAGGAAGAGCCAAGAGGGATTTTTCTGATCCTATGGATTTAACCGTCTTTTGTGTAATAATTGGGTTTAAAGCAAGTTATGGACACCTAATCATGCAATAACGAATTAACCTTAATTAGTACTCCATATCCACGTAAATTAAGAAAAGAACAAGAATATTTGACGTTGATAGAAAGAAATGAAATTAATTAAAGAAAGAAAGAGAAGACAAGGAAGTTAATCCACTATGTACGTAAGGATATTTCAATTTTCATGATGAAATGGATATGTTAAATGTTCGACACTACAAGCTTTTCTATCAGATTTTACATATTAGACGTGAATGTGGCCTCATTAAAGACGTACATATCATCGATGACAAAATCTCATTGAGGGTAAGTGCTTCCTCAATTAGCAAGGCAAGTGACCCACTCTTTCGCTACGATGATTCGATTGATGCTATCGATGGCTTGTTACATATAAACTTTGGTGGATTTTATGGCAAAGATGAAACTTAAATTTCTTTAACTCATGTAAACAATGTTTGCTTCTAAATGAATGGTTGAAGTATATATAAATATTCTTTGTCTCTCACTTATTGTTTTCAATTACCAACATGGATCAAAGGATGGTAATCTATAATTTCCGATCCCCTTGAATATGCGGAAAGCTTAATATACAAAGTAAGTGTTTAACGACGTCATTGGGGCTATGTGTGCGGCCAATAATGCTTCAAATACAAAAGACCACCCTACCGACGACGTAGTGTAGTTGGTTACTTAGTTACTTGTTGATAAGACTAAGTGGCTCGGGGAGCACATTTCCATGCAGGAGAGTGATGAGGATATATAGTCAATTTTATAGTTGTTTGAAGTATTGAAGGCGCTGACAAAGGGAACGAGTTAGGATAGAACTCATAGAAGCCGCGTTTATTATATCGATGGGTGTGAATCAATGTTAGAGAAACTTCAATGGAAGAAAAAGTTGAGGGAGAACTGCAGTATAGGGCTAGCTCTGATATAGTATAGTCGGTTGTTTCTCACAGAGATCGAGCTCGAGCTCTACTAAATTATTCACTGTAGTCATAACTTTGGTTCTACGACTCCAACTACTTCCATGCTGAATGGTTTATTAAAGTTTCTGATCTATCTGCTTGGTTTATAGTTTCTCCGATCTAGAGTAGGTCGGTTTTAAACACCAAGTTAATGCGCTGCTTAAGTTGGATAGATCTGTAATTATTTTCGGTCAAAGTTGGACCATCGGAAGAGCTAGCTAGGACTACAGTCACTACACTGCAGAAATGAGCTCATTTTGATGAGATAATGGTCCAGTTTAATCCAGTCTTTAAAGTTTTGCAATTGCGACGTATAAGATACAGTCACAGCCGTGCTTTAATTAGCTGTAGCTTGATTCTATAATGGCGATTGCATAGGGTTAACACTGCTGATGCAACTGTTGTTGATGGTTGAGTGTTGATTTTGGAAGTGGTACGTCGACCTTCGTTTGTAGCTTATTATGGATCGGTGTGAATGAGTGATGTAATATTTTTCTTCATTAGAATTTCTTGGTTTGAAATTCTGATCCAGGATCATATACGAAGTCGTCACTTTCCCACCAAAAGAAGGGAAAAGAGGTTCGATTTTGAAGTTTGGGTACTGAAAATGAAACCAATTATATGATCATAAGAGTGTACGAAAACATCTAAACCATGTTAAATAGGTTAACTAACTAACCAGCCTACGGTTTAATTACCGATAATATATTATGTTTTTAATATTATAATGGAAAAAATTAAAAAATTAAACTATGTAAAACGGACTAAAAGCCGTGTAAATTAATTATATGTCAACACGAGTTACAGTGAAAATCCAACTGCCTGTAGCCGACTTTTGCCTCCTCAAGTGAAAAAATAACAAAAACACAGCTGGAACCTTCTAATTTCTACTAATCTTTGTTTAGGACTAGTCTTAAGTTCTTAATTATCTGCTGATCTCTTATTAACTATTAGGGCAAAAGTACGTAACCATGTGATGGGTCGAGATGACTTGATCACTACTAGGGCGGGACCCACGTCGAAGATGAAAGATGATGCTGTCTGCCACGTGATCAACACTGGCCCTACATTGTCGCTCACACTACATCAATAATCTCTCACTCATATTTGACTCGTAATTTAATCCTTATATTTTAATTTCGTTGAATTATATAAGAATTATATGATCGTTGAGGTTCCTATTTTCTATTAAAAAAAGAATTTCATCAATAATGGTCTTCACCATCCAAACTGGGTATTAAGTGATGCTAATAATAACGCAGGCAAATAAATAATTTCCCTGTCTTCTATATATCTCATGCTCAGAGAGTGATATGGAGCTGCATTCCTTGTGGTTGGTCTATCAATCTCTTTAAAAGAAAAAGACGAAATAAAGATTTAAAGGAATTCGAAAAAAAAACACAAAAATCATTTGTAAATTACACTCTCTATGATCCAAACATCATCAAAACAGCCTTACCGAATCAATATACCTTGTTATATATATATATATATTTCTGTTGATGAAGAAGACCAGGAATTCATTAATGTGGTTTACAATTAAGCTTTGTAGCTATACAAAATCTGCAGAATTGTTTAGAATGTCAAAACAGATTACTTACTCTGGTTCTGGCCGGGTAAGTGAACGGGGTTTAAGCAGTTTGTATAAATATTGGGTAGTTTTCGGGTTGCAGAACTCGTAAAACTATATGGTCGATCTGGCGGTATTCTGGTAGGTGCAACTACGTTGATCGAGTTGCTCACGAAAGCAAACCAGAGCACCAGTTTGTATGCACTCAAGCTTTTTAATTTTACATGGTGGATTCAGAGGATTTTTCTTCTCGCGCAGAATTCCTCTCCGTAGTACGTACTTGCTTGTTGTTCTAACTTTAACCTCATTGATGAGACAACACATGACAAGCCTTCGACGTACTCGTTTCTTTAGACATTTTTGCACCAACTTGATCTTCTACTAGAATATTTCAGCTCTCGTAGGTAAAGCATCCAACCATGTTAGAGTACGTCAATTGAGCAAATTGAATTGTTGTGAACAATAAGATACGTATTTGGTTAGTTTTCCAGTTATTTTCTAGAGCACACCAGTCGGAACAGAACTACAGATAGCCGATTAGAATTTGGTATCAAACTTTTGTTCCAATCATAAGTTTATACAAGTAATTTTAAAGTTGGTAGCATGTCACAATACTCCTCATAATTCCAGCTACCAGTGACGGTTATAGGAATAACCAAATAATAATCCATGATATTTCAATCACAAGTAGCTATATATAAGTTGTAACAGAATCGAATATATATATATATATATGTCCAAGTTGGAATTAAAACCTAGTTATTTGTTCCTTAATAATCCTATTGGATGTCCACCACCTTATTAAGAGAGGCCCTTCGATACGTATTTTCTATGTATTTTACATGGATTCGAGTCCCTTGACCATGTAATATTTCTTCTGGGGAACAAATTTAATAGCACCGTTGTGGTGTAGGTCACATATTGGATTCGTTTCTTATGAAATATATCAAGTGCCAAAGTAGTAGGGTCATGTGGCATAGACATGTGCCACCACAGGATATCGATGCTTTAGTTTTGGTCATTGTCTCGTTTTATTTTCAATCAAGCCACTTATCTGTGATTTTCATGCTGTTTATGAGTTAGACATAGCACAATGAGTGTTTATAGCATAGGATCTACTTGAGTTTGACACTTTGACATGACTGTTTAGGCCCCTCCTTGATCGGACGTAAACATATCATGAAGGGGAGGTGGGGAAGAGAATAAGAACTCAAATATCGGGTCTACAATCATATGTTAATTAGACAAGAGACTTTCAGATATTGAGGTAATGTTACTAAAGTAATGAGATTCGTAATTGACTTTTTTTTTTTTTTTTATTGATCTGAAAAAAATCGTTCAACACGCACTATTTCATTACACATTTGATCTCAATTTATTACTGTATATAGAAATGAATTTCTAAAGTAATGAGCATATTTGCATATCGCCAATTGATTTTTTACGTGATAATATTAATTATTTGTATGACGTCTTAGATAAATTCATGAGAAAATAATATTCAGAAAAAAAAAAAAAAGCATTCAACTCTCAAATACTCTATCTATATTACATTGTAGACCTACACGTTTGAACGAAAATATCAATATTTTTATTTTAAATTTTGTATTATGTGTTCCATTCTATATAAGTCAATTAGTTAATATTTAATTAGCTCCATGACCAAAATTATATATTAGGTCTTTGTTTCTAATTCCTCTAAACTCTAATTAACCAACTTCTTTTGGACAAAAAAGAGTTTATATTAATGTTTCTCTTAAATATTTGCAACACTGTGGCATCCATCAGCTGTATAAATAAAGGTGCATGCATGTAGAGGCATCGATATGTTGAAGAGAAGTAAATTTTCGATGCAAACATCCCCTTCTCTCTCTTATCCTGATTTTGGATACATACAAATGATACAATGTATCATTCCAAAATATTGTCCCCCCATTCGATCTATACCTGTTTTAATTATTATTCCTCAATTTTTACATAAAATATGCAAAATTATAATACCTAATTAAGCTATGATCAGTAAGGTCTTATATATATATATGTTTATCTCAATTCTCAAATCTGTTTTGGTCCTTATTTCACATTATTGCCACATGCATGTTTCAACCTACCTCCATTGTTTATCATAGTTAGAGAGGAACTCCTCCTAATCATTAACCTAGATCCTGTAAGTTGTTTCAAACTAATTGATTAGAGACAGGGTGCTGATCGAGTCTAGATATAATATAAGTACATGGGATCATCGACTTCATAATCCAATAATTGTGAAGGCTGTCACATATGAATAAAAACAGAAGACCTAATAACATACGTGATTTACACACTATAGTTGGTGCTTGATCGATCAAGGAGCTATTGGAATAATTATATGCATGATCGAGTTTCTGTTAATCTGGTGGTCAAGTACGTCCACCAAGTAAGCTAGCTAGCTTGGGATGTCCTTATTATTAGTAGGAGAAGATGCCCGGAGACGCGTCTGTAGCTAGTTTGTTATTAGGAACAGGATAGGATGATGATAAGTCGAAGAACTATATATGCAACCTAGCTGCAGATTGATACCCTCTGCTGCAACTTGGTTAAATTCTAGTTATTTCAGTTACAGGGATCGATTAACATGGCAGATCGAGCGTCGAAATGAGATTGATAATAAAATAGAGATTCATGAAGATACCCAGTACAGAAATATATAATCTTGAATTCAGATAGATGAAATAAAAGAAAACCAATTTGACATTGAATATATAACCAAGTACTGCAGCAGGCAACATAAGTAATGCTGCTAGCTGTGTACGTTCATGTGAAACAAATAATGTCAAGTTTTTGAAGAAGAACAAATAATATTAAGTTGATGTTAACTAATCATGTTGGGGCCAATCATGTTAGCTTGTTCATTAGATTAAACCTCTGACGTGTATTTTCCGGATTTCCAATAACAAATGTTTCAGCAAATTAATAACAATTTTCGAGTGATTATCTCACAGTATGTTTGCTGCTAGCTTAATTTTTTAGGCCGAGTCCTTTATAGATAAAGGCCCAAGCAGCTTGGTTTTTGCGGCCCAAACAGTGAAACTCCTCCATCATTCAGTGAATTCTTTCCACTATAAAAGTTTCTTAGCGAGATCGAGATCAAAAGAACAATGCAATTCACTCATCGATTGATGACCAGGGGAATTATTGCCAATATAAGCTAGCTTCATTCATAATTAAGCCCTTTTCTCCACCTTTGGTCCTTCATATATCATCGAAAAATAATAAATTAGTCAAATATCTTATTTAAAATGACCGTCTAAATTTTTAAATATTTAATCTTGCCAAGGAAAATCTTGAAAAGTTGTTTACATAACCATCAATCGCAATGCAATTACTAATATGACTATCATCGTTTACCAGCTGAGGGAGAGAGTGAGAGATCGAGTAGAATTCAAAATATGCACCTAATTAAAACAATGCAAATGAGGATCGGAGGACCCCTGCTTCGAAGATGCTGCTTCATTGCGCGAACTTAAAACTATTGGCCAAACTTGAGAAATCATCCTAAACAAGCGCTATGAAGACGTACTAGAGATTACAACAATTAGTTTTCTTTGAGTATAACTTACGACCGTATACTAGCTTACAAATAAAATACTTATGCCGGTTAATTATCTTTGTATTTCTTTTTTCTTATGACATATTTACCCTAATTTGAAGAACACTCTTACAAGGATATGCAACTGATAAAATCAAAGTAAGTTTGGTCGTATCAACAGAAGAAGAAAAACTGTAAATTTGGTAAAATGAGTAAATTCACAAAATTAAATTGTTATACGGTGGCGCGACCACGTCACTGTAGACAGACAACGAACGGACGTTGACAAATCAAGACTATCAAAGCCCACTCGCACAAAAGGAAAGTTTTCTCACACAATCCAATCCCTCCCAGCCACCTGTCAGCTACCCAATTCAGTTCTTCCGTGTCTCCACCTCTCGCCTCGGCCCTAGAGCATTGGCGCGTAAGTAACGTTGAACTCATTTATGTACATGTAGTTGCAGACATTGATATCTTTGATGCTGGAATTTAGGAGGATTTGGTGGAATTGGAAATGGTGAAGGAGAAGAATGTCAAGAGATGGGTTGTGGTGGGTGCTGTGGTTGTGGTGTTATTAGCTATAGCTCTCACCTCTAAGAGAATTCCTAATTCTAAACTCAACCTTTCTCTGATTTTCAAGAATCCCAGTTCCTGCCAATGTCAGGTGAAATTTTCACGTTTTCTTTTGTTGGTTTTTGATTTATTTTTGTGAGTGTAGGGTACAAATAAATACAGTGGCATTGTGGAGGACTGCTGTTGTGATTATGAAACTGTGGATAGTGGTAATGCAGAAGTGTTGCATCCTCTGCTACAAGAGACTGTGAAAACTCCTTTTTTTCGATATTTTAAGGTGTGCTGCTTGAGCGCTCTTCATCCATTTTTCGTTTTTCTTTTTGCAATTATTTGGTGTGGTTAACATTTGGTTATCCCATTTCGCATGTTGAAGAGCTCGTTTTAAGCATTCAAAGGGTTAATGTTAGTAATCATATAAATTGATTACTTTGGAGTTTGGACATTTTGATGTGTATGTTTGCGGAAATTGCTAGCTGACACCTCTCATGGCCACCTTAAGGTTTAAGAAATCTAACAGTCCAAAAATAATTAAAGAAAAATTTAGAATATTCAATCTTTCATGTGAGCACCCAGTAATCTATAATCTTTAAGTCATCACAAGATTATGACTTTTCTGAAGTAGTTTGAAGTTGAGAGTACTGGTTTTTGATCTTCTGTAATTCTTCACATTTTTTCATGTGGAGTAGCATGAATCTGTAACTTTGTGAATTAAAGCTGTAGAATCGATTAAGCGAGAACCAAATTTTCTACATTTCTGTGATTTTTACAACTTAACCAAAATGTTTGCATGTAGTTCTGTTAAAATCAGACATTTCTTGCTTTCTGAAAGGAAAAATATTTCAGTATCAAAATTTAAATATGTAAACTTTCCATGGACATTGTGCTTTCAAATACGAATGTCGTGATTAGTAATGATTTGATACTGTTGTCACTACTTTTTGTGTTTCCTTATACTGCCTTTGTGTTTCCTCATACTGTTGTGGTGATTTGGTAATGTTGTCACTACTTTTGTATTTACCTTTTGGGAGCTGAAGTACTTGGATTTGATAGGTCAAGCTGTGGTCTGACTGTCCATTTTGGAGTGAAGATAGTATATGCCTCTTGCGTGATTGCAATGTCTGTGAATGCCCAGAAAATGAATTTCCGGAACCTTTTAAGAGGTCCTTGTACCATGGTCTCCCATCTGACAGTTTAGTGTGTAAAGAGGAAAAATTACAAGGTTTTGTTGACCGGACAGTAGATAGTAGAGCTTTCAGAGGGTGGATTGAGACGGATAACCCTTGGACAAATGATGATGAAACTGATAATGGTATTCACTTGGTAAATTTTTCTTATTTTTAGCTGCATAGGCTCAAATTCTGTGCTTAAATCATTTAATGTTGTTTGTTTAAAGCTGGAGAAAATTCATTCACAGTCTAGATCACAATTCAGAAAATCATCAGTATGAGTTGGTTCGAAAATGGCATACTGCATCTTAAGACAGTAATCCAAACAATGGGGTTACCTTCAAAATTTTTAGAACTGGAATATTCATTGATATCTTCCAACCATTTGGGATGTTAGGTTCATGATTTATGGCATACATAAAATGAAAGCTGAATGGCAAAAATCATCTGTCTTTATTTTTTGTTCAGTTTTTAAAATGCTAATAACGATTTTAATTTGTAGTTAGTAAATAGTTTATTGTTGATGATATAGTCTGTAGATGGACTGTTAACTTTTGATCTGCAGGTGAGATGACATATGTGAACCTTCAACTGAACCCTGAACGTTACACTGGCTATACTGGTCCATCAGCTAGAAGGATATGGGATGCTGTTTATTCTGAAAACTGTCCAAAATGTGAGTTGAACTTTATGCTAGATCTTTCTGACAATTGTGACAACTTGTAATAGGTTGTATCTGATGAAGGTCATAGAAAATCTAATCACATATACCCCTGTTCCTGCTTGAAAAGCTCAATTGACTATAAATGATGTTTGTGATTTGTTATGCGGTTATACCATTTTTCAACTCATTGTTGAATAATTTTCGGTTCTGCAGATTCATCTCAGGAGATGTGCCAGGAGGAAAAAGTATTGTACAAGTTAATATCTGGTCTTCACTCCTCAATATCAATCCACATAGCTTCTGATTATCTTCTGGACAAAAATACATATCTGGTTCTCCTTCTGCCTCATATCATGCGACTATTTTCTTTTCATGTCCATTTTGGTCTATTGTTTTCAATATCTAGGAAACTAGTTACTCTATAGTCATCTTCTCCCCCATATTGTGTTAAGTATATGCATACTGAATGATCCCAAGCATTTTCAAGCTTACTGTGGGTGGATAAGGTTAATTCTTAAGGGTGCAGAACTTCTTTTTTGTTGCAAGTAAAGGTGCTTTGTAAGTTTCAGTTAGCTTTATAAACTTGAGCAGTGGAGTCCAATAGAAGGCTATGATTAGTAGAAAATTATAACATCTGAAGATGGCTTCAGAGGGTATTTTGAACTTTAAAGCAAATTTGACTAGAGGTTTCATCACTCAGTCCTGTAAATTATGAATAGCATACAATGTGTGTGTCAACTGCCCCTTAAATTGTTTCCAGCCACTGATACTGCATCTTTCCCGGTTTCTCCTTCTATTTCATTTTTACACAAATTAGTATGCGTACTCAAATTTATGGTTAAACTCACTCTAACTGATTCTGCCCTTAATTTTTGAATCAGAACTGGGTGGACTTTCTAGGAGCTCACTCCCTGCAAAATAAGCCCTCAAGAAAAGAAATATAAATCCAATGATTTTTGATCAACTGTGCTGAGTAAACGATTAAGTTGTATCTGCAAATAAAATCAAAAAAGTTGTATCTGCAAATATAATTCGTGATGTTAGTGAAAATTGCTCAATTTGTATTTAACCTATGCTGCATACAAATTGCAGTGGGGGAAAAATCTGGAGTTGATGCATGACCGTGTTTTAAAATATCCAGATCGTGTCAAGAATTTGTACTTCACGTTCCTTTTTGTTCTCCGTGCAGTGACAAAAGTAAGTATTCTTGCTTGCCCTTGCTCTAACAATCAATTATTCATGCTAATATAAAAACTGGTTATCGTTGGGGTTTCCATGTGTTTTCTAGGCAGCAGATTACTTGAAGCAGGCTGAGTATAACACTGGTAACCATGAGGAAGACCTGAAAACACAGTCTTTAATGAGGCAGCTACTCTACAATCCGAAACTCCAAGCTGCATGTCCTCTACCATTAAGGCTTTGGCAAGGTCAAAGAGGACCCCAACTGAAGCAACAGATTCAAAAGCAATTCAGGAACATAAGGTTAATCTTGTTCAGTGAATTTTCTGCACCAATTACTATTTTATTTCAGACAAAACTGCAGGACCACCTCTGAACATTAATCATTTGATCCATAACTTGTGCAGTGCCTTGATGGATTGTGTGGGATGTGAGAAATGCCGGCTTTGGGGAAAACTTCAGATTCTTGGTCTTGGTACTGCATTGAAGATCCTATTTTCTGTGGAGGCTCAAATTCATCAGTATCAACCTGTGAGTACTTACAGCTCTTTTTTTAGTGACATATCAGCATACATGTATTATTGGTTTAAAGATTTGACTAGTTAGGTAGTTCGGAACAAGGCAAGAACTTTCTTGCAAAGGAGGACTAGAGAGTCTCTCTTTCTCACTGTTCCCTTTCTGTTGCAGTCACAGTTGCAGCTACAAAGAAACGAAGTTATTGCTCTGATAAATCTGCTAAATCGACTTTCTGAATCTGTCGAATTTGTTCGTCAAAGTGGAGCTTCAATGAAGAACGCTGTGGAAGAGGGGCATTTCGTTAAAACTCCTATACAAACTATCAATACATGGCAGAGAATATGGGAGTCAGTGATAAGTCTTAGGTATGTCTCATTTCGGCCTCTTGTTATTTGTTACGAACTATCATTCACAGTCAGTTGTAACTGATCCATGTTTGCAGATTAGTGAAGTCACTAGCGAAATAATTCTTCTCCCAACATATACCAAGTTTGAAAGTAATATAAACCATACCAGGCCAGAGTGTAACTGACCAAGTGTAGAACTAATGGATTGGAAACCAGTCTTTGAAGTCATACAGATGCCAACATAGAAGTACATAAAGTAACAGGCTTCAGCTTTGAATTGTAAGATCCTTTCTTATTAGGACCCGACCATACAAAAACCATGTCAAAAACCATTTCCAAGGTGGCTGCAATACTCCATATATGAACTGCTAGCTAAATCTTGGTGGATACGTAAACATATCTTATTTCACATTATTTGAAAGATACTATATACTTATAAAATTTGCTTGCTCAAGGTTACAATTTGTTCTCCAAGACAGAAAACGTACATGTACCAAATGATCTCAGGAGGATCATGAAACCAAAGGCATAACATCACAAATAGGCAACATAGAACGTACATACAAGCCAATGAATCTTTGAAAGACCTCATTGGCCTCTCTAAAATTAATTGGAATTAGCTAAGTTTATGGGTTTCGAGCCATAGAGAAAACCCCATACCCTTCTTTGCTCGAACGGAATCGTTGAAATTAAAGATGAGAACTATGCATAACCAGGCACATATCACATATGCCATAATACCCAAGGGGTGGTTCTTAGGTAAGATTACAAACATTCCAGAAGCAAATGCCATCATCATCCCTGTGATAGAATACTGAATCAAATTCTCAGGGGTAGCTTTGATGGATCTTAGGACAGTTGCTGCCACGAAATGTTCAAAGACCATTATAATCGAGAGAAAGAAGGAGAGTCCGTTGAAGACCATAAACAATTGGAAAGATGCCTTTCCATGTAAAGCTGCTATTCCGTTGCTGTTAAATCCTCCAGGAACTGTGAAAGCTGCTGCAAATGTGACTGTTGCGATAAGCATTGCTACCAGTAGATTGGTGTCAAATACTTTCAAGGCCTCATGCGAATAAGTTTGCAAGTTATTCTCTCGCTTGTCAGCAATGGCTGATGTGCAGGGTATGCCATGCTCCAGAGAATTTAGTTTCAGGAAACTTCTGAGGACGTTTTGTTCAAAATATGGCACGCCAATATGTGGAACATCAACATCTGAAGCTAAGACCTAAATCAAAGACAAGTTGCAGCCGTCACTATTCCGTCTATTCGTATGGAATTAAGTCAATAATTAACAATCAGCTCTTTTGAAATTTAAGTTGATATCACTAGATCAACAGCTGAAATATATAGTCATATCGAAATAAACAGCTGAAATCTATATAGGCTGCGGTTTACAAAAGTCTGCAAACGAAACCCGGTAAGAAAATCCGGAATAATCTACCTAAGCTAAAGAAACCACTAGAACATAAACTGGGAGCTCATTTTTAAGTAAGCCTACACAACAATGAAAAAAAATCTTGCCCCTTGATCCTAAAGAAAACAACAACAAACAAGGAAGTAGACCAATAATATTAATTCATGATATGTTGGCTAGGGGTGGGCGTTTTAACCCGAGGGCCCGAAAGCCCGGCCCGAAAAACCGGCCCGAAAAACTCGAAAAGCCCGAAACGGGCCGGGTTTTGATTTTCGAAAGCCCGAACCCGAAAAAGCCTGAACGGGCTCGGGCCCTGTTTTTCCGTGGCCCGAAAGCCCAAACTGGCCCGTTTCCTAAGTTCCTCTCTTCCTCTTCGCCTCAGTTCCTCTCTTCCTCTTCGCCTTCGTCTTCCACCATCGACATCACCCACAGTCCCACACTTCCTCTTCGCCTCAGCCCTCAAGCCCTCAGCTTCGTCTTCGACATCACCCACTTACCCTCAGCCTAAGCCCTAGAAGGGACTCTGCCGCCGACGACTATAGCCTCAGCCTCAGGTCACTCTTTCGATCTTTTCGCTTTCGATTTGAGTTTCAAGTTGGAGAATCTGATTGGTTTGTGTGAAAATTTGGGGGGAAATTGATGAACTGGAAGAATCGATTTCGTATTGGATTAGCTTGATCTGATAGGGATTAAGTTTGATTTGTGATTCGATCTGATAGGGATTAAGTTTCGATTTCGTATTTGAGGCGGCTATTCCATTTGGAGGAGGATTTGGGAACGGTTAACCTGGAGAAGAATTCAGAGAAGGGGCGCGGCGGAGAGGACCAGTTGGATTAGCTTGATCTGATAGGGATTAAGTTTGATTTGTGATTCGATCTGATAGGGATTAAGTTTCGATTTCGTATTTGAGGCGGCTATTCCATTTGGAGGAGGATTTGGGAACGGTTAACCTGGAGAAGAATTCAGAGAAGGGGCGCGGCGGAGAGGACCAGTTGGATTAGCTTGATCTGATAGGGATTAAGTTTGATTTGTGATTCGATCTGATAGGGATTAAGTTTCGATTTCGTATTTGAGGCGGCTATTCCATTTGGAGGAGGATTTGGGAACGGTTAACCTGGAGAAGAATTCAGAGAAGGGGCGCGGCGGAGAGGACCAGTCCAATTCGCGGAGGGCGTCGACCAAATCCTCCGCCGTGACGTTGCCCCAATCTATTCCCAAACCCTAACTGAGCTGAAACGCAGTCGTTTCGGAGAAAGAGAGAATCGGCTGAGAAACAAGAGATTGGAGGATGGTGGTGTCAGATTTTGAGCCCGAAAAAAAACCCGAACCGGCCCGAACCGGTTTTGGGTCGGTCCCTGAAGTTCGGAAAGCCCGAACCGGCCTGAACCAGAAATTTCGGGCTTTGGGTCGGGTTACACAATTTTTAGGCCCGGCCCGACCCGTTCCCACCCCTAATGTTGGCTAATAGCCTAATAGCTTCAGTTATTCTCTAATAGATACTTTGGAACCGCCAACTATTTAGCAACTCATTAACAAAATATAGTTAATATATTTATTCATACGCTAATTAGCTTCGTACATATTATGAATCTAATGAGTTATTATCTCTAGAGCGCTGCTCTATATTTATATTTAACATTTTATACCACCTGCCAATAATCTCATGTTTTGTATTTTTTTTTTCTTAAGAGAAAAAATCATTGATGTTATGCTTACCTTTCTCATATTGTCGTTTTTGAAAATGTCCATTGCCATTGATAATTCCTTATTGATAGCGATTTTGTTTACTCTACGGTCCTTCATTAATATGAGTGCCATGATACCTTCTCCGTAAATGGCAGCCAGATGCAAAGCAGTGTTTCCATCTTTATCTGCTTCATTTATAAGTCCTTCAAGTTTTGGAGAACTCAATATCCACCTGACAGCACTTCCGTGGCCTCCCAGAATTGCAGCATGAAGAATGGTTTGCCCTTTATGATTGACCAAGTGACAAGAATCAGGTCGACATCGAAGCAACTCTTCCATTACTTTGGTCTGGCCTGCATAGGCCGCAACATGGAGAGCTGACATTCCAGATTTGTCTAACATGTAAGCAACAGAACTACTACCTTCCATCAACAATCGACTCGCTTCAACGTTCCCACTCAATGGTGGTCGGGCTTTCTTTTTATAATCAAAAGACTTTAGACTTTCGAGTACACTGTACATGAGAAACAACAGGATCCAAGGATCTGGATCTTGTCATTGAATATACTGGTACTGATTTATCAACAATTCATCCACCAGTTATATATGTACTTTGAGGTGTTTGCAGCCAATCTTCTTTCTTGTAGCAATTTTAGAGTCGATATATATGTAGGATGACCGCCAGCTGTATACCAAAATATATAAGAAGTAACTGATCAAGTAGGAACAATTAATGAGACTTATTGACTTCACTAAAATATTAAAATATAATAGTGACTTAGACTTTTGGGAGGAATCCTTACCCTAGCCTCCTCTCAAAAATATGGTTCTCTCTCCTCATGGAGAATCTCATCGACAGCAAAAACTAGGGTTTCGTGGTGGAGGCTGCAAATCATCTCCTAAGAAAAAGAAGGTCACTCATTTCTCTTGGCTAAATTTTGGTGTTGGCTACTTGGTTTGTTGGTACTCAAATCTGGTTGGCTTTGGCCTTCTTTTCTTGGCTGTTTTGGTCTTTGCTTGTGTCATTGGTTTGGATTTCTTGTGTCGGGATTCAGATTTTGTCGCTAACGGTGCTTTTGGAGGAAATTCAGATATAATTTTAGATTTGAAATTCATTTTGGTTTTGGTGAAGGGTAGCGCAACCTTATTTCATAGGGGTGATGTACCCGATCGTCATGGGTTTCAGATGTTTGATGAGAATATTGATGGCCTACCTGTGAAGACCGAGTTCCTGAATTCCTTTGTCTTCATGGGATATGTGGTGTGGTGGGGTGGTGCTAATTGTGGTAGTGGCGGCTCCTCTGATGGCGACAACTTCCAAGACGGCGGGGTTGTGGAGTCTGCTAGGGTTTCTGAGAGTTTGGACTTGTGAGTTTTTTTCGCTTCATTTGGTTCGATTCTTTTTAGAGCTGAACTAGTACTTTGATTTGGGCTAAACAAGTGAGGGAGGAGTTTTCTGCTCTTGTTGCTAGTTTAGATTAGTTTTGAATATGATCACAGTGTTTTTGGGTATTTGGTTGTTACACTTTATTATTGCTTCTAAATATTCTGAGCACTGAATTTTGTGCTTCAATTCATGATGAAAAGGTAAGTGTATTCGTGGCTCTATTAGCCTAGGTTTTAGGTTGGTGTATCATAAGCTAAGCAGCACGGACATGAGTGTCCAATACAGACTCGATTCGATACGTGGACACGTCAAAATCAATTTTTGTTCCGACACGAACACGGGGTGGACACGATAATTAAATAATGAATTAATTTCAGTTTACCTACTTGAACTTTGGTTGAATCATCACTTCAATCCCTATACTTTTGATTTCATCAACTACACCCCTATACTTTCTAAATTAATCAACTAATACTAATTTTGTAAATTCCGTACAAACGATCTATCAATACCAAAGGCTTTTTGGTATCTTTTCCCTACATTAATGCACCGTTACCATATTACGATTATTAATAAAGCTAAACAATTCATATAATCAAGTTGAACAATAGAAAATAAACAAAAACAAATCATATATGGTAAAACAAAAAGAAATCACTATATATGATTTGTTTTCTATTATTCAACTTGATTATATGAATTGTTTAGCCTTGTTTATAATCGTAATATGGTAACGGGGCATTAATGTAGGGAAATAGTACCAAAAAACCTTTGGTATTGATAGATTGTTTGGACGAAATTATAAAATTGGTATCAGTTGATTAATTTAGGGAAGTACAAGGGTGTAGCTGATGAAATCAAAAATATAGGGACTGAAATAATGATTGAGTCAAAATTCAAGTAGGTAAACTGAAATTAATTCTTAAATAATATTATATATATATATATATATTATATATATATATATATATATATATATAACTGTAAAAGATTTGATCTGGGCACCAATCTCCTTCTCCAATCTCTTCCGGCATCATGCAACGAAGATCGACGGCGCCAATCTATGTCCAATCCCAACAGGTCTGTGCAGGATCGAGCACGCCTTGTTTTCTATTCGACTCGATCATGTATCCCAAATCAAAGAGGTTTATATATACCATGGACTGTCTAGTTTGCTAGACCTGCTGGGATTCGACTTGAATAGAAAACAAGTGAAAATAAGATCAACGACGCCTGCCCAGTCTAGCGCAGCTAAAGATTTGTTAAAATTTTAAGAAAAATGGGGTGAAATTGAAGTAATGAGTTAAAAGATCATTCTTGTAGGTTTTGGGAGGTCCCTGTAGAAGAACAAAAAACTTAGGTTTTGGTGGATTTAAAGAACTTTAATTCACTTACGATCCTTAACTACTTGTTAAAAATTAGGGGAAAATGCAAGAAAAAATAAGGGAAAATTAATGATATGAAAAAAAAGTTCACTCCCGTTTATATTAGGAGGACCCTAGAAGGATAAAAATTGGGTTTTGTTAGATTTCGAGAACGTCAAAAATCGACCGAATCTTGATGATTTGTAAAAATTCCAAGAAAAATGAGGTGAAATTGAAGCAATAAGTTAAAAGTGTTGTAGGAGAAATAGATTGATAAATCTCTCTCTGTTTATTCATTGATAAGGAGGCCTTTATATAGGCATTACATCAAGTATCCCTGGCGAACAGGGATTCCCTATCTAATAGAGTATCTAGACTACAAGTCTTATTAGGACAAGACACACCACGGAAGTTACGGAGTTAACCTTCCTTGAACACTCCCCCTTGTGTCGCGTCCTCAATGGTGCATGAACCGTTGCCTCGTTAAAACCTTTGCCAGCAAACAAAAACCTCTTGGGCAAAAATAAAAGCATGGTCTAAGGAAAGAGAGTACAACGCACCAACTACAAGTATGTGAGACATGCATAACTAGGCTCCCTCTGAAGTCTAGATGAGAACTCCCCCTGATAGTCAATCAGTCTTCGAGTTCGGATAAGCGACACATTCCAATGCGCTTTACATGCTTCATAAATGTAGATTTAGGTAGAGACTTGGTGAACAGATCCGCTGCATTTTCTTCTGAGCTGACTTGCTTCACTTGAATATTCAAAGTCTCTTGCTGCTGCTGATTGTAGAAGAACTTAGGCGAAATGTGTTTAGTATTGTCACCCTTAATGTATCCCAACTTCATCTGCTCAATGCATGCAGCATTATCTTCAAATATGCAAGTTGGTCCCATCGTAGTAGACTCAAGTCCACTAGACTCTCGAATGTGAGATATAACTGAGCGAAGCCAAATACATTCTTTGACTGCTTCATGTAGTGCAATAATCTCAGCATGGTTCGAGGAGGTAGCAACAAGGGTTTGCTTGGTTGATCTCCAAGATATCGCCGTATTCCCAATGGTAAAAACATAACCTGTTTGGGAACGTCCTTTGTGTGGATCTGACAAATATCCAGCATCAGCAAATCCTACCATCACATCATTTGGTGTATCTGAGTAGGAGGGGGTATCGCCAAAGCCGTATCGGGACCACGACTTAGCATCCGCGGGTCCGGATAAGTTGGCGGATATGGCTGCAAGATGGCGGATGGATGAACCAAAGCCAGTCTTGGCGGATATGGCTGGCGGATGGCGATCCGAGCCATGGTTTGTGCTGTTAGATGCAAGAGATCGACTAGGTGTCGAATCCTGATGAGTGTATCGATAGTACCACTACCAGATATGGGAGAATAGCCGACGAAATTTTTTTCGTCGGCTATGCCAAAATTTCGTCGGCTATACCCTTTACCGACGAATTTTTCGTCGGCTATAAGTCGTCGGAAATACGCCGTCGGTAATACCAATGGCCGACGAAATTTTCAATTTCGTCGGCCATTCCAAGTATAGCCGACGAATTATGGCCGACGAAAATGATTTCGTCGGCTATGCTTGGTCAAATATATTAATATTTTAAAGTTATAGCCGACGAAATTTGAGCTATTTCGTCGGCTATACTTAGAGAATAGCCGACGAAATATATTAATTTCGTCGGCTATGCTTTGGAATTTTTTTTTTTTTTGGAGTATAGCCGACGAAATATATTAATTTCGTCGGCTATGCTTTGGAAATTTTTTTTTTTTTGGAGTATAGCCGACGAAATAATGTCAATTTCGTCGGCTATAACTGCATTTTGGGCAAAAAAAAATACCGGAGGCCGGAGGAGGGGAAGGAGGAGGCCGGAGGAGGAGGGGAAGGAGGAGGAGAAGGAGGAGGGGAAGGAGGAGGCCGGAGGAGGAGGGGAAGGAGGAGGAGAAGGAGGAGGGGAAGGAGGAGGCCGGAGGAGGAGGGGAAGGAGGAGGCCGGAGGAGGAGGGGAAGGAGGAGGAGAAGGAGGAGGAGGGGAAGGAGGAGGAGGCCGGAGGAGGAGGGGAAGGAGGAGGCCGGAGGAGGAGGGGAAGGAGGAGGAGAAGGAGGAGGAGGGGAAGGAGGAGGAGAAGGAGGAGGCCGGAGGAGGAGGGGAAGGAGGAGGAGAAGGAGGAGGAGGGGAAGGAGGAGGCCGGAGGAGGAGGAGAAGGAGGAGGAGAAGGAGGAGGAGAAGGAGGAGGCCGGAGGAGGAGGAGGAGAAGGAGGAGGAGGGGAAGGAGGAGGAGGGGAAGGAGGAGGAGAAGGAGGAGGAGGCCGGAGGAGGGGAAGGAGGAGGCCGGAGGAGGAGGAGGAGGAGGGGGAGGCCGGAGGAGGAGGCCGGAGGAGGGGAAGGAGGAGGAGGATGCCGGAGGAGGAGGAGGAGGAGGAGGGGAAGGAGGAGGCCGGAGGAGGAGGAGGAGGAGGCCGGAGGAGGGGAAGGAGGAGGCCGGAGGAGGAGGAGGCCGAAGGAGGGGGAGGGAAGGAGGAGAGAAAAAAGGCGGGAGGATTTAAAAGATTTAGAATGAGAATAGCCGACGAAATTAATATATTTCGTCGGCTATACTTAGAGAATAGCCGACGAAATATATTAATTTCGTCGGCTATACTTAGAGAAAAAGGCGGGAGGATTTAAAAAATTTAGAAGGAGAATAGCCGACGAAATTAATATATTTCGTCGGCTATACTTAGAGAAAAAGGCGGGAGGATTTAAAAAATTTAGAAGGAGAATAGCCGACGAAATATATTAATTTCGTCGGCTATACTTAGAGAAAAAGGCGGGAGGATTTAAAAAATTTAGAAGGAGAATAGCCGACGAAATTAATATATTTCGTCGGCTATACTTAGAGAATAGCCGACGAAATATATTAATTTCGTCGGCTATGCTTTGGAAATTTTTTTTTTTTTTTTTTTGGAGTATAGCCGACGAAATATATTAATTTCGTCGGCTATGATTTGGAAATTTTTTTTTTTTGGAGTATAGCCGACGAAATACAATGTTTCGTCGGCTAAACTCAGAGAATAGCCGACGAATTGCAATGTTTCGTCGGCTATTCTATGAAAACATACTAAAATGCCGTTTTGAGGACCTAAACGAACTCGAAAGCCCGAAAAAGCCCACACGTCGTAGCAAAGCTACGAGTTTTGTTCCTGGCGTCGTTCCCTTTCCGGAATGGTATCACAATCATCATTCGGACGCCGGATGCCAAATCTACAGTAAACCGGGTTTTGACTGATTTCATTATTTCGGCACACAGATTTTATCGGAATCTTGTCATTTTTCAACCGTAGACGTATTTCATTATTTCGGTCATATCTTATTTGACGACATATTTTCATTTGAAGACTCAGCGTATAGTAACTATTTGAAACGATACATTCACTTAAACGTTTAGTAAACAAGTTAAGGAACATTAGTGCATATGTTCCGATTTTGAATATAAAAGTTTGGAAAATCTATTCCAACCGTCAGATATCACCGTTAAGATTAAATACATGTATGAAAAAAAATCTAACTACATCTGACAACGTTAAAGGCTCGATCGGGACGGTCAACCGGGTGAGTCGACCCTTCAAACGCTTAGAAATGGTAATTGGCCTGTCTAAATGACGTTTTTTGGCCTGACCTTCAACAGATAATAGTTTCAAATCGATGAGACGCAACTAATCGTATAAAAATTTTCCTCAAAATATTTACCGACCGTCAGGCTACCCATAGAAAAACGGAAGTAAAAAACAGTTAACCGCAACATTCGGCACACAGATTTTGTCAGAATCTTATCATTTTTCAACCGTTGACGTATTTCATTATTTCGGTCATATCTTATTTCACGACACATTTGCATTTAAAGGACGAAGCAATGGTTTGTCGATAGTGATAGAAAATGGAAGCTGTTTTTTTTTTTTTAATCATAGCCGACGAAATCAAACCTAGTACTCGTCGGCCATACTTCCAAAAATTTTCGTCGGCTTAAATATGAATATAGCCGACGATTTTTTTTTTACCAACGAAAAAAAAAATTCGTCGGCCATTCTAGGGGAATAGCCGACGAAAATTTTTTTTAGCGACGAAATTTTTTTTTGGCGACGAAAAAAAAATTTCGTCGGCCATTCTTGGGAATAGCCGACGAAATTTTTTTTTCGTCGGCCGTTTTTTTTTATTTCGTCGGGAAAAGCCTTTTTTCTGGTAGTGTACAAGCCCATGTCAAGGGTTCCTTTAAGGTATCGGAAGATGTTCTTGATTCCAACCCAATGACGTTGTGTTGGCGCAGAGCTAAATCTAGCTAACAAGTTCACAGAGAAAGCGATGTCTGGTCTAGTACACTGAGCTAAGTATAACAAAGCTCCAATCGCACTAAGATATGGATATTCAGCTCCCAAGACCTCTTCGTCATCTTCTTTCGGACGAAAGGGATCTTTGTTGATATCCAGACTTCTAACGACCATGGGAGTGCCTGTAGGATGCATAACTTTGTCCATGTTAAATCGCCTGAGCATCTTTCGGACATATGCAGACTGGTGTATAAAAATTCCACCACTTCGGTGCTCTAGTTCTAAGCCTAGGCAAAACCGAGTCCTTCCCAGATCTTTCATCTCGAATTCGGATTTCAAATAGCTAGCGGTCTCATTGATCTCATTCAGAGTTCCAATGATGTTCATATCATCGACATAGACGGCTATAATGGCAAATCCTGAACTTGTTCTCTTTATGAACACACAAGGGCACAACTCATCATTCTTGTATCCTTTCCCAATCAAGTAATCACTTAACCGTGTGTACCACA
This sequence comes from Potentilla sterilis, assembly GCA_963682095.1. Taxonomy (NCBI): domain Eukaryota; kingdom Viridiplantae; phylum Streptophyta; class Magnoliopsida; order Rosales; family Rosaceae; genus Potentilla; species Potentilla sterilis. The sequence continues at coordinate 42,531,627 of OY821759.1, forward strand.
TCCTACCAGATTGTCGGAGTCCATATAGAGATCGTCTCAACCTGATAGCAAATGAACTTCGTGGTTTTTGCTCACTTGACTTGGGTAACGAAAGTCCTTCTGGCACTTTCATGTACATCTCCGTATCTAGGTCCCCATAAAGATACGCAGTTACAACATCCATAAGCTGCATATTGAGTCTCTCTGAGACTACCAAACTTATTAAGTATCGGAAGGTAATAGTATCCATGACAGGAGAATACGTCTCCTCATAATCAATTCCAGGGCGTTGAGAAAAACCTTGCGCCACGAGTCGAGCTTTATATCGCTGGACTTCGCCATTCTCATTGCGCTTTCTGACAAAGACCCATTTATGTCCAACAGGCTTCACGTTCGGCGGTGTAGGCACAACCGGTCCGAAAACTTGCCTTTTCTTTAGAGAGTCTAGTTCAGCCTGGATTGCTTCTTCCCACTTCAGCCAATCCGCCCTATGTTGACATTCATCAACAGTGCGGGGTTCCATATCGTCGTCGTCAATGACTTCTTGAGCAACGGCGTAGGCGAATGCATCATCGATATACATGGAATTTCTTTCCATCAGATTGTGCATGCATAAGTAGTTTAGTGAGATTTCCTTGTTCTCCAACATCAACAGTGAGTCTGAGGCGTCCCCCAGATGATTCCGAGTTGATTCTTGGACATAGGTATAGTCGGAGACAATCTCGTGTGACGGCGTCACAGTATCAATGATGAACGGATCGCTTTGTGCCTGGACACATGTCCTCTTTCTAGGTACATTGTCTTTGGAACCGATTGGTCTCCCCCTCTTTCTAGGAGGATCCGAAGTCGACGCCGGCTCTCCACTTGGAGGTGCCGAGCCTAGGCTGCCGATGGCACCTAGGGCTGCGGGTCCGAGACCGGCGGAGCGTGCTCGCGCATGGCGAGGAATGTTAAGCCTTGCAGGTACATTCGCAGCAGGTATGGTTGATCTTGTCACTTTCGCAATATCAGTAAAGGAGTCGGGCATCGTATCCGCCACCTTTTGTAGTTCTAATATGCGTTGTATTTCAGTCTCACACTGAGACGTACGGGGATCATAATGAGACATAGTGGGAGAGAACCACGTCAATTCCTGACGTTCATTTGGGACGGATGCGGCCCCATCTCCCCCTAACGGCGGGAATGATGTCTCATCAAAGTGACAATCTGCAAATCTTGCAGTAAACAGATCACCTGTCATAGGCTCTATATAGCGGACAATAATTGGTGCTTCATATCCAACATAAATAGCTGATCGTCATTGTGGACCCATCTTGGTACGCAGTGGAGGCGTGATAGGCACATATACGGCACAACCAAAAGTACGCAGATGCGAAATATCAGGCTCGTAACCAGTTACCAACTGGTACGCACTAAATGGTTGGCTATCTGTGGGTCGTAGACGAATAAGCATAGCTGCATGTAATATTGCATATCCCCATGCCGAAACTGGCAAGTTTGTGGCCATGACAAGAGACCTAGCTACAAGCTGTAGTCTCTTGATAGCGGCTTCTGCAAGACCGTTCTGAGAATGAACGTGGGGTACGGGATGTTCAACTTCAATCCCAACTGACATGCAATAGTCATCAAAACACTTTGAGGTAAACTCTCCAGCATTATCCAGTCTGATGGACTTAATCGGATTGTCCGGGTGGTGAGCCCGAAGCTTAATAATCTGAGCTAGGAGTTTAGCGAATGCAGCATTCCTCGTGGACAACAACGCTACGTGTGACCAACGCGTTGATGCATCAACCAGAACCATGAAATATCTAAATGGTCCGCATTCTGGTGTTATAGGTCCACAAATATCACCTTGTATTCGTTGTAGAAACGGAATATTCTGTTTATTATCAATAGCAAAAGATGGTCTTGCTTGAAGTTTTGCTAGTGAACAAGCTTTACAAAACGAACGATGAGCATTAGACATCGCTACAGAAGCATGAGAAGCAGGAGGGGACCGAACCTCTCCTTGGAACCGAGAGGCGGCTATCGACGGCACGGCCGAACCGAGGCCGAGGCGCCCTCTGTGCTTTTGTGATCGGAAAAATGGATGACCGTGGGAGCATTTCAAAATACGGATCATCAGATCACGACCCGGATGACCGAGTCTATCATGCCAAAGCTTATAAGCATCAGAATCACATAATATAACAACATGAGATTCGTTGGCTCGAATGGTTGTGAAATACATGCCATTGCGAACTCGCTTACACTTCTCCACAATGCGAGTGCGCATAGATTGAGTGGAGGTGATCAACAGATATTCAGTTCCATCTTCAACATAAGTGCTGAGGTGATAGTCATTGTCACGCACATCCTTGAAAGCTAGCAAGGTTCTTGGCGCCTTAGGCGCATATAGGGCGTCCTCTACCCGAATCTCAGTGCCATTTGGCAGTAAGAATTGAGCAGTGCCACGACCCTTAATTACGGGTCCAGTTCCTGTCATCGTAGATAACGACGATTCTCTTGGCGTAAAATCCGAAAACAATTGCCGATTCCTCAGAATCGTGTGAGTTGTTGCACAATCCAACAAACACTCAATCTCGCCTTGATACATCTACAAAAACAATGTAAATTGAATCAATAGTCTACTTTAGACTTTGGCGAACACTTTAAAGTAAGTGTACTGAGACAATATATCATCACAAAATGAAGTGCATTAAGGCCAATAACATAGCCATGGCAACGACAAAACTTGAGAGAAAGATATAAGCCGCATTTTAATCACCGAGTATCACCATTAATAATCATAGCCTAGGTCAGAGATTGAGACCGGACACCGTCGTAGGTGGCGTGGCCGAGCCAAGGCCGAGGCCAAGGAAAAGGCCGGGGCCAAGCCAAAGCCGAAGCTGTGGTAAGGCCAAAGCGACCCAGAGGCCGAGCCGAAGCAAGGCGAGTGGTGAGAATCGGTCAGGCATTGAGGCAATGCGATGCGACGGTTGAGCTAAATCTGAAGCATGACGAGTCCGAAGACACTTCGTTGCCGAGCCATTGATGCAAAAGTTGCATTTGTTCGATAGGCTATCGATTGTTGGTTTCAAAAACCGGATTCGGTGCTGAGCCAAGCTGGCGATTGGCCATGGCGAGTGAGGCCTAGCGAGTCGCGGCCAAGCGTTTAGGCTTTGGCGAGCGAGGTTTGGCGGATCGCAGCCAAGTTGGCGGATCGCTGATCGTGGATCGCGGATTAGTTGGCGAATAGACATGGCGAGCGAGGCCTAGCGGATCGCGACCAAGTTGGCGGATAGCGAATCGCGGATCACGGATCGCGGATCTCGGATCGCGGATCGTGCATCGCGGCTCGCGGATGGCGTATCGCGTATCGCGGCTCGCGTATCGTGGCTCGCGGATGGCGTATCGCGTATCGCGGCTCGCGGATCTCTCCTTTTGTCTTTGTGATTTTTTTTTATTTTTTTTTTTTCGGATATGAGTTAACATCACCAGAATTTTGGTGAACTCAAAATGATTATGCCATTGAGAATTGGACGTATTGAACCAATTTTGCTTTCAGGGATGTAAAAATCTCAAATCATTCGTAGAATAAGATAGATTTTATTGATGACAACTCAAGAATATATCAAGGTTGTTCTAAATAGAACGACTTATCGAACAAAGTCGTGATTTATTGACTATTCTGTCAAAATAACAATCAAAATCAAACTTGAACACGTATCTCATGACCTAAGTCAAATACTTATTCATAGTCTGGAGTATCATACTCCTGAGTCCTACGTTTCTTGGTAGGTTGGAAGTCATCGATGGCGAAGTTCGTATTTTCCTCATCGTATACTTCTTCCTCAAAGTCTCCTACATAGTGTGCTTCTTGTTCTATGTATTGTTTGTGTTTCTTGTAAGCGGCTTGAATATCTCTGCTTGCTATGCAATCGCGTTGGAGATGATTCTTAGAACCACATTTGAAGCAAGGAGCCGAAGCATTGTTCGGCGTATGGCCACCACGCCTGGGACCGGAACCAAAACTGTTCCTCCCTCTGGGAGCGGCGGCTCTGCCATCATCCCTTGTCCAAGAAAGCGGTCGGCCACGGCCGACGCCTCTTCTCCCTCCTCGTCCGCCACGTATTGCTCTTGGCGTACGTGGTGGCGGTGCTTGACGTTCATGAGGTTGATGCTTCTGCTTAAAAGCTTTACCACGGGCTTGATGAGATTCCGCAATGAATTTCGGTCCTCGAGGCCTCTTATTGGTGGTAAGAATCAACTCATGGTACCTCTCCTTTCTTTGAAGCACATTCATCAAATCGCTGAAGGTTTTGATGGTGCCTTTCTCACGGAGATCGCGGTACTGATGCGACAACATGGACGCAGATTCTGGGAACGTCGTGAAAGTCTTCTCCATCATATCATCATCGGTCTTTTCGACCCCACAAAAGCTCAAATCAGATTGCAAGTTTAGCATAGTCTGATGATATTCCTGGACGGAATCAAAATCCAGTAAGCGGATTTGCTCCCAATCAGACATGAGGTCTGGGAGTTGTGCGTCATGCACATTGTCGAAGCGGTCCTTGAGGATATCCCATAGCTCTTTGGGATCAGTTTTCCTCAGGTATTGCTTCTTGAGCGTCGGATGGATATGGCGCCTGAGAAACATCAGGGCTTGTGCTTTCTGTTCAGGAGAAGCGTGTAAGCTTTCATCCTCAGGAGGGTTGATGGTGGCAGTAAATCTTTTACCAATGAAAGTGTTCTCAACATCTGAGACCCACCTCTTGTATTCCTTGCCTTGGACATCCAAGATGTCAAATTCTGGACGCTGAGTGTCAGCCATCTACAGAACACAAACAGGGAGACGTTAGTATATTTGAATACTAATCAAGTTTGATTGTTCTTTTAGAACAGTGCCAAGATATATCATGGTCACATAAATCGATGCTTAACGTGACTTCAAGTCACAATCGATATCTTCCCTTTGTTTTCTTTCCAAAAAAGAATAATACGTTATGGTTCACAGTGACATCACAGTCACAAGCATAACGGTGGCCGGTAACATCACAGTTACCCCAATAAACGTTGGCACCGGGGTGACTAAATCCCCGTATGCCGTCCCGAGAAGCGATAGAATCGGGATGAAGAAGCAGGGACACGGAAAGGTCCCGGAAGAAAACAAAACCCAACTATTGAAATTTTCATAAACGGGAACGTTTATAAAAATATTTACCTCTTCAAGAGAAGCTTGATCAAACGAAACTTGACTCTTGGGGAAGCTTGTTTTCTTCGATTTTTCTTGATTTCTTCTCAACCACGAATAAGGGTTCGCGGATCGCTTGCTTGGCTTGCGAGCAATCTTGATCTTCTGGTGGATGCGTGCAAAAAGTAGCACGCAAGGGAGAGCTGCTGGCGAGCGGGTTGTCTGCCTAGAGGCAGAGGAGAAGTAGTACGCGAAGGTACAAAGCGGCAGGCGAGCAGCGCAGATGCTGCTGAGAAGAGGCCGACGGTGCCGAAGGGAAGAATCGGCGGCCGACGGTAGGTTAGGGTTTCGAAAAAAAATTCGGAATTAGGGTTTCTAGGGTTTCTTAGACGGGAGGCTAGAGCAATGTGCTGATAACGTGTTGTAGGAGAAATAGATTGATAAATCTCTCTCTGTTTATTCATTGATAAGGAGGCCTTTATATAGGCATTACATCAAGTATCCCTGGCGAACAGGGATTCCCTATCTAATAGAGTATCTAGACTACAAGTCTTATTAGGACAAGACACACCACGGAAGTTACGGAGTTAACCTTCCTTGAACAAAAAGATAATTCTTGTAGATATTGGAAGGTCCTTAGAAAACTAAAAAGTTGGGTTTTCGTATATTTAAAAGAACCTCAATTCATTTACGATCCTTAATTACTTGTTAAAAATTTGAGATAAATGCAAAGAAAAATGAGGGAAAATTAATGATGTGACAAAAAAGTTTACTCCCGTTGGTATTAAGCCGCTAGCCCTGTGCCGCTCTAAATCTGGCGGCCCTCCTCACCGTTCCGACGACGACTACGGAGATCGATATCGAGAATGTGTTCGGCGTCGCCCCAGCACATCTCCGAGTTAAATAGGGCCACTGTCCATCGCCGATGAGCTTGACGACGAGAACTTGATTGTCTGCTGAGGTTGACGACGACCAAAAGGCGACGATGCCTCCATTGTCCATCGCCGACGAAGCCTAGCGCCGCCCCGATCGACGGCCTCTGCAGCTAACGTGTTCAATCCTAGCAGGTTTGTGCAGGACATGGACGTGTCAAATCCGTTTTCAAAAGAAATTCACATGTCCAAGCGTATTTTGTCGTGTCTAGGGATGTCTGTGTCAGTGCCCGCGTCCGACAAGCGACACACCAACCACCAGACGTGTCCGTGCTACTTAGGTAATAAAGGATAACTCTTATAGATCGACCTTGATGAGTGTGTTATTTTTATACTGCTTACTGAATAAAAGTTTGTTGACTTTCGATTGAAAAAATTAATGAGACTTATCCTTAAATATTATGCTACTTATCCTTAATCTGGGTTTATCTTCCTCTAGGAATTTCTATCCAATTTGGCAACTGAGTTTTCTCCCTTTCAGTTCAATCTGGGTTTCTCTTTTACCGGCTCCTATCCAATTTTGGGTACATCAAAGAATCTTGTTGGCTGATGATCACTCTTGTTAAATCTAGATCTACCATGTTCAGTTTCGCATTCGCTTCCGACCTCAATCATTCTCCGCCTACCTTCCCGTCGTCCCCGGCTTCCCGGATTGACGCGCAGCCGGCGGTCGCCTCCGCCTCGACTTGTCGCTAGAGCTCCTGACTGCAATGAGTTTTCTAATGAAGAAATAAAGGGCTTTTATTTCATTTTTTTCTATTTAAAAAAGGGTAAGAAAGGAAACAGAAAAATCAAATTTTTATGAGCTTCTCTGCTTGCCACTCGGCGTGATGAGATTGAGTGTGGCTCATTCACACCCAAGATGAGTGAGCTTGGGTACACAACTAACTGTAAAAATAAAGAATAGATCCTGAGCATGTGGTACACATCAACAAGAACTAATCTAAGTTTCTTAGCAGAGACAAAACTGACATAGTGCAGGCCGGTAGCTTCGGCTTCAATTAGTAGCGCCATTATATTACACGGTTTCGGAGCCAATGGACCCTCTTCCCTCTGCTTATTTGAATCAGAGACTTCAGCACAGGGATGATGGCTAATATTAATAAAATGCCACAAATTACGGCGAGCATAATATCAACCCAAGTGGTACCAAATAAAAATTCAAGCACATTTCCATCGTAGTGTCTCGGCTGCACTGCTAACGTGCCAGAAAAAAATGCGACCACCATTCCTGCAATCGAATACTGAATGAGACTTGATGGTGTGGGTAGATGGATGGACAACACAGTTATCGGCGTTGATTCGTTATAGATTGCAAGAATTGAGATGTAGAAGGACACTGCATTGAAAAACTGAAACACTTTGAAGGTTGCCCTCTCATATAAAACAGGCATTCCGTCGTCTTTAAATCCTCCAGGAACATTGGTGAAAGAAGCCGCAAATGTGATGGTTGCAATCAGCGTTGCTACAAGGAGCTTGGTGTCATTTCTTTTCAAGGCATTTCGATCATCGACAGGAGCTTGCTGTTGTTTATCTCTGGTCTTGTCTGTATCCTTCTCCAAAGACTCCAATTTGTCAAAGTCTCGACTGACTTGTTGTTGAAAAAATGGCACGCCAACGGAGCACCCCAGGTTGTGCAATACCATGCCACTGCGAATTGTTTCCTTCAAACACAAGGTAAGCACAATATCTTAGTCTTTAAAGACAGATAAAATGAGTTAAAGCTTAGTACTTGTTGTGTTGCATACCTTTTCATCAATATTCTCACCAAGAAACATGTCAATAGGCTTCGAGAATTCCTTATTAATAGCAATCATGTCCACTCTCCGATCGCCAGACAGAACTTTTATAATTTTATGATTTTGCTGAAGGGCAGCCAAGTGCAAAGGAGTGTTCCCATCGTTATCTGCTTCATTTATAATCGCCGCAAGCTTAGGCGTCTTCAATATGTACTCCACAACATTCACTCGTGCACCCAAGACTGCCGCATGTAAAGCCGTTTGGCCTTTGCCATTCAGCAAATCACATATATCAGGCCGCCACCGAAGCAGCTCCTCCATTATTTTGGTGTGGCCTGCATGAGCTGCTACATGGAACGCTGACATTCCAGACTTGTCTAAGATATAAGATGCAGAACTATCACATTGCATTAGCACTCTAGTCGCTTCAAGGTTCCCTCTAAATGCTGCATAGTGTAAGGGAGTCCAGCCAAGTGCATCCACGTTTTTAATCATCTCAGGATTTCTGGACACCATAGTTCTCACAATGCCTAGCATATATTACACTGAAGAATTAGAATCAAGCAATACTATGCCACCACCAAAGTTACAAGGAAAAACTCAACAATGAACGCATTCTTTTGAACTAAAGCTATTCATTGGACAGATACTAAGGTATATGTAAGGGTTCTAAGCTTTTAGTTGATTAGTAAGTCAAAGCTTGAAAAGTGAAAATAAACTATGCATATGTAAGGGGATCGAGGTAGATATACCTTTGCTGGTGAGGTTGCTGCGAGTTACAGCGGCGTGCAAAGCCGTCACACCATTAGTCCCTCTAAAACAAGGACACACCGGAGACTCATTCAACAGATACAAAGCAATCTCTGCAGACCCCTTCCTAGCAGCCAAGAACAAAACCGATTCATTCGCGCTATTAGTCAAACAACACAGTTCAGGATCAGCTTCCATCAACATAACAACCACCCCAAGATGACCGTAACGCACTGCCACATGCAGAGCCGTATCCATTTCCATATTCGTAACCCGAAGTATCGGCTTCCGGTGGCCGATTTCCTCATCAGCTTCTCTAATGTGTAACGCTCTTGCTTGATCGATAAGGAAGTCGACTATTTCATGACAGCCAACTCTAGCGGCCACGTGAAGAGGCGTGTCACCCTTTTTGTTGGCGGCCCAAAACAGAGCAGGGGAATAGTGATGTGGGACTTGTCTGAAGAACTCAATCTGTTTGAACTCGGCGGCGATGTGGAGAATGTTGTTGTCTTTAGGCGTTTTCTGGAGGAGAAGATCGTGGTTTGACAACACGTCGCCGTCTCTGATCCGTCTCAAGAAGCTGACATCTCCCAGCGTCGCCGCCTCATACAGGTAAGGATCCATGGTGGTTATGGATGACTCCTCCTAGTCCTAACTTGGTAGTTAATTATTAGCTAGTCGACTCGAATGAATCAAAGGGGTGAGAGGTTATAAGATTGGGGAAGAAGAAAGAAGCACATGACATGAGGGAGAAGAATGGCAGCTTGATTTTGTTGATAAACTTAAATATGGTGGAGAATGGTCAACATCCAAGATCAAAGTGAGGTGTTTGACTTGACATCACAGAGGAACTGAAAGAAATGAAATTGTCAGTCAATATTGGCAGCGATGCTGATTGATACATATATGATATATCTAACATTTCATGGCGACGGGGATGGACGACTCGCAAAACTAACCAAAGCACTCGAAATGAGCCGCATTATGCTGATCACGGTCCACGTACGGGGAATTACCTTTTAAAAATTGATACAATTTATCTCCCCTGCCCATAGTTACAGGTGAAGACGTATGCTGATCAATGTATGATGAATGGTAGTAAAAATACATTAATCCATTAAATCTTAGCACTAAGCGCCACTTCATAGAGAAGTACATAACATATAGATATATAATTATATATTATATATACACAAATATCTTTAATATATATGGTTAACATTAAATGACTTCATATAAATACATGGTGGGTTATACATATAAAATATTTTAAATGACTAACATTGAGCCGTGTATCTAGATGGCCATGCATATATAAATTTCCGTATATATATATCATGTCTTGCACACCGTGAAATTAACGAAATTGTAATCTGGTCCAAAAGGAAAAATAAAAGAAAAGACGAATTGTACGTAAGATAGGCTAATCCTCATTACATTACATTATTACAAGATAAAAAAACGTAAAAGAGTACTAACTAATTGTTCTCGCAGCGGGGCGGGGCGGGAATGTCTGCTTCCACACTGTTTTTAGGAACTTGACGTACATGGGAAACAAAAGGAAGAGCAAAGGCATTCCTACAGCTACGATCACGAAGAGCATACTTTCAGACGTACTCGGTTTCCAAAAACCGGTCTGGAGTGCACTATAACCAGCAATAAGAGCTACCACCATTCTGCCAATGGAGAGCTGAATGAGCAATGCTACTAGACGGACATGTAAGACTGTTTTCTCTAATTTCGTTACAAATTACAAAAGCTGAAGTCATGAACGAAAACCAGTTAACTAGCGAAAAAGTTTTGTAGTACATACTGTCGTTTAGAACCGCCTTCCCATCGCTTCTTGTTCCGCCGGGTACTGTAAAACCCGCGGCAAATGTCACGGTTGCTATAAGAGTTGCTGTCAACAGTCTGGATTCACGTCTTCGAGCCGATTGTTTGTTTTGTTGCGAAGATTTCAGTTTCCAGTTTCCAGTAACCATGGTTGAGCTGCTGGAAAAGTGGCGGACCAACGGTGCACCCCAGGCGGTCCAAAACCGTACTACTAGCACCAGAGTTTTCCTAATATAAAGGCAAGTCATTATATATATTTGAGAACACAAAATTGAACTTTGAGCATGTAAGTAAAAAGAATATTGGCAATCCTCTTTGGAACAAAATACAACCCAAGTGTGTTGTCAAACAAGTGAAGACAAGTGGCCAAGTCAAGTAGAAGGCCCAACACAATCGAATGGCAACTCAGGTAAAATCATGCATGTGCATATCATGTGTTTTTCATTGAGGATAGCAGTAGTGCTTCCTATCCTGATTTTTCCTGGGTTTATTGGCTTATTTCAAAATGATATTGAAAGTTGTGTTTTTATCTTACCTATGTAAGATATATCTTTCCAGTCATTTTAGTTTTTCAAAATTCAAACACCCAGCCTTTCTTAGTGCCTAAACTATCATTGGGTGAAGAGATTTTCTCTCTAACCCGTGAGCTTGTTTTTCAAGCTTTGTTTCTTTTTGACATAGGTTTATGATTTGTTTATCTATGGTTATGATAGCAGGGTGTTTGTGATTCAGGAGTAGTTTTTTTGCTAAGACAAATGTGTTGACATGCTTTTTGTAAAGCTTTGCAAAACTTTATAAAACTTTTTGACTCCTTTTTGAAAAATAGCCATTTTGGGAAAGTTTGCTTTTGTCTTTTGTGTTTGGCTTTATGCTTTACCTTTCTATTCAGCATCCAAGCCAAGGACTAGAGTCCAAAACTTTCTGAATTCATTGACAAGTGTGATGCTCTCTTAGGAGCACCTCTTGGCCTATAAATACCAAGCAAAATTTCATTTGTTTGGTGGTTGTTGTGTGTGTTTGTTTTTGTATTTATGAAAATCTTCTTAGCATGATTTTCAGTTCATAAAGCCTCATTACTCTAAGTTTTCCTAGTGATTATAAATCTTAGAGCATTGGCTTGAACAATCTTTCAAAACCCATATTGCATTTATATTTGCATGTCATGAGATTGTGATTGGTGATGCAACAACCCAAGAAGAGTCCATAAGAGATTTAGCGAAGAAGTATCTAAGATCTAGAGATGGAGCTCTTGTATAGATTTCATGTGTAAGCACTTAGGGGGCAAGATATGTTGAATGTTCAAGAGACTAGGAGAGTCTGAACAGGATAGCTAGCTAGGTAATCGTTCTAGAGACTAGGAGAGTCTGGAACCGGATAGCAATTGGTGTAGCCATCCCGGATTCTATATCTTGTATAAGTGTATGAATTACATAGTGAAAAGCTTTGTCCTTCAGGAGATAAGGGCACGCAGTTTTTCTCCCTGGGTGCAGGATTTCTGCGTTACAAAAAACATCTTTGTGTTATTTGTTTTTCTGCACTTTTTCTTTCTTACTCGTTAAGTTGTAAATCGGGATAGTACAACTCTTTGCTATCCTCGATATCAACTTTTACACGAAAAAGTTACAAAATGTCCTATTCACCCCCCTTCTAGGACCTTTAAGTGGTACCAAAGCAGCCACCAGCCTTGCTGGTGAGATCCTTATAGAGGGGAAATGGACCATAGAGTCTTATCCTCCCTGAATTCTCCTTCCTATTTCTATGGGAAAGGGTATTCCGACTGGAAGGTCATGATGACTGCCTTTCTGATTTCCCAAGATGATGGGAAGCAGTGGGCAATGATTGAAGATGGGTGGAAACCTCCCACCTTGCCAGCAGAAGGGTCTGCTATCCCTCAGACTAAACCTCGAGGGACTTGGAATGAAACTGAGAAAGCTCAATCAAGGATGAATATTAAAACTCTGAACAGCCTTTACCTTGCTGTCTCAGAAGATGTTCGTCGCAGAATCATAAATTGCCCTTCGACAAAAGATGCATGGCTTGCTTTAGCCACGACTCATGAAGGAAATACCAAAGTAAAGGAGCAAAGGCTCCAAACCCTTCATCATGAGTTTGAGGAGTTAAGAATGAGTGAGGATGAGACCATTGATGATTTTCATGGATGTATGCTCACCATCACCAACCAGTGTCATAGCTTAGATGGCCCCATTGAACCTCAACGTATGGTCAAGAAATTCCTTTGTCATTTCCTGACAAAAAGGGGGAGAACTAGTTGTAGGGCATTATGTTCTGATTAAGTTATGCTATGCGATGCTATGTTTCAGTTTCATGCTCTTGCTATTCTGAAATATGCTCATGTGATACATAATGCTGCTGCTATCCTATATGTCCATATGTTACTTCACTTGCTCTTGTGAGAACTGTGTATGTGCATGTTTGTGGCTTGGTGCTGTCTGCTGATAAGAACTAGTTCTTAGGATAGCTATGGTGTGTTTTGTTCAGGAATGCCAAATGGGGAGATTGTAAGTAAAAAGAATATTGACAATCCTCTTTGGAACAAAACACAGTCCAATTGTGTTGTCAAGCCCAACCAAGTGAAGACAAGTGGCCAAGTCAAGTAGAAGCCCCAACACAATCAAATGGCAACTCAGGTAAAATCATACATGTGCATATCATGTGTTTTTCACTGAGGATAGTAGTAGTGCTTCCTATCCTGATTTTTCCTGGGTTTCTTGGCTTATTTCAAAATGATATTGAAAGTTGTGTTTTTATCTTACCTATGTAAGATATATCTTTCCAGTCATTTTGATTTTTCAAAATTCAAACACCCAGCCTTTCTTGGTGCCCAAACTATCATTGGGTGACACTACCAGCTTTGACAGAATAGCCGAAGAAATTTTTTTCGTCGGCTATTCCTTCTACCGACGAAAATTTCGTCGGTTATAATTCGTCGGTAAAACCCCGTCGGTAATACCAATGGCCGACGAAAAAAACCAATTCGTCGGCCATTCCAACCTTGGCCGACGAAAATGATTTTGTCGACCAAAGCTTGGTCAAATATATTAATATTTTAAAGTTATAGCCGACGAAATTTGAATTCGTCGGCTATTTGTTCTGAAGTATAGCCGACGATTTGAGCTATTTCGTCGGCTATTTCGTCGGAATATATTAATATTTTAAAGTTATAGCCGACGCAATAATGTCAATTTCGTCGGCTATAACTGCATTTTGGGCAAAAAAAAATACCGGATCGGAGGAGGAGAAGGAGGAGGAGGAGGAGGCTGGAGGAGGAGGGGAAGGAGGAGGAGGAGGAGGAGGGGAAGGAGGAGGAGGAGGAGGAGGAGGAGGCCGGAGGAGGAGGAGGAGGAGGGGAAGGAGGAGGCCGGAGGAGGAGGAGAAGGAGGGGAAGGAGGAGGAGGAGGAGGAGGAGAAGGAGGAGGCCGGAGGAGGGGAAGGAGGAGGAGGCCGGAGGAGGAGGAGGAGAGAAAAAAGGCGGGAGGAAGCGATTTAAAAGATTTAGAAGGAGAATAGCCGACGAAATTAATATATTTCGTCGGCTATACTTTGGAAAATCAACAGCCGTTGGATCTGAGCCATCCAACGGCGGACAATAAAAAGGCGCGGATCGCAAGAGTTTAGCCGACGAATTCAAATATTTCGTCGGCTATGCTTTGGAAAATCAGCAGCCGTTGGATCTGAGCCATCCAACGGTGGACAATAAGCGGATCGAAGGAGTTTAGCCGACGACATATACTTTTCGTCGGCTAAACTTAGAGAATAGCCGACGAATTACAATGTTTCGTCGGCTATTCTATGAAAACATACTAAACTGCCGTTTTGAGGCCCTAAACGAACTCGAAAGCCCGAAAAAGCCCACACGTCGTAGCAAAGCTATGTGTTTGATTCCTGGCGTCGTTCTCTTTCCGGAATGGTATCACAATCGTCATTCGGACGCCGGACGCCAAATCTGCAGTAAACCGGGTTTTGACTTATTTCATTATTTCAGCACACGGATTTTATCAGAATCTTGTCATTTTTCAACCGTAGACGTATTTCATTATTTCGGTCATATCTTATTTGACGACATATTTGCATTTGAAGAGTGTACGTAGAGTAACTATTTGAAACTATACATTCATTTAAACACTTAGTAAACAAGTTAAGGAACATTAGTACATATGTTCCGATTTTGAATCTAAAAGTTTGGAAAATCTATTCCAACCGTCAGATATCACCGTTAAGATTAAATACATGTATGAAAAAAAAATCCAACTACATCTGACAACGTTAAAGGCTCGATCGGGACGGTCAACCGGGTGAGTCAACCCTTTAAACGCTTAGAAATGGTAATTGGCCTGTCTAAATGACGTTTTTTGGCCTGACCTTCAACAGATAATAGTTTCAAATCGATGAGACGCAACTAATCGTATAAAAATTTTCCTCAAAATATTTACCGACCGTCAGGCTACCCATAGGAAAACGGAAGTAAAAAACAGTTAACCGCAACATTCGGCACACAGATTTTGTCGGAATCTTGTCATTTTTCAACCGTAAACGTATTTCATTATTTCGGTCATATCTTATTTCACGACACATTTGCATTTGAAGGACGAAGCAATGGTTTGTCGATAGTGATAGAAAATGGAAGCTGTTCTTTTTTTTTTTTTTTTTTTTTAATCATAGCCGACGAAATCAAACCTAGTACTCGTCGGCCATACTTCCAAAAATTTTCGTCGGCTAAAGTTTCAGAGAAAGGCCGACGAAAATTCAAATCGTCGACTAAAATATGAATATAGCCGACGATTATTTTTTTTACCAACGAAAAAAAAAATTCGTCAGCCATTCTAGGGGAATAGCCGACGAATTTTTTTTTTAGCGACGAAAAAAAAATTCGTCGGCCATTCTTGGGAATAGCCGACGAAAATTTTATTTCGTCGGGAAAATCCTTTTTTCTGGTAGTGTGAAGAGATTTTCTCTCTAACCCGTGAGCTTGTTTTTCAAGCTTTGTTTCTTTTTGACATAGGTTTATGATTTTTTTATTTATGCTTATGATAGTAGGGTGTTTGTGATTCAAGAATAGCTGTTTTGCTTAGACAAATGTGTTGACATGTTTTTTGTAAAGCTTTGCAAAACTTTTTGACTCTTTTTTGAAAAATAGCCATTTTGCAAAACTTTTTGACTCTTTTTTTAAAAATAGCCATTTTGGGAAAGTTTACTTTTGTCTTTTGTGTTTGACTTTATGCTTTACCTTTTTATTCAGCATCTAAGCCAAGGACTAGAGTCCAAAACTTTCTGAATTCATTGGCAAGTGTGATGCTCTCTTAGGAGCACCTCTTGGCCTATAAATACCAAGCAAAGTTCTCTTTGTTTGGTGGTTGTTGTGTGTGTTTGTTTTTGTATTTATGAAAATCTTCTTAGCATGATTTTCAGTTCATAAAGTCTCCTTGCTCTAAGTCTTCCTAGTGATTATAAATCTTAGAGCATTGGCTTGAACAATCTTTCAAAACTCATATTGCATTTATATTTGCATGCCATGAGATTGTGATTGGTGATGCAATAACCCAAGAAGAGTCCATAAGAGATTTAGCTAAGGAGTAGCTAAGATCTAGAGATGGAGCTCTTGTATAGCTTTCATGTGTAAGCACTTAGGGGACAAGATATGTTGAATGTTTAAGAGACTAGGAGAGTCTGAATAGGATAGCTAGCTAGGTAATCGTTCTAGAGACTAGGAGAGTCTGGAACCGGATAGCAATTGGTGTAGCCATCCCGGATTCTATATCTTGTATAAGTGTATGAATTACATAGTGAAAAGCTTTGTCCTTCAGGAGATAAGGGCACGCAGTTTTTCTCCCTGGGTGCAGGATTTCTGCGTTACAAAAAACATCTTTGTGTTATTTGTTTTTCTGCACTTTTTCTTTCTTACTCGTTAAGTTGTAAATCGGGATAGTACAACTCTTTGCTATCCTCGATATCAACTTTTACACGAAAAAGTTACAAAATGTCCTATTCACCCCCCTTCTAGGACCTTTAGAGCATTTTCTGTCCTACGAAATATTCAGCTAGAGGTTTGAACAATAGAAATATAATACAAAGGATGTTACTTTAACATGTTTCGTTATCTCTATTTGTACACATGTAAGTATATGTGCGCCTGTATAATTGTACATGTTTTCCTGTATTATTGCAAAGGAAAATGCCAGCGGCCGTTGAGAGTTCCTTATTGATAGATGTAATATCCACTCTTGGGTCGCTCATTAGCAGGCTTATAATTTCTCGATTTCCATAAATGGAAGCCATATGCAAATGAGTGTTTCCATTTATGTCTGCCTGGTTAATATTACTCACATCTTTGTATAATGTCAGCATCAACATATGCTTGACGGTGGATACTTGTCCACCGGCTACTGCTATATGTAAAGCCGTTTGGCCTATGTCATTGAGCACATCAAAAATATCAGGGCGTCCCAAAGGAGGCAAAATTAACGCATCTATTACGTTGATACGACCTGCATAGGCCGCAACATGAAGAGCTGACATTCCCGATTTATCCACGTTATAAGGAGCCGAATAAGTTTCCATTAGTACTCGAGTTGCTTTAGAGTTTCCGAAGAATGCTGCGTAATGCAACGGAGTCCACCCCTGTGCGTCAGCTTCTTCTATCATGTTCGGAATTTTGGACACCATAGTCTTGAAAATGCCTATAGTGAATTGATGACGATAGTAAAATTAGCTCATGTGTCTAATTAAAGATTTTATAGTATGTATTTCACCCATCTGTCCATAACAATTTCAATTTGCTAAATAATATCCAAATTTTGAAAGTGAAGAAACATAAAGTGATGCATGCAAGTTATGATGTATAGCTTACCTCTGGCTTCCTCGCTGGTCTGACTTACGACTATATGCAAAGCTGTGATACCGTTAAATCCCCGGAAAAGAAGATGTTGGACACTCGTTTATGATAAGACGAGCAATGTGAAGAAAGCCTTGACGAGTAGCTAGAAACAGCGGAGACTCATCAGCACCATTAGTGAAGACACATAGTTCAGGATCAGCTAACAATAGCAGACGAACCACCCCAATATGACCGTACCGAACAGCAGCATGCAAGGCTGTATCCTTATCCAAGTTGGTCATTCGGAGCAGTATTGTATGAGCTTCACCGTGATCAGCTTGCTGTCTGTGTCTGTCTTCATCATCTACTGCTCTGGCTTTTGGGTGTTCGATGAGAAACTTAACTATTTAATCACAGCCTACTCTTGCAGCAACATGTAGAGGAGTGTCGCCCATCTTGTTGCTGGCCCAAAACGCCGAATGTTGAAGCTGTCGGGCTCGCCGGAGGTCTTGGAAGACAGAAATTTGCTTGAACTCGGCGGCAATATAATGTGAAGTAAGTTGTTATCTTTAGGGGTTTTCTGATCGAGAATTCCAGGAATATTTGTTGTCGATACATCAACAACACCCGTTCGTGCTACAATGTAAAGATTAGGATCCATGGATTTGAAAATCCAACTCCCTCAAAAAAAAAAATTTCTCTCAACTTTCAAAAGTAGATGCAAAGCAAGCGCCAATATATATTTTCCCTAGCTTGATGATAATATACGAACGACCCTCGTTTACTTATAGGAGGGTGATCGTGAGCTCGTGATATTTATTTGCCAATTGTCTGCCACGTGGGCGTTAATATTGAAATATTATTAATTTTCTTTCTTTAGAGGAAACAAAAAGAGAGGCGCCATTTCCCAAAAAAAAAAAAACAAAAACAAAAAAGAGGCGCCAGTAAATAAACATGCCCCAAGTATGGAAGAAACTTGGCCGACTAAAACTGGTCAGCTAGAACTGACAACAACCAATGAAGAGAAGCCACGTGGCCTTTAAAATAAATTAAATAATAATTCAAATACCCATTCAGCCCCTGCAAATACCCATTCAGCCCCTGTTATGTCTTTTATTTTACTAAAAATGCCACATGGCCTCTCTTTATTAGCTGTTGTCATCTATAGCTGACCAGCCTTGGTCAGCCAAGTTCCTTTCCCATGTATCCTTCATATTTACGGTCGTTTCGTAGGGGCATACACTATGCGTCTATGCATATGGTTTGATTAATTTTAGAGGGCATTCTATCAGTTCCCATCATTGCACAGCTTTGCCCTCTAAAGACTGAAGGTTTTAGTTTTATTTCTTTTAATTTTGCCTAAAATCACCTAAGTTTTAGACTCAAATTTGCAATGGCGTGCCTCAAGTTTTCACTTGCAATGTCTCCTTTCCAATTAAATCACTTGTGTATGTCGATCGTCATTAATATTTTTATATAACTAAAATTACAAATTAGTTATGTGTTTATTTGTACGTTGACACTATTTGAATAAAGACATGCACAAGTCACACATTCTAGGTGAATACGTACGATGTCAACTATATTTATAAACATCCTTGACATCAAGCAAATGCTATGATTGCTATCAAGTATCAATTATAAAGTTGTGAATGTTTCAACGTTCTCATCACTTCTCACTTCTCACAAGTCGTGTGTCATTTCGATCGATCTCATAGCTTGCTAGCTAGCTTTGGCCTATATGGGCAATGCATTCTTGATTCTTCGAAGTAAACGAAAAGGCAGCCATATATATCACTGCTTCAGCTATATATTGACTTGGATTCATTATTGATGAGTCGCCTGGTTAATTAGTGGACTTTGCATTCATCCAATCATCCATCTATAATGTCTTCATCGTCCATCTTTTTAATATACATGTCGGTAATTGATGACATCGATCAGTTCCGTTTACTTTGCAAGTTGTCGAGGAAGTGTCACAACTCACAACCAAAAAGAATCAAACAAACAAGTTCTTGATCATAATAAGTCGTTGCGAGAATGCAAGTGACAGTGAAGTTGAAATACATTCATAATTAGGAAACTATATGGTTGGTGGATTTAATTAGTTTGATACATCTTCATGTTGTCCATAACAAATTCGTCAATCTAACGTACATTGCACACCATTGGAAACTGATAATCTACATATACAAGATGATTGCTGATAATAAATATCTTATGCATGTAATAATATTGCTCACGTCTCAACCCTGCAGAAATACACTGCAAAAATTCCATGCCGAGTTGTGTATGCATTTCAACGTTTCACAAGTTGAATGGCTCTGTGTCTTCTCGTATATATATATTAGGAATTTGTTTTTTTACTTGAATTTTTTGTGCTTAAATTTATTTGGTAGCGAAAAATGACTTCATATCACATTGATAGACTTGTGATGAGTTTGGGTGTCACTTTGTCCTTAGCACCAGAGTTCAAACATTGATGCTGAATTTTTTTTCAAAATTTATACGTCTTATTTGACATTTATAGGTACTTGTGTTAGTTTTTCAGTTCAATGTCATGGTAAAAAGTGAGATTTACACACTTATTAAAAGTAAAACAAAAAACATGAGTGAGTTGATGGACATTAGCCTCGAGTTTCCATCAAACTTGTATTATGGTAAGATCTAATCAACTTTATCACTTGACAGACAAGAAATATTTGTTCAAACCATGCCATATACTACAGGTGGTGATCCCAGAGACCCAGAATATACAATAATTTTCCAAGTTGTAGAACTAAATTCAAGTTTCAAAATTTCCGAGTTTGAAACCATTCAATCTTCCTTTCCTGCTTACTCCTTCTTAAGAAGTTGTACGCATAGATAATCACTAAGCATATGCAACCACATATTACATTGACCAAAATACCAAGCGGCTTCTTGCTCTTGGGCAGCACAACATATATCCCGGAAGCAAATGCTACAATCATTCCAATAATGGAGAACTGAATTATAACACCCCCGCGTATGCCTAAAAGTCTTGTGTACATATTTGTTGTCAAGAAATTGAAGAACACCACAAAAATTGATAGAATGAAGGAGAAGGCGTTGGAGATCAGAAACACCTGGAAAGCTGCCTTGTGTTGTAAAACTGGAGTTCCATCGCTTTTATATCCTCCAGGTACAGTGAAAATCGCTGCAAATGTAACGGTTGCAATAAGAATTGCTACAAGCATATTGGTATCGAACCTTTTCAACAGCCACAACAGCTCATCTGAATAACCTGGTAGCTGCTGCGTCTCGTCCCCAATGGCCGGCGTATTGGACGTATTATGGCCTAAATCTTTTAGTTTCATGAAATCAGAGGAGATTTGCTTATGGAAGAATGGCACACCAATAGAGTTCCCCAAGAAGAAAGAAGAAAATGGAGTACGACCGTCCTAATATTAACAGAAATCACGTAGAATGACAATTAATTTGGCGCCATTTGGGCTAGTTGTCTAATCCACGCAAAACAATTGATATAGAAAAATTGGCTTTCGTAATCATGTGTAGTTATGTACTAATGACAATCCTGTATGTACTACGTAGTACGTACCTGTTTAAAAAGATTGCTGCCACCAAGTAGAATATCGACCACCTTTGAAAACTCGTTGTTTATAGCAGTCTTATCAACTCTACGATCGTGTGCCAGAACTAATACAAGTTTGCGATTATTGCAAATGACAGCCAAATGCAAAGGAGTGTTTCCATCTTTATCTGCTTCGTTTATAAGTCCAGCAAGCTTTGGTGTCTTCATTATGTATTTGACAGCAGAACATTGTCCACCTAACACAGCAACATGAAGAATTGTTTGGCCTTTGTCGTTCAGCAAATCACCGGTATCAGGGCGACATCGGATAACTTTTTTCATCACACTGGTGTGTCCTGCATAAGCCGCAACATGGAGAGCTGACATTCCAGATTTGTCCAATATATAACAGGCAGAACTATCGCCTTCCAGCAGTTCTTGAGTTATTACGTCATGTCCTTTCATTGCTGCATAATGTAAGGGAGTCCACCCAAGTGCGTCGACTTCTCTAATTATTTCAGTGCTTTTAGACACCATACTCCTCACAAGGCCTATCATGTAAATTAACTTGGACACATTAGAGCTCAGAGCTTTTGATAGTACTAATTGGTGGTAGCAACAAACTAAGAAGGGAGATGGCTATTTAACCAAAAGTACTAGCTAGTAATAAGGTTTTTGACAGAAATTCTTTCCATAAGCTCTACCACATAAATTTCCTATTTGGTCACTTTTCTGCAGTGCTATATGTATAGTATACCTGTGTCGAGGTGAGTAACTGCAACATGTAAAGCTGTAACTCCGTTGGTCCCAAGGAAAGAAGGAGTTATGCGACACTCGCTTAGAATAGAGCTAGCTATGAGTGAAAACCCCAGGCGAGTAGCAAGGAACAAGGGCGATTCGTTGGCAGTATTAGTCAAACAACACAGTTTGGGGTCAGCTGCCATTAACAGAGCCACCACTCCATGGTGACCATATCGAGTAGCAACATGCAATGCTGTATCTTCTTGCAAATTAACAATTCTCAGTAGCTCTTTGTCTTGAGCATCACCAGCAGTTGCTCCGTTTTCCTCATCAACTTTTATCTCAATGAGTAGCTTTACTATCTCATCACAGCCTACTCTTGCAGCAACGTGGAGGGGAGAGTCGCCCTTCTTGTTGGTGACCCACGACAGCTGAGAATATTGAACATCATGGCAGACTTGTTCGAAGAATTCTTTCTGCTTGAATTCAGCCGCAATATGAAGAATATTGTTGTCTTTAGGGGTTTTCTGACTGAGAAGATCGATTGGTTCATCACCATCTCTAATTCTTCTCAAGTAACCGACATCACCGCATGTTGCTGCCTCGTACAGGGAAGGATCCATGGCTAGTGTAGGTTAAACTGATATAGATCTTTCTCAACCTTTTCAGTTAAGAAGGAACCAATCCATGGCAAGGATCGTAAACTATGCTTGATTATAAAGGATCTGACAAATTATTGCCTGTTGTCTATCAACAGAATCAAGATGAGAGTGAAAGTCTCTGATTATTCGGCTTATTTGTATGTGTCTAGTTGTCTACGGAACTCATAAGTCATAATTAAAGAAATGGAATGTTAGCTTATTAGATTAGTGAATAAAAAAATATAGAATGGTTCATACGCTCAATAATGAACTGGTTTTTGGTAATATAAGAATCAGAACTGCTAGGATGCGCTTCCGGGGAAGGCTCTAACCAGGGACGGATGATGGTGGTTAGCTCTCTGGGCTGTAGCCCAAGAGACTTTTTTTTTTTTTTTTTCAGTACAAATAGAATAGGAATATATATAGCATATAATAAGTAAATATGTAGCAGTAGCCCATAATTTTTTTTTTTAAAGAAAGTCAAATATATAATCTATACAAATATAGACCACTATCATTTTGATGTTTTTAATGTTGTTATAGACAAACAGTTGAGGGAGTTAGATGATAGATTTCCAGAGCAATCAAATGAACTTCTCACTCTTAGTGCAGTTTTAAATCTCCGTAATGATTTTAAGTCTTTCAAGAAGGATGCTATTTGCAATCTTGCTGAAAAGTTTTATCCTCAAGATTTTACCTCTGCTGAGTTGCACACTTTAGATTTGCAATTGACATTTTATGCTGAAGATATTCATAGTCGTCCTGAGCTTCAGAATATTCCTAGTCTTTCAGAATTATGTATGAAATTGGTTGAAACAAGATTAGCAGAAGACTACCATTTGATTCATAGATTGCTAGCATCGATTGGTATTAACTCTTCCCGTCTCTACAACATCGACATAACGAGCATTTTCAGCTATGAGAATTATTAAGAATCGACTCCGAAACAAGATAGAAGTAGAGTTTCTTGATGATTGCATGTTGGTTCATATTGAAAGAAAATTTGCTGATAGTGTTGACAATGAGTCAATTATGGATGAATTTGCTACAAAAACTTGTAAAGTAAAACTTAAGATTAGGTAGTCGGATTGACATTTAAATCATTTTTTGTATATGTAGTAATGGAGTATGCTTAATTTCATTATATGATTTGGATTGCGTAAGTATTATTTTTCATATATTTAAAAAAATTTATCAGAGAAAATTTTAGCCCAGACAGTTTTGAAATCTTGGCTCCGTCCCTGGCTCTAACAAGTTGTAGTTAGGTTCAACAAAAGTCTGAAACTCTGAATTTGAAAGTTTCGTACTCTTTGTGTTGTTTTGTATTTGTATCCCATTAGTATAGAACTGAGACTGATCGAGTACAGAATGAGTTTGAACTTAATCAGACCCTAAAACTTTATTTCAATTAACTCAGGTAACACCATGTCACACAAATTTACATAACATTTCGAACTGAATTCGTAGTTCTGTACATTAGCAGATATGTTCAAAACGAGAAGTAAACACTTTAATTGTTAGCGTCAACAAAGAATAAAACCTCTCATGTTGCATGCCTGAGGCCATAATAACATAGCCTCTGTAGCAACATGCAATATTATATTACATAATATAAGTATGCATGTCGATAATAGATGACATCGATCAACTCCGTTTACTTTGCAAGTTGTCGAGGAAGTGTCACAAATCACAACAACGAAGAACCAAACAAACTAGCTAGTTGCATCTCTTTCAGAGGGTTCTCTGTATTTTATTTTTCTTTCTATTTTGAACCAATCTCTGTAACCTATACTTGGCTACTAAACAAAGAAGTTCCTGACCAGGTCATAATTGTAAGTGTGTGATACAAAATGTTGGTGGCTGTATATCAATATGTCATCCTAGCTGACATGGTCGAACTTTTCTTCATAAAAATGATTTAAAGTGAGTTAAGCTAAGCTAAGCATTATCGATCGCTTACAAGATGTCATCATCGCTAGCCTTAGTGACTTTGTGTAAATCGATACCATGACTACTCAACATTCTTTTTCTATGTAATTACTAGATCATTGTGTAAAACTGATCTGCAGAACTCTCTGAAATTACTAGATGAAGAAATTAAGAAGGAGAAAGATGATTCTCATGTATATTTCTTCATAAAACAACTAAGATAAGACACAACAATTTATACAAGAAATCTACCAACTACAACTACCAACTACAACTACTAAACATGGTGCACCATGTTGCACCATGCTGAACAGAAACTCAAACTCCACACGCAACCCCCTAGCTGCACAGAGGGGCCACAGGAGGAAAGAAGAGCAGAAGGAGGACTGGCGAGGACTAGGAACTCGCCATCCGCCACGGGCATACTCGCCAACTCGCCATCCGCCAAGGGCACATCCGCCATACAGCTAGCTAACTTCAACACTCCCCCTCAAGCGAAGGCTAAAGAGAAACGAGAGCCGAGCTTGACCAATAAGGCTTCAAACTGAGCTGAAGGGAGAAGTTTTGTAAAGACATCAGCAAGTTGCTCACTTGAGCGAATATAAGCAGTAGCAATGATCCCAGATTGGACTTGATTTCTGATAAAATGGCAATCAACTTCGATATGTTTTGTACGCTCATGGAAGACTGGATTAGCTGCAATATGCATAGCAGCTTGGTTGTCACAGTACAGGGTAATAGGAGAGGAACTCCGAATACCAAAATCTCCAAGAATGTTTTGCAGCCAAATGAGCTCACAGGCAGTGGATGCCATAGCTCGATACTCTGCTTCGGCACTTGATCGAGCTACAACGGTCTGCTTCTTGCTCTTCCAAGTCACAAGGTTGCCACCAACAAAGGTACAATATCCGGTGGTTGATTTCCTATCAAGCATGTTGCCTGCCCAATCGGAATCAGTATATCCTTCCAACTTAAAATGATTATGCTTGTGCATCACTATACCCCGGGTAATGGAACCCTTGAGATATCTAAGGATGCGTTTCACAAGCTGATGATGGTGAAAAGTTGGAGCATGCATAAACTGACTCAAGATACTTACAGTATAAGTGATATCAGGGCGAGTGATAGTCAGATAGATGAGCTTGCCTACTAATCTCTGATAAGCAGTGAGATTATGAAGAGGTTCACTATCAACATCAAACTTGTGATTACTTGGAAGAGGGGTTTTAGCAGGCTTGCAGGCAGACATGTCTTCCTCTTTCAACAGATCAATCACATATTTCCTCTGTGTCAGGAAGAGGCCTTTTTTAGACTGGTCCATTTCAATTCCGAGAAAATATCTAAGGGGACCAAGATCCGTGATGGGAAACGAGAACTGAAGAGTAGACTTAATGGCTTGAATTTCATCAGCATTATCCCCAGTAATAATAAGGTCATCAACATAAACAAGAATCACCAACTTACCAGCCAGACCACTTCTAATGAACAAAGAGGAATCACCAGAGCTTCTTTTGAAACCAGCCTGAAGGATGACAGAGCTGAGTTTGGAATACCATGCCCTTGGTGACTGTTTGAGACCATAAATAGCCTTGTGCAGCTTGCAGACCAATCCAGGCTCATTTTCTTGAGGATGACCAGGAGGTATCCTCATAAACACATCTTCTTCCAGATCCCCATAAAGAAATGCATTTTTTACATCCATTTGATGAAGGGACCAACCAGAATTGATGGCAATTGACAAGAGAACCCTCACTGTGTTCATCTTTGCTACAGGAGCAAATGTCTCCTTATAATCCACTCCAAATGTCTGAGTGAATCCGCGAGCTACAAGGCGAGCTTTGCATCGTTCCACTTCACCATTGGAATGAAATTTTACTTTATAGACCCATCTAGCCCCAACAATTTTCTGCCCTTTAGGAGCCTGCACAATACTCCAAGTCTTGTTGTCATTCAAGGCTTGTAGTTCATCAACCATAGCTTGTTTCCACACGGCAGATTTACTAGCTTCTGCATAATTTCTTGGCTCTGTTACAAGACTGATCTTGGTTATGAAGGCACAATACGCTGATGAAGCATGAGATGGGATCACAATATTCCCAATTGAATGTTTGGACTTATGAAGTTCAAAACCTTTCAATTTTTCAGGCAGTTTCCTAGTCCGACTAGGATTTCGTCTTGGAACAGGCACAATTGAACTTCCAGTATCGATTTGACTTGGAGCAATACCATCATTATCAGCCGCCTCATTAGTCTCTAAGTCATCATCTGTCGCTAGAGAAAAATCAAGAGAAGGAGAAAGATGCTGAACAGCGGACCCCTCTGCAGACTCCCCTGCAAGTCTCTCTTCAGGAACATTTGCAGGTGTCTCTGCAAGAATTTCTGTATGTTCATTTGCAGATCTAGAAGTTGGAATTTCAGCAATGTTATATGATGTTTCTGTTGCAGCCTCTGCTCCCGGTTCAATTTCAGGAACATATACGGAGCTATCAAATAACTCCCCCTGCAGATCACACTCATGGCTTTGAAAAAAGAAATTTGCCTCATCAAATCGAACATCTCGAGAGACAATAATCTTCTTTGAAATTGGATCATAGCATTTGTAGCCTTTCTGTGATGATGAGTAACCCAGAAAGGCACACTTCAAAGCTCTGGGATTAAGCTTGTCTCTGTGAGTAGACTGAATGTGAACAAAACAGGTGCAACCAAACACCCTCAAATGATCAATGGTAATATCTCTCTTCATCAAAACAGAATATGGAGACTTAAAATCAAGAACTCTTGATGGCAATCGATTGATTAAATAGGCTGCAGTTTGGATAGCATTTGACCAAAATCTCTTGGGGACATTTGCCTGAATCATAATTGCCCGAGTTTTTTCCAGAAGATCTCTATTCTTCCTCTCAGATACACCATTTTGTTGTGGTGTACCAACACAGCTAGTCTGATGTAAAATGCCATTGGCACATAGATACTCAGTCATGACTTTAGAGGTATATTCTGTCCCATTATCTGATCTTAACATGCATATGCTTGAAGAGAAATGGTTTTTAACCAGATTATGAAAATCCTCAAAGCACTTCTTTACCTCATATTTATGTTTCAAGAGGTAAACAAATGTGGTTCTAGAAAAATCATCAATGAATGTGACATAATATTTATAACCATCAAAAGATTTCATTTTTGCAGGTCCCCATACATCAGAGTGAATCAGTTCAAACTCCCTAGAGGCTCTAGAACATGAGTTTGAAAAAGGTAATCTAGTAGATTTAGATTTGTGACAAGTTTCACAATCTGAAACTGATTTACATAGATTTGGGAATAAATGAGACAAAACATGAGTTGAAGCATGGGCTAGACGCATGTGCCACAGCTGCTGTCGAGTAGAAGACGTCGACTCAGCAAGAAAACTCTTTGCAAAAGTTGAGGAAGTGGAAATATAGTACAATCCGTTCAAGTAAAAACCCTCACCAATCTTCCTCATTGTCACTCGATCCTGAAAAATGACATTGGTTTTTGAGAATAAAACCAGACAATCTAAGCAATGAGTTAATCTCCCAACAGATAAGAGCTTGAAAGGAAAAGATGGCACATACATAACACTTGACTGTTTATGATCAGAAAATAAAGTCATTTTTCCCTTTCCTAAAATAGGCACTCTATTCCCATTGGCAACCGAAACAAAGGAGGGTTTTTTAAAAAAGAAAGATGATTTAGACAAGATGAATCATGAGTCATATGATCAGAAGCTCCTGAATCAACAATCCAAAAATCATGATTTTTACTAAGATCAAGAGCCGTTGAGATTGCACAGATGATACCTGGAATTTCATCCCTAGAAGCCAATTTTCCATCCGCCAGATATCCAGCAAATTTGCCTAGCATTGCAGTAGCAACTTCTGGATTAGCATTACCTTGCTTCTGCTGCAAGAAGACTGCAAACTCATTTATGAGAGTTATAGGGTTAGCAGCGAAGCTCATCATTGCCTCTGAGCAGTCTCCCTCAGCTATATTAGCTCTAGCAGTAGGATTCATTTTTATCTTCCCCTTCTGTCCCCTTTCATTATTGAATTTTGGCTTTAGTTCAGGGTGCAAAATCCAACATGTTTTCTCCTCATGGCCTATACCCGATCTACCAATTGAAATGCAATAAGAACACTTGAGATCTAGTCTCCTTCCTTTATAAGGCCTGACAGTTGCATTAGCATTTGAGCTTGAACTAGAACTAGCAAAGACTCTAGCTTCATTGTTGTGATCAACCACTGAAACATCAGCTCTCATCACTTTTCTCCTAGTTTCCTCTCGATGTATAGTAGTACAAACAGTTTGGAAGGCGGGAAGAGGAGATTGCATAAGAAGATGGCTTTTCACATCATCATATTCAGGGCTAAGATTAGCAAGCAATAAGAAAATCTGATCTTCTTCAGCTCTTTTCAACAAAACCTTTCTATCAGTAGAAAAAGGACGATACTGATCTAGCTCATTCCACATAGTTTTCAACCGGCCAAGGTATTCAACAAAAGTAGAGTTACCTTGCTGCAGATCAGCCATTTCCTTTTTGAGTTCAAAAATCCGTGCAGCATTGTTTAAATCGCCATACAGATCGTTGATTTCTTTCCACAGTTGGAGGGAATTTTCAGCATAGCCAAAGATCTCACGCATCTTTGGTTCCATGGAATTTAATATCCATGTCATGAGAAGCTGATCCTGAGCAAACCAAGCAGCATACTCCTTTGCAGAGGTTGATGGAATGGAGACTGAGTCATCAATGGCGCTGAGCAGCCTTTTACCTCCAAGTGCACGCTTGACCTCTCTGGACCAAGAGAGATAGTTGTGCTCGTTGAGGAGAATAGGAACAAGTCGAAGGTTGGTGTTGGAGTCATTGACTCCAGCTGCATATGATGCAGAACTTGAAGCATCTTCAATATCGCCACCACCAGTCATATTATGAAGGACTGGTGCAACAAGCAATTAGTGTAAAGATGAGAGAAGGAATGGAGTGCAGAAGCAGGTCCTAATCGGAACCTTGCTCTGATACCATGAAGAAATTAAGAAGGAGAAAGATGATTCTCATGTATATTTCTTCATAAAACAACTAAGATAAGACACAACAATTTATACAAGAAATCTACCAACTACAACTACCAACTACAACTACTAAACATGGTGCACCATGTTGCACCATGCTGAACAGAAACTCAAACTCCACACGCAACCCCCTAGCTGCACAGAGGGGCCACAGGAGGAAAGAAGAGCAGAAGGAGGACTGGCGAGGACTAGGAACTCGCCATCCGCCACGGGCATACTCGCCAACTCGCCATCCGCCAAGGGCACATCCGCCATACAGCTAGCTAACTTCAACACTAGATCATTGTGTAAAACTGATCCGCAGAACGTGTCGAATCAAATAATTGATGCAGACTTGAAATTACATATAGAATACCATGCAGCACACCAAGTATTGTGTCACAGACTCACAATGAAGTACATACATCAGACCATTCCAAACTTAATTTGTAGTTCTGTACATTAGAAGATCAATTAATTATGGGAAGTAAACAAATTAATTGTTAGCATCAACAAAGAATAAAACCTCTCACGTTGCATGTCTGAGGCTACAATATGATGGCCTCGATGATGATTATAGCTTTACAAAATACATACCAGCCATCATCGATCAGTGAGCGTTTAAATAGCATTTCTCCCTGCTGTACCAATATTCCAACCCCTCTCCTTTTCCCTAATCTGCTTCTGACCTTCTTTAGTTCCTGCCCTTCTACCATTTCCAAGTAACACCCTCTGCGCCATCCTGCCTCGACTTCCAATAGAGAGTCTAACCTTCTCCATCCCTACATTCACACCTTTTCTCATGTGTGGTGGCATTGGGGATTTGATCTGACCTTTCTTTTGGATGCTTCGTCTGAGTATGCTGTTGAACTTCTTGCCCCCAGTTCTCGTAACTTTAGGACTACCACATGGTGTCTGTTCCGGCAAGCAGTCAATTTCAGACACAATATCCATCTCAGCTTTCTTATCAGCATGGTATGCTGATATTGGTGCTAATGGTAAAACAGGCATTGGGGACTGGGTGCGATTTGGTACAGTAGGGAGTGGGATTAGAGAGTTGCGTCTTGGGGCAGATGTAGCAGGAATCCTCTGAAATGCTGGGCAGATAGAGGCTCTTCCAGTTCTCTTTGGTAGAACAAATTGTTCAACTATGTCGGGGTTGTTTTCTTTCTCAATGGGATCAATATACTTGACGAAACCATCCATCGTAGGAACTGGAATTTTGTTGCTGGTCTTCTCAATTAGCTGTTGTGTGGGGTTTACTTGGTCTTTCCCCAATGTAGTAATGACTGTCTCGTTGAGAATCTTGTGAGTTGTTAATAGTCGGTTCGTAAGAGGTGGCCTTGCAAGTGCAGTGGTTTGCTCGTCTTGATTTTTCAGTAGCAGCAGGTGCTGCTCAGCTATTTTTGTGTCCACATGCTGACGTGCTAGCTTTCTCTCAATTAAAAGTTGTGATTCCAATTCTTTCACCTGAAACACAAATAAATTACTACCTAGATGTTCCCTCAGTTATATGTAAGATACAATAGGAAACCAAGTTCGTGTATAATACCTTGTCCTGCAGGCATTTATTTTTGAGGTCTCTCTCTCTTATCTTCAGTTCTAACCCATGGACTGTGTCCTCCATCTTCCTTATCTGTACATCTTTGCTCTTGATGTCCAGCTTTGTTTTCTCAAACTAGCAAACAGAAGGTTAAATATTGTTAGAAATGAAATAGATAAATTTCAACCACAAAACCAACGAATCTGCAGTTGCTACCAGAGAACAAGTAATTTACCAGCTGTTTGTATCTTAAAAATTCAGAAGTATCCATCTGCCTCTTTGCAGGACCCAACTCTATCCCTCTAACTCTACTTGCAAAGTTCAGTGAGCAAAGGGTCTCACTCAAGTCATTTTCATTAGGACTAATCTGAAGAAACATAAGTGTCTTGGAGTCTCCTCCTGAAACAAATTAAGACATATATCCCATTAGCTTTACAGTATTATGCCCCCCAACCTATATATAGTTGAATTTAATTTCATCCCCAAAAGAACAAAATAGTATATGAAGTTGGAATATTATTAAACAAATATGAATAAGTGCTGAATCATGGGTTCACTACTTGTATGACCCCAATGGAATTACCTAGAGAGTCCTGAAGCAAGTGAGTAAGCTTGGAGTTCCTGCAATATTAAACATGATTTAAAAGTATTACCACTAAATGTATAGGCACATTGACAATATTCAAATGAAGAACTAATTGTTGTTGATATACCTGAAAGGTATATGTGAGCTTTTAGTTGCAAGTGCAGATATGACATCACCTAGGGCAGATAGAGATCTATTGATATTTTGAGTTTCCTTGAGTCGTTCTCCTTGCACTTCTGTCTTTGCGATACGCTCACTCCCTGCTAGATCCACTAACCAGAGCTTGCTTCTTGTGCATTCCCCATTCAACAAGTTCTCCCCCTTCACCATTACACAGTGTATGCTACATTACAAGAAAACCAGACCAACATTTAGCAATCTGCCATCTAATCACATTCTGTAAAACTTAAATGTACAATTTGTAACCAAGATGAACAGACCAGTGCGACCGGCTGCTATGCTCATTGGCATTGGTTGAGCCAACAGCCCTTGCGTTACTGCCAGTTTGGAGAACTTCCCAGACTTCAGTCATGTTTTTCACATGTGCCTCGACAAGTCCTGGGACATGATGTGTCCCTTCTCCAGCTTGTCTAATTTCAAGCCTACAAATCATTGCATTATAGTTAGATAACATTATCTTGGATATTCACCAGACTTGCTATCTTTCATAGTTCTGAAGAACGTGGCTCATCAAGAGTACCCAATACATTGATGATTTGTTAGAAATGAAAGTATTGCAACACGTATGAAGGCAAAATTGGATATCACATGTGACTCTTTCTAGTTCACATTTTGAACAAAAGGGAGTTATCAAGGCAGTAACATAAAAGATTTCTACTTTGAGGTGAGGAAATGAGAGGCCATCGTGCAGCTTTAACTGCCAGCTAAACAGATAAGAGAACCCATATATCAAGTAATATACAAGATGAGTAAAATTAAAGCAAGATCATAGAGAACTTTTGACAGATTCACGAAGAAGGATTAATAAGAAAAATGGTCAAGGATCTGTTGGACCTTTTGGCAGCCGCTCCTGGCTGATTCCCTGGAACAAGTAGATCCCGTATTTGCTCATTGTACACTTCTAAGACACTAACAGACACATCATAACTATGCATATTTTCTCGCTCTTTCATTATACGAAACAGTTGCTCAAGAGTCCTAAAATTGACTCCACGAGCTTCTTCTGTTCCCTCCATTGTAAAGGTTTTTCCACTTCCAGTCTGGCCGTAAGCAAATATGCAGACATTGTACCCATCTAAAACTGAGGTTGCAAATGGAGCTGTGTCTTCGAAAACATCAGCTAAATATGATAAAGAAAAAGGATTAAAGGTGCTTTTTGTACTTTTATAGATAAGCAACAGAAGACTCGGATCATACTACGCACGTACCTTGGTCTGCTTGAGGTCCAAATACTGCATCAAACTTAAAGGTCCTTCTTGTAAGCCCATTTGATTTGACAGCAAGCTCACCTTCTTTCTCAGATTCAAAATCAATAACCATTGAAGCACCTGCTGCAACTTCCTCGGTGTTTAGAGGCCTACACCTGCAAAAGACCCTTATGTTTCCTACAAGAGAGCAAGACTGATGTCAGAAACCCTCTTCGATCAGTGCATAATCGCTTGTACCTCTATAAATCATAAATAACATACACCTAACCTTTCAACTCTAACACTTTGTTGTAGAGATCTTTACGTTCTTTGGCTCCTTCAAGAAACTTTGTCTTCAGATCATTATGCAAATTTACGTGCTGATTTACTGTTGGATAAAAAGACAGCATCAGAAATTGAAAAACAGATATTATATCTCAAAAGATTGATAACAGGAGCCTGCTCTACTTACAAGTGGAATGAATGGTAGACCTCATTTCGTTCATGTCTGCAAGACAGTTCTTATATGCTAATGCCTCCTCTGATAGCTTAATGTGGTCCATCTTCATAATCTACAAAATGAAACATTTCATAACAGTTTAATTTACTCACGTCACTTGGGACTCATATACATCTTTATTCCTTTTTCCAAATTAATACCTTAAGTTTTCTTGTCAAATCTCTCAACGATGCAAACCATTTGCTTTTCTCTTTCACCTGTCCCTCGATGGCAAAAGCTGCAACAGACCAGCATAAGTTACCAATTTGACAGATGGCTAAAAGTTTTAAGAGGCTCAGTGTATCAATACCATACCCAAAGATCCAACATGCATCGACTTGCGCATGAGTTCATTTTGGAGCTCCTTTAAAGACTTCCAAGCTTCTTGGCACTCACTGCTCTTTGATTGATTCTGCTTTTTGAGCTCCTCGAATGCACTCCTCATCTCTGCTAATTCCTTTCTCTGTTTCTCATAGCATATCAGCAACTTCTGGTAGTCTCCTTCACACATGGGATTTCCATCATCCTGACATAAAATAGTATGCACAAAATTATAAATAGTATATATATATATATATATATATATATATATATATATATATATATATATACGGAGCAAAAAGTGAAAATCCGCACGGAACTTTCAAATACAGACGTCCGTATTTGAAAAGCTCCGTATATATATATATATATATATATATATAGAGTTTTTCAGATGCGGACGTCCGCACCGTGCGGATGTCGCGTATCCGGCCACCAGCGAGGCGGCGCCGGCGTATCCGGCTGCCGGCCGGCGATGGAGCTCGGGCCGGCACAGAAAGGGTCGCCGGGCCGGGGCGAGCACAGCCCACTCGCCGGTGGCCGGATACGCCGCATCCGCACGGTGAACAGTGCGTGCGGACGTCCGTAGCCGAGAAGCACTATATATATATATATATATATATATATTTCCAAATAAACTAAACCAGGCTGAAGCTGAGCAGAAGCTTTACTTTAGGTGATTCACCACTCCGGAAGTCATCTTCACAACCTACATTGTTGTTTCCATCAATAAGTACATCCTTCTTGGACTTGTCCTGAATCACCGTACGCGGCAGAAGCTCAAATGAAGCTTCAGGAGACAAATCCTCCTTATACGTCTGGCACAATGTAGTGGAGAACTTCACAGTTGGGGTCCTATTAGTAACCTTAGCTTGAGACGCAGCAATCCCATTCTCGAAAGAGAGCTCCATCGAAGTATCCAGCTTCTGATGGCACCTACTCTCCAAGAACTCAGGGGACTCCACAAAGCTGGTTCCTGGTATATCCGGTGACCCAGCACAGACAATCAACTCAGGAGAAGCAAGCGAAAAGCCGATCATAGCCCGGCCTGAAATGTATCAAACTACATCAAATCCTCCATAAAGCCTCTCAGCCAATTTCATCACAAACCAAACAAAATACAAAGCTGGTTTACCATTTGCAACTGAATCCCTGAGTTTTGTACTGCTAGTAACTTCTGGGCTATAACAATTTTCCCTAGCAAAATCTACATTGACAGAAATCAAGAAATTCAAATCAAGGGATTCCATATTCTTGACTTAATCAACAAAAAATTAGACCAATTGGGTATCACACATTACAATCAGTTTTCCAAATTGGGTCCCAGAAAACAAAAAGATCAAAGATTTACAGAGAAACCCTAAAAAAACTCAAAAGGGGGTTTTAAAAAATTACCTGGATTTGAATCAGGGAGAGAAGAATCAGGATCCGCCATGGTCAAGCTTTTCAATTTGGAGCACAGTACCGAGTCTACAAAACAAGAAACCCACAAATTAAAAAAAAATTAATAATAATAATAATTTGAATCTTGGGTAGGTTTGAATGGTGAAGAAGAGAAAGGGTTTAAGAGTTGGGTTACAGTCAGAGTGAGCGGAAATGGAGGTGTTCTGCTGGCGAGAGACGTCGGTTAGAAGAAGAGGGTCGTAATCCATTTGGATAATTAATAGAGGGAAAGACTGTGTTTTTGAATTTTCAAGTGAGAATTGAAGAATGTGAGATAATGATGATCAGACTATAACAAAAGAGAAGGCCCAAAAAGGAAGAATGGTGCTTTTGAATCTTTAAAGTTTAAACAGACAAGGTAAAAAGTGTTCATTTCGTTAGGGTCAGTAATTCAATCTCTCTGCGTTTTTCGGACACTATGACCGTTGGCTTTTCTGGGTTTTTGAATTTTGAAAGTTTTTGACCGGGCACATTTGTCATCTCTTTCTGGATCACTATAGATTCTGCCACGTCGGATCAGTTTTTACTATTTTTCACAACTTGAATATTCGAGTTTTTTTAAAAAAATATATTTATTAAATAAATCGCACACCGTTAAATACATGGGTCATGACTTCAATGTTATCGGTTTAACTATTTAAACATGGTAGAACAACTCATATTTTAGAGTCCCTGACTCGACGAGGAGCTAGGATTTTGATGTTTCAGAATTTATTGAATATTCATATGCTTGAAGTTTTCATAAAATTTTTGCTTGCTAGCAGGTTGTTTCGGTGGAAGAAAATCAAAATATGTTGATGTTGAGCTAGTTAGTGCAGTTGATCCAAAGAGAAGTTTTGACAGAACCAAGTCTTGCTTGCCAGAACTAATCAAGAATGATGAAACTACAAGAAAGCAGTATGTACTTAGCTCCCGTCTTACGATTGTTGGGCGAAATATGTACTTGTATCCAGGCAAGGGTTCTAACACGTTAGATTCTTCAGTCTAGTGCAAGATCCATGAAGGGCAAACAGGCACCCCCGCTGGACTTGAACTCGGCTGATGTATCTGTGACGCGTATGAGACAGGCAGATTCAGCCTAAGATCCATCAAACGTAGACTTAGATGATGCATCCAAGTCAGAGCATCACAAAAAAATTGGTAACTTTTTTCAAATTGAATGTATGTTACAAGTGACCTCTTCACATTGGAACTATAAGGAATCTGAAAGAATGTCCCCCTCTTTACAAAAGAAGCTGAAAGCTATAGTGTAAAGTTATATACAGTGTATAGCATACAACTTTGGTACATTCATGGCCTGACACAGGACATCCTTAGCAGCCCACACTTGAAATAAATGGCGCATGTGGGAGCTAACCATCCGAGACCTGCTGAGCACTATGTCAAAGCACTGAGCAGATGGTGCTATGCTCATGCCTGATTGAGGTCAAAACATATTTTCATTCCACCAGAACATGCACGTAAGGGATTCATTTGCAACTGCACCCCTCTCTAGTACTCGATTCCTGTTCCTTCCACTGCAGCTGCCATGGATTTAGAGGCATCTTCAAGTGTCCGCTTCTTTTGGACTGTGTTGAAGGCCTCGAGAATGTCTCCCTCCTCAAAATCGTCGTAGTCTTCCACCCCAATTCCACACTCTAGTCCAGCATTTACCTAGTACAGGGGAAAGTACAGCTTATTGTGAAACAGAAGACAAATGAAAGCATGCGAAAACTGAAACAAAGCTGAGATTAAATAGAGTCACCACAAAAGCATGAGGCCAACTTAAGAGATGCAAAAATAAAATTAGTTCTCTTTCAAAGAGGCTGAAAACAGTCATTGTGCCAGGATGAAATAAGAGGCCAAGATCTACCAACAAAGCTTCTATATCTTATCACGTTATATGCAATGTAGTAATCTAATACTTGCATCAAAATTTAATTTTCATGGGTTAGCGGAAATGCATTCATAAACTTCCATACTACAAGTACATACTAACCCAGCCATTTATTTCATAATGGCAAGGAAGACAGACCTAAACCCTGTATCATATCTTTATTTCGCCGTATCTGAAGTTACTAAGAAGACAATTGCAATCCAAAACATGAAGGCAATTGACGACATAGTTTCTATGATTCATCTATTTGCACACCACAAAGGGATTACCGCCGAAGTATGGAACATGCAAGAAAGGCAGGCTCAATAATAATTCTTAGTCTGCCATAAAGAAGAGATAAAGCCCTGAGATCATGTGGATGTTCTATATTCAGTAAAAACATAAAAATATATAACGGTGTATACCTCTTTCACAACTTCCTTAACCCGTTTTAAAGAATCAAGAACACCAACATGTACTACTTTTCCCCTTCGAATGACCTGAACGCCGCAGCCTTTAACGACTTTTCCTTCATTTACCATACAACCAGCAACACGACCACTACCGCTGCTGAATATGGCCCGGACTACTGCGGAACCAATTGGTACTTGTTCCTATCCATACACAAAAGTCACAATGTCTGTCAAAATTTCAATATAGACATTTCAAAGAATATTAAAGCATAAGCAGTGTATGCCCCAAAAGAGCCAAAAAGGCTTTAACAAACTCAATAGCTGGTGTTTAAGTTCAAAGATACCTCAACAGGCTGTAGGAGTCCTTCCATTGCATTTCGTACATCAGCAATAAGGTCATAGATAACTTTATACAGCCGAATTTCAACACTTTTGTTCTCAGCATAGCTTTTAACAGAACCTGGAGCTTTGACATTGAATCCCAATATTATGGCTTTGCTGGCCGCGGCAAGATCAACATCGCTGTTGTTTACATCACCTGTTGTTTCCATGAGAAACTTCAAAGTGACATTATCTTGAGGGAGCACCTGCAGGGCTTGTCTGATAGCCTCGATAGATCCCTACACAAGACAAGAACAAAACCATGATGTAATTACATTAGAATTGAATCAAGCAGTTTTCTAAGAAACTTTAATTGGTAGGGACAGTTGCCGGACTTAATATTGACTGATTACAAGTAAAACAGAGGATATAATTTGCAATTACTTAAAGGACACTCACCAAACTATATGTGTACCCATTTTTCCCATGAAAACAAAGCGGGTAATGAACATCTAAATATATTGAAATACATCGGACCACTGCTGTTGTTTCTCCTTTGGTTCAATATGTCTAATTAGTAATTACTCTATACCAAGAAGAAGAAGAAAAGTAATTACTCCACAATTATGCCACTTCTTCGTTTTCTTGCAGCCTATATATTTTACCATTTTGGTGACGCAAGCAGTACTAACAAGTAAATTAATATTTTGCAGATTATTTTATCCTTTTTTACATTCTGTTCTATTGATATTCTTGAGATATTTATTTACACTCACAGTCTCTCTTTTTTTTTTGTGGGGGGAGGGGGGAGAATTCTACAGGTTATGGCTTATTTACATTTCTATACATCTGTACATATTTGATAAATCTGTCGTGCCTTGTGAGCATAAAATCTAAGAAGCGATATCTGAAATATCAAGATTGCAGAGGCTAAGGAAGAAATACCATCTGTACTCTATGGTTTATTCTGATATGTGTTGTCATCAATCAGAGAGTATAAAGCGACATACTTTCTAAAATTCTTTATAAGAGGGTTGTGCATACCTGAAGATCAACCTTCAGAATGATATTTAGCTGGTGCAAGTCAAGTCCAGACAGCTTTCCTGCCGAGATTGCAGAGGCTAAGGAAGAAAGAGTAACCTTCCCATCACCAGCCTTAGCTGATATACGTTCATCTCGCAATGACTCTGCACGTGACTCTGCTCTTTCACGTGCAATATCAAGGGAGCTCACAACCTCAAATTCATCACCAGCAACAGGAACATTATTTAATCCAATAACCTACAACAGACACTGAAATGTTATACAAGGTATACAAGAACCATGCATTAAAGATAGCAGAATAAAACATCAAACCCCGTATCAACAGCCATCACATCATCTGGAAAACCCATATTATCATTTCACTCTTATCACAGCATATGCTTATTATATCCTTTGGGAACAACACAACCACAGGTACAAATCTTGTAACTAACTTGAAAATGTGACCTGCTCCAAATTACCCCTATAGCACTTTCTCGCTAATTAATTACAACAAACATTTATACATCTGGATCTACTTTAGATTCACTATTAATTATGAATTAAGACATTGCTGAAAACTACAGTCACAGAATACATGGTAATTAAAAAAAAAAACATATAACAAAATAGTGTGTGGACAATAAACCTGAACAGGTGCAGAGGGTCCAGCTTCATTGACCCGATTTCCACCATCATCAAATAAAGCCCGCACCTAACCACGCATAAAAAGAGGTCCTTCATGTTAGCAAATTGCGAAAGTAAAGGTACATTACTCCATTTTGCAATATTGACCACTTGAACAACATTACATATGATTACATCAAAATTCAAAGTAATCGACCAACCTTTCCAAAGGCTTCTCCACAAACTACTATGTCCCCCCTTCTAAGGGTTCCATTTTGCACGATAAGTGTCACTAAAGGTCCTTTAGATTTATCAAGGCCGGCCTCAATGACTGTGCCTTTTGCACTTCTATGAGGATTGGCTTTTAACTCTTGCAACTAAGACAACCATACAAAAGTTAGATACATGGAGAATGTAACCAAAATGCAAGGTAGCGGCGTGAATTGTAAATAGTGTTAACTGTACAAGTTGAGAGAGGTTACAGGAAGGAGATTATTATGATGACATTTGGATACACATATAACTTACAAGAAGCATACCAAAACTAATGTTTCAAAATCATTACGCATCTGACTTACCTCTGCAACTAGCATAACAGTTTCCAGAAGGTCATCTATATTCTTCCCTTTAAGAGCACTAATCTGTTTAACGACACAGAGATTAGGCTCAGAAGAAAGGTACAAGGAAAAAACAAAATATGTAAGTAAAGTCCCTCCACACAAGAAATACCAACCTGGACCATTGGAACGTCACCACCCCAATCCTCCGGCATTAGACCAATAGAAGAGAGCTTTTGCATCACTCCTTCTGGATTAGCTCCATCAGTGTCTATCTGGTACAATTAGGGAAACAACTGAGACTTAACGAGCCCTGATGCCATATGCAATGCAAGAAAAGAATTTTTTTGTTTTTGGTAATTAAAAGGTTAAAAAAGTAAAGTACCCTTATAGCACCATACCTTATTTATAGCTATTACTATTGGCACGCCAGCAGCTTTAGCATGAGCGATGGCCTCTTTTGTTTGAGGTTGGATTCCATCATCAGCAGCCACAACAATGATAGCTATGTCTGTCACCCTTGCTCCACGAGCTCTCATTGCTCCAAATGCCTACAGAAGTGGATACAGAGATTACTAAAATAAAAGAAGAGTGAAAGCAAGTTACAGTTCATGACAGACTACAGAACACTGAATATGATACAGGAAAATCAAGGTATAGCAGAGAGAGAGAGAGAGAGAGAGAGAGAGAGAGAGAGAGAGAGAGGTGAGTGCACCTCATGTCCAGGAGTATCAAGGAAAACACATGATTGCATATTGCCATCAATCGGCACGAGCACCTTATATGCCCCAATTCCTTGTGTAATTCCACCAGCCTCAGAGGCAGCAACCTGTAAATATGTACCGGTCATGCCTCAGTTCAATCATCAGTATTTTATGCTAGAACCATTTCCCGCAAAGCTCCAAAGTCTATAACATAGATACCATATTGTATGTAGACAATCAAAATATGTACATTTTCAACACCAAAATCATGTATTTAGAAATTTACAATTTTTCCAAAGCCATAAAATCGTATACCGCTAAGTTATATTAAAAAAAATTAACAGAAAGAAGAAATTGACTGTTGTGCGGCCATGTACCTTGCTCTTCCGGATGTAATCCAAAAGGGTTGTCTGCCAAGTGACCAACACAAAATAAATTAGCAATGTTTACCAATCAGAACTACAGATTATAAACATACAAAAAACAAGAATTACAAAAGTGCAAAAGGACGTGCAAGAATTGACTAACAAGTAGAAAGATTGAAAGTCATTTACCTTTCCATGATCCACATGACCCATTATAGTAATAACAGGAGGCCTGCCTTCTAGTTTGTCTAGGTCATCTTCATCGATTATTTCTTTCTTTCTTGCCCCTTCTTCCACCTTTACTGGGTCAGCATCTATAACTTCCACATCATACTCTTTACAGATCATCTTTACCATATCTTTGCTCAAAGTTTGAACCCCATCAGGTTTAATTCCCCTTGAGTACAGCGATCCAAGAATTTCAGATTCCATAATAGCCAAATTGAAGGCTAATTCATCTATTAACATGCCGTCTTCTTCAACCTCTAGAATATCTACTTTAACAGGAGCTGCATCTTTGGCAGCCTGGAGTCTCGCCGCCTTCCTGCTTGCTTTACTCCACTTCCTCCCTTTCCTTGCTGCTTTAGAGACATTGAGTTCTGAACTCTCATCATCAGTAAGCTCATCATTAGCCTTCCGCCTTCGTAGTCCTCCAGGTTGAGCATTTTTCTTCCGAAACCCATCTTTAAATCTGCCAGGTGGAGAGCCCTTGCCTGGTTTTGCAGGAGCTAAAACTGCTTGAGCAACCACAGAATCGACACCTGGCTTCTTAGTGGAAAATTTGTCAATCAAAATTGGCTTCCTTTCTTTAGTTTTTGTGGGTGAAGCAGTGTCATCAATCACTGCCGACTTTGGAGCTGCCCCAAGATCCTTCAAAACTACAGGTTTCTTTATCATGGGGGGAGAAGCTGTAGAAGGCTTTGCCTGTAATGTTGGTTGGGGTCTCAAAGGTGGAGAAGGAGGTCTAAAAGGAGCACGGGTTGCAGACTCTACCTTCACCCCTCCCCCTGTTTTTGGTTCCTCCCTCCGAGCTGTATTATTAACCTTAGGTACTTCCTTTACAACCTTTTGTACAGCTGCAACTGTGTCTCCTTTACGCCATACACTCTTTAAAGTTTTAGCCTTGGTACTAGCCGCCGAGTTTACTGGTCTAGCATTTCCTGAAGTAGTATTTGTATTAGATGGCGCAGGTCTATCTACAGGTGTACTGGCTTTCTTACTCGAATCATCCACTTTTGGAACTTCTAGCTTTTCAGCCTTCTCCAAAACCTCTCCAAGTGACTCAATCACCTTACTCCTATCTTCCTCTTCTACATCTGAACCCCCACCAGTCCTCGCTGCGTCCCATTCAGCAGCATTAAGGCTCAAAAGGGGCGGTTCAGCATTGGACCCCCCAGAGGGCTTCAACACTGGCTTCGGAGCCGGCTTAAGTACAAAATCAGCATTGGCAACAGAACCATCATTACCACTTCCTCTATAGTTAGAATCAACGGAAACCTCATTGCTATGCTCAGCCACAAAGTCAGTAGTTGTGACCGAAAATTTACAAACTGACAACCTCACACAATGCCATCTCCTATTACCCCTAAAGCTAGTCTTGGACAAGGAAACTTTCCTAACAAGCGAGCCAGACCTCTCGGATGAACCCGAAAGCGTAACGACACTTCCTAAACTAACAAGGGAAGTTAAAGACACCATTGTTCCCTGCATGCTTCCAACTAATATGAGCATGGAGTCTCCACAACACAACACCCCATATATATAAACTACTGCCCTATTTGAGCTCCACTTTAAATGTTAAATTTCCAGGAAAGTAACAAACTTTCAATCAAATTGAAGCTACCCAGAAACGGAATAAAGCAAAGTAACAATTTTCGAGCAGAATAAACACAGAAAAAGGAAAACCCAGAACCCAAAAATTGAAGGGGTGTGGAGATAAAGATGGCAACTTTACCTCAAAAACTGAAGTGGGGATTGCAACAGTTGGGGGATTGTTGAGTTGGGAGAGACAAGGCGTGTGTTGTGTGAGGTGGGAAGAGAGATTGAGAGGTGGTGAAGGTTGGGGATAATATAGTGGACTGGAGGGTGGTGGAAAGAAGCTAAAAGGCCAAAAACAAATTTGAAGGAATATGTGGCTGCTTGTGTGCCTGTCAAATTGCATTGGCGATAAGGCAATGTTGTAAAATGAAGAATATATGGGCGTTTTATTTGCAGTTGTGATGAAGGTGACCATAATTCAATTAGGGGCTGAGTGTGGGCGACGCAATACTCTACTTCTGGGATTGAATTTCACCATTATCAAACACGTTATTACTCATTCATCTTCACCTTCCCCACTCTATGATTTACTCATTCTACCTATAGTAATATTATTGGAAAGTCGTGAATTGCACCCAAACAAAAAACCAATAGAGATGCTATTCTTATTTTTACGAAAAGAGATATTATAAAAAAAATAAAAAAAGATGGTAATATTTTTAGAAGAAAAACTGTTGCAACATCAACTCATGGTGATGATCGACTCTCGATAACAAAAACATCTGACTCTTGTACTAGTGAAACATGTGTTGAAGTTTAATGCAATAATGGTGTGTATTAGTTAAATTTATTTGTTGGTAATACATGCAGTATATATATATATATGGGCTTGTGGGTTTATAATCGTCATTAATACATTTAACATAATACATAATTAATTATTTATTAATTTACGCATATTAATAAATAAATTAATAATTGTCTCCACTCGAAATCAAAACCTTGCTTGTTTCATAATAAAATAAAATATCAAATTGAAAAAAAGCCAGATATTTTTGTTAAGGCCAAAAAGTATTTAAAGTGAATTGCAGGTGTGCGGTGATACTCACTGAGTCAGTCTCTCTTCTCCAATTGACTCCTCATCAAAATCATCAACCCTGCAATCTAGGGCTTCCTTCCTCACTCCAAAACCCCCAATTTAAAATCAAGCCATGGACGGAATCGAAGACACGGCGGCGATGATAAACGCGGCGACGAGCATCCCGCCGTTTCTGAACAAGACGTACGACATGGTGGACGACCCTGCTACCGACGACATGGTGTCGTGGACCGCCGACAACAACAGCTTCGTCGTCTGGAACGACGCCGAGTTCGCCAGGGACCTCTTGCCTCGCTACTTCAAGCACAGCAACTTCTCCAGCTTCGTCCGCCAGCTCAACACTTACGTAAGCCTCTTCATCTCCTCTTTTACTTTCTCCATTTTCAATTTCTCTGATCTGTGATTTTGGCCGTGAGTTCAATTTGGGGTTTTGCTATGCGATTAGGTTAGATGAGTTGATAGAGAGATGTAGGAGAAAAACCGAGACGAAAAATCGGAAAAGATTAAGAATTCGAGTCTGGCAATTCGTAACTGTAATCATTAATAGAACAATTGTTCTAATCCGAAATGATACGGTGACCTTGCAACTGGTAAAGATTTGTTCTTTC
Source organism: Potentilla sterilis (assembly GCA_963682095.1). Lineage (NCBI taxonomy): Eukaryota > Viridiplantae > Streptophyta > Magnoliopsida > Rosales > Rosaceae > Potentilla > Potentilla sterilis. The sequence continues at coordinate 42,575,882 of OY821759.1, forward strand.
GAGCTCTCGGAAAGGAATTTGAAGAACATGATGTCTTTAAAAAAATGTGACTAGCAGAAAGATCTTGCTTTTGAGGCAAACATCTTTGAGCATGCTCTTTGTTTATCGAGTCGCCTCTTTAGTGTTTACTGGAAAGAAACGAATAAGAAGAGGAGGGAAGAAGGAAAAAGCTTATAGTTTGTCTCCAGGTTATGACTGTTGGAGGTTGGATGCAGAGATTACTTACTATGAGAATAGTGTCTGTTGCCAGAAACAGTCGCGATATGAGAACTTTGTTTCTTTGTTATGCTCCCTGTGAAAGTTAATTTTTGCGTAAAAATTTATGGTGTTGCTTTGAATATTGCAGGGTTTTAAAAAAGTTCATTCAGACCGATGGGAATTTGCACATGAAGGGTTTCTAAGAGGTCAGAAACATCTTTTGAAGACTGTCACTAGACGAAAGTCAGTTAATGTACAGAGTCATCAACAATCAGCAACGGTACCAGCACCTATTGTACAGAGCTCCCAAGTTGCTGCATGTGTAGGGGTCGGAAACCATGGACTAGGGGAGGAGGTTGAAAGGCTTAAAAGTGACAAGAACACTCTTATGCAGGAACTTATTAGTTTGAGGCAGGAGCAGCAAGCTACAGATAACCAATTGCAAAATGTGGGTCAACGTGTGCAGGGAATGGAACAGCGGCAGCAACAAATGATGTCATTTCTTGCAAAGGCTATGCGTAGTCCTGGCTTTTTATCCCAGCTTGTACAACATCAGAATGAGAGCAATAGGTTCATCACTGGAAGCAATAAGAAAAGGAGACTCCCGAGGCAAGAAGACGAAAATTCGGTGGGGAATTTTAGCAGTAAAACTCTGGATGGACAAATTGTGAAATACCAGCCTTCAATGAATGAAGCAGCAAAAGCAATGCTACGGCAGATTATGAATATGAATACATCTCCGAGGCGGGAACCTTCATTGAGCAATCCTGGTGCTTTTCTGATTGACAATGTTCCCTCTTCCAGTGTATTAGACAGAAGGAACTGTAGCAGGAATTTGGGAGCGACCCTTTCAGAGGTTTCACCGACTTCTTATATCACTGCAGAATCTGGATTTCCTGTCACTTTTCATTCTCTAGCTACTCCTCAGGTCCAGCCTTCCCCTTATGTGGCTACTGAATGTGTTACAGCAACACAAATTTTAGAAGAGAACACCTACAATCTTCAAGGAGATACAGTTTTGCCGGAACTAACTGCAATGCAAGGTATTGCACCCCTAAGCACTGTGGATATCCCTAATGCAGACTTTATGGCCTCTCAGAATGTGAATACAGAGTACATGGATGTGTCAGATTTGGATCAGGCAATGCCCACAGAAACTGAGGCCTTTTCTCCTGAGATCAATCCTGATGCAGAGGTCTCGCAAGATGGAGAGCCTAACCTTCCGGGGATTAATGATGTCTTCTGGGACAAGTTTTTCGACTCAGATGAAATTGATATGGGTTCAGTTGTTGGTGTGACCAAGGATCAGGAGATGCAGTCAGGGAAGGAAAATGGATGGGACAAGATTCAACATATAAGTCCAATTGCTCCTCAGCAAACAGGGCTTGAGGGCTTGAGGGCATGATTGGTTGATTGTCTTTCCAAGTGTATATATACATGTTTCTTGCCATCAAGAGGTAAAACTAATCTGCCACTTACCATTAGAAGAATTTTATAGTCACCATCCCTCAAATCTTAATCTTGCAATGTCCAGCTGCTACTTGGAGTTGTTTTTGAAGATTAAGAACATATGGGCCCTTGATTTTTGCTCAAGTAATCCCTTATCACCTCACCCTTGCAATTAAATATATGTAATGAAATACTTGTTATTACTCATTAACATGCAAAATATAGACATACCCGACGATATTGTAATTCCAACTTCATGGATTGTCATGATGTTAGTCATTGTTAAATCTATGGCATGGTTCCCCTTCCCCCCCTTTCCTTAAAGCTGAGGCAAGTTAAAGTTTCCTAGCTGCAGAATATCTTTCTTTCAATTCGTGGGTTTCCAGTTGAGCGCATTTCCATGGTTTTTTTGTACAGGTTTTGGCTATGTAGTGGTTTGCAGACTAAGCTCTTCATTCGGCCAGGATTTGCTATATGTTGACCAAGACCTTACATTTTCTGTTGTGACTATGTATTGGGGCTGTGTCTCTTGCAGTTATCGTATATTTACTCTCCTTATGGAAGTGGTTTATAGTGCCAAATCTTCTGGAAGTGGCTTATGAAATCTATTCTGGTTTAGTTATTTTTTTTTTTTTCTCTTTGCTTGTTTTTGTGAAGCATATGGGATGTAGTAGAAACTTTGCAAGATTTTGTCAAGGGTGTGGATGCGGCCAAAGCATCGACTGTTGGTGTGGATGCTTTTGTTCTTAGCATTTTGTTCTTATCGGACAAGTCAAATTTTCACCAAATTATCCAAAAAAATACACTTAATTTTTTTCGGTCGTTTGTGTTAGATGGTGGAAGTGCGCATTGGTATCCCATCTGCAGTTCTTCATGGACTGAAAGCACATCAGTGATATGATATCACGCCTTGTGTTGCATGAGGTGTTGTCTGGAAGGGAAATTCAGGAATTGATGCAAGGTTGAAATATAAAGACAAATGCTAAAATAAAATAAAAGTGAAGCTGGGTTGGCCAACCCTTCATATTTGTTGACTAGTGTAGAGAAGATGAAGTTAAGCCTCCCTCCAAAACTCTCAACCTTCCTTAAACCCTGCCTTCCTTCTCCTTCCACTCATCTCCAACGCTCTATTTGCTCTTCCTCACTATCACCGCCGCCGCCACCACTCACTTGTCTTAAACCCAAAACCCCTCTCTTTCTCCGGCCACCCATCCACCCATCCACCCAGCCACCACCTCCGACCTCCAGCAATGGCACGACTGGGCCAAAGCCCTCGCTTCCTCAGTTGGGTCCACCTTCGCCGACTCAGACAACGGCCCGGACTCGACCCTCTTGCGTAGAGAGCTCAACTGGCTCGTAGACGACGCAGTTCAACAAGAAACCCAAAACGGTGAAACAAAAATCAGGCTAAGAGCGAGTCTGGAGGAGCTGTTCTTGTTGTGGAAGCAGAGGATTGAAGAGAGGAGGCCCTTTCAGTACATTGTGGGGTGTGAGCATTGGAGGGAGTTGGTGCTGTGTGTTCAAGAAGGGGTTTTGATTCCGAGGCCGGAGACTGAGCTCGTTGTTGATTTGGTGGGTGAGCTGGTGAAGGGTGATGATGGTTTAAGGGAGGGTTTGTGGGCTGATTTGGGGACTGGGAGTGGGGCTATTGCTATTGCCATTGCGCGGCTTTTGGGGAGTGCTGGGAGGGTTATTGCTACTGATTTGAGTCCTACTGCGATTTCCGTTGCCGGGTTTAATGTGGAGAGGTATGGTTTACAGGTTAGTGTTCGGCATTGTGGAGAGTATGAAGTTTACAAACTGTTTTGTTGTTGCTGTCTTCAAGTGATTTGTTAATGTGCTAATCAGGATCTTGTGGAGCTAAGGCAAGGATCTTGGTTTGACCCGTTAAAGGATGTGGAAGGTAAACTTGCGGGGTTTGTGAGCAATCCACCATACATACCAAGTGAGAATATATTGGGGCTGCAGGCTGAAGTCGGAAGACATGAACCCAGAGTTGCATTGGATGGCGGTGTTGATGGCATGGATGCTCTTTTACATCTTTGCAAAGGGGCTGCTTCCATGTTGAAGCCTGGTGGATTTTTTGCTCTCGAGGTATTTTTTCTTTGTTCTCTGTAGTTAAAACTTGACTTAGCAAAGTATGACAAGTTAAGAACATTACTTGAATCGAAACAAATGAGATTCTGTAATAGAGCTCTAGAGATAAAGATGGCTTCTTAGTTCTTAGTGAAGCTGAGACACCTAGTGTTCTAACTGAGTGACTAGTGTTTCTTCCTGCAAGATATGGTTAAATGCATTTTCATTTTTCCACCATTTTGTAGTTAGTGATTTGAATCGGTTACTAACCTCTCTTCCCCTTGCTCTTTGTTGCAGAAAAATGGTGAGAAGCAGTGCAAGTATCTTGTCGAGTACATGGCAAATGAGGCTAGAGGCAGCTTTTGTAATCTGAGTATAATTCCTGATTTTGCTGGTATCAATAGATTTGTTACCGGATATCGTGAGTAATGCAGGATTCTTATGTTGGCCTTCAACAAGAGTATCAACAAGAAGTAATCGAAAGTGTTAAAAGACACCAGAAGGTCGTATCTAGCAAAAGTATGAGGGTGCACTACAAGAGTACAAGTGAGTAATCTGGACTTCAATAGTGAATTCTTGCAATGTCTGCCTCAATTTAAAGTTTAATGCAATTTAAAAGACGCTACACAATCTGAACGTCTGGAGTGTAAACAATTGGAATATGTCGTGTTTGGATTGAATGAATTTTTAAGTATTGGATTGAATGAATGTTGCACTGTGGAAAGAAGTTTTATTAAGAAAAGAATATGTACAAAGAGGCACATTTGATGGTGGATTGTGCTTCATCATTCGGGTAGGAAGCATTATATTGCCAAAATTGATTGTACACAAGAGGTTGAATGCTTAAGAGCAACAAAAACCTGAGCTCCTAAGCCTGTAAAGCGCTAAATCTTGGGGTGGTGATACAAAGGGTCTCCGTCTTTGATTTAGTGACCAAACCATTTGCCTCTCGCAATTTGATACCTACCGCCTCTCTCAAATGGTGTCACCTTTATCTTGACAATTCTCACTATTTGCTACCAGAATCATCAATCACTTCTCCGAATGGGCTGTGCAGATGGTTTTCTGGCACAGCCTTGGATAGCTATTTAGCACGATGTTCTTCGCCATTGCTTCTTCCCCATTTGATGAAACTTGAATGGAGTCCAACTCTTTCGACGTTTTGAGGACTCACAAAAGAGGCCAGAGGCCAGAGCTTGCTGAAGCCATACCTCGAATTCTTCTTCATCTTCATCCATCATTTCAGCATCCAAATCCCATGGGAATCTACTTGAGTGAGATCTTTGAGTTTTCTCCAAACCAACCATGTTTACATGGAAACTAGGCCGATGGGTATTGGGCCTACACGCCATTCCCTGTATGAAAGAACTCGAAGCTGTAAGAGGTCAAAACCATATCTACCTCATATGAGGTGTTTTCTTATGTACTGAAAAGGTTCAGCATGTTCCAAATGGCAAGTTAACTGTCTGTTTACAAATATCGTGAAGCGACTGCTTCAAGATCACCTTTAAAAACGAATAATTTAGCAATCCACCTTGGAATGTAATTTGTTCAAACTGCAGATAACAATGTAGAATAAGGCTACACACGGGAACACTGACCTGACAAATTGCCCATTCCGACACATCAAAGATTTTGCTCTCAGCACAAACAAAAGCTCGCGGTATTTCCACCTGAGTGACAAGAAACCAAAGATTCAACATAGATAAGACAATAAGGATTGCTTATATGTACATTGTTGGCAATAACAGAATTTTTTCAAGGTTTAATTCAATAAAGCATCTATACATATTGAAGTTATAAATAATTCCCTAGAACATGCATTATAGACATAGAAACATGGAAATTGTCTGAATTCTATTCAAATTCATTGGTAGCTGGTTCTCATATCTACGCATGTGAGAGTTTATTTAAACTTAAATCCTTCCAAATTATCACTATTTTCAAAGTTAACAAAAACAGAAAAATGAAATTACTTGACATTTGAGAAAGGTTCATAACTCGCAAGGTGTAAGAAGTATATTCAGAGAGATAAAAAAAAATATACAAAAATACTTATTGCAAGAAAACTACCTTTTGAGGCCTATCAAAGACAAGGGATCCTTTGTACTCAACCCATCCATCTCCATCCTTTGCTTGATGATATTGGCAGCAATCCTAAAGGAGATCCAACCATTATATCATCAGGTTAACAAACTGAAAAATATAAATAAGATACAGTGCATACTTGACAGTGTTAAAATTTGGAAGAAAAAAAAAATGCAATGTCTGACCTGACACCATCTAGCCTTGGTCTTTCTTCTATTGGTGCACACCCATATATGAGAATTTCCACACTTAGTGCACTGTATCCGTCTCGACTCTTCAGAACAATAACCTGGACCGTCCTGCTTAAGTAGAAGTATATTTAGACAATCTCAGATAAATTACAGAAAGTAGAATTGACTAAGATTAGATAAGACACAACTACTCTAATATATGGAAATCAGTTTTCATAGCCAATGACAACCTAGGCATTATACTATAAATGCAACATACTTGCCCACTAAGCAAGTAAACATCACTAACCTGTGCTGGAGTACTATAAGAGGTCTGGCACACACTCTTAGTCTTGGACTCTTCCTTCCGCAATTGCTCATCATAATCTCTTTTCTTTGTGGAATCCGAAAGAACCTAAAAGCAAATATTTTTGTGAGTAGCAGAGCAGGATTACAATGAAAAACGTCTCTAAGTAATAGGTATACAACTACATCAAAATATTAAAAAAAATACAATAAAAAGCTAAAAACAGTTCTTTTTATACACATACCTCATAAGCACATTGAAGTCTCTTAAACGACTCACTTGCTAGTGCACTACCCATATTTTTATCAGGATGCACAAGCATGGCCTGCACAATGTTAACAGGAAATAATTGAGAAAGAGTAGACTAGTAAAGCTCTAAATAAGAACAGCTCATAAATATATCGACAAAATGCCCCCCCCCCTAAAACACACCCCCACAGACACAGAACTAACACAAGTAACAACTGCTGCATCACAAGGTTAATGAGTAGACACGTAATCTAAGTGTTTTAACCTTAATTGTTGAGCAGATATCTAAAGGCTCAACATTAGTCCCTTTACATGTTACATTTATGGCATGCAACGTTGTTTATAAGTCAAATGAGACTAGACATTAGACAGTATAATGTTTAAATGACTAATGCAATATAAGTACAATCGTGATTCACAATTACATTTAATTTTCTCATTTTTTAATGACAGTCACTACAAGATGGTCCTAGAGTTTAGTCAGAGCGCTTAAGACTTCCTCTCCCACTACTAGTTATATAAATTTTCGTACATAGAACAAGGAAGGAAAACAGATATTATTAGCCACTCATTCCATCAGAAAATAACTAATAAAGTAAATTTAATATTCACCTTCTTCCGGTACTCCTTTTTCAAAATTGCGGCATCAATTTTTTGGTGGCGAGGAAACCCCAGTGCTTCATAATGATTAAGACTGCTTAGTATTTTTTGCATCTCATCAGCTGAACTTGTTTCCTCTTTGACCACCTTACTACTGGAAGAGGATTCTTTCTCGTTATTAATGACAGCTGAAGTAGCTGGCTTGCTCGATGATTTACATGCGTGCACCTTTTCAGGTTCATCAGTAGGAGTAGAGTACTCACACTCTGTAGAAAAGTCATCTTCCATAACTTCTTCTGGTTGTTTCTGCTCTTCAAAATGTGTGCTCTCACTCACCTTATCACACCATTGGAGCATATAATTTAATACATCATTAGAGAAGAAGGCAAGGTTTATTGAGAGCAGAACCCCAAGCCATCCAACTTGTACTTTGACACAATAAATACCATATACGGTTGCCATCAAGACCACCAACCGTGCATGATTAAGGGAGAACAAATAACCTGCATATGCATACAATTTCAAGTATGTTTATCATCATAAACAAGGCAGTCAAAATCATGCAGGATTGACGGCACGCATTATGAATGAAAGAGATGAAAATAAATGCTAATACTATACCAAATGCACATAATACATAACTAAACGAGAAAAGTAAATATTAAATCTATGAGAAAAATTGGGTTATATTTTTCATTTCAAGCCTTAGGTCTGCCCTCTTCCGTAGTCCCTTCACCACCTACCATAAGCAGAATGTAACTGGTTTTATGGGCATATACTAGCCACCTAAGAAATTTGTTATTTTGAGAAGAATAATATTCAGGTTTTTCTAAATGAATAAGATTTCAGGAACCTGTATTGAGCAAGTGTAAAAAAGCCCTACCAGGCTGTTAAGCCATTTATATGCAGCCTAGCCAAAAGGCAAGAAGAAGATTCCCAAAATCACCAAACAGAATAGAGACTTTTCTTTTCCATGAAAAATCCCCAGAAAATGTACCAGAGCAGCACCACCATATACTTTTGTTTTATCAGCATTGGCTTTCACTATCCGCAACAAGCTCACATAAATTTAAATTTCACAAAGTATATTTAGTAGGAACAGGATGTTTACAGAGTGCCTACGCAAGACATCTTTAAAAATGCCAAGAACTAATATAAATACGACTCAACTACAGTGAAACCAACTCAGAGATACTATGAAACATACCCAACTTTTATTTCAAAAATATATAGCAAGTTAAATGATCTATAGTCAAGGGATCTGTATTGTGGAAACAAACTGTTCATGCTACACAGGATAAAAGGAGAACAAAAAGAAGATGGAAAGATGCATATTGATGGTCAAGCAACAATCAACTATAATCAATTTTCTGTTCATCACTTTTTATTGGTGAGCGGTAGGTGTAAAGCCTAGCACGCTTCATACAACCTAAATACGTTGGCAACACAGCTAGAGTGAATAGAATGGTCGGCACATTACATACAAATAGGATAATACCAATGCATCGTGTTAGTGAAATTAAATTCAAGGTTCACAAGAAATCGAACATACCTCCAACTATAAATAATGTTCCTGTTATCCAAAAGTTAGCATACATCCATAAGATTAGAATAGCGAAGAGCCCTACTATAAAAATTCCGGGAGTGTATCCCAAGTACTGAACAGCAGCTCCAGCGGCTCCCTGAAATATTATGCGCAACTGTTAGTGGCAGTTTTTTTCAAATTGTATCCTGCAATATTGTATATTGTTCATTTAAGTATAATATCTACATTTGAGTTTCAAAATCGACTACTCTCTCCTCATAGCTATCTATATATTCATCTGATGTCAAGGTTTATGGCATTCAGTCAATGAAAGTTCGACAAAGTTATAGAGTAAATCTCACAAGCAGGAGCCATACATGCTGTTTCCGAAAGTGGTACCTCATTGGTCTCCTAAAGAAAATCTTGTTGAAATAAAGCTGCTTCATATGACTACATATAATTATTTGGTATATAGATGAAAAATATTATTAATCAGAGACAACTCAATTATCACTCCCGCATTTGTGTGATCAAACTAAATGCCTGAAAAGTTTATATTGGACAATGAAAAGAAGATAATACATACAGGTATGAGGCAAACAAGAAATGGAACCAGTGCAGCAGAAAAGAAAAACAACAATTAAAAGATGAAGAGGTAAAACAAAATGACTAGATATCATACCATACTAAGAAGTACATAAACCAAGCAAGACATGGAAGTCAAACTGAGAAAGCAACTCCACATTATAAGAAGCAGAGCTGCAGAACCGAATCCTATAAACGACCGAAAGCCTCTAATAACACAGTCCCTCCAATAACACAACAACAAGAGCAACAGCCGCCCCATTCTGGAGCACCCACTGCACACCGTCGGCCAATGCCGCTCTGCAAACACCCCCATTTTGTCTCTATATCCACTTACAGCTGTCTTCGATCTTGAATAAACATGCTTCTGAGATTGCAGCCATTTTAAGGCCTGCTGGAACAGCCCTATATCCTCCATCACTACAACCTAACCGACCCACCACAAACACCAATTACTGCTTGCTAGAAATGTTGATCTACAACCATTTGATTCCAATCCAAAAGCAGAAAATGACTAAAACATTCTAATGCCTTAACATCAATGCAGTCCATAGAACATAGACAAAACTAAAACCCTGATCTCAATATGAAGCAGCAAAAGGAACAAAAAAAGCCTAGCTTGAATTCACGGATTAAGAGCAAGATCTAGAAGCTCCCAACCTCCCAAGAACAACAAGTAAATTCAATCACGGTCCTCATTTGGGTATTGCTTCACATGCAAGCCTTGACCAAAAGCCAACACTAACACGCACAAAAGCTAAAGGGAACAACAACTAGTACCCAAAAAAAAAAACAAATACCAAAGATTCCACTTTTAAAGAAATAATGCCCTCTTCTCTCTGGCTTTCCTGACTGAAATGTCTCAATGTCTATGGAACCCAAAAACAATAGAAGCTCAATACAGTCGATCAGTTCAAGAATAAGTGAAATGGGTCTTGGAGAAGACGATGAGGGTGATCTGGGTTTGGTGGAAAGTTGAGAACTTGGGTAGTGTGAGATGGAATTGGAGCACCGACAGGTGAGTTAGGAGGGGTTAAAGGCTTAAAGGTTGAAGCTTTAATGGATTCTGAGCAGTAGAGAAACCCTAGCTTTTAGTTGCAGGGATAGCTCGTGAAAAAGGAGTTGGAAAGTTGGGAAAAGGTGAGGGGGGAAGAAGAGAGAAGAGAGAAGAGAGGAGAGAGGAGGGTCTCTAGTTTTGGCTTTGGCTTTGGCTTTGGCTTTGTCACTTTGTGGATTGGGGTTGGATTCTTTGAGCTTTTGAAGTGGGGTCCCCATCTTTTCTTTTATCTTAGTAATTTTAGTCCTCTAATTTAATGGAAATAGAAAAAGGAAATGAATGAAGAACAGAATGAGAAATAATAGAAATGTTGGTTGGGTTTTTTAGTGATGCTAAACTGCCACTGCCCCCCTCATGTTTTAAAATTCAACCAATAATGAATTGTGGCCGACTACTATTAGTTTTCCCAATTTAATGGCTTCAACTTCTTTTTGTCAACACTGGATAAGTGTCATTGTTTAGAGAGAATTCAAGTGCAATGCGTGCACACAACGTTCAACTTGTTTAATCATTGCCACTGTGTTTGTGTCTTGTGTTTTATGGGAAGAGAGGTTGTGGTCGCACCTAATTGTTGTCACAAGTAGTCACACACTCTTCCCTCTAGTCTCGTTGGCGGTCTAGTATCACCGGCGAGGCGTGCAAGTCTCTCTACAAACTCGACTTTGTACAAAGACTTGAAATTGAATATAGAAGTCGCGATATTAAATGACTATTTAAATGTGGTGGCTTTTGGTGAGAGCGCAAGATAGTTGGTGAGTTAACAATTTGGGGAGGTATGACTATAATCACTTGAATACTATACAAAATTAGTGAGAATACCACTTGGGAGGTGTGACTATAACCTTTGGCCTGGAAAAAATTGTTTGACAACTATATGGAACATATGAAGGCATGAGGAAAGGAATGTACTGTATGTGGTTTTAAAAGGAATTTGTTACCAAGTCAAGATACCAGGCTGATGAGATGAAGGTGATGTAAGCAATGTGTTACCAAGTCAAGATATAACATTGATGAAATCATTATGATCCAACATGAACATAAGTATAGTAACATAGTACAGTACAAAGATTTGGAGAGGATGTCTGTACTAAAGAAGTGCCAGAAAGACATTGAACCCGGGAAAAATTTCTTTAAATTACCAAGTATGATCCATTTACATTGAGTACCTCCAGCAGTCCAGCCAGAAAGGTGGTGTGACAAAAAAGAAGAAGCATATCATACAATTTACAAGATGAAGCCGCAAAACCCTATATAAGAATAAATCAAATCTACACATTCTGTAACTTATAACCGCTCAGTTCACATGGTTTTGACGCTGAAGGTTGTAGTGCCAGGAGCTGTGGTTTCAAAGGAAAAGTTTGAGATGAAAGTGGAAGTAGCAGCAGCTGAGGTTTGTGATGACAGGTTTGAATTGTCTGGGTTGTCTGAACCGGAGGACTCATTGTAGGACGAAGTAGTGGTCTTTGCGCTAGTCTTCTTACTATTCGGTTGACTTCGTATTTTGAGATCCATGAAATCAGATATCAAGCCTGGCTTTGTTATCTTAGTATCGTCGACTTCTTTCAGGCCTTTAAGCATCTTTACCACAGTTGACATGGACGGTCTGAGCTTTGGCGTGTCTTGAGTGCAGAGAAGACCAATCTTTAAGAATCTACAAGCCTCCTCAGCATCAAAATCCCCGTTCAATGCTGTGTCTACCAGACCAACCAGCTCTCTGCGTTCATAGAGATGCCATGTCTGCAATAAAAAATGCAATTGTTACCAACAACGCCTAAAGTAACTGATGTCTCATCCGCAGAAACTCTATATAAACAAACCATCCAAAATGATTTTAAAAAAAAAAACAAAAAACAAAAAACAACCAACGCAAAGTCTCCAAAAGTTGGGTTAGAATCCCCCAATTGTTTTTTCTTCACCCCTTACAAAAATATTATTTTATCAATCTAATTTCCACAAATTGGCCACCTACACACGTACATACTCTGTAAACTCACTTTTCTAAAATTTAATTTCCACAATGTGAACGAAAATGAAGTTACAAACTTCAGAAGCCTTGTCAGTTGTCACTATGATAATTTCAGCCTTTAATGGCACTGCTCTTTTAACTGGGAAATAACAGAGAGGTAGCTTCTTTAAAGATCAGATATTACACATTCACTACCTATTAATTTTTTGTTTTTTTTCATGAAAGAAAATGCTTGCAAAGACAGCAAGTCTAAAATTCATACCCTTTCAAGCAGATACTGTTCCTCAATGGGTAGTAGTGAATTAGTATTGCATCTGCCACTAACAATTTCCACAAGGAGGACCCCAAAACTATAAACATCTGCTCTCCTTGTCAATTGCCCTCGTATTGCGTATTCTGGTGCCAGATAACCTCTAAAAAAACCACAAAGATAAAATTACTTACTTTGGCAACTGAACAGTAACTGTAAGAGCTTTAGGAAGTATAATAATGCAAGAACTGAGTGATTTATGAGTTTATCAAAGCATCACAACTTACATTGTTCCTGCCACGCGTGTGCTAACATGAGTCACATTGGCCGGGATAAGTTTTGCAAGGCCAAAATCTGAAATTTTAGGCATTAGGTCTTTATCAAGGAGAATATTGCTTGCTTTGATATCTCTGTGAATAATATGTGGACGTACATCCTCATGAAGGAAGGCAAGCCCACATGCAATTCCGATAGCTATTCCACGCCGTGTTCGCCAATTAAACTGAATATTACTGTAACCTCCACCTGTAATGAAACATAAAAGAACATAAGTTTCAAAGAAAAAAAAATATTAAACAATGACTGATTTCAATTCTAATGGAAAAGGACAGATCACTGGATCTTAGATAACTGTTGGCATTCATAACTCTAGTGCTCATAATGCATAACTCTTAAGATAAATATAGAACTGCATTCATAAAATTATTTCTTAAAGTTGTCAGCATCATATATATCAAATACACATATTATAGATATATATTTCAAAAGCACGCACATACACAAACTCACACACTAGTAACCTGTAATCAGAATAAGGAATTTAAGCTGATGGACAACGTTATATAGTTACCGAGAAGAGTTTGTGCAAGACTATTATTCTCGAGGTAGTTGTAGACCAAAATTCTCTGGTCTCCTTCTACACAACAGCCATAGAGCTTAACTAGATTTGCATGCTCTATTTTTGAGATCACATCAATCTCAGTCAAAAACTCCTTCACCCCTTGTTTTGATTCAGCTGAAAGAACTTTTATAGCAGCAAGATTTCCATTTTTAAGTCGTCCCTAGTTTTCCAGAACAGCAATTATATTAGAGTGAGAAATAATCTCTCCACTACGAGACCATATACAACACTGATAAGATGAGCAATATACAAAAAAATACGTAAAAACAGAAAATTTGAAGTTACCTTATAGACAGAACCAAAACCACCTTCGCCGATTTTATTCGCTAGATCAAAATCTTCAGTCGCCATTTTTAACTCTCTGTACGAGTATAGTTTAACATCATGAATGCCAGACAGTTCTGTTGACAAAGAAAACTTGTTCAGATTCTTAAAGGTAGACACGAGAGTGACAAGACTACTTTGGGACTTGAGATTATGTCAAGAGCTTCTAGTTACTTAGTTTAGGAACATGATCTCATCAATAAGGAAACAATTTCATAAGATCAATGCTACAGACACCAATATAATTTTAAAATATCGGTGCCAATCTGATGCGGTTACATAATGAAACTAGGATTGCATGCGTTCTTATTCAGTCTCACTCAAAATTATTGATAACATCCTTCACCAAACGATTTGGTGACAAACATTTTGGGGATGCCTGTGGTGTCTTTAGCATTGATCTCAAAATGAAAATATTGTGTAGGAATAATATCTCCAGAAATTTATCATGCTCTTCTATCATTTATATGATCAAAGTTGCAGCTTACCGTCATCAACATCAAACCCAAGTTTTCTTGATGAGTCCTTTCTACCGAGTAAGAAGGATAAACAAGTCATAACTGTGATACACCAGAGACAATGTTTCCAAGGTCAAATTTCTACCAAGTGCTTAAAACAAAGCCACTTCAAAACCTGCAAAACCGCAACATTGTGAGCACGTGTTTAGGGAACTAAATGTCAAAAGATTAATTCAGTAAGAGGTAAACATTTAAGACAACTTATTTGGTTTCTCCAGATCTGGAACCAATTCCAAACCCTATCAAAACTGAAACCAGGCCAGGATAACAATCAAAACCTAATCGTATGTGCATGGAATCAGAGACATAAGGCAGTGCGAAATCTGAGAGGACTCTGAAGTTACTAAAGTGCAATGACCCTTTATTTAACCCCATTATGTATTATTCAGTGACACTTTCTGTTTTTCATTTACACATGCTAAATGTTAAGTAATGCATATTAGAGAAAATCAATTCGATTTAAAAGAAATTTTCACCATTACTGCAACTTGTTACAGGTTGAAACTGCAATTAGCACGCAACCTATCAGGAACACTCCTCAAGTCCTGACTCGAGAACTCTCCCTTCTCTAAACTAAACCAATTATGATCACTACTTTATTTCAAGCCAGGTTTACAGCCAAGATAAAAGGTGATTATACCAAAGAGACTCTTTCAAGTTTCAACAAATTGTGGATCATCATTACATTGCTGACTATTCAGCAATGCTAAACCAGGTTGGTATACATACTACACTGAGTCACAAGTTCGAACTAATTCATTTCATGCTGCACAGAAATTAGAGTTCATCCATCTATTTAGATTAAGTATGAGCTACCACGAGTGTACTACCCACCCACAAAAAAAAAAAGATGAAATAACTCTAAATTACGACTATTCTTTCATTAAAAACTATGTATAGAACAAGGAGTGGACAGTAACAAATGAATGCACCAGAATTTCAAGCCTATTGACTTCAGTCCAAGCTTAATTTCTCCTCTCAATTATTTGCAGTGTAATTCAACACACATCTACGCAAGCATCGGGTATCTAACTTTCTATCGTCTCTGCAAACAACCGAAATTATGCAAATTGAGATGATGAGAATATTGACAACACTAATACCAATCAGGTAAGAACACTCATCATGAGAGTTTGTACAACTTCGGAACCAGATTCACCAAATCACTCAAAAAATACCAACATTCAAAACAAGTAAGCACAAACCACAAGAGATCATCAACCAAGACCATCATGAACATCAAAAGAACACTACTTGAATCAGCAATATTATCCAAACCAAACAAAGAAAGAAGCTTTAAGCAAGCAAAGGAGGATGGTTCTAAACATAGGAGGAAACTTGAAGAAGACCCAGACGAGAAAATCACCTCAGGTGGCTCAGGGAATGGAAAGACCAGTGGTTGTTCTTGGCTTCCTTCTTGACAAAAAGAGAACTGTCTGGCCTTTGGAGAAATTGAAATGAATTAAATGTGTGTGATTTGGTGCAATTATATTCGGGTTTCTTGTGAGTTAATGTGAAACGTAACGAGGTAGCTTCTGGGTAAGTCTTGGCAAAGTCTACTAAAGTATGAGAACACCCCCTTTGAATTTTCTGCGTCCGGTACTCAACTCACTTCTCAACTAAGCCAAAAAGCTTACACATACAAAACCCCACAACTCCAATAATAAATCCAAGGTTGAAGAGCTAGAGATACCAAGTTTATATAGGAGTCGAAAGCCCGAGTTGAAGATAGAATGTGGCGCGTAGATTTATGCAATTTGCACAGTTTACTTGTAACCAGTGGAATGGAACATGTCAAAGTCAAGCTTCATCGTCAGCAAGAACCAGTCGTCACTTGTTTCCTACTGCCACGTAATTTCGGGTTTTGATGAGTTATGAGTCTTCCTCAAGTTTTCCTTTTTAATTTTGCGAGAGACTGCATTTTACTTTTTACTTCGTTTTCTAGAGGAGCAGAAAGATGGCGGAAGGTCAATGAGGCTAGGAGGATGGTCCTGCACTCCTGATACTTATGATTTTGTTGCATGTTAGTTTGTCCTGCTAACCATGTCATTTTGGTGGTGGATCATTTAGCTCTTTAAGAACTACTCAACTCATGAAAATGCTTCATATCAGTATTAACCAGATGCATCTAATAATTTACTAATTAGTTTCTGTGAGATTTGAATCCAAGAAAAAAGGAATAATTGTGTTTGTTTTACTCCAAAATCCAACGTCAATACAAGAAAATTAGACGAACATTACTCTATTGTCTGTATAGAACAATAGATAAGTTTTTCAACTCCCAAGATTTTATGCTCTCATCTTCAGGGAGACATGAACTATCAATTAATGATTTTGAACAACTGGGTCTCTTATAATCTATTGTCTGTATCTAAAATTCTTGTAACAAATAAAAAAATGAATAATTGACTTCAATTCTTCAACCCACGCTATCGTGGACCAAAATTATATCCCACTCACCTAGCTTTCACACAACCCTCTTTTGCTCTTACCCCTTGAATATATTTTATATGCTAGGGTTCTTAAGAAAATGAATTTATCCGTACCAATCCACCTCATTAGGGTCCCAACTAATTACATTTATAAAATATAGATTTAGCACATGAGTTTTTAATTGTTTGATTATTGGGAGGTATGAGACTTTATTTTATTTTTTAATTTAAAGGTTGATGATGAAGACTTTCTTCCTAGCTAGAAGGTTTAATGTTCACATTTTGATATTGGCGTATCTATGACTTGGAATTGATGCTACAGTTTGCTTCTTCTTCTGTCAGAAGAAGTAGGTTTTGCGGCAACAATGACATCTCTGTCTTGTTAATCTCCAATTTTGATAGCATTTAGAAATCGTTTCAAACCATTGTTGAAGGTTCAAGGCTTTCGATTGTTAGTATAACAAAAAGACGATTACAAAAATTTTAAAATGTATGAACTCCAGATGGCCCTATACTGAAGTGTATATATAAATCATTAGGAAGAACAGTGTGATCATCAGTGAGAATACAAATTGTAATTATACGTAGCCAAACAAATTAGAGGTCTAAGATGAGATCAAGGTTGTTGCTCAATAGAATTGGTTTGAATATTGTTAAGTTGAAATATGAGAGACTAACACACGTGTATGTATTCTTAGAGATGTCACAGTATAGATATTTTATAGCAGCCTCAGCCAAGGGCAGGGTGGTACAGATCAACTACTTAGTTTAATTAAGAAACACGTTGTCCCTTGCAATTATCCAAAGGGATTTAAAAACTAATAATGATTAGAGATCCAGATTAAGCCACAGATGACCAAATATCTGAAAGTTTATGGCAGCTAGCTGGTTAGTATTATTTGGTTGTTTGAGAAGAGGTTAGTGTAGATCAGGTATTCTTTTCTATCATATAAAATAGACTAACAATCTAAGGGTTGGGGAATCTAAGGGTTGGGGAATCAAAACATGAGGGGAAAGGAAAGCTCAAAACTATTATGACACAAAGCATGCGGAACTAGCTGATGAACTGTTGTGATTTTGCTAAAGATTCACTGTCAAGTGAAACTAGCTTCTATAGGACATTCAAGTTTTTGATATTTACGGTCAGCTTTTTTAATCAATCGACCACAAGTTGGATGGGAAATATCTCTTCAAAAATATGTGTCTTGTATCAAAAGAATTGTATTAAAATAATAAAAAATGACGCATAATTCAGTTTTTTTAAATCGTGCAATATGTTTGTCAAAACTCACATAATCGTTTGTCAAATTATTTGATTTTTAAAATTCATCTCATAATCGTCCTACTAATTGAATTCTATTAAAACTAAGAGGGTTCAATTCTTTTGGTGATAATGGGAATCAAACTAGCGTAACCAAACTTAGTCACTCCTCAAAATAAAGTAAATGAAAAAACTTTTATCACAGAAAACTTGGTGTTGATATGGTCACGTAGAAGAACCATAAAGGCCATAACTTGTGGGTGAAGCATGGGCCCTGACTCGGGCTACTGGGTAGTGCTGTCATTAATGGTCCGACCCAGTCCGACCCGTTTGTGACGGCACTGAACTCTATATCCCCCCACTCGAGACGAAGACGAAGACGAAGAACTGGCCTGGTTGGGTTTAACGAGTCACTTGAGTAATTGAATAACCGCGTCAATTCTCAACTACCAACTACCTTTGTGCCGGGGAAACTGGGTTTCTTTTATTACTTTTGATCGGACAAGAGACGAGGTCGTATGAAATATGAAAGGCACTAAGGTTGCTGTGGTGGGAAGTGGAAGTAAGTAAGCCCCTTTGGTTTTCTATTGGTTTAATTTATTCAGTTTTGTCTCTAACTTTCCTTTTCTGGAAATTTACACAGTTTCAGGAGCTGTGTGCGCATCAAGTCTTGCCAGAAATGGATTATCCGTGACACTGTTCGAGTCTGCTAGAGGCCCAGGTGGCCGTATGTCTCAAAGAAGGTAGCTTTTTCTGGGTTCACATCTATTTTTGTATTAAAGGTTTCACCTTTACTTGATGAGATTAGAGGTGCAATGAAATTAGTTATGAGGGTATTTGGTTTTGGTAAATATGAGAATGGAGTTTGTGATTCTTGTTGGGTCTTTTTGGGAATGTGAAAGCGTTTGGGCAGATTGAACAGGACTACCAAGTCTGAATCCGTTTATTGTTGACCCTTTTGTTGATTTAAGGAATTACAAAAAGAAAAAGAGTGAGGTCTGAATGCTAACTGCAAACTTTGAACTTTGCCCTTCTAATTTGTATGTCTGAGTTTTCTTCCCTCCATAGTTCCATCTCTTTGATTACGAATTGATCAGGAAATTTATTTATGAACCGATACGACTGCTTGTTTGGAAATGCCATGTCTGTTTGTCACTATTTTATGAATTGATATGGCTACTTAGTACATTGAGAATTTCTTTCAGAAAAATGGCCTTTGATTTTGCTGTTATCTGGAAATTGTACCGTGACAAGCTTCTATGTGGAGTTGCTCAATAGGAGTATCTCTTTCCTTTCAATATTGAAAGTTGATTTTCCATATCTTCTTTAAATTCATGTAGAGAAAATGTTGAAGATGGGAAGGAGCTATTGTTTGACCATGGTGCTCCATTTTTCAATGCCAACAACAGCGAGGTTATGAGTCTTGTCCATGAGTGGGAATCAAAGGGCCTGGCAGCTATCTGGAAAGAGAAGTTTGGTTCTTTTGATCGCACGTCAAACAAATTTGTTGACCTAGAAGAGGTTTGCAAGTTTTCTATATTCAACAGGCATGCTTCATAATGCAAGATATTTGATTAGTGAAGTAGGCCAGGGTACTGATATTAGTGATATATGCTTCATCTTGGAAAATTCAATAATGCATTGCCCCCTCCCTTGTCAGGGCAATCTTTGATAGAAGTTAGTGTATTTTATTTAGCCTTGTTGTGTTAAGTTGGTTCAAATCTCTACAATAGGGTTTTGTTTCATAAAAGAATGGAATTGTTAATTGTTAATACTAAATCCATGACAGTGGATTGTCAATAGTTATCGAGGCTTGTCATATCTGCCAATTTTCCCAACACCTGTTATCTTTTGAAGCTGCATCTTGTGTTTGTACTATCAAGCTGATGTTATATTGACAACTAATATGGACCTATGCAGTGGCGTAGCCACACTAGGGCGAGAGGGGTCTGTTGACCCTCCTAAGGTTTTTTTAGCAGCCATGGTTGGTTAATGTAACAGCCATAATTAGTGCGCACATACGTTGCTAATGTTAGTTTTGACCCTTCTGACATAAAAGGCAAATAGATGTATTAAAAGGTTTGACCCAGCTCATTCACTAAAGTGATTAATATTTTTGTTACAAGACTTCTTGATTTTCTTTGCAATGTTATATATTCGTTAATTAATCAATGCATAGTTTGCATATGGATTATTCATTTTGTTATCTCCTAGTCATTCTCTACACCGTTGAAACTAATTCTTCTGGTTCCAACATCTATTGTAGAAAGTGCATTTTTTTGCTATGAAAATTCTAAGAAGTAATTTGCATAATCGAAAACGCGACATCATTATCTATACCGAGAAATGATATTTGATAACGAAACCATCAAGAAAAAAAAAATTAAAATATGAGTCTTTCATGAACAATTTAATTATTTCCGATAGACTTGTTGATTTCTCGTATTGTAATGAATTGTGGATTTGATCTATCATTATGATCTATATGAAGAATGGCATACAAAAATATAGGCAAAGTCCTATTACTATTTAAAATTCTTATAATCACCAGTATTTTAATTTGACCCTCCTAGTTGATGTTTCTGGCTACGCCACTGGACCTATGGCCATTCTTCCACTACTGCATAACTCACATGTGAATCTTGAGCCAAAACTATAACATAAAGGCATCACTTGCATTACTGTGATTGTGTTTTGTTGGTATATATAATGTTTGAATCATCTGTTCTGAATATCAATTTTATTCAGGAAGGATTAATAAGTAAGAGATATGTGGGTATCCCAGGGATGAATTCTATATGCAAAGCATTATGCCGTGAGCCTGGTATGTCCTAATCATAATGATTTTTCATTGGAAAGATTTCTTCTGAGGCTGTGTGTGCATGTACATACTTCAAAAAAATTATGTCTCTATTTTTTCATTAGGTGTGGAAAGCAAGTTCGGCACGAGTGTTGGAAGACTGGAGTGGCTAGAGGATCAAAATTTGTGGTCACTGATTGGTTTGGATGGACAAAGTATTGGTCAGTTTAAGGGAGTGGTCTCAACAGATAAAAACATAGTTTCACCCAGGTTTACAAGTGTTACAGGAAGACCACCACCTCTTGGTAATAATGCTTTCCTTTAAGTTTTATTTGACGGAATTGTGTACAACTTTTCTGTAAAAATTTGTTGATATTTTTCCTGAGCATTAGGTGACAGTATTGATAAAGCTTATCATTTTTGTGACTGGTTACTGGACACAGGCATTGTCCTGATGATGGACATGTTGCTGACCTTGGTCTAGTGGTTAATCATTAAGTAGAGATGCAACAATAATTCCACTTGTTAAAACATTTTCGTAACATGTAGAAAGTGGCATGAATTGGTTTGGTGACGTCCTCTTTTCTCCAAAATGGCGTTTACAAATGACTATCTTAAACTAAATAATGGGGTGCAATTTCTTTTGAGTAGAAATAACCAGTATAAGTGTGACCTAACAATTCCCCGATCTCTGCAGATTTGAAATTATTTCCAGAGTTGGCAGTTAAGTTAAATGACATTCCCATTCGGCCATGCTTTGCTCTAATGATAGCCTTTGCAGAACCTCTGACATCGGTGAGATACTTATTATGCATTCTTATATTTATTTTTGAAACTTTTTTTTATGGGGTGACCCTGGTGCCTACTCTCTGGTTCAGATACCCTTTAAAGGGTTCTCAATAAGAAATTCTGAAGTTTTACGCTGGGCACATTGTGACAGCAGCAAGCCTGGCCGTTCTACCTCTAGGTAGTGATGTATAATGGTCTACCTCTCCTTACAATTTTTTTTTTTTTTTTCAATGATTTTTACTTATTAGCCATCTTATTTCTTATCTCTTTTGAAGTGAGCGATGGGTTCTCCATTCTACGACGGAGTATGCTCAGAGAATAATTGCTCAAACTGGACTTCAGAAGCTTTCAGATGCAACATTGACTAAAGTGGCTGAAGAACTATTCCAAGAATTGCAAAGCCTGGGACTTGAAATTTCTCATCCCTTTTTCAAGAAAGCTCATAGATGGTCAGCGTCTATACTCTAGACTCACAATTTTAGTGTTAGTTGTAAGACCACTAGTATATACCCATAGGAAGTGCATTTTCTCAACAAGATATATCAGGTAAATTTTGAGTAGGAAACTTGTCAGTTGAAGTATAGCATATTAGGTGTCTGGTATATTATTTTGTTTGTTCTTCTTTTAAATGATAATTATTTGCCATCAATGATACAAGATTTTGTTAAGGAGTTCAAATTTTTTTGCCCATTTAGATTGCAAGAACATAGGAACCTTGCATTGTGTCATTTAAAAGCTTTGAAAAATGTAGCTTTGTTACATAAAAGAACATGTGATCTGATATCTTGGTTTTGTTTGTAGGGGAAGCGCCTTTCCGGCTACAAGCATAGCCAAGGAGGAGAAATGTCTTTGGGATGGGAACAAGAGGCTTGCCATCTGCGGTGATTTCTGTGTTAGTCCGGATGTTGAAGGTGCTATAGTTAGTGGCCTGGCTGCAGCTTCCAAACTTTCAGAGCTCTTCAGCTGCTTATGATAATCGTTGTCCACGACTAATGAGTTTAACAAGTAATTTGCTTTTGTTTCCTCTGGATTTGTTATTTATTGCGGAAATTTGTAACATGATCCGACTTTAGCAGAAATAATCTCAATGTTGTAGGCAAATTGTTGTCTGACTAGTTTCTATAATTTGGTATTCAATCAACTTGTGTTTTATAAAAGAACAGAATGTGAATTCATTTCAAATTGTGTTTGTAGATTATGGAGCTGATTTGTAGTTGTAATAATAACAAGAATCAGGCAAAACCAGAAGTAGATAATTTCAAGTCTCTTTAATGTTTGGCCCTTTGTCCACGTGTCATGATATAAGATGGGGTCCTAGATTTGCATCTCTCCAATAGAATTAATAGAAACACACAATTTTTCCCTTTTTTTTGGTTGACAAATCATTTCCCATTTCGATAAATGATAATGTTGGCAATACCATATCCAGATTGAACCATAGAACCAGTGCCACGTGTCAAACCTGGAATCACTTGTGAACCTTGTTTACTGTTATGATGATTTATCAAGGAGTTGTACAAGTCACACACCACACAAGACACAATCAGCAAGAGCAGTAGAGCATATGGCAGCCTCAGTTATGGCCTCAGTGAGCTTGAAACCAGCTCCTTTCAGCTTGGAGAAGTCAGCAGTGAGAGGGCTTCCCTCTCTTGCTAGGACCTCTGCCTCATTCAAGGTCCAAGCCAGTGGTGTCAAGAAGATCAAGACTGAAACACCCTATGGTATGTACAAGTAAATACAGGCTTTCCCTTAATTTGAGATCCCCTGTTTGATAAAGATGCATATCTGCATGGTTCATTTCTGATAAACAACATTTGGTGCAGGAACTGGTGGTGGCATGAACTTGAGGGATGGGTTAGATGCCTCAGGAAGGAAGCCTAAAGTAAGTAAATTTAGCGGTCTTTTTATTATAGTTTTACTCTTTGCTTTTTGAATGAATTCTGATATTTGTATTAATCTGCTACCTTGTAATTAGTTTTTGACCTAATTCACTTGATTCAGGGAAAGGGTGTCTACCAGTATGTAGACAAATATGGTGCTAATGTTGATGGATACAGGTATACATGTAGCTTCGGATACATTCACAGAGTAATAGCATCACTTATCCATACATGTCTACAATTGTTACAATGAATTCACTGCCTTAAAAGAGTTAGATAAAGAGCATAACATCCCTGTTGTATTGATAGAGATAAGAACCTATGTTTAGATTTGAAGGAAATATCCAAACTAACAATTTCAGCGAAAACTTTCGGTTTTTAGTTTACCATGTTCCCCTATACCTCTAACTCTACTGAATTGACTGCAATACAATTTCTGGTATATAGTAACAATGACTGTAAGCGGAGTTTCTTGATCTGTTTCTTGCTCAGTAGTTTGATGTTGATTCGATAAACATTTACATGCCTAATAGATGATTGAAACTCAAAAGACTTATTGTTTACTTATCAAACAGTTCAAACTTTAGACTTCAATATATTATATACAAGCTCTTTTTGCTATATTTGTTTGGTATCTGGGTTGAGAATAACCATCCTTCGAACTAATCAGCTTGATAACTTCTAATAATTCTATTGTGTATGCAGTCCCATCTACAGCCCCGAGGAATGGTCCCCATCTGGTGATACATACGCTGGTGGTAAGCATCTTCATCTTTATAACGAAGAATTTCCATAAATAATTTCCTTTATTCAAAGAGCACAGTGTTGTTTTCTTCCTGCTCCTGTAACTAGTATGTAGGCTTCATAGTAATACTTGGGGAGGTGATTTAAATCCGACCGAATCTAAGTAATATGTGTGCATGAAATTGCAGGTGTCACTGGCTTGGCTATCTGGGCTGTGACCCTCTTCGGCATTCTTGCCGGGGGTGCTCTTCTTGTCTACAACACCAGTGCATTGTCACAGTAGAAAAGTAATCCTCGCTTGTAATGTATGTGATTGTTATAGCCTATTCCAACTAGCTGTCCTACACAAGAACATTAAAGAACTACTCTGCAAATGTTTACTTGTAATGTTTTGTCATGGACTCAATATGATGGCTGTAATATTTGCTGTTGAACATCATCTTCGTTTCTCCGTTTGACCTATTTGATGAGTTGGTATATATAGGGCCGTCTAAGTTTAGCTCCTTTCTGCTGGTATATTGTGGAGGTTACCATTTCATACCCGGAGAAGATTTAACATTCTTGCAAGAGGTTTTTTTTTTTTTTCTTTTCTTTTTCTTTTTCTTTTTCTTTTCTTGCAAGAGTTAAGACTGAGAAAATTACCAGAAAAAAAATTATTGTATGCTAGTTTGAGCCACCGCCTCTAAACATCTCACTGGAACCATCAACCCCAAATCCCCAATCTTCACACATAAACCATCACCAATACGCCGGCTGGTACATGATCCTGTAGATAAGTTATCCTTGTGTTAGAGATTTCTAATCTGCTATCACACCATTATACCAAAAGTATGATTTTCTTGCTACCTCAAGAAATGTGAGAATGTTTTTCAAAAAAAAAAAAAAATATATGTGAGAATGTAAGTATAGTGTTAATCATCCCAACATTGCAGTTGGGCCTCTTCATTGCAAATTTCTTTTTGTTGGTCAAATTCTTTTGCTGACCAAAGTAAACAACTCTAGATGAATAATGCTATACCAGGAAACCATCCGTTTCAATTCTCAATTAAGAGTAGTTGAGAGCTGTCTACGCCTCTCTTCCCATACAAGCACTTCTGTTGTTAGATTTCCAGATCAATGTAATGATGATTCTTCATGCATCATTATCATCAAGCATGCGCTAGCTAGGACAATAAGACATGTAGTTGGTTACTGTTGGAATATACTTGTCAGCGAATCCTTGTGCTGAGGTCGATAGGATTTTAGTTTGTCTCCTCCCCCAGATCGTCTTCTCTAATTATAGATTTTTAATGGAAAGAGACTGTCACAAAATCTATATCAATTCTTTGGTTGTGTTGGGTTATTCTTGGCAAGTGGCTCCACACCAAATGGGGGCATTACAAACAATAACAAAAGCCTGTGCAAGATGAGGAACGGGAAGATGTTCTAACTAATTCCAATTATCATTTCCAGATTTAGAATTGAACATAAAACAAATCTAACTAAATATATTTTTAACTGGCCAGCTCTCATGGACTAAGATGGAATATGCAAACTACTACATACGGACTGCCTAATTAAAAAAGACTAGGTGCCATATCACAGATCACAACCTAGCTACTATTTTGCATCCATGTATATATTTGAACAAAACAAAAAATACATATATTAGTATTAGGAAGACAGGTTATTGATCATACTAGGAAAACGTATACCTTCCTATATAATTATTGATTTTGTTGTTGTTCCAAAATGCGTATATCCTATTATCCTAAACTGTACTCTGCCATTATTTTTTCTATTCGACGAGATCGTACGTATTCATTCAATAATAATCAAATAAGAAATACATGTATATAGTGGCCTATTAAACCTTCCACAACACGGAAGGAAGAAACAATTTGCTCGTCTCCATTTCATATAAACCCTTCAAAATCACACGTACTAAAAATGGAGGAGTGCAATACTAAAAATACAATTGAAATTCCAAAGCAATACTTAACCAAATAAATTGATTTACTAATTGTCTCGTCTTTTCTTTACTAGCTCAATCCATATATATATTATTAAGTTAAGGGATTTTTTCTCTCTCTAGAAAACAAAGAAATGAAAACCCTTAAATATATAATACACAAAAGGACTTAGATCAAAACGCTACCAACGATAATACACGAAGTTAAACCACTACATGCAAATTAATCAATTGCTAATTCCATGCATATGCATAGTTCTAGCAGTTCTATGCATATTAATTTCTACACTTGACTTTACAATAATCATACGTTTTTTTTTTATGTAGCTACGTACACGATGAATCGACCAAATACGAATCAATAGTGGCTCCAAACACTGGGCATACCAACTTGATGATCAGATAGGTAGTTATCCGAACTACTTCCAGCAGCTTCTCCTCCGAAGCTTGGTGATGATGATGAGCCTTTGAAGACAGATGACGGCGTATAAGGGTAGCAGCTGCTATCCATCTTGGTTAACTGACTCAAAACAGCTTTCAGTACCTCCCTATTGTCAGATGAAAAATTAGCAGTGTCAAGTAATGTAGTTGTCCCTGCGTTCGAAAACTGGCCGCAACCGGTGGAGGATCCGTTCTGGGCCATAAAGTTGCCGGTAAGAGCGGTGAAATTGGGGTTGGTAGTCACTTGGTTTTGGGAGAAAAGTGTATCAATGGAGAAGCAGGGCACTTGCTGATGATGATGATGATGATACTCATTATCATGGTGAGTTGGGCCATCGAAGCTGATGTAAGAGTCCATCAGAGCTGGGAGATGATGAGACGAAGCGCCTGTGTCATCTTCGTAGCAGCTAATCGATGATCGCATGCTGGGTTTGGCAGCAATTAGGTCTCTGCTTTTGTAGAACACTCTGCATAGAACCCAATCTTCCTGTACATACATAATTCAACAACAATTTAACAAAGAAACATTGAGAATGGAAATATATGACGCATGAGATTAATTGACAATTAGCTAGCTGCCACTAGTTAACACACCTTCATTCCATTCAACATGCATTACAGCTGATAAGAATTAACTATAATAGACTAAATATTACTTAAGTCGCTAGAATGTGCTTAGGTCAGCTACCATAATTTATAAAATTGGCAAATTTGTCATGACAAATGTGGACGCATAATGCGTTTGGCTCTATATATATGGAGATGAAATATTTTCATACCAAGTCAATTATCTTTATCATAAATAATAGAAAATCTCAGTAGATTTTGATCAGTGGAAATTAACTAACATGAAAAATATATGATTTATATGTCTAGCGGCAGGTAGTTAATTTAATTAAACATATAAATCGTATTTCTGAGAGAAGAGTTTAGTGTTTAGGGTTTGATTTGCAAAAACTATGAACGCAATTATTATCAGTACGTAAATACCTTGACAGAAGATAATTTGGGAGGACCAAAGGGACCTTCAAGCCGGAACTCATGCATCACCCAGTCGGATTTTCTGCCTTTGGGAGCCCGACCCTGGTAGAACACCAAGGTTTTCCTCATACCAACTAGGGTTGTTCCTTTACGAAAGATCGGCCTGTCTTTTCCGGTGGCCTTCCAATACCCAGTTGCAGTTGCTCGGTTTGTTCGAAGCCCCGTCGCATATTTCCGGTCACGCTGACTGTAGAAATACCATTCTTTACCTCCGACACAAGCAGTTTCTGCCATGTAAAACAAGCAAATCGATCGTCAGAAATTTTGATAATAAACAAGGACAGTGTTAGTTTATGTATGCAAATTGATGTTATAGAATGATAAGCTTTCTAGGGTTTTACATTAGGTGAGCCAGGCCATACCAGATCAGAAGAACCCTAATGCTCTGACTTGTTCCATGCCATGCAGTGGGGAATTTACTAGTACTATTTATAGGCCGGCTTATATAGTATTAATCATGTACGGATATATTCGATATCATATACTTATGGTAAAATTTCCAGATCGAATCTGATAGTGCCAGTTTTAATCAACTGTTTAATATGCAGTGATGTCAAGCGACGACTTCTTTGCATAGATAACCAGCATATGGCGACAAAAAAGCATTGGTGGTGACTAATCATAATCCATGTTTGGATAAAATAGCTGAACTATATCCCAACTATTATGTAGTTGAGAGGTCAATGTCCTAGTCTTCTATAGAAAAGTATTCAACCTAAATTGTTGCATAAACAGTCAAGTATGCTAAGCTCAATTAACGAAACTCCCTATTTCTATTGGTATTTCACAAAACAATCAGTTTGCTTTAAAGAGGTGACGATGATAGTTTCATCAATCCTTTGTTGTATGTTAATTTTCTTTTTCTATAGTTATCGACTAAACAACTTAATTAAATCAGTAGCGGATCTAGAGTCTGAAAGGTAGGAGAGCGGAAATGAAAAGAATTAGCACGATTTGGGTAGGGATTTCACATATATATTGGATGGATTTTCACCCATAAGGGAAAAAAAATTGTCCGGAATGGAAAAGAATTGCCCAGCTGGAGCTGGGTTTGCCTCGCTCCTAGGTCCACCACTATTTCAAATGTTAAAACGATTATTTTGTGAGTCGAATTTACAACTTTCTACTTACAAAGCTAATGAAGATGAGATTATACCACTAAATCAAATGGTACCGGACTAACTAATATAATATATGTAAATTTTGATCAATTAATATACGTTATGTATTATTTGATAATTAATTAAACAATGGAACACCTGTCAGGAAGAAGACTTGTTTTATTATTTGGCCATTTTGAGATGGAATTATAGATGACTGAGAATAGAACTTTGAAGAAGAATATGTTTGAAAAATCAAAGTAGATTGATGATATCGATTAGAGGACGATGGTGACAAGCTTAAGCCTCTAAATAATGGTTTGGGTGACGTGAATAAGAAAGTTTAATTCCTTTCCAACCTGATGATACACGCGTGTGGTCACGATGGGGCAGGAACTAGACTTTAAGGGTTTTGCTTTGTTATCACAATCACTATCCCAACTTTTGGTTGGGAGCATAACAATTAGGAACATCCATTTCTTCTAAAAGTAATGAATGTGAAATCTTTGTAGCGTAGTGATAACTTGGATAGGCTCATATATGGGGGAATGAATTTTCCCTTGTATGTAGATGTTTGAGAGCTGCTTCCAGACAATTCAAAGTAAAGATCATATGTAGCTCTCAACCTCATCAAAATGGAAGTAGTGAAGCCTCCATAATTATCTCCAATAAGTTGTATTGCATATTATGTTGACATTATTCGTCCATACTTACATGGGCGTAGATGACACATACTCGTGAGGTGTGAACTCACGTATAAACAAACTACGGTTCAAAGTCATTTATCTGTGCAGGAGGATAATCAATACTACTTACGTATATCGGTTATCCATCTGCACTGAGTACGCAGTTAGAATTAATTAGGTCGGGAAAATTGTAATTTCAAAACTCTAAACATATAACAAATTAATTTTATATTATTAAAAAATTATATGTGAGATATGGGAAATTAAAGTTGTAGATATGCACGAGGGTGGATGTCGTTCACGAGTGAACATGTGACTTTGCACAACTCTGTAGAATTTAAAACCATGTAAAGCCGTGTACATGCACGAGTGTACACCACTAATTGTACCTACAGTTAAGTATGGGTAATAGTGTAATAATTGTAATATGTCCTAAATTCAAAGCCAAAAATGAAAGTCTCTACTATGTAGTACCATAGAAGTCAGCACTATGTAATTTAAGTATTTTGAGTTTGCTTCACATAAATCTTGTATATGTACGTGTAGAAAATACTTTAGTCGTGAACATATGCCAGTACCAAATCAAGAAGATCTGATGATTGTGCACAAAGTTGCTCGCATTTTACTACAGTAATGGAAACACGATGTTATAAAAACCAGAAGTTCTTTTATGAATTAATTTCAGTTTACCTACTTGAACTTTGGTTGAATCGTCACTTCAGTCTCTATATTTTTGATTTCATCAACTACACCCCTATACTTTCTAAATTAATCAACTAATATTAATTTTGTAAATTCCGTACAAATGATCTATCAATACCAAAGGCTTTTTTGTATCTTTTCCCTACATTAATGCACCGTTACCATATTACGATTATAAATAAAGCTAAACAAATCATATAATCAAGTTGAACAATAAAAAATAAACAAAAACAAATCATATATGGTAAAAAAAAAAATCACCATATATGATTTGTTTTCTATTGTTCAACTTGATTATATGAATTGTTTAGCCTTATTTATAATCGTAATATGGTAACGGTGCATTAATGTAGGGAAATTGTACCAAAAAGCCTTTAGTATTGATAGATTGTTTGGACGAAATTACAAAATTGGTATCAGTTGATTAATTTAGGGAAGTACAGGAGTGTAGCTAATGAAATCAAAAGTACAGGGACTGAAATGATGATTGAGCCAAAATTCAAGTAGGTAAACTGAAATTAATTCTTCTTTTATCTATAGTTCTGAGTCTTTTAAAAATCAGCAACAAAAAATGCCAGGAATGCGTCAAACAACTTGAATGATATATATAGTTTAACATTGTAATATTAATTATTTGACATATTCTAAAATATTGTATAGATGAAAACCATATATATCAAAATAACAAGTTGTCTATTTCATTTCCAGAAGAAAAAAGAAATTCAAGTTGTCTGTTCTTCTTTTTCTGTAATGAAATATATTGCGAGCAACATTGTGTCAATAATTGCCTGAACATGCTAATATATCAGCATCGCTGATCCCATTGGTCACATGATAACTGGTCCACTCTATGTGATTGGTAGAGGCCATGACAAACCCAGATTAACAACCTGATTGGACGCCCTAAAAAGAAATATATATATATATATATATATATATATATATATATATATATATAATTCTAACCATATTTATCCAAAAAATTTCAACTTGCAGTTTTGTTTTTACTGATCTCTTTGTTTTGTCAATTACTAAATTAACAGAGCAAGCTAAAACAGCTGCAACAACCTAATGGTTGCTTTCAGGTTTCAAGTTTATGTTTCAAAGAACCAATTCGAACAAAAACGAAGAGCACAAAATACCAGTTCTGTAAGTTAATATCGTAGTATGTTATTACTTCAGGCAGAAGAAATGGACATGAATGAAATTAAGGATGAGTTTTAATCGAACAAGAAGAGGAATGAGAATGAAGAAACTGACCAGGAATGTCCCAAGGCTCACACTTGTTGAGGTCGACTTCGATCATGAGAGTGGAGTCGGAGTGAGTCGCCTTCTTCATCAGATAATCACAGACCAGCTCTTCATCTCTGGGATGGAACCGGAAACCAGGTGGCAACTTTGCCTCCACCATGCTTATGTTACTACTCATTTTCTGGTTTTTGCCTGTCGCAGAGTCTCAGAGAGAGACAGAGAGCGAGGGAGAGAGAGATGAGGAGGAGGAGGAGGAGTGGGAGGAAGAAGAGAGATTAATTAGGGGGATTAAGGAGTAGCTAAAGAGCAAATGTTTCTCTTGGGAGAGATCTTAATTCTTAAACAAAGAAGGCAAGTGGGTAGAGCTATATATACAAATGAATAAGAGGGAAAACAAAGGGGGTAAAGTCAACGGGTCATTCCGTGTAAAATTGTAAGAAAGGAATGTGAGTTTGAATAACATTCATCCTTGTTTAAGAAAAAAAAAATTGAAGTGGCGCATTCAGAAACTTTATCCTCAGAAAAAATAGGGTAATTCTATCATAATCAAATCACGAGCTCATAGCTTCGCCAGAAGGTGGAAGACTGCAGCTCCGCGCGTATTAATCGGAATTAACATAAGCTTAAATTACTCGGACTGTGAAATTTGACATAAACACATGCAAATTAAATATAACTAGTGGTTTTTACTAATAACGACAGTTGAGTACTGGATTTGACATAATATTAAACCACGTGTTACGGTCTCACTTCGGCATAAAAACACGTCGGTGCATGCCAGTCATTTCCGAAAAATAATAACCCCCAACGATCTTCAACTTTGTAAATATGTTCCTTCTACAACTTTAGCCTCTCAAAAGTGTTTATTGAGCATCTTTAAAGAAAAATAAAATGAAATGTGATTTTATGGAGTGAATAAAAACTTATTGTTTGCGGTGTTAGGGTACTCCAAATACTTCATACACTCAAAAATTAATCCCTCGGCATACATAAAATGTTTTAACTATACACTATAATGTGTTTGGCTACTTTGACAATTTCAGTGTTTAAACATAGGTTAGGAGCACAACCGATTAAGTAAGAAATACTATGCCACTTACGATAGTCCTCCACTAACTCTCTAAATGCATGATCAAATATATTGACCAAATGACGTTGAAAATAGCCTTAAAATACCATTTTTATGCTCTAATTTTACATAATATTTAGTGAATAAATAAGTTTCAGATGAATTCATGAAGTAAGAATTCGTTACATGTCAAGATGATGTGGAGTTGTGGACAAACTGATTAGTGCCAACCTGCTGATGTGTACATTATTAATTTTGGTGGAGTTGGGGTTGGGGGAATTCAGTAGTAGTTATTTTGGTCCTCTTTTCTTTTCAATCTTCTTGGAATCAACTTTTAAATCAATAGAAAAAAGAGTTGGAATTTGGCACTTGGCGATTGCACCTGAACCAGCCAGTCACTTGGTGGGTCATTGTGATGGCATTCTCTTTTTTTCTATTTTGTTCTTAACCTAAACCCCAAAAAAAAAAAACTATTTGAAATTTAAATTTATATTAATAATTAGTTGTAGAAAAGCTGGATTACATTAATGTAGATAGATGAAATAGGCTTTTCATAGGTCACCTTATATTAAGGAATATGAATCTGCTCCAAAAAGAAAATATTCCGAAGAATGGAGAAAAATGGAGACAGTATTAAGGAGACGAATAATGAACATACGACAATGTGATGTGGTTAAAGACACGAGCGTAATCAGTTTTACGGTTTGTTTCCCGTGTATGGTAACATGTGGATCTCAGTGTCACTTCAAATATTTTGAGACTTGAGAGTATGAAACAGAAGGTGGTACTTCAAGCACAGGTTTCTCGTTAGACCCTGGCTAGACGGAGTTTGGAAGCCAAAGGTGTGGTTCAAGCACCGGTTCGAGCACGACCGTCAATGGTTAGAGTGTAACCCCAAGTACCAAAGCGACTACCCTGGAAGGCTGGAACACAAGTCACAGTCGAGTCCACAATGAGAGCATCCGGTCTGAATCAAACGTTAAATTCACTCCACTTCTCAAGTAACAAACTATCCTCAGTTTCCCGCTACGCATAAGATGAGATCAATCATTCAATTGTGTACATCCCAAGCTAAACGGACCCAACTACAGAGACGGCAATTTCCTTGTCGTTTTTTCTTATACCAAAAACCAAAAGCAAGCAATATCAGAAAGTCCCATTGCTGTTATCTAGTGGGCACCCACACATTCCAAAGAAACCTGAAGTGAATTAGGTGTCCTACTAATCCAGAAAACGACAAAAGTCAGTCAAAAATGAATACGTGTCCCCTTTCACAAGCCTCACAGTGGTTTTACTACAGCTACACCACCTGAAAAGACAATCAAGCTTTGCTAATTCCACTCAAACTAGCCGTGTAGGTTTTGTGCTTCCACACAGCTCCAAATCTTAATTAGTGCTTGGAATGCAGCCAGCGAAATTCTTAACCAAAATGATTAAGCAGATGGTTACCATATTAGTCTATATCTTGACAAATACTTTGATTCCCAAATACAAGAATAGGAACAAATTAATAATATCCAAGGTATCACAAGGATATTCAATCTGAAATTTTCTTATGGTACAGTGGATCTTCTACCAGTAGTAATCATCCTGGCATGAGTCGAAATGGGTAGTTGACAAAAAGTGAATGTAGACAAACCTGTCTTTCTTAATCCAGCATGCCCTAGGAGACTATAAAGTAGGCTGATGTATACAGTTAGCATTTTTCGTCTAAACTTTGCATTGCAGGAGAACAGTTTGTAGTCGTGCAACAAGTATCTGCATTCTGCAAAGCCAAGAAGAAGTGATTAGAGATTTGGATACCAAACCATGGCAAAGCAAAGCAATTTGTATGAAAAGGAGATTTGCAGACTCATCAATTTCAAAAGAACATCTTTGAGTACAGAGAGATAGAGACTAATGCACCCAACAAACAAATTAATTCAACTTAGATTAGCTGTTTTTAACTTTTCTGTGTTTAAGTTTTGCAAATATGGTCAACTCATCTACAAGGTGATGATCAATCAGCGATCAGCAGCACACTGAAACAATTCCATAAGGTATAAACTGCGGAAGTTTTAGACCAAAACAAAGAACTGGAAACTAATTGTCTAGTCTATAAATGGCACTATAAACCGAAATTGCTCTTCTATCCTCTTCTACCAGATACAGAAATAGCTATAAAAACTTACAATACCTGTCAATCTTATGGGGTTTAAGTGAGACTTGGAGCTGAAGCTGAACTATCAAGCTTTCAACATTTGGTTGACAACTTAAGAATTTTTTACTGAATCTAGCAACATGGTCACTGATGCTAGCAGACTACATCTAGATTCAGATATGTTGACGTGAGGGTTCAATCAAATAAACAATCCAGTACATAACCTTTTCTCGAGAGCACTAATTATTGATTTCTAATGAAAACTAAAGTCAATGACAACTATTAAAGTTTGAAAAAATTTAAGACTGAAATCAAGAATCGAAATGAAATCTTGAAAAGAAAAATGGTCCTCCAAAATAATATATAACGTCACAACTATGTTAGACCTTTAGCAAGTTAGGTAGACAATCACAAAATTTAGAATAGCAATGCACGAGCACATAAAAGTCCTCTCTCCACACACGTGCACCATGCAATGGCATAAGAGAAGGTGGGACAGAGGGAAGACTGTATTACTTACCATATTTTACACCAGTGTCAAATTTCTGTCATTTTTTTATAGCAATAATGGCCACATTCCTTGGGGATAATGCTGGATCAAAAATAGGTAACATGACTACTTCAATTGAACTGCCTTGCTCTTGTACGAACAATAATCTATCAAGCAAAAGTAAAGTTTCCAAAAGAGGCCCAAAAGCAGCTCGAAGAGTCCAATAAGGTCCAATAAGTTCCTGTATAGAATTCAACACCATCGTTACATCTATTCTTCAGAAAAGTATAGTAAAGAAAGTAAGGTGAAAGAGCAGGCATGTCATGAAAAGATAATGATATGTGATATCCAGAAATTGAGGGGAAGGTGAATGATTACAAATGTAGAAAACTTCATACAAGCATACAACCACACTTTTTGCTTAGTTTTAGTTATTCACTTTTTCTTTTCTTTTTTTTCTTTTTCTTTCAAGAGAACGCATATCTTCTGTGGTACCTATATTTCAAGTAAAGCATAAACCATAGCATTTTCATATAATCCAAGTACGATGCAAAGGGTATGTTGTTTCATACACCATGAGATATAATTTGCGATTCTAATGGAGTCCTTTCATATGCAACAAAGTAAGAATTACTTCAACCCATACGTATAACTGTCATTAACAAAGGAAATTAAAAAAAAGAGTATCCCTTCAAGCATCTCCAAGACACCAATATAAAAAGTTGGTTCCAGTAATATTTGCTATAGATATAATCCAAACAATGAAATCGGGGATCCGAAATTTGTAATTTGCAAATTTATTGTAAACAGGAAAAATGTTACATCGATTTCAAAAGAACAAAGAAAAAAAGAAAAAAAGAGAAAAAGAGAAAAAGAAACAAAGGGAGGACAAGGGAAGCAATTTGGGTGATATGCATTTGCGAAGCAATTATTTAAAACGTTTTATCCATGGTACAATGGAAACTTACAGAAAAAGGCTGAACTTCCTTCCATAATCCACGGAGATCTGTCTCCTTCAGTGGCTCAAGACCCAGGCGACATAATCCAGATAAACAGTATTTCTCAAAAAGTGGATATTTGCTAATGAGTGGAGTCCCCTCACACTTGGTGGCCGTACTAGATAATTGTCCATTGCATTTGGCTGTTGTCTCTAACTCCATCTCAAAACTGTCATCTGTAGGAAATGTTTTAAAAAATAAATAAATAAAATTATACACTGCACTGTAATCAGTTTAAAAGTCCACAATGTGATGCAGCAACTACACAATCATTAGAAAGCTAAAACTAGTTTCAACTTTCAAATTACAATTCATCATTTTGTTACCTAATTCAATTTTTGTGGTTTTTAGATGAGAGCCACATCCTTTCACATCACAAGGTAACTGAGGCAAGGATGAACATGTGATTTCTTTCTGATTCACAGAGAAGTCTGGAATGCCTCTACGTTGCTGGCGACGCAAAGCCTTCCCTTGACGCCCAATGGATGGACTTGTTATCACGACTTCAGGATAATATCGCCTCAAAACCTTCAGAACAAACAGTTTGTTATGTACAGCTGAAAGGCCTTTTATGTAACCTCAAATAAAGAAGATTGTTTAGGATTGAGGAACAGACAAAATTTTCTTGTAGTGATGAACATGATAATGAAAGAACAAGAATCAACAGCTAAAATTTTTGTGAGGGGCATTGGAACTTATTTTAATGTGGTAAGTGGTAAAAATATGTAAATGACGGTAACTGGTAAACTCTCATCTTTGATGGTTAAAGAGAAATGTCAACAACAAAAAAGTACTCAGTCAGATGGCAAAGCCACCAACAAAACATGGGCAAAAGACAGATCACGGGATAAAGATAAACTTTCATTAAGATCATGCAACATATACAAATTTCTATTGCCAGCTAAATGCAAATGTATAATTATTG
Organism: Potentilla sterilis; assembly: GCA_963682095.1. Classification (NCBI taxonomy): domain Eukaryota; kingdom Viridiplantae; phylum Streptophyta; class Magnoliopsida; order Rosales; family Rosaceae; genus Potentilla; species Potentilla sterilis. The sequence goes on from OY821759.1 coordinate 42,612,845, forward strand.
CACATGCACACCAACAAAATATAGTAGTAATTTTGTAAGTAAATGTAAAACATATTCAATACTTTAATTGCTGGCTAACAGCAAGGTCTAAATATTGCATACCATCTGAAAAGCAGAACGGAAAGTATGCAACTCAAAATTGTGGAGACCAGCATCATTTTCAAGAGAACTCCATCTCTCTGCACTCTAATAAGAAGGCAAATGTATGAAGTTATTGATTGAGCCTGAGAGAAAGAACTAACTTACACTGTTCTTGGATGAATTTGCAACTTTTTCTTACAACTAGGAGAGTTATTGTAATATGACAACGTTAGCAATTATATTGTTTTTCCTTTCAGTAAAACCTTTAAAAATAGTTTGATCCTTTTTCATGTTTAATTTTCTTAATTAGTTAGACTGATACAAAGTCCTCACACTGCAGCTGTATGCCCAACACAACACCCAAGAGCCGTTATTCTTTGATTAGGTGAAATGAAACCTGATTGTTTCTGAATTTCCATGTTCTTCCATGAACATTACAAAGAAGAGAGAGACCCTTACCTGACAAGCAAGGTCACGTGAACTTTTTCCAAGTGACAAGTTAGCAGATTTAACACCAAGACTCATGGGAAAACCACAATGAGACCCCCCATGGTTGAAACCCTCTTCAGACAATAAGTTGTAACAACAGCCAACACTAATAACTGCTTTAACCTCTTCACACTCCATAAAGGTCCTGTTTCAAAAACAATTATCCCTTTGCACACTAACAGGAGATATAAAATAAGTGATACCTTAAAGAACATGACATAAAACAAGTACAGCCTTTTGTTGACTGTTGATACCTCTATGACAAGTGGTGATAGATTTTTATGAGTTATGCATAATCAGAATCCAGTACATGGAAAAGCAAAATTAGTAATTGAAGCTTAGGACAAGTGATGACTGATCATCACCAATTACTAAATGGTGATCATTATGGTAATCCTGATCAATTATATCAAGAAGGAGGTGGCGAATAAGAATATACTTCTCACATAGTGGTTTTTATTTCTTTTCTTTTTTATGATTTTTTTTAATATAAAGTTACAGGAATCAACTAATCTGAAAGAAGAATAAAGGCCTAAAGGTAAGTTATGCGCAAGGAATAGGAATTAAGGAATCAACTAATGTGAAAGAAGAATAACAAAGGTCTAATGCTAAAGGTAACTTATGCAAAACTTATTTTAAAAGTGAAACATATGATACAAATAACACTTGAGTACTCACTTGAGCATTGTAACAGAAAGATCTCCACAAGCATGAAGCCCAGCAAGAACCAATGAAGTTTCACCATCTGCATTGCAAGAAGCTTGTAGTAGAGAGGCATTATCTTTATGCGGTGATATATCAGCCAAAGCTTTCAACATGTCAATAGACATCACATTGCATGTGATTGTCTTAGGCATATTCAAATTCCTGTTTCCTGTTCTAACCACCCAAAGAAAAAGTAACCTATGAGGATAAAGCTTACAGAGAATGATACAGTATGTGATATTTTGAACTAAAGCAAGAGCAAGTGACTGATACGTCTAATTTAGTTAGCCAACTTAGCAAGTGACAAACTACCCAAATTGAAACTCTCTATCGACCAAAAGGGTAAACTCTGAGAATTGGGAACCCCATATTAAATATATATGCCACTTTGAGGTTTGAGATGGATAGACTCTCTACCCTAGACAAACTAGTAAAAACTTGAGCAGATATAACACGATTAAGTTTAAACCTAATATCAGGTTATCCTACAACTTTAACCTCAGCGTTCAACAATGTCATTTGACCAATCCAAAAAGATGGGCTTTCTTCTATGAAGAGATAATTAAAGTCTAACGAAATAAAAAACTAAGAGAGACCCATACACAGATTTACGCATCTGAGCAGCATAATATTTCTTGATTTGCTCTGCACGTGCATTGGTAACCCTTCCATGGTGAGAGCAGGCATCAATCGCAATTACCGAATGCTGGTAGTGGAAGGAAAGTACTTGTGCAAGATACCCCTGAAAAATAATATATTAAAAAATGGTAATTTAGTGCAGACCAAGTGCTACAACCATTATATTTAAGGGGAAGCAGAAGCACTTCCTACCATTAGTTTCTGATAAATTCAAATTTCTAATCTATCTTGGAGAAAAGAAACATCTTTCTTTAAGCCGAAGGAAGTAGAGAGATGTGAACGTACTGTTAGGATGAAGTTGACCAACTCAAGTTTAGCTATTTGGTCATAAGGGAAACATAATGAATACAATTCAAAAATAAATGAATTGACAACAACGCAGATACTGGAGCATTACATGTATACATAACAAATGCAATGTGTAACAGAGCGCAGGACTACCTGACCAGCACCGACATCAATTATTGTGTGAGCACCAATGCTGTTCGTAACTGAACTGACAACAGCTGAAAGAACTTCTACCTGCACATACCAGGACCATTTCTTAAGGAAGTATCCTACACAATCACTGATCAGATTAATAAAAAAAAAAGGATCCAAATCACAAAATCCAGTCTAGTAATTAAACACCATGCAGAAACATGTTATCCAACCCAACGTTTCAGACCACAAACAAGATCAGCTCTCACTCAGAAAATGCGTAGGCAGCATTACATTTATAAGGAAATGCGGGAGACTCACTTCATGTTTTTTCTTCGAATTCATGCCCGTGGAAAGAACACTGTTGAGTGAAGTGATGCTCATTCCAGGTAATACCTGTCATTTCAAAAACAAATCCACCATAAGATAACAAATACAAATCATAGAAACACATCTTTCAACTGTTTCAATGTCAATACTCTTAACCAAACTGCATTCAAAACCATACCGCCTGCAAGGGGGCCTGCTGTCGAGGAAGCGCGAGAGACCACAAAGTAACAATAAATTCCTTGAGCGAAGCAGGCCAGTGATCCTAATCACAAATTCAACTTCAAAGTTCAAACTCAGCTCAAATTCATTTCAATTTTAGAATAACTAATTAATTAATTAAAGACAAAGTACCTGGACAGCTCCAGAGGGAATTTGGAGGATATTTTCGACTGGTTCCTCCCGTAAGCAGTCCATCCATTCCTTATCAATCGCCTCCCACAGTCTATCCTGGGAACAAAAAATATATATTAAAAACAAAATCAGGAATTTATTTTACACGAAATTCAAATTGCATACAGAGGTGGAAGGAACCTTGAAGAAATTGACGACGTGAGCGTTGGTCAAGAAAGAGAAGGGTTTTATGAAGTCGACAATGGCGTTGATCCATTCCAGGGTCGAGCTGGCGGTCTCGCATGAGTAGTTGCTGCGACTGCTGCACATTGCAGACGCCTCACTGGGAACTAAAGGGCCGCCCTGCGTGTTGTATTCTTTTCATATCCATTGGGCCATATGGTAACGAAAACCCGAACCCGGTACGCGGGTCCGAGCTATAAATCAAGACATTTTTGCTTTTTCTTTCTTTGGACATGAAAATGAAGGCTTTCTATTACCACTAGGAAAACTCTCCTCTAGCAAAGTCGCAAAAGAGATTGGTAGGTATTGCGGAGACGATTGCTACACCATATGAGAGTAAATCTATAATATTATTTTCTACCATACTAAGAGATTAAGGGTTTGAATTCAAAAATAAAATAAAATAGTATATATGAGCAATAAGCAGGTTCTCAATGTTGGTAGTTATGTCACGCACGATTGGTGTACAAAAATTCAACATCTTAAACTTGAGAAAGAAAAAAAAATACTAGATTAAACTCGAACCATTTTGTACACCACACTCATATCATATACGTAAGTCGAGACATCATTGATCACATATGAGAATTTGGGTCACAAACTAGTGCTCACTCATTTTTAAATGGTCAAATTACTCAAATAGCTCATTCATTTGGATTGCCAGCTCCTATATAGGAGATAATAGAATGACTGTGCTAAATAAATCATCAGATAAATTCAAAAAAAAAAACATAATTAGGTGAAATTTATATTTAAAATTGTTTAAGTCACGACAAAAAAATATGTGTGAAACTCTTAATTTTTTTTAAAAAAAATATTTATATATATATATTAAAGAAAAAATGGATGAAATTAATGGTGGTAAAATAATTTTTTTCTCTTTATTTAACTTTGGTAATGAAATCCATTAAACATGCAGATATTGGGTATGGATTAGCATTGAAGAACAAAAAAATAAAAATAAAAGCTAAACAGGAAAAATATTGAAGATCAAATGATAGGGGGTGGGGGGCGACGTGGCCCTAACATCCCGAAATAAAACAAACCCATTTACACTTGTGCTATATATACCCCTACTCTTCTTATTCATGTTCCGTATTCAGTGACACCAAAGCACACACTAGAACCACTCTGACCGCTATAACTCCCCAAAACCCTAAGGCGCCAGCTCACCTAACCCCTCCACCTCTCTCTCAGATCTCCTTCCTCCCACACCGCATTTCCCGGCAATGTGATTCCGGCCCAAAACGCAAATCCACATTGTCGTTTTGCCACACTCTTCACTATGGCCTCGGCTTGCATCAACAACATTGGCATGTCGCCGGAGAAGTTCGCGCCGGCGACAACCTACCCCTCCTACGGCTGGTTCAGTCCTCGAGTCTCGTTCAGCTGCGATAGCAACAACAACGGCGATAATGGCCGGATTCCCGGATCTAAGCCCTCGTCTCCGGCGAAGAATCAGCCGGAAGGTCCAGATCCGGAGCTTAACGGTGGAGAGTTTGAGTTCCGGCTCGAAGATCCGGTCGCCATGCTTCCCGCCGATGAGCTCTTCTCCGGCGGGAAGCTCATGCCGCTCCACACCTCAGTCAAACCTCCAGTCAACAACGAGCCTTCTTCGTCTTCCGAGATCAGGTCCCCGGAGACGGCGAAATTCCGCCGGAGGCAGGAGATGGCAGTTACGGACCCTTACTTGTTCTCTCCCAAAGCTCCCAGGTGCTCCAGCCGTTGGAGAGAGCTCTTGGGATTGAAGAAGCTCTACCAGAATTCCAATAACGGTAACGGTAACGGTAACGGCAGCGCCAAGGCCGAGGCTGGTCAGAAAACGTCGTCTTCTGCCACCGCAAACGCAGCTCCCAAGTCACTGAAGCACTTCCTTCACAGAAGCTCCAAGTCCTCAGACGCGTACTTGAGCCTGCCGCTGCTCAGAGACTCCGACTGCGAGTCCGTCTCCATCTCCTCCCGCCTCTCGCTGTCGCCATCCTCCTCGGGTCACGAGCACGACGACCTGCCCCGGCTCTCTTTAGATTCGGACAAACCAAACCCGAACCCGAACCCTATGATCTCGCTCCACCGCAAGCCGGCGCGGGCCAAAACCGCCGTCAAGATTCGCGAAATCAAGCAGAGAGCGGCGGCGGACCAAGCCGCGAGGGCGGGACGGAGCCCGATGCGGAGGCCGCCGCCGGCGGAATCCGCCGCCACTGCCGTCAGCCGAGGAGTCTCGGTGGACAGCCCGAGGATGAACTCGTCGGGGAAGATAGTGTTCCAGAGCCTGGAGCGGAGCTCGAGCAGTCCAAGCAGCTTCAACGGTGGGCCCAGATTGAAGTACAGAGGGATGGAGCGGTCGTACTCAGCCAACGTCAGAGTGACGCCGGTTCTCAACGTACCGGTCTGCTCTCTCCGGGGCTCCTCCAAATCCGGTTTCGGGTTCGGGCAGCTGTTCTCTTCTCCGCAAAAACGAGACTCTAACGGCGCCGTTTCAGGAAAGGGCGGGCAGCACAGTAATTACGTGCAACAGAGTCAGAGTCATAACAACAAGAACCGAGCCGACCGTAACTGAATTCCGGTAATGGAAAAAAGTAGAAAAGAAAAGAAAAAAAAAACAGAAACAATTTCTAACATTGAACGTCGTCGTTTGTTCCGGCTTCCGTTATCATTTTCTCGTTAGCTTTAATTTTTCTTTTCGTTTAATTTTTGGTGTAATGTAAATATGCGGCAAGATTCTGATATATGTAGTGGTTATATTTGTCCTCTTCTTTCCATGCCATTTCTATGACCGTGACTGAGCTGGCGACTGTAGCAATCGCGCTTGACCTGCGCGTGTGGGATAATTAGCATCAAATGGTTTGAGCTTATCCATGTGTTATTATATTTTTATTTAAAAAAAAAAAACTGGAGGGGTTTTGGAAATGCTGCCAAGATTCAAACAGAGGCGCCAGCGGCAAAGCCAGAGAGGCAGCTCTGTGTTGAGTAATTCTTAATTTATATAATTTTTTAAAATTCCCAAAAGAAATGTATTTAAATATTTTATTTTGGGGGTGTCAGGGTTGGTTTTTGTTTTTTTAGGGGGTTAGTAAAAGGGAAATTAATATTTGCGTAGCAAGGGGGTCGGTGGACCACATGGGGGATATGATCTATGATTAGGCCTAAAAAGGTCGAAGTAGTTAAACATGTTACATCCAATTACGCCCAATATATTATTTTGTCACAACTTTATGTGAAAGATGAGCTTTTTGTGTGATTATTACAAGTTGGGGATTGATTAATGCAATTACGTCTTTGTCTCCCGCTTTAGTTTTGGTCAAGATCGAAAATGGGACCTCATGGACTTCTCTAATTGCTAACGAACTCCCCCATCTGATTTGATTGAGAGGCCTTTCTGGTTTAATATGTCGTAGCGTGTAGGGCATTCATTGAGTGGGAGCTTGTCGCTAGTTTTGTTAAGGGATGCTCAATAACGATTTAGGATTCAGTTTATTCCTTTATAGAGTTGCGCACAAATAAACTAATTGTATGGTATTTGACGTCGACCGGTGCCAGGACGGAACTAGAAATAAAATGGTGGGTAGCACTTTAAATTTAATTTTGAGAGTGGATTCCTACTTAAATTTAAACCAAAGTTATTGTATTTAGAATTATTTTCTTAATTAATGACTGTATTAGACATCAATTAGAATCGATCAATGTAAAGAGGGTGCTAAATTAGGATAATGACATATAAATTAATGACTGTTTTGTGTCTGACCGGTGTTATAATATTCAGACCCACATCGAAGAGATATCTATAACGGTAAACGATTATTGTCGTTGTGGATACTCAAACACCGATTTAACGAATGCGTAATATTGAAGTTTGAGGTTCTATTAACCTTTATATGTAGCTTAATGTGATTAGTTTCAAGTTCCACGGTGGGATCATCCGTTAGACATTAGATTGTTTACCAAAGAATTGTGTATGTGTCATCTTTTATTTAATTTAGTTTTTTTCGATTAAGAAACAAAAATTACAAATAGAAACATATTGTGCAACCAACAGTTGCTAGAAGGATTCAACTCTTCTACATTTGTCAGAGGAGCTGAATTCTTACTAGAAAGAGCCTAAACAATATTAGGAGGTAAAGTCAATGTCTCGATGACTAATGACCAAAGTATGCCGCAGCGTCTGCAACAAAATTAACTAGGTGATCACTAAAAATTTGGCTATTGTATACATCAGGTTAATGTACCCTATTTAAAATTAGAAACAGGTGAAGTAAGAATGACAATGGGGGAGTTGCCGAGTTGGGGTTGAGAGTGAATGCCATCACCATCTTTCCCAATCAAAATAGAAGTACTTGAACTGTAAAAGAAGTACAGTAGGATATCGTGCATCTATATATATATTTCTTTGTTCATTCGAGTTAGATGTCACCACCTCCATCAAGAATACCCGGATTATTTGGGGGAAAAAATGTTAAACCTATTCTATCCAATAGATTGATCACCCACCGTCGCTCAATGAAAAATAACTTCATAGCGTTTCATTTTACATTTTGGGAAGATAAACACCTGATCCATGCCAAAGAAACTCAATAGTAATATCTTTTTTTTTTTTTTTTTTATCAGATAACATCTTCATTGAAGAACAAAGATTAGAATGAATTTGATAATAAAAAAACATTAGACGAGAATAACTCCTAGACAATTATCAGTCAAATTGTTTTCAAATATGTCTTTACTCATCCTCTTATCGAGTCCTTGATATATTTTCTGAAATCATTGTAAAACTCCAAAAATTGTTTCTTAAGATTGGATGATCGACCTTAGAGCACCCGCACCGGTGAGCAACCGGGCGAGCAAAGCGTGGAGCAAGAGGTGGGGCCGGCCAATTTGCTCGAGCAAGACTGAAGATTGGCGCGCATCGGGGTCGAAAAGAGAGGGCAACTGCTCGAGCAGTCCACGGGTCAACGTGCTCGAGCCTTCGCTCGAGCAAAATTTGCTCCGACGTTTGCTCGAGCAGGAGGTGGGGCCGGGCCGTTGTGTTTTTCGCTTTTCGGCTGTTGGAGAGACGCACCAGATCGTGGAGGACGCTGCCGAGCTCTAGGACGGACCGGTGATAAAGCCGAGCGCTGCCCTCGAAAGTGGCGGCCGCTCCCGAGCGTTGCCGCACCTCCCACATCGAGCAAAGCCGCCTGAGACCGGTCACAAAGGAAAGAGGGCGTCGAGCCCATCATTTTGGTGGGTGGCATGTCTCCTGGAGTCGCCGGACGGCGGAGAACGGAGCACGAGAACGACCGGCGCTGGAAAAGTGAGGAAGAAGATGAACAGTGGCACATTTTAAACCGGCCAATGATAGGCTGCCACATGGCAGTCTGACCAGTCAAAAAAAAAAGCAACGGGCAAATCAATCTGGGCCTTCCATTTGAATCCGAAATTTTGATCCAACGGTCAGAATTCAAAGGCAACGGCTACAATTTGATGAGAACAGAAATAAACCAAAAAAATAGTAAAAAAATCCCAAAAATTTCAAAACTCTCCTAAAAATTTGCCTATAAATACTACTTCAATTTTTAATCAACTCACACCAATTTGTTAGAGAAATAAAAATTTATTTATTAAGATGAAATAGAAATACATATGCAACGGTCGGAAATCTTCTCGAAAATCGTGGATAAAATCGAGTCGATAATGATACGTGGCACATAATTATTGGTGGTAAATCTATCCGGTAAAAAAATTTAATCATTTCACAACAAGACAAAATTGATTTGGTGGAGCAAATTGTTAATGGGTGTGTGAAAAAACTAATTTGGTGGAGCAAAATTTGATTTTCATTTGCTTGAAGCAAAATTTGCTTCTGGGTCCACCAGGTGCTTGAGCAAGACAAAAACATGGGTGCGGATGCTCTTACCATTGATCTGTGATTCCCCACCACCGATTCTTAGACTTGACTTTGTATAATAGTACAAAGCTATATATTGTGTTGGCAAAGGATGCCAAAGCTTTTGTACGCAAAGCTAAACCTATGTGCAGTAGGCCGGCCGTATATAACAAACTGATAAATACTATACTCGACCTAACTTCGACGATCCATCAAAGTCGATTTGATCGAGGGAGACATCTTTTTTCCAGTTGGAATCGCTTTCACCATGTCTTGTATCATCTTTGAGACTTCAGAAATTCTATTCTGAAATGGATGATAGCTCTTACTAGTTGATTTTGTGATATCCCACCACCCACAGTTCTTGCAATTTGACTTCGAGCTAACCCTATGAGATGGAGAAGAGGCTTCAAGGGCTAGTCCCAGATGGCCTAGAGGCATTTGGCATCAGCGAATCTCTAGTTAGGTAGAGCTAGAGAACCATTTGGTACAGAGAAGACGAGAGCTAAGAACCAGAAAGCTTATTTAATATTGCAAGAGTTCAACTCTCAGAGTACGTAATAGAGTAATACACTAGCACTTCACGTTCTCTCTTAGGCCTTTGTTGTTTGTAATAACGCAATAGTGGTGATTTCTTTGTATGGAGGTGGTTAATCATCAGAGAGATGTCCAAGGCAGGCTATTGCTACATACCCAATCGTGAGATTGAAATGTGTTACATGACATTTTTGTTCTACAAATTACATGGAAGTAGTAAATCAGTTTGTAAACAGATTTTCAAACGTGATATTATATTGTGCATGTCTTTCGTGTCATATAGGTTATTTTGTTTGTCTTATTTATAATTACTTATCGTAAATTATTATAATCGTGAGATTTTACAACGTGAGATTGTATTGTACATGTCTTTCGTGTCATATATTTTATAATTACTTGTCGTAAATTATCATAATTGTTAGATTTTCAAACGTGAGATTGCATTGTACATGTTTTTTGTGTCATATGTAGTATTTTTTATTTGTGTCTTATTTTGTAATTATTTATCATAAATTATCATAATCGTTGAATTTTCGAACGTGTATATATATATATATATATATATATATATATTTTTTTTTTTTGTCTTACTTTATTATTAGTTGTCTAGTTATCATAATCGTTACATATAAGTAAACATGTAATGTGTATACTATTTTTTTTTTTATTATTATTATAGTGACCAATACGTACCAAACTTGCTAACTTGAAAAAAGTTTCCATCATTGCATAATAACAAAACATCTTGTCAGAATGGTAATTCTCATTGATAATTAATAGACCTTCACAATAGTATTAGCCACTGATAATTAGGCCTTCGGTCCTTTCCAATCCCCCCTCTTAATACTCGGAAGTAGTTGCAATGTGACTTCTATCAAATACTCGGAAGTAGCTGCAATTTTGATGTTGGTCCTTTCTTTTACTCATGCTCCGTTCAACTCAGACATGATGCGGGATATATTAGTATGAGTCTCCAGGCATTAATTCGATGGGAGAAATGAATCTTACAGTTGCCCTAAACCGACAAATCCTCATCTCACTTTTTAGTGAAAGGAAAAGACCTCGAGTCGAAAGTTGTGGGAATAACAAGCCCCAATAATAAAGTGTACAGAACTGGAAATGAGAAAGCCTAGCAGGAAATGAATGAATGAAAAGAGGTTCAAGAACGTGGTCATGCACAGAGCGAGAGAGATAGTGAGAGAGCTCTGAATAGATTCCCCATCTCCCAGTCCCCTTTGCTGAGATATGTACAGGAAAGAGCTACTGGGGACTGTAGGGTAGGGCTCCTCCAGTGTAGTGTAGGGTAGTGTAGTGTAGGGTAGAGGGAGGGAGAAAGAAGCTGGGGGGGGGGGGGGGGGGGGGGGAAGCTAGAAGTTGAAGGAGGGTTTGGCAGCTGGCTGACTAGCTTGGAAATATTCCAAATCCTTATCGTTGGGGACTTGGAGCTCTTGTTCTTGTTCATGTAAAGATGTGTGGGGGGCATTTGAACTTTGTTGAGGTCACATCACCATATCTTCTACTGTTCCATTTCACTTGAGGCTTCAAGGCTATAAGCTTAAGAGCTCCATATGGCTGCTTGTAATCACGGTGATCAGACAAACAACGTGAACTCGCGTCCGCGAATTCATATTATTTGTTATACTATTGTAACATATATCATAGTATTTTACGAGAAATTTGTTTCGTGAATTAAACGAGAACTTAATTTAAGTTTATAAACGAGACTTTAATTTAAATTTTAGAATATAACTAATGTTCTCATCAATTTGTAGCGTTTGCCGACGGTAAATGAGTAGTCACAGTTTCAAAATGATTGGTATTAGCTGAAATATAGACATAATTGTCTTTGTGAGTGTAATAAGTATGTTGCGGAACTTTTGTATAGTTTCTCCAGTCTATGAAGTGCCCCCTAAATATTAATTATCTCCATTGTTGTTCGTCGCTTTGGTAGAGGTGTATGTGTGTACTATATCTGGCTAGTAACCGGTAAATGATAGATAGGTTCGGTGAGATTATTACATGGCCGGTAGCTTCCCCTTCGCGCCCTAATTGTTAACAAGATAGATACGTAGAGAGGGTGCCACAGCTTAATTATAAGAGGGGGACTGGATTATGCAGATGACTGTGTGTAGGTAACTTGACTTGGCTGCAATTGTAGCTCTCTTGATGCGGATTGAAGTTGAAGGACAATGGTCGGTATGAGCTTATAAATATTACACACCAGCCGGTCGGTTCCCCGCTCGTATTGTGAATCTCGACTAGTAGCTTGCATGAGTTGGAGGGCAAGTTCATGTGATCAAAGTTTAGTTTTTTCCGGAGTTTAGAGAGATGACTTATTATTGATACTGAATTTTATTTTAGTTTATAACTTGCGAATCCTTGCACCATATGTAGAGTTTCTTCGCGTTAGACTAAACGTTTTCTATTATTTCAGGACCATGAGTTAGAAACCTTGGCTTATGTTTACATCAACTTTGGAAATACATCTGGGATTATGAGAGACAATCCTACTGGGTGCATTCATACTTCAATTTACAATTTTGAGTGACCATGTTTTTAATTAGTTACTAAACTCAGAAGGTAATAATTTCTCTTTGTAAACACTATAAAGTGGTCAACTTAAAGTTAACTAGAAGTTGGTAATTTCTTGAAGAAATCCCAACAGATGTTTGAATACCAATGAAATACTAGCAGGCATCAGCCCCAAGCTAAGTGGGTTGTAGTTATTCAGCTGGTTGAAGCACAAGTGGTTTCCCATGCCATCATCTCCACGAGTCATAAAGACTGGTAACGAATTCTACCACCCACAAAACTTGGTGTAGCCTTTTCCATCAATTGAAACCTAGCTAGCTTTCCTGCTCCTGAGTCAAACTGATCTCCTAAAACCCTAAACCCTAAAAGCCCCTGAGCTAGCTAGCGAGCGCAAACAGTTCCTAGTTTTACTTCCGAGGTAATGTGACTTCTTGAAACCACCGATTGACCCTAACTACTCCTGGTTAATAAGAAACCATCGATTCCGTCGAATCAAACATCAACTCCAACTTATCCCTACTCCCCCCTCTTGCTATATTATAATCCCCCTCCCAGCTCTCTCTTCTTTTCATGTCTGATACTTGAGAGGCATCAATTCTCTCATGCTTTGTCTGATACACACAGAAAAATATCACATGCATCCCTTACGGAATTGTTCTCTCTCTCAGCTGGGGAAGTTCACAGAGATGGCGGCATTCAAATCAACAAAGAAAAAAAAAAAAGGAGATATAATATGTTCTTAAATTACTATTTCTTTGTTTTATAAAATTTCTGGCAGTGGCATTGTCCTCAAACAGGATTCGCAGTAATGATTTATATCAGTAGAGTGGTCTGAGATTCTGATCAGAAACCCTACTACAGTGCCCAACAAAACTAAAGCCATGCCTCAAAAGTGTCCGTTGCTCGATAATTTAATTTCTCCAACAAACAAAACGCACAGCCCTTTAATCATTTCCTTTCTGGTATGGCTTTCAGATAAGGAGGGCTTTGATGGAGTCAGAGAGAGACAGATAAAGTGAGAAAAGCCATTAAAGCCTAGTGAGGAAAAAATCGGGTAGAAGGGACCAAGGGAGGAGTTGATTTATATCCCCGGCCAAAATGGAGCAATACTCACCATGATGACATTCAGATGAGCAAGTTTGTAACAGAGATTTTTTAGTGCATGCTTCTTGATCAGTTCATCCTGCAAGATTTCTTTAGTTCAAGCTTTATGTATTGTTTCATTGGGCAATTGACTACTCGATCACTCCCAATAGCTTTTGGCAATTCCCATATGTTAAATATTTAAAATGTTTTTGACCACAATTTGAAGGAATGCCTGCAGCTAGCCAAGCTAACCAAGTGTCCAAGTGTACTAAAGAAAAGAGAGATGAACGCCCCAACCCCGGCAGTAGGGTGAATATTGGAAAAAACTTGGCTAACCAGTCTTGGTTAGCTAGAGCTAACACTAGCCAATAACGAGACGACACGTAGCCTTTAAAATAAATTAAATAATAATATAAATACCCACTCAATTTCTGCAAATGTTCTTTATGCCCCTGTAAATGTCTTTTATGCCTCTGTAAATGTCACGAGTTCGTTACTGGCTAGTGTTAGCTCTAGCTAACCAAAGCTGGTTAGCCAAGTTGTTTCCGTGAATATATATACCCGCAAGACATTCTACTATTCTAGGTTAGGTGTCCAAATTAATTTGGAAATAACATATGGAATCAATATACTTCTTGAAGCTAATATCAAATTGCAGGTTTTGTTTGTTTGAAATATTAACACTATAAGTACATGAATGATATTGATCATATATCATACTTGATCAAAATATCTATATTTCGTTTGTTTATACAATAAGAGGTCTGAAAATAGGAAAAAATATTGTTTTGATCACTTTAGTTTCACCTTATCGACATATTGATCACTTATGTTTTAAAAATGTCACTCAAGTTTGCCTCCGACTATTGATCACTTTAGTCCGCTGATATAATTTTAATCCTAACACCGTCCCTTTTTTTCAGTCTAGTATGCTTCCATTATGAAAACTCCGGGTAAAAATATGCATGTTTGGCTTGTTTAGAGCTTTGAGAGTGAAATAATTTCTAGTGTCACCAAACTAATAGATTTCTTATCTGATTCTTGATTACATTTCTCGACAATTCTACTAAGATAGTCTGCAGTGTGCTGAGTAAACAGAAGCTCACTATTTGGCATTTTTGGTTATTCTCCAGCCAATTGTGCATATCAAAAAAGTTAGGAGCAATCGCATGACCAATGGTCTGTTTGGCTTTATGCCTTCGGAGAGGCACGGGTAAAAGAGTACTTATATCTTCATCATTTAGAATCCAATTGCTTGTAGACTTCTTGTCCTTCTACAGTCTAATAATTTTAGGATGGTGAAATTTCATTGACTTGGATAGTACCAATAATTGGCATCTCACCCTGCATCAACTGTTCATGTGGATCCAACCAAACAGATATGAGCAAATTCATGTAAAACAAAAGTGCTACAAATCCTAAACAAACCAATTTTTACTTCACCCTTGATCAAACAAATTTACAGATCGTTCATCAATTATTGTTAACTCCAAGTTGGTTGCTGAGTACGTGACTGTACGTCTGATCATTTACTATGCAAGCACCAAAGTGACCAAACAGTCACTGAGTACAAAGTTTGTCATATATGATTCCTTCGTAAACTGTTCTCGATCGTACTAGAACGACGTCCTGACTCGGCTGAAATCGATCGGGTTGTCTCAAACGTAGCTGAAGAGTGTTCAAGGTAGAGGAGTTCTTAAACTATTAATGTGGTAGCGATGCTAGCTTTCACAGAAACCACAAACTGCAGAAATTTACTCATCTATATAACTACTGTTGAGGCCGAGGGCATACTAGTATTGCACTGGTGAATACTGTGATAGCTAGCCAGCCTGATAGGGATGGTTATGTGCACGCATTTGTTGGATGTTAATGATTAAAAAAAAAACCTGTACTGGAAGCAGGCTAGGGAAAAGCTGCAGTGGCTGCTTCGACCGTATTCGGGGGAGGAAGGAAGCAGGAGCTGGGGCTAAAGCCTCAGGGGCCTCACAAATGCATCCAACCAATAACAATTCCCAAAAGAAAACCGGAGCAGGCCTTCTTCTGAGAGATGACTGAGTTGATTTGAACCACTTAGACTCTTCACTTATGCTAGATTACATGCACTCTCCTCTACTTGTACCTAAGCAACTCTGTGTTTGTTGGCTTAACTGCTTAAGCTATATATCAAATATGGTAAATTCCTCTTATCATACTTTATGTAAGTCCAATTGGACACTTTGATACCTAGAGTTTCAAAGATAACAATTTGATACTTATGTTGACTTTTCTAATAAAATTGAGGGTAAAATTGACATTTGGGTATAATTTCATAATTAAAAATTTAAAAACACGAGTTTTATGGGTATTTATAAAATTATAATTTTAAATAATTATTTATTTTTTCTAACAGAAAATAAATATAAATTTATTTTTTGGGTTATGTTGATGATGAAAATAATTATATTTATGTTTAGGAAATCTAATATTCGTAATTTGAACAACCACCAAAATGTTTTTCGTTGATTATATATAGTTTTCGCGGATTAGTCTAGTGAGTGTTACATCACCGTGATTGAATTTCTTAAACATAATATTCACTTATGTTTTCATTATAACCCTAAAACACTAATTTAAACCTAAAAACAATAATTTGAACTCATAATACTCCTCGTTTTGTTTTATTTTTATGAATATATACTTAAATGTCAATTTTACCACAAGATTTATTAGAATAGTCAACATAAGTACTAAAATGTCTCACAAAACCTAACTTTAGATATCAAACTGTCCTCTTTGAAACTCTAGGTACCAAATTGTCTAATTGACCATACATGAAGTACCATAGGAGGAATTTACCTAATCAAATATGACTTTTTGATCTTTTCATATTTTTCGTGAAGAAAATAAAGTTTCAGATGTTTTAGCGAATCACGGTACGACATTAACTCGGATAGTTTGGTGGGATGAGCCTTCTCCTTTTATTTTATCATATTGTGATAGTGATGTTATGGGTCTTCCTCAATTTCGGTTTTCCTATTTTGATATGTTAGGTTTTTTTAAAAGGTTTTGATTTGGTCTCCCTCTTTTATTATTATATTTTTTATTTAATAATTTATTAGGATGTTAGAGAACTTATTCCTCTCTATCACTAATTTTTCAGCAAAAAAAAAAATGTCCTGCTTTTGATTTTGTTGTTATTTTCTTCTGATTTTTCACGTGGATCAAAACTTCACAATGAAAATGATATGTTGTAAAATCACACATCTGTCTCAGTACCTCTGTTCTGCACTTCTTTTCTTTTTTTATTGAAATTGTGAACCATAGCTATATTGTTTGCCATATTAGGCGCGCAGGCCCTTGTATAGTTGCATTAGAACAAGTTGGCTTGAAGGCGGTGGAGTTAAATATATGCATTTAGGACTATTCTTCTCCATTCAAACTTCAAAGTGATTACAGTACTTCAACAGTTACTAGAGTTACTTGGTGTAGAACACACGTCCACCAAAGTATAATGCTTTAGTGCTATTTCAGATTTAATATCTTCTTTGCCAAAAAATGTCATAATGAAGAAGGATGGGATCATCATGGGAAGGAAACTAACAAAAGAAATCAGCAAAGTAACAAGGAAAATACCCCGAAATTTGGCTTATCGGTAGGTCATCTATCAACAAAAGAAATCTGCAGCCACATCTCAAAGAATAAAGTTGGGTAAGCCTAACCTTTGTTCTGCACAATTGCAGCTCTCATTACTGCTTGGGTTAGTGGCATGGTACATTCGTTCTCAATGAGTGGATTCACTATAGTTTTTTGAATCGAAAGTCTAACACTTTTAATCAGTAGGCAGAATAAAGATAACACACTCATGAGAGCCGACCAATAAGAGATATCTCTTATGAAACACCAACCTAAAAGCTAGGCTAATCAATTACGAATTCACCCACCTTTTCATCCGGCACTGAAGCACAATTAAGGTAATTAGAAGTGAGGATTAAAATGAAACAACCAACTATCCCAAGACACTGTTACCAGATTCAAAAAACTAGTCTAAACTAGCGATTATAGGAGAAAACTTCTTCCTCACCCGTTTGGTTGCTACCAAAACATCCTGCATAGTAGCCAACCGAGCACCTTCATGCCCACCTTCCCCATTAGATGATTCCCCCATCATTGACTCCTTCACCGGAGGTTTCTTCTTGTACAGTCTCTTCTTAGGCCCAGAACTAATTGCTATCTCCGAGTCCGTAGAGTACTTTGGTATGTTTTTACTCCCTTTTGGGCGACCCAAACCCTTCTTCATTTTTGGCGAGATCAGCAACTTGCCATTCTTATGCTTCACCACCAAAGTCATTTTCTTCTCCTCTGAGTCAGAGGATTGAACATACGTTTTCCAAGGACATTTCCACTCAGTATTCGCCTTTCTCTTGAGTAGGTTAATTAGTGGTTCCTCCTTTGTTGAGGAGTCGAAGGTAAAATAGGATCCCCCTTTATTACCTAGTCCCAGCAAGACATGCTTAGCTAACAGACTAGCTAAAGCATCAAGTGGTGTAGGCCCAGCCATAGCCGACTGTTCAGAAAGGATTAGCAGACGGTTTGCATCTGACTCAGAGAATGGCCCCTGAACCATCATCTCATCCCCTACAATCTCCCCATTAGACTGTTCATGCACAATCATTTTCCCTCCTCCACTTGACATAGGGATTAGCTCCTGCAGTACCATCTCCTCCTCTACCAATATCGGATTCTGGGTTTCACCCTTGGCACCCTCTACAACCATGCTCTCCACACCCTCTACCGGCTCCGGCAGCATTATAAGGTCCTTTTTAGGGTTCCCCAACACATTTCCAATAAGCATATTCTGCTCTCTCTCCTCATGAATACTCAAGCAAGCAAAACCCACATCATCAAACAGCTCCTCTCGCTCATGCACCAAGAATTTATCACACCCCATAGCATCATGCATAAACAAACCACAATCACCACAGACCCCATGAACTTTCTCATAAAACAGATTAACCTCAATAGAAACAGTGGATGAAAAGTCAAATCGCATCCAATATCTTACTCTTCGCCGGACGTCAAACTCAACCTTAACTCGTTGAACCGGCTCCCTGCGATGTAACGCAGAATAGTCCAAATCCAGTACCTGGCCAAGCACCCACCCAATACCCAGCAAGGCAGGCTTGTTTCGGAGCTTCAGAGGGAGTCCCTGGATCGCGACCCAAGCTACCAAAGCAAAAAGGGGAATTTCATCCATCGATCCCTCCCCATCGTACTCGTTCAGCACCAGCATAGTATTCCTGTAAAACCATGGCTCTCCCCTGAGGACTCGATTCCGATCAGCCACATGGTCGAATTGGAAAACAAATCGATCTTCGGCCTCATGAATGGAGAGTCCTCTCTTCATTCTCCAGATTGTTGGAATGGTCCCATGAATCCCGGATAGCTTCGATGCGGACCAAGCAATCGACCCACGAGATACACATTTCTGTCGACAAGAGATTCCTTTCCTGCTGAACCCAGAGATACCCGAGCCGAATCGGCCTTCCCTGAACTCGCACCCTGCAACCGCAAAGCGCTAGGACCGCTGCTAGCCATTGTCGGAGAAATGGAGAGATTTGAAAGATTTTGGATGGTTTGCTGTGCCGGAGCCCAAGACGAGAGGGCGGCGGTGAAACAGTAGGGTTTTTGTTTATCTACCTGTAGCCTATAGCATAAAAACTCTTGAATCGAAATAGTGTTTTCTGTCTATTATCAAATAATTTATAGCATTTATAAGAAGATATGCGGATTGCATTCAAATATTCATAAATCTCTAAAGGTGGAATATCTACTTCACAAGAAATGTTTGGATTCACTATAGTTGATTTTTGGTTTTTTTTGTTTTTCATATCAATTAGGATAGGAAGAGAAAAACCCTGTCTATCTCTCAATCATGTAGGTTAAAGATTGTATTGAACCTCATATAAAACTACGACTCTATGTAAGAAAAATAGCTGGAAAGTACCGTCATAGCATTGTGATCACCTCACGTTTAAATCATTGATGTTTGAAATCACTTCCGTTTAGTGCAATTCACAATACAGTATGAAATGGTACGTAATCAGAAAAAACCCACATTTTCCCATAGAGTAATTACAAGAATCTATCTGATATCCAAGACATAGCACAGTTACTTACTGCTAATTTGACAATACAATTGAACATTTGGAGGCCCGCTTTTCGTTCTTCTTCCATAATGAAGACACAAAACCTTAAAAGCACATAGCAGCCCTATGGCTGTGAGTGTGTGACCTTTTCTTTCAGTTCTACTCACAATGGACGCAAAATTTGCAATACCGTGTGTGCTCAGTAGTTATTCGATTCCATTAATCGGCCAAACCTCAGACATTTTGTAGCCCAACTCTTCTTTCTTTGGTAGTAATATGTTCTACCGAGTATCATTTCCATGATCACTAATTCCAATCGGATATGTTCTTATTTGACGTATGCCGTTTCTGTTGGAATACATCATGAGACATGCAACAGCGAAGACAGTATATGCGGGTATATGACTACACTATAGAGTCTCGAGTAGTTCACAAAACTATCAAACATAACGAAAAACACTACAAAGCAATTGAAATGTTACATAGTCTAATAGAAATATTATATTTAGATTGAGATATTAGATTTTATTCAAGTCTCTAATAGAAATTAAACGGAAGTCTTGATCTTCAGGAAATACGTGAGCACCATTACAGATTATAAGATCATAACCAACCACTGCAGACTCATCAAAAAGTTACCAAAACATCAACTAAGATAACAATAATTCCTCAAAATTTGAGGTATACAACATCTATTATCAGTCACACTTTTCACTAATCTATGATCAAATTCTCAATAAGTACCATATATTACCAGTTTCACCAATCTTTGATTATATGTTTCTCAATGATCGTATACAGGTTCATTATCAATATTACCGATCAATAATCAAACTTTGAACAAGTATTACATTAAATTTAGCCAGTAAAAATTAAAATAAAAATATTTGTGTCTGTACATGTGCCTATGAATTTTATAATTTATATATCTTACACAATATAATCAATAATTTTAACAGTTTAAAAAATTAAATTAATTAATAAAAATTATTTATGTAAAAAAATAAATTAAACTCAAATTATTTGCTCATTTAATTGTATTAGATAAATTTATAATTTTAATTTTAGTAAAAGTTAAAAATCTTATAATCAGCCGTTGTTTGATATAGTAAATAAGTTTATTCAAAATTTTTATAAAAATAATATTTATTGATTAATATTCAAATTTTGATTAAAATCGTTAGTATAGACATAAATATTTTCCAACAAAAGGGATATAAGCAGGGATCAAGTAACAGAGTGCTCACGAAATAAACAAAAGCAAACTGTGTCGCAAGACCTGTTTAGAAATCGATTTGGCCCAGGTTTAACGAAATGCTCAGCCACAACAATAAATCTGTGCATCAGATACCACTAGGCTTTGTAAATACACAAGAACACAATTCAAAAGAAGAAAAAGCAAGGACTTTGAAGCAAGAGATCAGATGGTAGTGCATGTAATTTGGTTGATTTGTCATCAAAGTTGAATTCAGTGATGGAACAATGGGATATTCATCATCATATCTCCCTTTAAATCCTTGCAATTTTGCATAAAAACCAGCAATTTGGAAAAGTAAAGATTGAAGAAGAGGAATCAGAAAGAGAGTCAATCACCACCAAGCATCAATCTTGTTGATGCGGGTAAGACTGGGGCGACAAAACTTCTCATCACTTTCCCAGTTATTAACATGAATCTAAGAACCCCCTATGAACACAAATAAATAGACTCCAAAACTCAGAGCGAAGATGAGAGAAGATCTGCTGCTAGACGAAGATGAGAACCCCGCTATTTATAAGGGGTGAGATTAGGGTTACCATGTATATTTGGGCCTTTATGAACGGTTCTACAATTCAACACGGCCCAACACGTATGCGAGAGCGCAATTTTCATCGGCTATCTCTGTGCCTTCCTAGTAAATTTGTCCTCTGAATCAGTAATTTTGCTCACATATCTTGGAGAATCATGGATTTAGCTTGTATGAATCGGATGAAGTTGGTGGCTCACATGAAGAAATTTGCATTAGGTGTGCTATTCACCTTCTGTCTCTCATTCTTTAGTACAAAAAATTATCTCCTTTTAAGCCAAATAAGTATAAAATCCACAACTGCAGAAGGTGAGCATAGAAACAACCACAAATGGTGTAAAGTTGAAAGGACTTGCTAGATTGTACACAGAACATTAACTCCACAAAACTATCACACAACATCTCATTCACATTTTACAGTTTTTATACCCCAAAAGCCTCTAGGGAAACAAACGTGTAAATAATGAATTCTTTAAATACAAAAGAAGCTACAGAAAAAATCTAATTTGTCATATCAGCTCATAAGTTAGAAAACAAATGATGCTACACTATGTAATAAAAAAAAAATGATGCTACACAAGGATTCCAAAAAATGACCAAATTCAACTCTTAATCAAGATCAAGATGAAGGGGGGCAGTGCCAACTTTAGCAAAGCTTCCACTGCAATCTGCCCAAACTACCGCCATTCGACTATTCAGAACCCCAAATATCCCACTCAATCTCCATAGCTACACCAGACATTCCAAATATTCTCCACTACTATTCAGCGGTTCTGACTTTCAGGTAGCAAATTATGCATCGAACGATGGAGCATACTTGTGGCATTTGAAATTTGTCAATGAGCTTAGGCCCAATGATGGCAAAGTTCTTCAATTAGCTGATTGACAGAGCCAAAACTATAAGGTTGTCCCCTGCAGTCCCGATACTGTGCTAAATCTTTCTGGAGATTGACTACAATCAAGAAATTAAAATGAAACCATCCATCAGTTAGAAGAAGAATATATAGATCAAGAGAGTTTGGATAAAATAATAGAAAAAATTCAAGATAAGGTCATATTTTCCATAAAAGACTGCACATAGTTATTTAGTCTGTAACTCTGAATATGATTGAGATTTGCAGCTTCTTATTATACTTTATGCAGATAATACAACAGAAAGTTTACCTTCTAGAAAGCTCTTAAAAGCAGCAACATAATGGAACTTGTATTATTCTAGTGCAATTACTCCAATATTATTGAACAGGTCCTTTCTACTGTCTCAACTAGAAACATGATAAAACTGATTCCATCATTGTACTTTGATCCCCGGGCAGTATTCTAATGTTCTAATTCTACAACTTAATAATGATTCTTGGCTTATAAAGAATATATGTAATTGCAGAATTCCAAGTTTAAAGTTTGTACATATCTTTTCCATAAACATGGAGACAAGTCTCTTACCTCCAATATACAACTGTGTTACTGCAGCCCTGAATGTTCGGTGGTCGTCTTAGGACTCTTATCTGCAAATTAGATCTAAGATGTATCAGTCATTCTCATTTAATGAGATCCAATTTTTGAGTCAAATGAAGTATAGGAATACAATTTCAATGATTTACATATCCTTTCTAATTCATATCTGTCATCACCAGACCTTCCCACTCAGATTATCATGTCCATTCGATTATCACAAACACACACCCACACACACCCACCCACCCACCCACACACACACAGGGGATTATGCAACTTACTTTTAGCCACTCATCCAAAACAAAAGTTTGTTGTTTACAATGGCTACAATGTCAGACTTAAGCAAAGCCAAAACATTGATTTCGTAAGTAAGACAAATGGCTACTAGTCTAATACACATAAATTGCTTATAGAGATTAGTTTTGAAAGCGAGGAGAACAATGCACTTATAAGTTATAGCTACGAATCATACTGATTTCAATCACTTCGAGGAAAAACTATGAGAAGTTCACATCTCTATGACCTTATGATGTTTGCCAACTCAATTTACCTTGAATTGTGCTACACATAAACCTGATTACTGTGGATGCTACACAAACTAATAAAAACTCTTAGTCTAACAATTGACATTGTACTGTGAAGTCTGCTACTTTTAGCAACATGTGGCAACATCTAAAATCAAAGACTTCAGCTTTCTACCTTTAATCTACTCCTAAGCTGAAAACAAACACAGATAACCATAACATACCATGTTGATTTTGATGTGGAACTCCCACAGTTAAGATGCGGTCTATATTGTCAAGACGGCGCTGAACATTCTTCAAAACCGAGTTGAGAGACAAAACCCTCTTCCTCACCGCCGTTATCTTCGCCGCGTGTTGCATTATAAACGGCATCGGAGCATCTTCCAACAACTTATCCAGCTCTGTCCACCATCAAATTTACCCTCTCAAAAACCACAGTAAATAAAGAATAAAAAATTACCCAACAAACAAAACCATAAGCTATTTAGTTACCGCGGGTGAGCCGATCGAGGGCTTCAGAGAGTTGGTGTTGGCTGGCAAAGGTTTGCTGAGCTTTGGAATCGAAGTCTTTAATGATGGTGGTGAGGGTCGAAGATAGTCCCTTTGCCAAAGCCTCGGATTCCATTGTTGTCTTGTTCTTCTCGATTTCAGTGTGGTCGGCATTTGGGTACGATGACTCGCTGCGGTTGTCTCCGTTGTCCATCTGATCAGACACAGCTTTCAACGACTCTGAAACTTCTAGTGTGTGTTTGGTTTGTTTCACTTCACTTTCGTCAGCCTCGTGTTCTACCAAACATATTGATGTTCTAGACTTCTAGTATTGGGCTTCGTATAATTAATTATTTATTTATTTTATCATATTATCAAAAAGTTCTAAACAAACATTAGCCGGTTAAATTGAGACGTGATTTTTCTTTCTCTATTACAATTGAAGGATCATTTTTTCGGAGGTCTATGAGTAATTGGGCTCGGGCATGATGTCGACAATAAGCCCCATGTAGCCAGGCCCACGCCTATATAAATAAACCTGGCAGACTCATTAGGGGTCAGGGTCCTCAGACTCGTCACTCACATCAAAACCCTTGGCAGAGCTCCGCCGTCGTTTTGAAGTAAGCCGCAGATTTTCCACCCAAGATGAGGGCCAAGGTATAATCTTCAATTCTCTTTCTCCCCTTGGTCTCTGGATTTGTCTATTCTAAAAGTTAATGTAAATCTGATTATGAATTGGTTTTATGTTACAGTGGAAGAAGAAGAGGATGAGGAGGTTGAAGAGGAAGCGCCGAAAGATGAGACAGAGATCCAAGTAGGCATCTGATGGGTATCTGAATCTGCATTAAAGCTTCTGCTGGAGTTTTTGTAGACTGGAGCCTTCTAGGATGTTTATGAGTGATTAGTTCCTTTCTCTCCTAGATTGGAATTATGACTATCTTTTGTTTTTGATGTTAGTCTTTTAAATTATGTGTCTTGAACTTAATGGCTCTACTAGTTTTCTTCTATGCAATGATGGAGGATTTTATGATACTCAAGTTTGATTTATGATATATTATGGATTGTGTGTTCTTATGAGGTTAAAGATTTCTAATTTGTTTATGACGGATTGTGTGTTGTTGATAATGTTTGTGGGATTATGTCAAATGTCCAACCTTTGATCTTTTGTAGTTCAATTGATGTTATACATATTAGCCTTTTAGAGAGTTTTTTTTTTCCTTCCCAGAAACCAAAAGGCAAAACCTTTGCTCTATTCCAAATTCAAATAACTTGTTACTAAACATCATCATCAAATACACTTCCTTGTCCTGTTTGCTTCTTTCTATATTGGGTTCGTAATTGTTGTGTTAATTCAGTTATGAGCATTGAAGTATATATACATACTTCTCTTAGGGTATCAGATCCATTTCTTTTCTCATCTGCTGGCTAGTTTCGGTTGCCTGATATATTTTTCCTGACATGCCATCTTCATTGGTCTCTCCCCAATACCGGGTAATCTTTAGGTTATGTCATAGTTTCTTCTATTAGGCATTAGTCTGTCTACTTTGAGAAACCAAATCTGGGGTTTGCACTCATCTCTAGCAAATTTCAGGGTAATTTTACATTGTTCTGTCTATTTTCAAGGTTCTGTGGTTACAATGAGATCTAGGAAGTGTAGTCGATTTGTGTTTCAATCCCTCAAAGTATGTAATTCCCATTTTCATTTGGTGGAGAATGGTTGGTTGATCATCTGGTTGAGGGGGATTTGATTCGGTGCTGTACAGCTAACTCCGCTACAAATTTACTACATCAAATTCTTTCATTGTGAAAAGTTTCTTTCATAAATTTGCTGGTACTTAAAAGCCTTGTATTGATATCCATGGAAATCCCTTTATTTCTTTAAATTATCTCTGCTCCTACGGCACATTACTGCTGTAAACTTACGTGTCACAGCCCTTATTTGATCATCTATATGGCGAACACATATTCTTAATTTTGATTTGTAGCTATTGCGGAATGAACAGGTATGAAAAGAGAAGAGAAAAGAGAGGAGAGAAAAAATAAAGTCTCTTACAAATCAGTTCAATGAGAAAGTTCAAATTCCAGAAACTTAATACCAAATCAGTTGTTGGACTTGATTTACAGAACAAAATTTGAAGGATACAAGCTGTGTGTTTCAGTAATTAAGTAATTAGGTTGATGCTAATACAGAAACAAACTCAAACAGTATAGAGCAAAAGATATGGTTGCACGTAGTCCTTGCTCAGTTCCGTAGTGTGTATTTGTCAATGTTCATTATGGAGTGCTTGTTTTGCCTCTTGACTGATCGACAAAACAAGTGCTGAACGGCACTCTGGAACTAATGTGTAAAACTTTATCTGGTTTGGTTTTCACAGTATTTCTCTTTTCCCCATATTTCTACACTGGTATTTCCTCAAGGTCATACTGCATGACAAGTCTTTCCACTGTATTTGGACTCATAACCCGTCTCCCTTGCAACTCTCTCAAAACTTCAGCTGCCAGCTCCATTTCTTTTTCATGCGCAAGCCCTTCCACAAGAATGGTATATGTCATTTCATTAGGCATTCGCCCTGTCTCAATCATCATCTCAAAAACCTGCAAGGAGAGATCTGTTCTTCGGCATTTGCAAAATCCGAGCATAAGGGCATTGAAATTCTCGGTATCAGGCCTTTGGTTGTTTTCCTCCATGACCTGGAAAATCTCCACTGCTTCATTTAGCATACCCTCCAAACACAACCCTCTGATCAAAGATGAATAGGTATAAGAATCTGGAGTGAAACCATACTTGGTCATTTCATATAATATCTGAAATGCTGGATATGTATTTCCTTTCCTGCACAAGCTTGTGATTACGTTTCTGTAGAACTCAGTTGAGGAGTATTTCTGTTTATTTCCAAGGCTTTGAATGATAGAGTATGCTTCTTGCACCATTCCTTGCTCACATAGCACAGCAATGGCATTGAATGTTCCCTCATTAGGATTACATCGCCGGAACATCATTTGGTCTAGACACTTCACTACAAGATCCACCTTCCCCTCTTTGCAGAGACGATGAATTATCGGATTGTAGCTTGCAGCGGTAGGCTTGAACCGACCCTTCACCATTTCTTCCAAAACTTCAAGAGCATCTTCTATTCTACCATAAAGGGCAAGAGAACCAATTAAGATGTTATAGGTCACTATGGAGGGTATCCGATCCTCACCATCCATCTCAGCTAAAAGCACATTTGCCTCTTCCCACCTACCCTCGTAACACAAGCTCCTAAGTACAATGTTATAGCTCACAACATTCGGTCTGAATCCCATTGAAGGCAAACTCCTAAAGAACTTCATTGCCTCATCAATCCTACCTTCCTTGCACAAACCAGTCAATAAAACATTGTAGCTAACCAAATTAGGCTTTCCACCTTTAGCAATGATCTCCTCCAGAAGCTTCACCGCTTCATTGACCCCTCTTTCCTTGTAAGCCGCTTCAAGCAAGAAAGAGTAAGTATACACATTTGGGACAAGCCCCTTTCGTATCAGCTTATCCAAAAGTTGCAAGCTCTGATTCAAGTTTCCTCGCACGCAAAGCCCTCTAACAAGCGAATTGTAAGTAACAGTATTAGTTGGATATCCATACTCCTCCATCTTGTCAACCAACTGCAATGCATAACCAATATTCCCTCTTTTACACAAGTTATTCACCAAGAAGGTATATGAAGCTGCATCAGGTATAATGCCTGAAGCAACCATCATTTCGATCACTCTCACCGCCTTCCTCATCTTACTGGCCTTGCACAGATCATACAAGAGCTGAGTTGCTTGACCCACATCAGGCTTCTGGCCCTTCCTTATCATAGACTCTAACTGCTGAAAGGCATCAATCATTCTAACTTCTCTACTCCTTCTATCATTCTTGGGATTCCTCCAATTGGGCAAAGTGAAAACAGTATCCTTTGGAGAAATGGTAATCTGGGTTGAAGCCAAAACTCTAGAAAAGCCCTTGTTGAGTAAAAATGTCTGGACCCTGATGTGGGAAAAGAACCCAGAGCCCTTTCGAGCAGTTTCTGGTGATGGGTGCGTTATACGAGACACTGAGTTTATGAGAATTGCCATGGAAACTTAATCTAATATACTACATGCAAAACTAAAACTCCTTACTACAAGTACTAATCACCAACAAGAATCAAAATTCTGGGTTGCACAACCTCCTCATCTTATGAACAGAAAACAAATGGATAACAATGAAAAGGCAACCAAAGAGTTGAAATTTGAACGTGAAGTAATGAAAGGAGAACTAAGAGGAAAGAATCAACATACACTGGACATCAGTTGTGTTATTTCAGAGAGTGATTGGTTGGTTCAACTTCCACAGCTTAAGAAACAGTTTGCTGGCTTTGGTTTTCTAATTTGGTAAAGGAAGAAATATTTTAGATTTTTCATGTGCAACTGACCTTGGCTTCTCTCCGTTCTCCACTGCCAGCAGTCCAGTCCCGTCCACTACCATGTTTTGTTATCCATATCCACGCGCTCTCCGGCAGCTTGTGGAACACAATCTCTTCTTCTTTAACCCGGTTTGACCCGGGTCGGATGTTGTCTTCTCAAAACCAGGCTTTAACCATTGGGCCGAGTCAGACACTAGGTCCCCCTAGTGAAGGCAATCTACCATTCACAAAGACAAAGTTAAGTGATGCAACACAAGAACACTACACACATACAGTGATGCAGTATACCAAATTTTATTGTTTGAATGTAAATGAACTGCATGATACAGGGGGACATGGTGCTTAACATCAATCTTCTCTTTAGTTTTTAGGCATTCATATGTTAGAAGTGTAATGAACTATGTTGTATACACGTGTTTGTTACCCATTATGCAATGTGTGGGAAGTTGAGTTGGGACTTGGGGGCAATGTTCCAACTTCCAAGTTCTCAATGAAGTTCAAAGCTTTATGCAAACCCATACTAACTGCGGGATGCTGGTTTGGGAATTTGATTCGCCAGAATGACAACAAATATTGAACCGGATGCCCAGGTGAGATAATTGATTGATAGCTCTGGAAGTATGGATCTTTGTTGCTTCACTGGCTTCCGCTTCTTATATATATGTAAGGAGAAAGATGATCTTTTGAAGGTTGGTTTTCTATTTCAGATGTTAAATTAAGGATGGTCTTTAATTTTTCTTTTTATTCATATTCAGGATAATCCAGGAGAGAAAGCATTGCCACACAAGTGTGGAAGGAAGTTAGGGTTACGGCTTCTTATATGTATTGTACGCCTTTCTGATCGGTATAGTCAATGTGTTAATCTCTCATATTTTTCACATGCATGCAACATATAATATGCCAAAGTCAACCAATTCTAGGTACAAACGAACCTTTAGTCTGAGTTTTATTGGTGTTTATGCTGAATCCTTGCTGAAATTGCATTGTTAATTATTATACTTATATGCTGCATAAGAAATTTAGATGAGTTGATTTGAGCTAATGCTGGATACTAGTCATACTACTATCACATTTTTCAAAAGAATGAATCTTTACAGTTTACAGATGTAGTTAATAAGATGAATGATGCACAGGAAGTGAAACTTTGGTGAGGGACTGATGGTGGATCTCTAATTCAGTGAGGCAATATCCTCAGATGTCAATTTCCTGAAACATTGTCATATGAGGTTCCTGGAAAATTTGTAAAGCAAGCAATCAACTTTTGGTATGGTTTGATCAATTTTATAATCAGCCGTAAAATTCATCTAGTCTACTTCTTTTAAACAGCATATTGTCTACGATTTCCTTCTACCAAGTTTTCAACACTAAGTTCACAGATTTGATAGCGAGTGGGAGGGGGTGGGATATGGTCTTTTTATGATCAGCTGCCCTTTTAGTTTCATTGGGTGTGTTTAGCATGTCTGTTAGTTTATGAGTTTCTTGCAACCTATTTTTTTTCCTTTTCATTTTAAAACCAATATGCATGCCATCCAAGACACCTTATTCTACCAAATTTCATTATATTAAGCCCTTAAATAAAAGGCACTTGAAAAGAGACAAAAAGGGGGGATAGATATATACAAGCATATTGCATATTAAACTTCAAGTTGATTGGTAATCTAGAACGTGTGATAGATGCATTGTCTGCACTCAAGAAAATGGATAAACCAGGTCTGACATAAAGATGGCATTTTGTGAAAATGGGTAAAACCCATGGGTATTACCCACCCATACATAAAACTGGGTAATACCCATTGGGTAAATACCCATTAGATTAGTTATTGGGTATGGGTACTACCCACCCATTTCTAAATGGGTAAACCCACTACCCACCCAATTACCCATTTTTATTTTTTCAGTTTATTATTTGTTTTTCAGTTTTTATTTTTTCACTTAATTATTTTTTGTGCAGTTTTTATTTTTTCACTTTATTTTTTTTTCCAGTTTTTATTTTTTCAACATACTACTATATTTTACTTAGTGTTAACATGATAATATGACCTTTAATAAAAATTAAAAAAAATCATTTTTGATGACAACAATTGTTACTATATTTTCTTTGTTATGATATTTTTTTTTTAAATCGGAAGACAACTCTTTATTAAAATAAGAAAATTACACAGTAGTGAAATCGAAGGGGTAGAGAAATAAAATTTTTCCGGCTTCAAAGAGCATGCATATGCTGCCAAAGTATGACCAACTTTGTTGCCATTTCTTCCTGCTCCATTTCAAATGTAAAAGAGCTCTATTTTTCTACAAAACACATTTGAATATGATTTACTATCTTACTAAAAACTGAGTATCATATGTTTCATATAGATGACAATTTTCTGCTTCCGAATTTCACATTTCAAATATAACATCAAACTAACAGCTCACTAGAAATCAGCCACCATTTTGAAACCAACAAAATAAATTAATCCAACAAGAACATCAATAACAGACCCAATTAGAATCAATACTCAAATTAGACAAATCATTGTCTAAAACAATTGAGGTTTATAGAGACAACAAAAATAGTAGTACCAAGCATAGATACCAGATTAAAAACAAGTTAAAACGAAAATTGAGTTTTCCCTACCTCAAGACATAGAACCCAGCAGCCACAATCCCCAAAAGAAACAAGCAAACTCCAAGCACAAGCACTCAATATAAACGATGGAAATCCAAGCTCAAACGCTAACACCCAATTCGTATCATAGCAATCCAAGTCTCCTAATTGAATTTCAAGATACAAGTCATACTCCAAGTTGTGGGGGAAACAGCTGAAACAAGATGACTAATTTGAGAAAGAGAATATTGAAACTTACAGGAGCTAGGTACGAATTGAGGGAGATTTTCAGATTCCTTGCCAATGGATCTAATAACAATCTCTTGGGAGCTATTGAAAGAGTAGAGCTTTATGTGTTGGGTAGATGACTGAAGGTTCCTTCTTTCAGGAACAGAGAACCAGAGAACGGAATAGAAGGAGAAGAAGTGATGGGTTTGTTCGATAAAAATCGGAAGGGAGCACATGGGACATGGACTGATTTTGGGTATTTGGGTTTAAATTTTACCCGTGGGTATTACCCACACCCATAAAATTTTACCCGTGGGTATTTTCTAATACCCATTACCCACCCATGGGTATTTTTTAACTACCCATTACCCAAAAAAAAAACCCAACACAATATTTACCCATGGCTATCCATACCCATGGGTTTTAATGCCAACGTTAGTCTGACATATTTCTTTCTGTAGTTGTTACATCATGAAAGAGTAGGGCCGAATGAGGCCTTACTTTAAACAGGTCTAGTAGATCGATCTAAGACTTGAGAGTTCCATTTTTTTCAGATATCCAATTTCTCTGCACGTATTGTGCACTTCTTTCAGTCCTAAGCATTCTGATCAGAACATGCAAACCATGAAAACCCTTTTTGCGTGCTTGTTCTTATCTTCCTTCCTAAGAACCTCAAATACACTAGACTCCATCACTCCAACTCAATTTATTGAAGATGGTCAAACTCTGGTGTCAGCAGGTGGAAGCTATGAACTGGGATTCTTTAGTCCCGGTAAAGCGAAAGGCAGATACTTGGGAATATGGTACACGTTTTCTACTGAAACAGTGGTATGGGTAGCCAACAGAGAAATACCACTTGATGATTCATCAGGAGTTTTAAAGGTCACTGATCAGGGAGTATTAGTCCTTCTCAATAGTTCAAATGACACTGTATGGTCATCCAATTCATCAAGAATAGCAGGGAATCTAGTCTTGCAACTCTTGGATTCGGGAAATCTTGTTGTGAAAGATCGAAATGAAACTAATTCTGATAACTTCCTGTGGCAGAGTTTTGATTATCCTTGTGACACACGCCTGCCAGAAATGAAGCTTGGTTGGAATTTAGTTACTGGTTTAAATAGGTATGTATCATCTTGGAGGAGCACAGAAGATCCTGCTCGAGGAGACTTTTCACTGCGTATAGACACTCAGGGTTTCCCGCAGATTTTTATCATGAAGGGAGCTAAGATACTGACTAGAGCAGGAACATGGAACGGTGCTGAATTAACTGGATATCAAGGAAGGCCAAATCCAGTAGCGGTTTTTGAATTTGTGATGACTAAGGATGAGGTCTATTATGAGTACACACTCCTCAACAGGTCAACATTTGCAAGATATGTATTGAACCCCAATGGCATTGCACAGTGGTTTACCTGGACAGACCACTCAAGTAGTTGGGAACCTTTTTTGTCAACCCAATCAGATCAGTGTGAAAATTATGCCTTTTGTGGTGCTAATGCTAGATGTAATGTCAGTAACACTCCTGTATGTTCATGCTTGAAAGGGTTTGTACCAATATCTCCGAAAGATTGGAACTCAACCAATTGGTCTAAGGGATGTGTTCGGAAGACTCCATTAGCTTGCAGCTCTACAGATGGCTTCTCAAAGTACACTAACTTTAAATTGCCAGACACATCTTCTTCCTGGTATGACAAGAGCATGAGCCTCAAGGAGTGCCAGGGGTTATGTTTGGGAAACTGTTCATGTACTGCATATGCAAATTTAGATGTCAGGGAAGGGGGAAGTGGCTGCTTGCTTTGGTTTGGGAACCTCACTGACATTAGAGAATTCACCTCTGATTCTCAAGACCTCTATATACGGCTAGCTGCTTCAGACCTAGGTAGGTTTTTGACCTCTCTCTCTCTCTCTCTCTCTGGTTTTTTACACTTATATCTGATCTCTTTTTTACCTGGCTGCTTCAGGCCAGCCAGATAGAAAATGGCCTGCTCTGGTGCCGTGTTTTCTTTAGAAAAATACTGACTGAGCTTTTAGTGTTTGTCTGTGTTCTGGACTTCTAAAACTTGTCTGAAATGTGATTTTGATGGGAGTTCTTAGTCTAACTTTGGCTAATTTGCAAAATTGTGGAACCTCTAAAGTCTTTATGTTTTACTTGAGAGATTTATGTAACTTGAACTTACAGGATAACTGCAACAAATAGGAAATTCACTTGTACGTTATAAATTGTAGGAAGTGTAGTTAAATTAAAATAAGTGTTAGTCACAGTTAACTGAAATACAAGATACTGTTCTCAGACTGACATGAAAATTCTGTTGGCTTCTGATATTTCAGATCCTATTGTGAAAAGGAGAAAATCCAGCAGGAAAAAGCTAGCAGGAATTCTGATCGGCTTATCTGGATTTCTAGTGGCAATGCTAATAGTTGGGTACATTTTGTATAAACGGAAGAGGAAACTCAGAAATCAAGGTTTATTTCTCACATCAGCTCTGATTGTTTAACATATAAGTGATTGCAGATAACTCAATTTTCAGAATTTTAGTAAGGTGGTAAGTATTTAAGGTCACTAGTCCAAGTGCATCTATTAGTTTGTGCTGAACTGATTTAGATTTTCAGGAGCCAGAAGAAAGCTCGATTGCAGAAAGGAGGATTACAATGGAGAAGGCAGGGAAGACTTGGAGTTGCCACTATTTGACTTGACTACTATTGCTAATGCCACTAATGACTTCTCAAGTAGCAACAAACTAGGTGAAGGTGGTTTTGGACCTGTATAGGTAAGGTAACATAAGTTGGTCCAACTAAAATGAGCTATTTTTTTTATATCAAATTTATGAACTTTTCTGAATGGTTATCCATAGGGAACTTTGGCTGGAGGAGAGGAAATTGCAGTAAAGAGGCTCTCAAAGAACTCTGGACAGGGATTGAGAGAGTTTAAAAACGAAGTTCTACTGATAGCCAAACTTCAGCATCGGAATCTTGTACAGCTTCTTGGTTGTTGCATTCAAGAAGATGAAGAAATTTTAGTATATGAATACATGCCTAACAGAAGCTTGGACTTTTATATATTTGGTAGGATCCTCTCTAAAACTCAAAACATGTTGTTTTAGCCGTGCCATCTTCTTTCTTAAGCTTTTGAACTAGGTTTCAATGTGGAATTAACATGCTCAATAAGTTGTTCAGATGAAGAGAGACAGCAGTTGCTTGACTGGCCCACATGCTTCAATATTATCATGGGAATTGCTCGAGGGCTTCTTTATCTCCATCAAGATTCTAGATTAAGAATTATTCATAGAGATTTCAAGTCTAGCAATATATTGCTGGACAATGATATGAACGCAAAGATATCAGACTTTGGCCTGGCTAAAACATTTGGAGGTGATCAAAGTGAAGACAGAACAAAAAGAGTGGTTGGAACATAGTAAGTTTGCTAGACTTGGTTATGGTCCCTTTCACATTTATGTTTCTAAAATTCTTTCTTACTGTGACTTTATTTCGTAGTGGATATATGGCTCCTGAATATGCAGTAGATGGGACTTTCTCAGTGAAATCTGATGTATTTAGCTTTGGAGTCGTACTGCTAGAGATATTGAGCAGGAAGAAGAACAGGGGATTTTGCCATCCAGATCACCATCTTAACCTTCTTGGACATGTAAGTATATTATTTACTTCAACTATGCAATCCCATAAGCACCTTCGCCATATGATACATGCCATATGAAAGTTCAACAAATGCTCATTTTCCTATTTGATAGAGGCACAGAAACATGCAAATCATCCTCACTGACATAAAATTCAATTTGATTTAAGGCATGGACACTATGGACTCAAAATAATCCTTTGGAACTGGTTGAAGTGACATTCTGTGATTCTTGTAACAAAACCGAATTGTTAAGGTGTCTTCATGTGGGTCTATTATGTGTGCAACAAGAACCTGAAGATAGACCGACCATGTCATCTGTGGTTCTAATGTTGGGCAGCGAAGTTGAGTTGCCATCACCAAAGCAGCCTGGTTTTTACACTGGAAGGACTGTGCCAGTCCCTGAATCAACGTCCACGACGAGCGACTTGTATTCAACAAATAGTTGTAGCACAATGTTTGTAGAGGCTCGCTAGATCGTCAAAGTTTATCTGCTTGAAAGTTGAAAGCAGAAGGATATAAAATTAATGGATCATTCAATCTAAGCAAAGAAGGCACATCGACATGCTTTCATGTTGTGGAACAAAATATGTTTGGTAGCTTGACTTCAGCTTAGGCTTATCCAAGTAATTTGTGAAGGAAAAAATTCACCATTGGTACCCAAACTTACCTCGCTATATAAGAAAGGTACCCGAACTTGAAAAACGATCACCATAGTACCCAAAGTTTGAAATCCTATTATAGAGGTACCTAGCGCGTTTTGACCGGCTGGCTACCCGGTTTTGGATGACGTGGCAGTTCCCAAAAAGATTCCGAGGGGCAAATGTCCATTATAACCCCAATCTCTGAGGTAAGCTGAGCTCCCAAGGCGTGCATTGCTTCCTTTAGTCAGTACTGGTTCCGGAATCTGATTCAATTCGTTTCAAAACCCCAGCTGGTTTACAGAGTGATTGAGTGGGAGAGAGAGACGTAGTGAAGGGATAATTAGAGAGATGTTGAGAGGGAACCAAAATCCTGGAATTTACTGTGCTTGTGGAAAGAAGGCGGAGATGTACATGAATTTAGGCTTGGGTGTTGATTACGGTAGACACTACTGGGGCTGTGGTGGAGGCGCAACCCAGGTATCAATCTCGAATTTATGTTTTGGAGGCAATAGAGGTATGAACATGTTTGAAACTGAAATCTGTATTATGAATGTTTATGTAGAGGCTGTGTGGTCTGTTTCATTGGATTGACCCACCTCACAACGACCGAGCCAAAGAGGTGATTAGCAATTTGCTTGCAGCAATACAAAACTTGGAGGAAGAAATTGGAAAAACAAAGGAAAGTGAAATGAAGATGAAAGAGATGAACCTGATGATCTGGGCCATTGTTGTTGTGCTATGGATTCGACTGAAGATGAAAGATATGAACCTGATGAACTGGGCCATTGTTGTTGTGCTATGGATTCGACTGTTGCGTAGTGTCGAAGAAGCTGATGATCTAGCTGCATTATGTGGTAATGCCCAAGTTGATTTGCAGCTACAAGAAAACAGAGTGATGGAGGTCGAGAGTGAATTGAATGTAATGAAAGGAAGAGTGGAAAAATTATGGATTGCTCTGTTTGTAATGATGGGCATAGTAGTGTCTGTCCTAATGGTGTAAGGCAGGTGTAATTGATGTGTTCTAACATGTTTTTAGTGAAATGAAGTTCAATTTCCTTCCTAAATTTGTAGGTGTTCTTGAGTATTGCGTTCATGTTATGTGGAATCAATGCACATAACTCCTGCAAATAACATACATTGCACATTCTAAGCACCCTGTTTTGATGAAGAAAACTGCTGTTACATATACCTGAGGCATCCTTAAAACTCCATCAACCAAGGGTGACCATTGTTCAACATATTCAAATGGTCACAAATATTGTTCAAGACTACAACATATTCAAATGGTCACAAATATTGTTCACAGGGGAGTGCTACATCAACAACAACACAAAATGGCCACAAAAGTTACACAAAAGTTACAACAACAACACAAAATGGCCACAAAAGTTCCAACATCTAAACAACATATCACATCTACTCTGTCTCCTTTTGTGGCTGGTTTTGGCTGGTTTTTGTTCCCACATTCTCAGCAACATATACCATGATGGCAGCAGCAGCTTTTTTGGCAGCAGCAGCTTGTTCCTTAGCCAACTTATAGGTCCTTCTGGATATGATATGTTCTATTTTACCCTCCTTAGCTGCTACATCTTTCCTCCTTGGCCTTTGCTGTCTAACATATTTGGTTGTTCCTTGAGATGAAGACTAAAACAAAAGTGTCAATCACTGACACCTCATAACCACATGACAATTGTAATCAACACATTAAAATTGGAAAAGTACTTACAGCAGCATTTGCAGCAGCAGCAGCAACCTTCTCTGCTTTAGTGAGTGGACATCCCACTCTGTTATGTCCTACTGTGAAGCATCTTTGGCAGGTCATCCTGGAGTAAGTCTTTTTCAGCTTCTCATAGCCCTTTTCTCTTGATGGTGGTGCAACTCTCTCTCCATGCTCAAGTCTCCTCTTCTTTGCTGGTCTGCCTGCTTGTTTTTTGAATTTTGGTGGTGCAATGGGAAAATCAACTACCTCCCAAAACTCCTGCCCAGCAATTGGATGGAGGACATGGCCATATGCTTGCTCATACTTTGCTCGTGTGAGTGCTTCATCACAGAAAAAGTAAGGAACCAAATTTATACTCCTCAAGCAACATATACCATGATGGCACACAATTCCGCTGCATTGCCACCTCTTGCAACTGCACTCATGCTTGTTCAAATCCACAACAAGCTGAGTCCCACTTTCTCCTGTTCCAAGGACTTGAAATTCATGTAAACCAGCACTGAAGCATCTGTAATTAGAAGATAAATCTATCTCCTTATTGACCAGAGCAACAATCCTAGGCCCAACAGGTTGCCTCCATCTAGTGACAGCCACACATCTATTTGCCAGCCTTACCATGATGTCCATTCTGATCTTCTCAACCAATGTCATGATTGGCTTGTCTCTTGCCTCCTTCAGTACATTATTCCAGCTCTCACAGAGGTTATTCAACAAGAGATCACACTTTATATCTGGATTGAAAAATGCCCTGCACCAATGTTTAGGGTGTCTGTCCTCTTTTTCTGAAAACCAATCATATGCAGCTGGCTTCTGCATCTTCAGATCAAGCATGTGCTTGTTGAACCATGGCACTGTGGTTGACCTTGCTGCATTCCATATGCTTT
Organism: Potentilla sterilis; assembly: GCA_963682095.1. Classification (NCBI taxonomy): domain Eukaryota; kingdom Viridiplantae; phylum Streptophyta; class Magnoliopsida; order Rosales; family Rosaceae; genus Potentilla; species Potentilla sterilis. Next base: position 42,650,595 of record OY821759.1, read on the forward strand.
GTTTCAGTCCTTCTCCTGGATGTTTGTCCTTGAAGTTGTTGTATAGGTGTCTAACACAAAATCTGTGTTCAGCTCCAGGAAAATGATGCTTGATGGAATTCTGCAATCCTTTCTGCTTGTCTGAGATGAATGCATAGCTACTCTCCCTCTCAATCTTCAGATCAAACTTAAGCAGCTCTAAAAACCACATCCACACATCCTGGTCCTCAATCTCACAAATTGCAAAGGCTATGGGAAACATTCCATTATTGGGATCAACACCAACTGCAGTTATGATGACTCCTTTGTGGTATCTGTTGGTTATGTGAGTTCCATCAAGACCCACCAGAGGCCTACACCCATTGATCCAGCCCTCTTTGGTTGCAGCAAAACACACATACATCCTTTGAAACCTCCGGATATCACCATCCATAACTGTCTTGATCTCCACTGTAGAACCAGGGTTTCTCTTCAACAGCTCAGTCCTATAGCTGCTTAAGCTATTATACTGAGCAATGAAATGACCTTCATTCATCCTCCTTGCCTTATCCCTTCCTCTAGCTACCACTTGAATTCCTATGTCCAGCTTGTGCTTTTTCTGCAGTTGGTTTTGAATTCCAATCCTGTTCCACTTTGGATCCACCATCAAGTCATCCTTAACATCTTCTGCTACTCTGTTATAGTCAAACCAATGAGATTTGACGATGGGAGCGCAGTTGTGGAACTGATTCAAAGACTTGATGAACAATGTGTCACCACAACCTTTAATTCTTGCTGCATATAACCAGTATGGACACTCCAATTGACATCTCACCTCAACCTTCTTCTTAGTGTTCTTTTGAAACCACAACCCTTTTTGGTGGCCTATAGACTGCTCTTTTACTGCCTCCTTCAGCTGATCTGAGTCTGGGAAAGCATGACCCAACTTGAACACAGGATTCTTTAGATCTACTTCTCTATTCCAAGATATAGGTGTAAACCCTTTCTTAACTTTCTGCCTTCCTGGATCTTCTCCTACCTCTTCCTGTTCAGAATCAGAGTCCTCCACACTATTCAGATCATCTTTATCAACACCATCATCAGAGCACTCACCCTTATATCCCATGTCAACAAATTCTTCAACATTGTGTGGATCTGAGCCATGAGGTGCAAAGGATCCAGGTGCAAAACCAGCAGCTTCTTCAGCACCATCTTCATAATCTGAGTCTCCATAAAATGATCCCACTTCACTACCACTACCATCTGACTCTCCATCCCATGAGGCCTCTTCAGAATCAGTTTCTGCTTTCTCAGAATCTGCTGGATCTGCTACTGGTTCTTCATTATTCCTCTGTCTGGTGTTGTATCTTGGAGGTTTCTCTCTCCTCTCCCTTAAGTTTGGTTGCTGCACTTTGAACTTCCCCTTCTCAGCTGCACTTGGTGGATCTGCTACTGGTTTTTCATTATTCCTCTGTCTGGTGTTGTATCTTGGAGGTTTCTCTCTCCTCTCCCTCCAATTTGGTTGCTGCACAGCACACTCTTTGAATTTCCCCTTCTCAGCTGCACTTGGTTTTTCCTTTGCAGCAGTCTCCTTCTGCTTCTGCTTTGCTTTACCCCTCTTGATCAAGTTCAGATCTGCAGCCCTCCTCTTCAAATCTGCCTCTTGTTGCCTCCTAAGTATGGCTGCATTTATATCTTTGGCTCTTCTAGCAAACTCTGCATGTTGTCTCTCCTCCTCAACTCTTTCTCTCTCCTCTGCCCTCAGTCTCCTAACTATGGCTGCATTTATTTTGGCTCTTCTAGCAAACTCCTTTTTTTGTTGTCTCTCCTCCTCAACTCTTTGTCTCTCCTCTGCCCTCAGTCTTTCCTCCTCAGCCCTCTGCCTATCCTCTTCACCCTCTTCAGCCTCCTTGTCTTTAGTTGCTGGTTCCCCCTTTTCTGTCTCCTCTTCAGAATCTGAGCCAGAGCACTCATCTATAGGTATGGGAGTAGGCCCAGGCCCAAGCCCAAGCCCAAAATGGTGAACATCACCATCAGCTACTTCAACTTCACATACCTGAGGGCTTTCTTGTGTAGGTTGTGTGAAGAAGTCATGCACAATGTCATCTAAGTTTGCAAATGTTGACTGACTTTGTTGACCTTGTGCACCACAATTTAAGGATGCAGAACTACCCTCTCCAACCACTCTTGCACTACCAACATTCATCTCTGGTCTATTTAAGATGGTAGCAGCAACGTTTGCATCTTCAAACACAGTTGCCAACTCAGCAGGTGTAGACAAGGTTAATGGATTATAACCTTCTATGCTTTCCCCATTCAAATGATTCAACTCTGCCTCCTCTTTTTTTCTCCTCCCTCCACCTACTATATACAGACCAATTGTCCTGTTCTTGGGTAACAACTTCAGCATCTCCACAGCAGCTCCATCATTGGCAGCCCTAACCCATCCCTCACTAACAGATGTTCCAGGGCACTTAAAATAGAAACAAATGGGGCGCTCTCTATATCCAAGATCCCATGCTATGTTATGAAGCTCCAGCCATGAAATTTTGTCCGGATCAAGGCCATCAATGAAACACTTCCCACCATCTTTGTTCTCCCTTCCAACCTTATACTTCATAGAAATACCATCCAACTGCTTCTCAAAATAGCCTCCATGATGTACCTCGAAAGTGTAAAGTTCTTCTGGCACTGCAAAACAAACAAGGTAAACGGAGTATTACTCCGTATATATCCAGCAAGGATTCCATCCAGCAAATACAAGGAAAAGCATGTGAGCTTTTTACACCCTAAACAACAGTCCAAACACACAACTATAAACAAATCCTTCCACTGTAAACACTCAAAACCCTTTTTAATCTCTAATGAACGCATAATCACCAACACTACCAACATTAAACCCACTATATCACCCACACAAACTTCGTAACTCTCAATAAAACTCTATAAACACGATTTTAGCACTGTGCAAACTCTGCATTTTAAAGACAACACATGTGAAAAGTAAGAAACCCAGAAATTCAAGCCGTAGATAACTTACTTTTGCGCCGTGGTCCTTTCAATCTAAACAACCCCCAATATTCGGCCATGGCTGCCCAAGCTTGCCAGAGAATCGCGATTCAGCCAACTGCGAGACTTCCCCTTCTTAGGTTGGGTGTTTTCGGAGGGGTTCCCAAACTCACCGAAATGGGAATTCAATGTTAGGGTTTCGCAAAAGTATTTTGGGGAAATCAGACTTCCCTTCTTAGGTTGGGTGTTTTCGAAGGGGTACCCAAACTTACCTCTTTCCACTCGTAGTTTGTTAGATTACAGATTTGCCCCTCGGAATCTTTTTGGGAACTGCCACGTCATCCAAAACCGGGTAGCCAGCCGGTCAAAACGCGCTAGGTACCTCTATAATAGGATTTCAAACTTTGGGTACTATGGTGATCGTTTTTCAAGTTCGGGTACCTTTCTTATATAGCGAGGTAAGTTTGGGTACCAATGGTGAATTTTTTCCATTTGTGAATTGTGTAACAATGCTAGACTTAATCTAACTAGGTGATACTTTCGTGTTCAGTGAGTTAATATTGCAGCACTAGTGGAGATTAGAAGTACTGAATTCCAAAACAGACAACTAGTACCTCAATGGGGTAGTTTGGGGAGTATCTGCACCTCCACAACTACCGATCACTAAGTTCTAGTTCTTCTTCTCCTTGTGCATGCAATTTGGGTGTGAAGAATGATGATTGAGAGGTATTTGGCGGTTGTGAGCAATACCACGACGACCAAACCCTGTGTTGCCGTGAAGATTTTAAACATTTTTGTTTTAGATTTCGGTTTTCGACCTCCGGCTTGTCCAATTGTAGTTTAGTTGAGTTGTGTATATTGTTTGGGGTTTTTGGACCTAGGGCTCCTAATTTCGCCCCATAATTAAGTGGAGTAAACCTGCTGTTACTTTCACATCCTTGGAATTGTTTGGGGAAAAATTCGAGACCAGAGTTGTAGTGTGTCCTCGATGGAGTTGCAGCAATAGGAGCAGAAACAAAGATATTTTTGGGATTGTTGTCATGTACTGTGTTAATCAAGATATACGAATGTGGTTATACAATCTTGCATTCTTTAACGTTAATGGAGATTTGAAGTGGACAAAACTTGATGAGGAGAGACGTTATGCAGACATTACATATCATCAAAATCACTTATATGCCTTACACGCCAATTGGAGGGGTTATACTGTTACTGTATGGGGTTTCGAGAATTCCTTATTACTTCCCATTAAGATGACTGATATTCAAACTGATCAGAAGGCAATATTAGGCCTGGATTCTCTAGGCATGTTGCTCGGTGATGCTCACATGATCAAAACGCGGGAAGATTTATTTCTGGTCTGGAACACCACTAAATTCTTTGCTTTTAAGCTGGACTGTGATCTTAAGCTGGACTGTTCCTATGGTAGGTGCAGATGGATAAAGGTGGAATCGATTGGGAAATATGCATTGGTTTTGGATAATAGACAATCTATGTTGATGTCATCCCATGATGCTTCAAGATGTGATGAGAATTCAGTTTACTTGGTGGAACAGAAACTGCGCAAACACCATATGCCCCCAGAAATAACATGGTTGCTTTTAATTTGAAGGAAGGGGTGAAAGAAGTAGAGCATGATTTGCCATTTGCATGGACCAGTTGTTTTGGGTTAAAATGCTCTTTAATTAGGGTCCGGTTTTAGGGATACAGGTAGCATATACAATTTGTTCATGATCTTGAGGCAGACCTCTCAAATGAACCATCTGTCGATGCATGTCAAAGGACATATAACTCGGCAGATGGACGGTTCAATTATTTTAGCTTATGGTATGATGAGGTCGAAGTCTCATTCTCTCTATTTTCTTTTTTTATAATTAAAAGTGTCATTCTCTTTTTCATTCCAAATTATGTAATATATTGTTTCATGCATTTAAATTTCATGAATCACATAATCTGCAGTAACATATTGATCAAATGATCGTGAGCTAGGTTTTTAAAAGCATATTATAAACCAAGTGATCATCACATCAAGTTTTAATTAAATTCTTCTTTTCTAACCGTAAAATTTATTGAGAAAAAAAAATTATCGCTTGTATTGAGATTTTGGAAGAAACTTAATTATCGTATGCCATGAAGCTAAGAAAAACCAACATCATAAGCATCAAAACTTCTAGGTTTCGAAGACCCATATTGTTTTCCAACAGATAAATAAGATGTAGACGCTTCTAACGAAATATGGCGATTCACGACCGCATGTCTAGCATTTAGACGCATACAGCTAACAACCATATGGTCCCGTAGCTAGCAACCATGGTCCGGGTTAAAGTTGAATGCACTCTTAGCTAAATATATATCACTTATTAAGCTATAATCTAAATGTGGAGTAAAGAAGTTCTCAAGTTTTTTTTTTTTTTAAATTTTTTTATGCTAAAAAGTTATTCTAAGTGAAATGATTTTAATAATTTTTTTTTCGACTCTCTAAGATAATTGTTGATGGTTAGAAATGATTTAAATAATTTTTTGAATCTCTCTACGGTAGTTGTTGATGTATGTTTGGAGTTTGGTCTCTCATAACTTTATGAAAATGGTTTGCTAGCTCGAGACATTCATTACTTTGTTCAACTGAGGAGGAGGCACAAGAGTGACTAGACTAATATCCTAGAAAGATATGAGTTTTTTTCACCGAATTAAAGAAAGGTTTGGGCAGTAGTGTGCAAGGCATATGGTTTACTAGGTCTATAGATGACATTAATCGTAGATAATGTAACACCATTCACCGATCTATATTTTGAAAATCACCAGAAATCTCCACAGGAACAATCCCCATCACCAAAATGGTGAAACCTCAATGAATCTCTAACTACAATCTTCACACCAACTATTTTTGCCATGTATTTGATAGCATTATGACAATCCCCACATATTCTCAAATTCTTAAATACCCTAATTGTCGACTCCCCATTCATATTGAGAATGGCAAAAGCAACAGCCAGCTTCTCACTATGGTTGCAAAGAGTCCCCACTTTCTCTTCTTGATCCACATCTTGCAGAACAAAATCCGTGTTGGGCACAAACCCTGCCAATCTCATCTTCTCACCCATTTCCTCCAAAAACATGTATATCTTTTCACTGTGTTCATTACTCCTATCGCCAGCAACAAACGAGTAGACTCTATTTCTCAACTGAACCCAAGAACAACCTGGTGTCTTTGTGACTCCTCTGTCCCTCATCAGCTTCCTGATTTCTGAAGCCTCTTCCCATCTTTTGGCAGTCACAAAAATGTTGGACAACAATACATAGTTACCAGGGTTATCTGGTTCGATCTCCAACAGCCTGTTTGCTGCAATTTTTGCCAACTCAACATTTCTATGCACTCTACAGGCACCAAGCAATGCTCCCCAAGCACCTGCAGTAGGTTCCATAGGCATTCTTTGTATAAACTGATAGGCCTCTTCTAGGCGACCAGCTCGGCTCAGTACATCAACCAAACACGAATAATGATCTGCATCAGGCTCAACTAAGTGATCCCTCATTGAATTGAAAACCTTGATCCCTTCATCAACCAGCTGTGAATGACTACAACCACACAAAACACCAGTGTAAGTAGCAGAATTAGGCTTCACCCTGGACTCTAACATGTCCCTGTACAGCAACAATGCTTCTCCTCCATTTCCATGCATTGAGTTCCCAATGATCATTGTATTCCAAGCCACCGTGTCCTTTTCCGGCATCATACAGAACACCCTCCTCGAAAGTTCCAACTCTCCACATTTCGCATACATGAAAACCAAAGCTGTCGTGCTCGCCAAGTCATCCATCAAACAATTCCTAAAAATGTAGCTATGAACCTCTTTGCCCGCCCTCAAGCTCTCCAAATCTTTGCAAGCCGGCAACAAACTAGTAACCGTTATCTGATTCGGCTTAAACCCCGACTCCTGCATCTTCCCAAGCATTTTCAGCGCCTGCTCAGTCTCCCCATTCTTCAAGCACCCACCAATCACCGCATTCCACGACGCACAGTCAAATCCAACACCTTCACTCCTCATCCTATAAAACAGAGCCATACCCTTCTCCCACTCCCCATTATCGAAATACGCCGTTAAAAGCACATTCCAAGACACAACATCTCTCTCAGACATTTTATCAAACACCTTCTGTGCATCCCTCATACTAACACAGCTAGCATAAACCTTCACCAGTCCACTACTAACAAACACATTCCCTCCCATTCCACTCTTCACCACATACCCATGAACCTCCCTCCCCAAATTCAACTCCCTCAGCTCAGAGCAAGCAGGCAGTATCGTCGACAACGTCACCCCATTGGGTCTCACTCCACTCAACCCCATCTCTCTAAACACATCCAAACCCTCCCTCGGCAGCCCACACCGAACATAGCAACCACACATACAAGTCCAAGTAATCACATCCTTCATCGGCATTGCGTCAAAAACCCTCCTCGCTCCATCAACACACTTGCATTTTCCAAACATGTCAACCATGGCGTTGCCTAATGAAACATCCACAACAAACCCGAACCGGATGGCCTCGTTGTGAAGCTCTCTGGCGTTTCTGAGATCACCAAGAACAGCACAGGCCTTGGCGACTGAGAGAAGTAGGAGACTGTCAGGAGCAATGTTCTGAGCTCGGAGTGAAGTGTAGAGGTTTATAGCTTCTCTGAGGAGGCCGTGTCGGGTGTGGCCAGATATTAGGAGGGTCCATGCGCGCAGGTTTGGTTGGGGAATTTGATCGAACACGTGGCGGGCACGTTGGAGATCGCCGGAGTTGCAGTGGATCTTGAGGAACCTGAGGCTCAGCTGAGTTGGGATATTCGCTGGTAGCATGTGGATTTTTGCTTCTTGAAATGTTTAGGAGCAAGTTTTGGGGTTTTAGAGGTTTTAGGGGCACGTGACCTTCCCAGGCGTCACGTGCCTCTTCTTGGTGTAACGTACTGTGAATGGAGGATGGGAGGAAGTCATGGATTGTGTGGATTTGTTTTTGTGTTTTTGATCTTGTTTGTCAAGAAATGTTGACAGCTTCTTCTATTTTAATTTTGGTTAGGTTGATTTTCATATAGTTAACAAAGTTGAATACCAGTTGAGCTTTAACCTGTCATTCTTGTGGTGTAGCTATTCTGCTTAGTTAGCCTTTAGAAGTGCAGGTGAATAATATTGATATTTGACATGATCTTCATCGTTTTTTTTTTTTTTTTTTCAGATTGGAGGGTTCAGTTTGTAAACTGAAGCGCGTCGGGGTGCCTGAAACAGAAGGACAACTTCATGAGTCTTGACTGCTGGGACGGGGAGGTAAGTCTTTGTCATTATGAGCTTCTGGGAAAATTCTGTTAGGGTCAGTGATCCACTTTCTGATTAATTTGTTTAAGTCGATTTTATAATAAACTGTCAATTTCATCACAGTCTTCCCTCAAGAACAACATGATTAATTTATGAGCTTCTTTATGGATTAAAGTTGTTTCTTTTTACAAGAAGTTATCTTGTCACTCAAGAAACTTTACTCTAATAAAACATTCATACTACTGAAAAGAAAAAGACAGACATACACATATAAGCATATATATCAATTGTTCTCAAATGATAAGTAGAATGTGAACCAGAGACTAAACACAGTGCATATTACTTTTCTTAATTTGACTATCCATGGTTTGGATTATTTAGTAGAAATTTTCTGCATTTGAGAAAATTGATAAATCTCAGACCAAAAGAAAAAAAAAATGATAAAATGATAAATCCTAGCTTAGACATAGTCTTCTATAATTGTTCCATTACTATGAATTTCTGAAGAATAATACAAATACATCTCCAGCTGGTATGAATGGAGCAAGCTTGACCTTTTCCATTTTCACTTGTTTCAACTTCTTTGTATATATTATGCATATTACTTTCTTTCCGTAAGGAAAATGCATTCTGGTCAGAAATCAATGCAAGCCTTTAGAACCCTTTTTGTGTGCTCCTTTGTTATCTCCATTTTGAAAACCTCATGTACAACTGCATTAGACACTATCACTCCAGGTAAGTATATTCGAGATGGTGAAACTCTAGTTTCAGCTGATGGAAACTTTGAATTGGGATTCGTTGGTAAGTCAAAAGGCCAATACTTGGGAATATGGTACACTTTTTCTACTGACATTGTTGTATGGGTAGCCAACAGAGAAACACCAATAAATGATTCTTCAGGAGTCTTGAAGTTCACTGATCAAGGAATTCTAGTGATTCTTAATAGCTCAAACAACACCATATGGTCATCCAATTCATCAAGAACTGCAAACAATCCAGTATCACAACTCTTGGATTCGGGAAATCTTGTTGTGAAAGATGGAAATGATACTAACCCTGATAAATTTCTTTGGCAGAGTTTTGATCATCCTTGTGATACACTACTACAAGATATGAAACTTGGCTGGAACTTTGTTAATGGTTTAGACAGGTATCTCTCGTCTTGGAGGAGCACAGATGATCCTGCTCAAGGAAACTTCTCACTGCGGATGGATCCTCGTGGTTTACCTCAAGTTTTTGAATTTAAGGGAGCTAAGATAATGACGAGAGCAGGATCATGGAACGGCCTTGAATTTGCCGCATATCAAAGGCGGCCAAATCCAATAAGTGATGTTGTATTTGTGATAAATGAGACAAAAGTCTATTATGCGTACACACTCCTCAACCGGTCGACATTCTCCAGATATGTATTGAATCCATCTGGCACCACACAATGGCTATTATGGATAGACTATACAAATAGTTGGGAGCCGTTCTTTGCAAGTCAAGTAGATCAGTGTGAAATTTATGGCTTTTGTGGTGCTAATGCTAAGTGTAATGCTAACGATGGTCCCATGTGTGCATGCTTGAAAGTATTTGTACCTAAATCTCCAGAAAAGTGGAACTCTTCAGATTGGTCTGGTGGATGTGTTCGAAGGACTCGATTAGCTTGCAACTCTACAGATGGCTTCTCAAAGTACAGTAAATTTAAATTGCCAGACACATCTTCTTCCTGGTATGACAAGAGCATCAGCCTCGAGGACTGCAAGGGATTGTGTTTGAAAAATTGCTCATGTATGGCATATGCTAATTTAGATATCAGGGAAGGGGGAAGTGGCTGCTTGCTTTGGTTTGGAAACCTCACTGACATAAGAGAGTTCACCTCTGATTCTCAAGACCTCTATATATGAATCACTGCTTCAGACATAGGTGGCTTTTAAATTTTCTGTGTATCATTTTCTTGACTAGTTTTCGATAGCATTATTACAGTATTTTCTGTTGTGAAGGCAAATGATCTTTTTTTGTGTTTTGTGCTTTGTTTAATTTTGTTTTGTTCTTTCAGATGCTACTGGGAAGAAGAGCAAGTCCAACAAGAAAAGGCAAGCTGGAATTGTTATCAGCTCAGTCCTTCTTGTGGTGGGAATGCTAATACTTGGATGCGTCATGTATAAGCGGAAGAAGAAACTGAAAAATCAAGGTAAACTTCTAACAGGATACATGGTTGCTAGATTCTGGCTCAAAACTTTGAATCAGAGTTCTTTTACTGTTAAAATATTGCAATATAACTAATTTAAATACATGATTACTGTAATATTTTGATCTTGCAAATGTATACATCTATATGTTATGCTGAAGAAATCAGAATATTCAGATGTCAGAAGATTGCTACATTGCAGAAGGGATTACTTTGAAGAAGAAAGGGAAGACATGGAGTTACCACTCTTTGACCTGGCCACTGTAGCTGATGCCACTGATAACTTTTCAAGCAACAAAAAACTGGGAGAAGTTTGGACTTCTTTATATTTGGTATGATCCTCTGTATTATCAGCACAACATGAATTTGCAGTCATAACATCCCCCATTTTATTTTACTAGATCTACTAGAATTCAATCCAGCACGTATCTTTTTAACATGCTTAAATTTCTTCATCAGACCAGGAAAGACAAAAATCACTCGACTGGCCTACCTGCTACAACATTATTGAAGGAACAGCTCGAGGGCTTCTTTATCTTCATCAAGACTCAAGACTAAGGATTGTCTACAGAGATCTGAAACCAAGCAATATTTTTCTTGATAAAGACATGAACCCAAAGATTTCAGACTTTGGTCTGGCTAAAACATTCAGTTTTGATCAAAGTCAAGCCAATACGAATAAAGTGGCTGGAACATAGTAAGTACTAATTAAGTGTCAATTCTGTGAGAATCAAGGTACTAATTAAGATAGTTCTGAACAGTTATATGTTTGCTGATTGTACTAATTAAGATTCTTCTGGACAAGTAAATGTTTGCTAAGACATATTATATGTTTTAGATCCTACCTTTTCCGTGTTTCTTTCTCAATTCTCACTTTCATTTTATGCTGTAGCGGTTATATGGCGCCTGAATATGCAGTAGATGGAATCTTCTCGATGAAATCAGATGTATTTAGCTTTGGAGTTGTAGTGATCGAGTTGTTGAGTAGGGAGAAGAACAGGGGATTTTGTCATCCAGATCATGATTTTAATCTTCTTGGACATGTAAGTTATGGTATGCAACATTTGTGCTTTATAATTTCATCCTTCTAACATACATATGCTGAATTTATTTTCAGGCATGGGCATTATGGACTCAAAATATACCATTGGAACTCATCGATAAGACATTTTCTGACTCACTCACCATATCGGAAGTGTTAAGGTGTCTCCATGTGGGTCTGTTATGTGTGCAGCAAGTACCTGAAGATAGACCAAGCATGTCATCCGTTGTTGTAATGTTGGGCAGTGATGTTCTGCTGCCTGTGCCAAAGCAGCCTGGTTTTTACACTGAACGGACTCTACCCGAATCATCATCAAGGTCATGCGACCGGTGTTCACCCAATAACTTCAGCATCACATTGTTAGAGGCGCGTTAGATCATCATTATTCGAGTGCTTGCTATGCACCGGATTGAAATGACATCAAAGATTGTGTAAAGGGAAGTAAATATTTGGCTAATTTTCTCTTGGCAACTTGACTAGATACCTCAGGCTTATTGAAGAACAATGCCATTAATCATTCATATTCTATACTTATAGTTTGCGTGAAGATGAAGCTGTTGATACAGATAGATGTTTGAGCCTAAATTGACATTTGTCCGAGATTGTGGATCGAGGCCCAAGAAGTTATTTATCAAAGAATAATCTGATGTATTATATTATCTTTCCTTTTTTGAAAATATTTGGGGTTCCTTTAGGAATCTGAGAAGAAGGTGGTTTAAGTTAATTAAATCCTTATTGATCTCAGAAATCTACTATGCTTGATACGCAAGTATTAAGGTTCTGCATTTTCTATATAAAGAACTCTTGTACAACATAGAAAGGGTTCCCAACCATCTTACAAACACACAAGCTTTTGCACATCGCAAATCTTACAAAGTCTCTTCGGAGCAAATCTTTTACGCGTACTGCCTCCACAAACTGCAAACAACCACCATCCAACCCTGCCGCAACCTTACGCCCGCCACTGGTCGCTGTATACTTGCGCGGTTGTCGAAGTGTGCCTTGCATTCGTGTGAGCGTCGCTAAGACCTATCGCTTTTAGCATCCGCACATCGTAGCACACCTGCACCAACCAGAGTTGCATACTTGCACCATACGTACAGAGCCGCAAACTGCGCCATAAGTACAGAGTCGCACACTTGTGCCGGTCAGAGCTGCAAACTTGCGTCGTGTCTGTGTTCGCTGAAGCACCCAGTGTCAGTCGCTACACCAGTAGCAAATCGAGTCATTACTCCGGTAACAAAACCTAAAGCCAATCTACAAGAGGTTGGAGGAGAACCATTCTCCGCGGTCTTGGATTATTGCTCTGCTTTGCATCTTAGGATCGAAGTAAGAATTACTCAATCTGCAATAGGTTGAGAAGAAAATCCTAATAGATTTTTGTTAGGTTTTGTTCGAGCCTCTTACGCCGGCCTAGTCAACTCCCGCGTAACAGTCGCTTGATCAAGAGGTCAGGTATCGGGACAGATACGCTCGCCAGAGGTCGTCCGCTTTAAAGTTGTACCAACTCAAAGGTACTGGCACGCTCGCGTACATCACAAGAGGATTGAAATTGACGTCCGCCACCCCCACGTGTTGACTGTTCGCCGGGTGCTGAATCCGACACGAACAATAGACATACTGTCCATAACTCCATTACTAGTTGTGTAACATAATTTAGCTCTTATTTTGGAGCAAACTAGTAACATACAGTGTAGTCATATACCATTAACCAACAAGATAGTAACACGTCACATTTTTTTTTCCGCCAAAAATTCCAGTTTCCCGCCCATTTGCTAATGGGCTTTCCACTTATTTCATCACTTCCCCAGTCAAATCTGATCTTGTAATCCTTAAGTCCTAAGCCTAAACTCATAAACCACCAGCCACGGCGAGCCGTCGAAGGCTGGAGACCTGATGAAGAAAAGGGTGCGCCGATCGACGTGTCAATTTGTCAAAGACAAGGTAAAACTACTAAAAGATTGCGTCTTTCTTCTGCCCAGATATCTAATTAGTACTAAATTTCAATGAGCATTTTCATTTAACTTCTTTGTTCCCTAATGGTTGTAATAGGTAAATTTATGCTAATGTGGAAACTAGATTTAGTAATTAAGGGAATTGTAAAGGATAGAACTCTCATAGCAGACTTTCCTGTAATGTCCACTATGTATCTTGCACTGTTTACATGATCACCTAAATTGGGGGAAAAACATCAACATATTGATTGATAGATTGGTCGCTTTCCCATGGAACCCACCTTGCATTCAGGTAATCTTTTAGGGAGCTTAGTTCCACATTAGAATTCTGACAATTTGCTCTTGTTTTGTTTTGGGTAATAAATTGTAGAGTCAATACAAATTGAGGAAGAGAAACCAAAGTAATGCTGCAAACAAGTTGGTGGACAGAATTAGTGTGTTACCTGATGAAATTTAGTTAGTATACTCTCTCTGTTGCCCCTAAAGGAAACACAAGCTACTAGTGTTCTTTCTAGGCGATGGCGCCATTTGTAGGGATCCATCCTTACTCTTGACTTTGATAGTGCCCCAATGATGTGAGTTTCATACCCAGCTATGATTCTTCCGAGCCCTACAATCTCCAGTCAAAAGTAGAAGAAGAACTCAGTAGGTTCGTCCCTTGGATCAATAGTGTTCTCATCTAAATCAAGAGTTTGCAGGTTCGATTGATAAATGGATCCAATTTGCAATGGAAAAGGGTGTTCAAACACTGGAGCTGGACTTTTCAGTCTTTGATTATGCGCCTCCAATGTATACATTCCCCAATGATCTCCTCAAGTACTCGCGTGACGGTCATATTCCAATCCAAGGCCCTTGTGCATGCATTGGTTTCAAGTCCCTCAAAGTTCTTAGTTTCAAGGCCCTTGTTAGTGTCACTGGAGAAGTTCTTGAGTACTTGTCCAAATGTCCGCTTCTTGAAAGACTATTGGTGCGTGATTGCCCATCTTTCAGTAACTTAAAAGTTGTTGGTTTATCAGTTGCATTGAAGTATCTGCTCATTAAATACGTGAAAACATCAAAAGCATTGAGATTTGTGAGGCAAACCTCGTTTCATTTATATATGATGGAGATTGTAGAAATTTGCGTCTTAGAAATGTACCGCTGCTTGTTGAGGTATCAGTAGTTGGTATGCCTTCCATTAAGGACTGCATAGAGGTTTCCTTCACTCAACTCTCATGCCTTCTTTCTCAGTTAAAGATTCTGAAACTGGATCACCTCGGGGTTAGTCCATATAATTATTGTGTTACTCCTTGTTCGGTTTCCAGAGATACAAGAAATATCGTGTTTTTCAATACAAGACAGATCTTGGGTTTCCTGTACTAGCAAGTCTCAAACATTTGGAATTATGTCTCTACACAGAAGATGATTGCCTTCTTCTTTGATTAACTTCCTTCCTTAAAGCCACTCCTTACTTGCACAGTCTTCTGCTTGTGGTATGTGCTAATTGTTTTTTTAATTTTTTTTTGAAAGCGCTTTTGGTATGTGCTTATTAGGCAGCTATAGACAGTGGTATATCTTCGTTCCTGTTGCATGTACATTGACTTGTTTCCTTGGTCCAGTGTAACCCAGAATTTCCGTGGAAACGGGAAGTTATATGTAAAGCTGCTAAGTGCTTCCATGGGTGGTGCAACTAGTAGCATATGATTTTGTTTCCCATGTACAATCTCCAGATTCCAATTGCTACTAGTTCTCAAACCATTCCAAGGAAATGGAAGTGATTAACATCAGGTGTTTTGATGACAAAAGTAGCATCAGGCTAGGTTTGCTCCCCTTAATTATGTATGTTATTGCTTTAATGCCTTTATATTTTTAATTTGATATTGTTTTTAATTTGATAGGTTGCTTACTGAAACCCTCATGGCAGATGGCAAGGACATCTTTATCATTTGAGTTTCTGCAATGACGTCTGTAACTGTAAGTCTTCTTGTTTATGAGTTTCTTTTGTGATCAAGTGTTCCAAATAAATTTGCTGGTCGTTGAAGCAGTCTAACAAACCATTTAACTGAACACTTGAAAGAGAAATGAAAGGCCTATTGGTAGTAGTCAACTGATCACCAGTATGTGAATCACTCTGTTCATCCGAATTCCTACTTATTTTGATTGATTGGCTATATAAAGAAATCAATTTGATTGGCAATTAGTTTAGACCGTATGGGATTAGCGTTGTTAGTATTCAAGGCAGGATCTATGATAAAGGCAGGATCTACAGAGGACATCCTCAAACTTGCTAATAGTGCGGATTTTCATTTTTGACCCACTTTTTGATCAAATTTTCTCATCTCCACCGTCTAGTATCTAGATAATATTGTGTAGATCATCTCTGCAAACTGTCAGCCAATTTGGTGATTGCTAAGACCCTCAAAATTACGTTCTTCTGTTATAAACATGAACGGTTCAAGTTTGACAGAATTCAGTTCGTCTATTTGTTTTTTGAGTTTGAGGGCCTTAACGATTACCAAATTGGCGGAAATTTTACGGCGATGATCTACACAATATTATCTAGATACTAGACGGTGGAGATGAGAAAATTCAATCTAAAAGTGGGTCAAAAATGTAAATCCGTATTATAACTCAAGTTTGAGGACATCCTCTTTAGATCCTGCCTGATATATATATATATATATACATGCCTTTTTGGTTAAGGACCTCCGCACCAATCCTTACGGTGCAGATTTGATATTTTGACAAACTTTTCGATTGAATTTTTACATATCTACTGCTAGTTTTTAGGTACTCATGTATAGATCATGTATGCAAAATTTTAGTCAATTTAATAATCGTTAAGGCATTCAAAACTGCGATTTCTTATCATAAACATGAACGGTTCAGTTTTAACAAAATGCAGTCTGTCAATTTGTTTTAATCTAGTTCGATATGCTAATGGTTATCAAATTGGCTGATTAATGCTTATCTATACATGAGTACCTAAAGACTAGACGGTGGAGATGTAAAAATTCGATCGAAAAGTTGGTCAAAATATCAAATCCGCACAATAAGAATTGGTGTGGAGGTCTTTAGTCAAGAAGACATATATATATATATATACAGAAGTTTTCAGGTGCGGACGTCCGCACCGTGCGGATGCCGCGTATCGGGCCACCGGCGAGGCGGCGCCGGCGTATCCGGCCGGTGGGCTTTGCTCGCCCCGGCCCGGCGACCCCGTCTGTGCCGGCCCGGGCTCCATCGCCGGCCGGCAGCGGCCGGAAATCCAGAAATTGCAGAAAAATGACGGGGTACTGTTCATTTTTCTGGTTTTTCTGAATTTCCGGCCGACTGCCGGCCGGCGATGGAGCCCGGGCCGGCACAGACGGGTCGCCGGCCACCGGCGAGCAAAACCCACCGGCCGGATACGCCGGCGCCGCCTCGGAGGTGGCCGGAAACGCCGCATCCGCACCGTGAACAGTGCGTGCGGACGTCCGTAGCCGAAAAGCACTATATATATATATATATATATAGTCCGTTTCAAGTGCGGACGTCCGCACCATGAACAGTAGGTGCGGACGTCCGCACCTGAAAAAAATTCTATATATATATATATATATATATATAGTTTTCCATGCATGGATAATTAAGTATGCTTCAGTATGAATGTTATATCAGTGTATAAAATAGTCGCTTACAGAATATGTTTAACATCAAGTTCATTACATATTTTGAGCTAAATAATCTCATTTGCTTCATTGTAAAGTAGACGGAAGGTGATCGGTTACATCAAATTTGATACTTTAGCTAATGTGATGATAGAGAGATACACATGATGAGGAATATTTTCTCGACAGATAGATCTAGGTTCCAAGATCTAAAGGTTGGATGCTTAACAAGAACCAGACATCAATCACAAAGTCAGAGAGCAGACTTCAATGCAATGGGTTCTAAGACACTTGGATTCACCACAGCAAATGCAAGAAGCTCCTGGTCATGTTCAAAAGCAGCCATGTCTCCCTCACTCAAGGTCACCCAAGCCTCTATACCATCATCCTTTCTTGTACCAGCCAAAGATGCTTCAATTCTGTTTAAACCACTAGGAATACTACTCACCCAAATTGGCCTTCCCCACCCAAAATTCACCTCATACAATACCTTATAATCACACAAACCTGTGCAGACATGTAAGTCTATAATGTCATCTCTTTGGATGAAAGCATCTGTCTCTTTGAAAGATTCAATAATCATCCGAGATCCTAGACTCCCTTTTAGTCTTTGGGTGCAATTGTTGATCACCTCTTTGAGCCCTTTTCTTAGTTGAGAAACCAAGCCTTGCAGCTCCAACTCACTCTCATTTGCCTGTGCAGCAAAGTATCCCACAAGGTTTCCTACAGAGTCATCCGACAAACGGGGCACGACCCTTTTTCGAATGTTCACAGATTGGGACAACACAGAGAGCTTAGGAGGAGACTTGTGTAGTGAGCTTGATCTTGATGTTGCAGCCACTGCACATCTCCAAATGAGAGCTGTGACAGCTTCCGATTTCGTGGGCTGCTTTACATTTGCACTGGCTGCTTTGGTCTGAAGGGCACCAATATTAGATGCATCAAACACAAACCTCTTTGTGACACAACCATTCATTCTCTTCTTGCTGATATGATCCAGAGCAGGGGAACAATCCATTGGAGGGAACCGACATGAGGCATTAAAATCGGGAAGCAGTGCTTGACTAAATCCAAGAGCAGTAGCAGTCCATGACATAATGAATGTCATAATTGAGGCTGCATCACCTAATTTACGTGACATGCACACACCAATTGCCAATCCACCACAATCAAACAAGCTCTCCTGAACAAGAAGCAGAGCCCCTTTCGGGGACTCAAACTCTACTGGAAGGATCTGCCTCAACGTCTCGGCATCAGGTTGTGCTAAAAGGGCGGAGAGAAGGCCATGGACACGAGCTTCCACATAGTCAACACCATCATCGTTGCATTGGACTGAGATGTTTCCTTTCATTCTTCCAGCAAAAGGGTAGAAACGAGTCAGAGTCTTCGACAGGGACTTCTTCATCCAGAGTGATCTCTTTGCAGGTGTAAGCGTAACATCACGATCATTGTAGGGATAGAAGAGAACCAAGGGCTCATAAGCAACAGGAGCAAGCTGGTCTAAAAGTGAAAGCTTGAAGTGTTTGAGATAATGGGGGGTTGGAGAAGATGGCTTGATTGTTTCATTTCTGATTACCTCAATCTTCATCATTTCAGATTTACACAAACACAGCAGAGAGATGTAACAGATTAACACCTCTATCTGTTACTTCTCATAGACTCCGTATAACACCCTCTTTTAGTCAGTTTCTTTTGATCTACCTGTTGTATATAAATATATTATTCCCCAATTAATAAATTAGCTTTCAGATATAGGTGATCAAGTTATGCTTCTCACGTTGATCGGTAACAATATATTATGAGTGTTCCACTTCCACCAGTCATATCATTGGCTTTCTAAACTATATATAAGCTTATCTTTGAACCAAAAGCTTGACTCTTGATATGAGGTTACTTTTTCTCCAAGTCATGATTTGACTAATGCTGTTGAAACTTTGGAAGAAGCCTCACTAATTCATCTCAAATTTGATGAAAGCTTACCTAATTATCAGTAGCTGTACACCCTCTTTTTGAAATTACAGCCTCTCTGTAACTAGCAATTATTTTCATGTTAATCTTAGGTTTATGTTCAAACAACGATGTGGAAACTCTACATATATTTGCCAGTTTTGTTGTAACAGTTCCAATGTACATGAAGAAAGCAAATAAGCTAGCTCGTTATCATAAAGAAGGCTTTTGTTGTCATTACTAGGTGACACTTGGATTTACAGAAGCATATGCAAGCAGCTCTGCATTGTTCTCAAATGAGGCCATGTTTTCTTGGTTCATAGTCAACCATGCTTCTATCCCATTCCCATCTCTTTTATCCAACAAAACAATTAAATTTTCAATTGAAACACTAGCAATGCTCACCCACTTTGGCTTTCCCCATCCAAAATCTGCCTCATAAAAAGGAAACCTGCACCAACTTGTGCAGCTATAGAACTCCATGTCATCACTTTTTTTCAGGTTATTGTACTTGTCTTTGATCCCTTGCCATGCTTCATCAGAACCAAATATGTTTTTTGCTATAGCAGCATAGTTTTCAATCCCTTCCCTCAATTTAGAAACGAAGTCTTTGAGATCTATGGCCACACTAGTACCGTCTTCAACTTCAGCCTTTGATCTATAAGAACCTACAACATTCCCAGCAAAATTTTAAGGCAAGGGTGGCACATCCCTTTTACGCAAGTTCACATCGGTCGTTTGTAGATATTGGCTTGCGCAATCTTGACACTTGTCCCACCGGGTGTGCCAAAAATGTTCGCGTCGGTTTTGACACCTGTCGAACTATCAACACGTGGGGGTGGCGGACGTAAGTTTCAGTCCTGGTGCGAGCGTGCCAGTACCTTTGGGTTAGGTACAACCTTGGTGGCGGACGACGTCTGGCGAATGAATCACCCTTGGCGAGCGGATGACTCTGGCGAACGTGTTCGTCTGCTCCCTGCTACCTGACTTCTCGATCAAGCGACTGTACGCGGGCGTTGACAGGCCGGCGTAGAGGCTCGAACAAGACCTAAGTAAACTGTTACTAGGATTTTCTACTCAACCTCTCGTAGATTGAGATAATCTTACTTCGATCCTGGGATGTAAAACAGAGCTTTAAATCAAGACCGCGGCTTGTGTTCGTCCAACCTCTGGCAGATTGAGAAAGACTGTTACCGGGGTAACGACTCGATTTGTCACAAGGTGTGACGACTGGACTCGATATGTCTCAGCGATGCTTCGACACGAACGCAAGTCACTTTCGACAACAACAGCAAGTATACGGCGACCGGTTGGTGGGCGTAGGTTTGCGGCTCGGTTGGAATAGTGTCGTTTGCAGTTGGTGGAAGGCAGTTCGCGAGAGATTGCTCCGGAGAGGCTTGCAAGATTTGCAGGGCAAAAGCTTGTAGTTGTATGGTTGTGAACCCTTTCTACGTTGTCCTAGAGTTCTTTATATAGTGATCTCAAAACCCCAAATACGTGCGTATCAAGCATAATGGATTCTGATATCGAATAGGATTGTATTACCTTAAACCATCTCCAAATCGGATTCCTATTAGAACTCCAAATCCTCTCCTAGACGGAAACTGATTTAAAACATATCGGATTACCCGCTAATGGGTGACCCTCTGGGCTTCGGCCCATAGTCTCGGGTAAATGTAAATTTAGGCCCAAACAGCTGCTTCGATTACACATTTCCAAATGAGTGCTGAAATCGCTTCTAGACGTGTTGGTTTTGGCACAGATGCACTAGCCACTTTAGATTGTAGAGCAGAAATGTGTGAGGCATCAAACACATACCTCCTTGTTTTATTGATGTCCTTTTTGGAGTATACTCGAGCTGGTGGCTGTGAGGAGTCATTAGAGAATTCTAGTGGAGGAAAAAGAGATGCTGAACCAAATTCTGGAAGCATTACCTGTAACAAGTAGAAATTTTAGAAATAATTTGTTTTGAATGTTACAAACATAAATAAGTACTCAAATATAAGAAGAACCATAAATTTATATATACCTCACTATCAATGGTTGTATTTGTGACATGAGCCCAGCAATTGATAAATGTCGACAGTGTTGAGGCATCCGCAGTCTTATGTGAAATGCTGAAACCAATTGCCGTTCCACCACACTCAAACAATTTGACTTGCACAAGAAGCAAAGGACCTGTCCCTGCCTCCTTGGATAAAATTTCAACTGGAAGGAACTGTTCTAACATCTCAACTTCTGGATTTTCTAGAAAAACCGACAAGGAACAGCTGACTCGCACTTTCACAAACTCAGCTCCATCATCGTTACATTCGACCACCATATTACCTTTAATTCTTCCTGCTAAAGGGTAGAAGTGAGTGAGAGTTTTAGCTAATGATTCTGTCAGATGCTCACATATATCAAGCCTATTAGTATATTTAGTATTTGGAAAGAAGAGAAGGAGTGGAGTGTAAATTGTGATAGCCATCTGATCGAAAAACGACAGCTCAAAATTTCTAAGGTGATGAGGAGTTGGGGAGGATGGCTTAATTACTTTCCTCTCAATGATTTCAACCTTCATCTTTGTAGCCATCTTTATTGCTTGAGTTAGTTCCTTAGCAAGGGAACCTGGTATATATAACAGCTGTTTTTTCTAAGTCTACGACGGTTAGTCTGAAAATTTGACCATATGGTACAGATTTGATCATTTATCTGCTTCTTTTACGACAAGTTCTAAGGTTGAATGGAAAAATATGCACAGTAGTCCATTTTAAAAAGCTCTGTCAGATTGAGGAACAGGGTTGGAACGGAGCCTACCATTATCAAAGCGTCTTCTGAGAAACACAAAAGGCTGTTTGCTTCAGGTCCTAACCAATGACAGAAGGGTTTAGCGAGGCATCTGCTAACATCAGTTCTGGCAATGTTTATTTCTTTTCTTTTTTTTGGCCAAGCGTGCTTCTATGCCATCTACATCACTTGTATCCAGCAACTTAATCAATTTTTTTGTCCAATAATTGCTCCAGTCAACTTAAAAATGAATCATGGTCTAATATAATGCAAATTAAGTCTAGAATATATGATTTGGAAATGATATCCTACGCACTTATTCTACAACTATTGCTGAGCTTGAATTAAAAAAGCAATAGTAGTGATTATTTTTTTTTAAGTTCAATCTTATTGAGAAACAGAGTTGAAACAGAGACGGCGAGTACAAGAACATCATCAAACAAATACAAGAGTTTTTGTTTCAGGTACAAACTAAGTAATAGAGGGGTTTAAAGAAGCATATGCTAGTAGCTCCTCATTGTTTTCAAATATGGCCATGTCTTCTTCTTTCAAAGTCAATCGCGCTTCTATGCCATCTCCATCAAACGTATCTGTTAACAAAATCAAATTCTTGAATTCTTCAGTAGAGGGAATACTCATCAGTGGCTTTCCCCATCCAAAATTGGCTTCATAGAAAGGTAATCTACACCAACTAGTGGATTGATAACACTCTATATCATCCTTCTCCGTCAGCTTCCCAAACTTTGTTAAGAGCTCACATATATGATCCACGCTAACATCATTAGTACTATAGTTTTCCTTAAACTCCTCAAACCCCTTCCTCATTTTAGCAACCAGGCCTTGAATATCATCACTTTCAGCTCCTGTTGATTCTGCTACAAAGAACCCTAAAAGATTGCCCATCAAGTATTTTGCAGAGGGGTGCGCCAATATATTCCGCATGTTCACAATTTGACACCATGCTGATGGATGTCTTCTACCATCTGAGTTTTCTCTTGATGCTTGCATTGCACATTTCCAAATCAATGATGACACGACTTCAACTCTGGTAGGATATTGCACTGTAGCACTGACAGCTTCAGACTTGAGACACGCAATCTTTGAGGATTCAAACAAAAATCTCCTTGTTGTACACTTTGTGATAGTAGACTCCAAAATGGGTGGCGGTGAGCTGAAAAATTCCAGTGGTGGGAAAACAGAAGCTGCAGCAACATTGTGAATTTGATGAACCACTACTTCATTATCACTGGTACTAAATCGAATGGAATTTGCAGCCCAACAATTAACGAATGTGCTGAGTGTGCATGCATCAATGATCTTATGTGAGGCATTGAATCCAATTGCAATTCCACCACATTCAAGGAAGTTGACCTGAACTAGTAGAAGATCATAGCCTGTGTCTCGTTTTGTAGCACCTACAGGAATCAACTTTTTAAGCAACTCAGGATCATGTTTGTCCAAAACCCTGGATAAGGAACATGTGACCTGAGCTTCAAGAAACATAACTCCTTGGTCATTGCAACAGACTGAAGCATTATCTAAAACTCTTCCTGCAAAGTGGTAGAAGCGAGTTAGGGTTTTGGATAGTGAACTTTTCAGAAGCTTAGTTCTTTCAACAACCAAAGAATGCTGATGATCAACATTATTGACCCCATGATGATCACTATTGTTGGGATAAAACAGAAGTAGTGGGACATAAAGTGGAGGAGAAAGCTGATCAAAAATAGAGAGGCTGAAAAATCGAAGGTGCTGAGGAGTTGGAGAGGATGGTCTAATTGTTTCTTTGTGAATAACTTCAACCTTCACCTCTGAACCCATCTTGATAACTCTACCAGATGACTTCCATAACAAAGAACACTCCATATAAAGCCGTAGACTCACCACGCGGCCAGCACAACAGTGACAGCCCTTGAAACTATATACCCATATTTAATCATAACAATGATTCCCATTAACAAGTATAAATATATATATGGGGACTTGGAGAGGGACAATGGAGCCTACCAAAACAAAAAGAGGCATCTTAAAGACAATAGGATCATTAGGATGGAATCAAATTTTGTTTTTTGTTTTTTTCCTGACATTATTGTCTGTTCACTGATTAGAACCAAATATTTTTTTGGAAAGTTCTTTTGTTCTTTTTATTTGGGTTGGACATGACTCGTATGACTAATGACCCAACCTTGCAAGCCCACTAAAGGCTTCTACAAAGTGCTGCCAAAAAAGAATAGAAGAAAAAGAAAGCTATGCTGATAATCTTGGAGTGGCACTTCAGGTTAATGGGAGTTTTGTGTAATTAGATTGTTAGGGAGATCATGCATGGCTTACCTCACTCTCCTCAACAGCTTGCACTAGACTTTGATCAAGAAAAGGAGGTGACATAATCAAGACATTTAAGTTTAACTACAAGTGTCAAAGCAAACAGACTTTCTTTCAGTCAACAATACAAGCATCAAACAATGAAAAATATGGCCATCTTGCATTCATCCAAGAAGATTCAGATTTCAGAGGATGTTATTTTTCTTTTTTTGGCTACTGGCTAAACAGCAGCTGGATTTAGAGATGCATATGCAAGCAGCTCCTCATTGCTATTGATTATGGCCATATCTTCTTCGTTCAATGCCAAGGATACTTCTATTCCCTTTCCATCTCTCGTATCTGTCAATTGAATTGTGTTCTTGGCTGCCATAGTACGGATACTCACCCATGATGGCTTACCCCATCCAAAATTGGCTTCGTAGAAGGGAAATCTGCACCAGCTGCTGCAACTATAGTTGTCTATACCATCCTTTGTCATGAGGTTCCCAGATTCTTGTATGGTTTGACATACGTCCTGTGGACTAACTCCATTAGGATATTTTTCTTTAAATTCCTCCATGCCTTTCCTGTATTTAGCAACCAAGCTTTGGAGATCCACTTCACTTTCCATAGTCATAGATGCAAAAAACCAAACAAAGTTCCCCAGTGCGTTTTCTGTCAATGGCTGCCCTGATCTTTTCCGCATGTTCACCACTTGACACCACACTGATGGCTTCACAGAACCTGAGTTTGATCTTGATGCTTCTGTAGCACATTTCCAAATGAGTGCAGATACAACTTCAACACGCGTGGGACTTGGCACAGTGGAGCTGGCAGCTATAGACTTCAGAGCATCAATCTTTGAGGTTTCAAACACAAATCTTTCTGTGACCGATTTTTCCTTGGAAAATTCAACAATAGGATGTCGCGAGTTGAAAAAATCTAGTGGTGGACAGATAGAAGCTACAACGCCAAAGTCTACAGCTGGAACCACCATATGATCACTAGCACTGGAGCCAAGGGAAACTGCAGCCCAGGTATTAATGAATTTGCTGAATGTAAAAGCATCAGCAACCTTATGTGAGATGTTGACTCCAATTGCCATCCCACCACAATCAAAGAAGTTGGCTTCAACTAGCAGAAGGTGGCCTGCAACTTCTTGTGTGGATGCTATATCAGCTGGAAGCAGTTGTTTTAAAACCTCGTGCTCGGCTTTCTCCAGAACTTTGGATATGGGACAGTTCACTTGGGCTTGAAGAAATGCAGCTCCATGATCATTGCAACTAATCGAAACATTATATTCAAATTTTCCTGCAAAGGGGTAGAAGTGAGTGAGGGTTTTAGACAATGATGTTTTTAGAAGGTTTGATCTTTCAGCAGCCAAAGAAAGGTGATCAACAATGATCTCATTGCTATTGTTGGGATAGAAGAGAAGTAGTGGGACATAAAATTCAGGTTGAAGCTGATCAAAAACAGAGAGGCTCAAACTTTCAAGGTGTGGAGGAGTTGGAGAAGAAGGTGTTATTGTTTCTTTGTGAATGACTTCAACCTTAATCTCTGAACCCATGTTGCTCCACACTGAGATTTCATAACAAAGACCCTCCATATAAAGACGCAGATGGGCAGCTGCTGTGCATGTAAGTCAACCTACGGTTTTATATATAAATTTACTCATTTTCCGACTTCTTAGACTGCAACTCTGTTGGTCTTACTTTTGAGCTGCAGACAATATTATCCCAAGCGTATTCTTACAAGCCTAATAAAAATCTTTATATTCTAAAAAAGTACCGGCAAGGTTTATAATAGCAAATATATAGTAAAATCTGGTAGCAAGTTAGCAACTTAGCTATGAATATTTGGCATTACTGATCTCTTAAAATGTAAAATCCAAGTTGGCATCACTCTGAAGGAGAAGTATAGAGTCTATTTTTCAATACCCACTACACCTTTTTTCTCTTTTGGTTTGATACCCACTATGCCACTATACCCACTACACAATTTTTTATTTTTTCAGATTGTATTGCATCTGATAAATTTAATATTTAAGTTTCTTGCAGTCATTGTTTTTAAACTCTATAAATTTAATATTTATGCCTTCTGCTGGACTTCAACACCTAAAAAAAACCTCATCCTTCACTATAATAAACTGATTGATGATGATCTGATAGTTGTAAAAAATTATACTTGGCTGGCTTTGTGGTAGATATAAATAAAAATTGGAATCTTAATCTCAACTTTGATCCCTAAAGCCATCTCGATCCATACTCTGGCTTACAAAGACTGACATATAAAAGTCAATTGTTTTATTTTGTTTGCTAAATAATGCAAGCCACTCTTTATTGTCCAGCATTATTGTATCGACCTCATTTTGCATCTGTGCTTATTTTAGTTATGTATGTCTTCCATACTTAATTATTATCATTAGTTTTAATTTTTGATTGTGATACTATCCTCGAAGGTCAGAATCATTTATCCTTTTCCAATCCTTGATAATCTCTAACTTTTGAAGGGTTGAAATCCCGGATGGCTAGATCTTATCTTTCAGTTAATATGGGGAGTAATATTGTTCCCAAAAAAAAATTTGATTAGAACAGCATAAAAGTTCAAGAAATGTTTGAGCTGGTGAAATAATACCTGGAGCTCTTTGTCTGGTTTGTATTTTTATGATGTTCTTGTTCAGAATATAGAGAGAAAACAGAGACGTAAATTTCACTTATGACTTATCTTTGCCTATGTCCGTCTTCTTTTAGATTGTGAAGAAAATTGGATGAAATTCCTTCGACTTGAATATATGCTTTTCCTTGAATATATATTGTTTTGCTTTTGTCTTAAGTAGGAAGATAAGAGTCAAGAGAGAAATCTGAGAATTGTTTCCAGTAGTCATTGGTAAAAGTCATTATACTGTCTTAAATCCCCCTATTGGCAAACTAATCGACTTGGCCTAACCACTTCAGCTACAAACTAACAATTGTATTAAGCTTAAATCATGTGCCACTCTTGAATGCTGATTACTCAAGAGTGCTTGTCTGCTTGAAGACTGATGTATATGATAGCAGTTGGAGCAATATGAACTCCATTGACAGAATCAACAATTGCCACTAATTAGTTCCATTTACAACATTTTTACTGTTTATTTATTTATCATTTCTGATGTGCATCACTTTGCAGGTCACTAACAGAGACTAGAAGCATCAAACACTTTTCTAACAGCAACTGAGGCTCTGGTTGTGCTCATGGACGCCAGCTCCGGTCCTCTGGAAAATATTGAGGTTCTAATGCTTTCTCTTATCATACTCGCAGTACTTAATTTCAACTTTAATGCTCCTTTAGTTAGTTCTAGTTGCTTTGTTTTAACCAGATTTGGTAGCTTTTTGCTTACTTAATAGAATCTATGTCTGAAAATACTTTCTACCAGACAAATTTATTTCAATCATAAAAATAAACAACAGTTCAATTCCTAGTAATCGAAACCTTCTCCTGGTAAGTTGAACTCGTACTGGTTACTATAAAGCAAACCGTACAGATGTCTCTCAACAGTGTAACTTAATTTCTCATAGAGGACTATGAGCATGAAAACAAGTAGATATCACATTTAACTAGAAACACAATGTGGGACTTTTTCTGGGTAGTAGCGAACTCACGGTTGGACTTAGAGATGCATAAGCAAGCAGCTCCCGATTGCTTTCAACTCTTGCCATGTCCTCTTCTAAGAAAGTCAAGCACGTTTCGATGCCATTGCTTTCTTTCGCATCCATCAATATAACTGTCACGCCCCAAAATTTGGAAAGATAAAATTCTAATTCGAAAACGTGATAATTCAATAATCACAACGAACTAAAAAAATAAAATAATACAATTTACAAAAATACTGACAAAGTAGAACTAAAAAGTAGAACTACTTCCACTCGCAGCAGCTATCCATCGCCGCCTCAACTCTGCTAATGTCCACCTGCACACATTAAACCCTACATCATGGATTGGTGCACCGGATTGTAAACAACAAACCAGTAAGCTTATAAAGCTCGTGTGAGTAAACTCATACTCACGTAACGACACTTACACCAGAAAACCACGCACACAAAATACAAGGTAAGATTCAAACATTTCTGAAAACATAGTTCAGGAAAGTACAAATCTTACAGAATTAAAACTGTGACTTCTGCATATAGCGTAGTTCAGGAAGTCACGTACAAATAAATAACACAAATAAAGAATAATTGAAAGCAAATAATAAATCCGACAATCCCAAAATGAAGTCAAGACGTTGCCATCTTAAATTCAAAAAGAAGAACGCACACCTCGTTTTCTTTTAAAATTCATATAATTTTAAAATAAGGGAAAAAGACCATTTGAACAAAATGGGTTTAAAAATTGCCCATTCCAATGTTTATATCCCACTCCAATGAATCTTATTAAAAATACCTAAATACCCTATACTAAACTCTAATATCTTCTTTCTCCTTTTCCTCTCTCTCTCTAGCCCTCTCTCTCTCTCTCTCTCTAGCCGACGATCTCAGGGATTCAGGGATCTCAGGAATACATACCAGCCATCATCAATCAGTGAGCGTTTAAATAGCATTTCTCCCTGCTGTACCAGTAATTTGTTCTACCAAAGTGAACTGGAAGAGCCTCTATCTGCCCAGCATTTCAGAGGATTCCTGCTACATCTGCCCCAAGACGCAACTCTCTAATCCCACTCCCTACTGTACCAAATCGCACCCAGTCCTCCCTTTAATCATGTCAACGTCCCCTTCTTCATTCATCATCACCATGTTGCAGGGGATTTTCTCAGCGTAAAATTTTATGTCAGTCCTTTGATGCCTGTACGTAGTTACGTATATTCCATATTACTAATTATTGGAGAGCAAAATCTCACATCGGAAACTCAAAGCCTTGCAAAACAACATGCCTACCTATCGAAGACGACCCATGTCGCATGTAGGCTTGTAATTTCATCAACAACTAGGAGTCTTGATGGATAACCCATGATAACTTTCTTCTGTAGTAGAACCTGTAGGAGTCTTAATACTATTGACGGCGGGTCCTCCTCCTTCTCCTCCAATATTAGGGTTTTGATCGAATTCAGAATACTATTACTGGGGGTCAGTAATCGATTACTGGGGGTCAGTAATACTATTGACGGCGGGTCCTCCTCCTCCTCCAACATTAGAGTTTTGATCGAATTGGGAATCGATTAATGGGGGTCAGTAATCGATTACTGGGGGTCAGTAACGGGGTCAGTAACATGGTTACTGAAAAATATGGAATCTGTAACCTGATTACTGGGGGTCAGTAATCGATTACTGGGGGTAAGTAACTTGATTACTATGGATCAGTAACTCCAGTAACCTGATTACTGGGGGTCAGTAACCTGATTACTGGGGGTCAATAATCGATTATTGGGGGTCAGTAACATGATTACTGAAAAATATGAAATCTGTAACATGATTACTGGGGGTCAGTAACCATCGTCCAATAACCTGATTATAAAAAAAAAAAATAATAATAATTAAAAATCTGGCAAAAAAAAAAAATTCCGGCGAAAAAAAATTTGGTGACCGGAATCCGGCGACTCCGGCGACAGGCCATGGGAGGCCGGAGGGAGTTGAGTGATATTTCGGCAAAGTTCGTTCTTTTATCTTCCACTTTCTCAGTAAATTATAATTCAAAAATATGTTAGATAAGACAAAAGGACAAAAAAGGAAGAAAAAAATTAAATTTGTACTTGAATTGAAAAAGATTTGTTCAAATGGGCAATAGAGTTGTTACCTTATGTTGAATAAGGGAGAAAAATAAGATGGTCATTGAAATGGGTAATGAGGGGGCCTTTTTTATACTAAATGGGCATTTTCCCTTAAAACAAAGGAAAACTCGAATAATTTTCTTTTAAAAACATGAACAATAAAACTCGGGACACAATGACCCATGTCATTCCCCTCCAACTCACACAACACACATGTAAGATACAAATTCGACCACACTGGGCAATATCTTACATTAACACAACACACATGTAAAATACAAATTCGACCACACTGGGCAATATCTTACATTCACACAACACACATGTAAGATACCAATTCGACCACACTGGGCAATATCTTACATTAACCGTTGGTTTCCAAACCAACCCACACACACATATAAAGATCTCCTATCAACACATAGAAAAGATCACCACCGCCACACATGTAAGATTCCAATTCGACCACTAATGGCAAGATCTTACATTGGTCGTTGGTTTCCAAACCAACACAAACATACAAATAAAACACAATTATAACAATTTCATAACAATTAAAGCACCCAATTGCACACCCACAATACATATACTTCACATAAATATATATATACGTCGACATTCACTTAGAAATAGTCCACTAATACAAACTATAGTCATTGATCGTAAAACCCTTTGAAAATTATTTTTATAATAAATTCATTTTACTTACCAATGAACTGTAGTTGATCAAGTTCATTCAATTTTAAAAAAATATCATTTTCATAAAAGCATTTTGCATTTAACGAACTAATACTATAATTTAACTCGCATAATAATACGAACACAGTGAGATTTACTCACCTTAATTCACCAGAAATGGTGAATATCTGTTTCTCGTCTTGTCGAGAAGGAAACGGGTCGAATCGGGCCGAAACGACGTTCGGATCGGACTGCTACAGTACCGGTCAACCGTCAGTCAACGGCCAACTATAACGGTCAACGTTGGTCAACGGTCAACGTTGACTGGGTCGGGTCGGACAAAGTGGGCCGGACCGGATCTGGTTCTGGGCCGGGTCGAACCGGGTCAGGTCGGGACAAACGAGTCGGATCTGGGTCGAACGGGTCTGATCCGGGTAGAACGAAGGGAGTTTCGATCCGTGCGATTCAGCGCGAAATGGCGCGACCCACCACTTCAGGGAGGCACGCAAAGAGGAGACGAGCCGAATGGTGGGAGGTTCGAGCCCAGCGCCGCCCTGCTCAGTCACACTGGGTGGCCGGAACTTTTCGGTCGACGCAGCGCCGCGCACAGCCGCTCCCTCGGGCCGCGCCTCGACTTAAACTGAAGAGGAGATGGAGATGAGCAGTTTGCTGGGTGGCGCGCAAGCTGCGGTGGTCGGACGGCGGAGATCGGCGGAGGAGAAGGCCGGCGTCGGGGAGAGAGGAAAGGAACAGTAAAAGTGAACAGTAAAAAGCTAGGTGAAACGGACCAAAAGGGAAATTCTGACTTTTACCCGAAAATTCCTTCTATTTATAGCAATTTCTGATTTTGGAAATAAATTTCGTAACTTCTTCATACGACATCCGTTTCACGTGTCCCACATGTCTACGAACTCGTATCGTCGAGCTCTACGACTTTCGTGAAGAAAGCTTTTCGAAATTCACGACGGATTAAAAAGTCAACTTTTGACCCATCGATGCTTAAACGTTTCTTCGACTCTTAATTCTCTGAATCACTTCCGACCGCGAGCAACAACTAATTAAAAGGTTATGAAATACGAAAATCCGTAAATCACCATTGCAATAATTTCGAGGAATATACACGAAAATGAAATTAAAATCGAGGTTACTACAATAACCATATTTTTATACGGGAAACGAAGGACGCTTACCCATGATGGCTTTCCCCATCCAAAGTTGGTTTCATAGAAGGGAAACCAGCACCAATTGCTGCAAGAATAGTTGTCTCTGCCCTCCTTTTCTAAGAGGTTCCCAGACTCTTTGATTGATTGACAGGCATCCTCAAAAGTAACTCCATTTGGGTAGTTTACTTTGTAGTCGTCCATGCTTTTCCGGAATGTAGCAACCAAGCTTTGAAGATATACTTCACTTTCTTCTGTTATTGCCGCAAAGTACCAGACAAAATTCCCCAATATGTTTTCTGTGTATGGCTGCCCTGATCTCTTTCGCATGTTCACTGCTTGACACCACAAGGAAGGCCTTATCAAATCCAAGTTTGATCTTGATGCTTCCATGGCGCATTTCCAGATGAGTGCTGACACTACTTCAACGCGCGTAGGATTTGGCACAGAAGCACTAGCTGCTTTGG
Organism: Potentilla sterilis; assembly: GCA_963682095.1. Lineage (NCBI taxonomy): Eukaryota > Viridiplantae > Streptophyta > Magnoliopsida > Rosales > Rosaceae > Potentilla > Potentilla sterilis. The sequence continues at coordinate 42,682,717 of OY821759.1, forward strand.
ACTTGAGAGCAGCAATTCGGGAGGCTTCAAAGACGAATCTTCTTGTTGTGCACTTTCCTTGAATAAATTCCATATGAGGTTCTGGTGAGTTTAAGTAATCTTGTGCTGGGTAAAGAGAAGCTGCTGCACCAAACTCTGCAGAAATCACTGGAGGGTCAGTTGTACAACTGGAGCCAAGGGCAACTGCAGACCAGCTTTTTATGAATGTGCTGAAGGTAAAAGCATCTGCCACCTTATGTGAAATGTTGAGTGCAATTGCCATTCCACCACATTCAAAGAAGAATTAATTTCAGTTTACCTACTTGAACTTTAGCTCAATCATCACTTCAGTCCCTATATTTTTGATTTCATCAGCTACACCCCTGTACTTTCCTAAATTAATCAACTGATAGCAATTTTGTAATTTCGTCCAAACAATATATCAATACCAAAGACTTTTTTGTACCATTTCCTTACATTAATGCATTGTTACCATATTATGATTATAAACAAAGCTAAACAAATCATATAATCAAGTTGAACAATAAAAAACAAATAAAAACAAATCATATATGGTAAAACAAAAAGAAATCACCATATATAATTTGTTTTTGTTTGTTTTCTATTGTTCAACTTGATTATATGATTTGTTTAGGCTTGTTTATAATCGTAATATGGTAACGGTGCATCAATATAGGGAAAGTGTACCAAAAAACCTTTGGTATTAATAGATCGTTTGGACGGAATTTACAAAATTTGTATCAGTTGATTAATTTAGGAAGTACAGGGGTGTAGCTGATGAAATCAAAAGTATAGGGACTGAAGTGATGATTCAACCAAAGTTCAAGTAGGTAAACTGAAATTAACTTTTCAAAGAAGTTGACCTGGACCAGTAGAAGATGACCTGTAAATTCTTGTGTGGATTCTACAGCAGCTGGAAAAAGACATTTTAGCATCTCATTATTTAGATTTTCCAAAATTTCAATAAATCCAAATAATGAGATGCTAAAATGTCTTTTTCAGATTGAATAAATGAATGCAGCCCCATGATTGTCGCAACAGATTGAATCATTGTATTGGAATTTACCTTCTAAGGGATAGAAGTGAGTGAGGGTTTCAGATAAGGATGCTTTTAGAATGCTGGATTTTTCTGCAATCAACGACTTGAGATCGGTATCGATATCATGTTCAGTATGATTGGAATAGAAAAGAACCAGTGGGACATAAAATTCAGGAGTAATCTGATCCAGAAAAGAGAGGTCTACAGTTTTCAGGTGGGGAAGAGTTGGTAAGCATGGTGTAATAGTTTCTTTGTGAATGATTTCAACCTTGATATCTGCTCTCATCTTGCTCCTCCACACTTGATTTTCTGAGTTTCATATCAATGACCCCTTTGCCATCTATATAAAGGCTAAAGTTGGCGAGTGAATGACAGCTGCTATGAAAGAATAGTCAATGTTTGACTGTTGTGGTAAGTCATTAGATTATTTAATTAGTTGAGTGTGATTGAGAGAAGCATATGCAAGCATCTGCTGAATTCTTGGTTCCCGTTACAACATGGTTTCTTATTAAAACTCGAGAACGCCTTTGTGCAACCAGCATCTTCGGTTTCAAGTAGGGGTGGACACGCGGACCCGAAAACTGAAAAAAACCGAGCCCGAAACTAAACCGTAACTGAAAAAATCGAAAACCGAAAAAAACCGAATTGAAAAAAAAAAAACCGAACCAAACCGAAGTAGTTCGGGTTGGGTTTCGATTTCGGTTTCAGTTTGGCAAAACCCGAACCAAACCGAACTGACCTAAACTTACCCGAATTCTAGCTATTCTGGTTTCAACTATATCTTCCGAGTCTTGTTTTAGCACTAGTGGGAGAGTAATTAATCCACATCGTAGCTCTCTAAGTCTTAAAATGGTGGAAGCATTGATATGTACTCAAAGTTGGCTTAGGGGTCAACATATTGCTTTGCACCATGTGCCTACTATTGAGGAGATGGAGATTTATGAAGATGCGGAAATAGGTAATAGTTTTGTTTTTTTCTTATTGAATATTTGAATTGCTTAATGTGATTTGGTTTTGTGTTATGCATGATTATATTTTATTTCTATTTTTCTAATTGTATGCAACTATGCATGTAGATGAGTTGATGAAGAGCTTGCAGCATGGCATTAGAGACGATCGTGCCGAGAGTAGATCAAGTGGTATGCTACCTCCAAGATCAAACTCATTCATGCGAGCTTGAGGGAGAGTTGAGAATTGTGATGATGCCAAATTGCCAATCATGTTATGGACTCTCATATTGTTCTATTTTTCTCTTCCTTATTTAGTTATGTTTAAATATTAAACTTTGGACTTTTACTTTATTTTGATGGACTTGAAATTGTTGAATTATGGAGTATTGACTCAAGCTGAACTTTGGACTTTGAAATTTTGGACTTATAAACTATGAAATTTATATTTTTTATTCGAACTTGAAAAGTGGGTAAAACCGAAAAAAAACCGAACTGAACCGAACTTTGCGGGTTGGGTCGGGTTATGGGTCACTGACTCAAAAATTAAAAAACCGAACCGAACCGAACCGAATTTTAAATTTGGGTTGGGTCATGGGTTTTGTTCAAATTCGAACCGAAGTGACCCGTGTCCACCCCTAGTTTCAAGGTACGTACAGTTAACACTGTTGACTTGTGCACCTGGGGTACTCACCCATGATGGCTTTCACCATCTAACATGATAATTAAGGTATACGTAGCCCAGAAGTATGATCCCTTTAGAAAACTGTGTTAAAGGTATGTAAACGAAGAAGAAACTTTTATAACCAGTTTAGCAATAGAATAAAAAAATCTAAACAGAACAAACAACTCAAATCAATTACTATGCAACTAAACATGGAAGCTGATGTGAAAAGTACATAGCAATTAAACAATGTTACTAAGAAGAAGCATCTAGTTATAATCATGTTTCCTGGCAAAAGAAACTTCACTAAGCTTTCATTCACACACCAGAGGAGGCTTCATTTTTTTTTTTCATTGGTTAAATCATGGGCCATTGTTCACTGCTGATTATTCAGAATGCTTGTTTGCTTGTAGACTCATACCTTTGATAGCAGTTAGAGAAAATGTGAAGTCTATTGACAGAAAGTGCGAAACAACAATTACAAGAAATAAGTTCTTATTTCTAACATTTTCAGTTATTTCTCATGTGCATCACTTGCAGGTCGCAGTCAGAGATTGCAAGCATCAAAACAATGCTCTAAGAGCAGCAGAGGCTCAGGTTGCGCTCATGAACACCACTACGCCAGCTCCCATTTTGTGGAGAAAAAATTGAGGTTCTAATGCTTTGTCTCTTATACTCGATAAAATACATTTAACACTTAAAATGCTCAATTAATTTATTAGTTCTAGTTTGTAACCTGATTTGGTAGCTTTGTGCATACTTATTAGATGTATATATTCTTAAGAATAGATATTGTATAATTCTCAGATTCATTCATCTCTAATCTGGAGGATATTTATAGTAGTACAGATTAACGTATAACTAAGTATGATAGGAGAATACAATAGTAGAGCTATGTATGAAACTTAGAAACTATGAGTCATACAATACAACTGCAGAGATCTTGTCTGGAAGAGAGTCCAGATTGCTGCTTCTAATACTGTAGTTGTCTTGAATGAAACAGCTCACTTAACACTCTCCCTCAAGTTGGGGAGTAGATGTCTCGCGTACGAAACTTGTCTTGTGAGCTGTGGAATACTTTTGCATAAACATCTTTGGTAAGAATATCTGCAAGTTGATCTTTAGTGCGTACATGTGGCATGTTAATGATTTCTGTCTCCAACTTCTCCTTGATGAAATGTCGATCAACTTCAACATGTTTCGTTTTGTCATGTTGAACTGGATTGTATGCTATGTCGATGGCTGATTTATTATCACAATACAAATTCATAGCACACTCGGGTTTGAATCCCAAGTCCTTCATCAGATGACGAAGCCACAACATTTCACATAATCTTTGAGCCATTCCTCTATACTCGGCTTCTGCACTGGATCTAACATCCACTTTTTGCTTCTTACTTCTCCATGTGACTAGGTTACCTCCCACAAAAGTAAAGTAACCTGAAGTAGACCTTCTATCAGTAATAGAACTGGCCCAATCTGTATCTGTATATCCAGCTATATTTGTGTGGCCATTCTTTGAAAACATGATCCCTTTACCTGGATTGGTCTTCAAGTAATCGTGTATATTGTATATATAAATCCTCATTTTTGAATTCATTTCAGTTATTAAAAAAAACGGATAAATCTCGATAGAGAAGAATATAGATATCTATGGATGTTGCTATTGGTTGACATGGGTGTATAAGTCATGTTATACTGTTAAATAACAAGCCCTCAATTATCTATTATTTCTATTTATCTATTTATAGAAAATTTGTGTGCTTGGGATCGAGAGCCTAGCAATGATGGAATTTATATTCTGTTTACTGAATCACATGAAATTTTACCTAATATATGGAATGTGTGAAATATGGATGAACAAGGGAATAAAGATAATTTTTTTTACTCAAATTGGAATTTGCAACAGATGGAAAGGAATTGATAAATTATACTTAGACTTGGAATTGATAAATTATACTTAGACTTATGGGAATCTTCAATGACGGTATTTGGGGAATAAGCATCGGCTAACTCTGTGCCAGCAGCCGCGGTAATACAGAGGATGCAAGCGTTATCCGGAATGATTGGGCGTAAAGCGTCTGTAGGTGGCTTTTTAAGTCCGCCGTCAAATCCCAGGGCTCAACCCTGGACAGGCGGTGGAAACTACCAAGCTGGAGTACGGTAGGGGCAGAGGGAAATTATGAGCATTACGTTCATGCATAACTTCCATACCAAGGTTAGCGCGGTTAATAATATCAGCCCAAGTATTAATTACACGACCTTGACTATCAACTACAGATTGATTGAAATTAAAACCATTTAAGTTGAAAGCCATAGTGCTGATACCTAAAGCGGTGAACCAGATACCTACTACAGGCCAAGCAGCTAAGAAGAAGTGTAAAGAACGAGAATTGTTGAAACTAGCATATTGGAAGATCAATCGGCCAAAATAACCATGAGCGGCTACGATATTATAGGTTTCTTCCTCACTGTATCCATGTGATCTTCACTTGGTGCGTGCATGAATTGAGTTACAACGCTTACAGCATATGCAATATCAGGTCGAGTATATAAGAGATAAATGAGCTTGTCGACTAACCTCCGATATCTCTTTTTGTTAGTAGGCACTTAGTCAGGATATTTTGCTAATTTGTGGTTTTGCTCTATTGGTGTATTTGCAGGTTTACATGCTAGCAAACCAGTCTCCATGAGTAAGTCAACCACATACTTTCTCTGAGATAAGGAAATGCCTTCATTTGATCTAGCCACCTCAATACCCAAGAAGTATTTAAATCCTCCAAGATCTTTTATCTCAAATGCAGATGATAAATGTTCTTGGAGTCTTTTCACTTCTTCCGGGTCATTACCTGTCACAATCATATCATCAACATAAATGATAAGTGCAGTAAGTTTATCTTTCCAGCGCATCAGAAATAATGTATGATCAGAGTTGTTTTGTTTGTAACCAAATTGTTTCATAGATTAGCTGAATCTTCCAAACCAATCCCTGGGAGACTGTTTTAGTCCATAAAGAGACCAATCTAGGTTGACTGCTAATGACAGTAGTACTAGAATAGTATTCATCTTGGCTACTGGTGCAAAGGTATCCTCATAGTCAATGTCATATGTCTGAGTATATCCTCTAGAGACTAGTCTGACTTTGTATCTATCTAGTGTACCATTGATTATGTGCATTTACATACATGTAATTACCACTTAAACACTAAAATTAGCTAATCCTTAAATTCATTATTATGTGATTAATCTATTTTTGTTTAGTTATAGGAATAAGCGGAATTGAGTTATTTAAGAGAAAATAATATGGAAATGGAGCGAAATGGAGTTTTTAAGAAGATGTCAAAATTGTCAACGCATTTAATGATAGTCAGCAGAGAGAAAAGAGCAATATTAAGTTAATTAATCATTGGTATAATTAGGTAATTAAACCATAACTAATGCAATATGGTTTTGGTTTGGTTGCACGTGCTAGATAAAAAGCATCGGTGCTTGATTGTTTCTAGCAAATTAGGAGGTGATATATGTCAGAAGAAATTGTGCTTCCCTCTTCAATTTAGTCACAGCCATCCATTGCTTATAAATTTTCCTTTCTCCTCTCCCACATGGCCCAGATCGCTCACCCCAATTCCATCTCTTTTTCTCTTAAGCCAACCCAATTTTAGTGAAAAAAAAAAAAAAATTTGGGAATCCCTTCTCTCTCCACAAAAACCAAGCAGCCCTTTTTTCTCTATTACTCTTTTTCCTCTATTTTTCCAATTTTTTCACTTCCTTATTAATTTCTCACTAAATTGGAGGAAAATTAGCATTGGGCCTCTCACTACATCACTAAAGCTTCACCAATATGAAAAAATTATAGTTGGTAAAGGGTAGGAACTTAATATCAAGTTGTGTTCATATTTTCCTATAGTAAATTGTGAATTAGCTTGTGCTCCCTCTCTCATCTATCATTTCTCTTTGTTTCTTATGTATTGGATGATGTGTTTAGATATGGGTAGTGAATAGTTCCAATTTGGGAGTTAGGGTTGTGAAGCCTAACTCATCTTGTAGAATGTTGATGCTTTAATTTAAATAAATACAATTTCAATTCTGTATGCTTGATATCCAAATGTTTTGGTCTTTAGAAGTATGTTTCTAGACTTTATCACCCTAGATTATGTTGTGGACAATTTGATGGATAGATTGATAAATTGACAGCTTACTAGTCTTGTGCATCTAGGATTTTAAGTATGGTAACCATTAGCTAGCTTAATTGTAGCTAAGCTTGCTTGGGTCTTTATTATCTTGGACTCTTCGCCTGTTATTTTAGATATTGCGGCCTTAACCGGCGTAATGCCTAAATTAGAGAGTTGATTGTGGCGTTAACCGGTATAACCGATACACCGTAAGGATAATTGGTCTAGTAGCCTTAACCGGTATTAGATACGAGACTTAACATTTTAGGAAATACATGCATTTATAAGTTTGACATCGATGTTTGCAAGAAAGTTAGTGTGACTTACCCTGCACTCTCATGTTCTCGCTCATTTGAATTCTATATTCAGTTTTATTGCTTGATAATTAGTTGTTGCTTTTTATTTTGTTACGATTAATTTAGTTAAATTTCAAATCAAATTTTCTCATAAAATCAACTTTCCATTTGTGCATATCCACCTTAGGGTCACAAGTTAGCGGTTTTGATTAGACTTAGTGCGAGTTAGGCAGAGCATTGCCAAGGCTTGGTACCTTGATTGTCCATAGTTATTATTTTCATTTTATTTTTATTGTGTGCTTCTAGTGATCGTAGAGTCAATTACCTTGATTAATTAGGTCCAACGCCTAATCCCCGTAGTACGATAACTAAGGTCCTAACATTTCTCTTACTTGACACTATTCGTATGCTTGCGAGTTTATGAACCAAGTCAACCATCAGCCGCGTACTTCAATGTATAGAATCATTTGCACCCGTTCTCTTCTTAGCTGGTTTTGGCACTAGTTCCCATGTCTGATTCTTTTGCAAGGCTTCCATTTCATCCTCCATAACTTTTGTCTAGTTTGGATTTGATAGAGCTTTCTGCACTTTATTTGGAATGATAATAGCATATAACTGAAGTACAAAAGATGCATATGACTTGGATAACCTATGGGAGGACATGTAATTGGTTATGGGATATTTGGCGATCTGGCTCATACTGAGCTTTTGGTTGACCTCGATTTTTTCAAAATGGCAATTTAGGGACCATATGTGGTTCTGCTTCAGAGTTGGGCTTAGAGTTTATGTTATCATGAAATTCAGACACAAGGTTATTAATTACCTCTGGATCATCCTCATGGAGCATTGGTGTTGATGGGGCAGTAGAAGGGGAAAAATCATCAGTCTCTGCTAATTCTTGAGTTGGCAGCTGATCTTTTCCCGCACCATGTGATCCCTAGAATAATAGTACTGAAGGACAATGATACTAATATCACAAAAAATAGCACAATAGTACTGAAGAACTGTAGTATTATAATGAAAGTGATAAGGAACGGTATATCTGTTCCTTTAGGATTCATAATGCACATGCCTAAACTGGGATTACAATACCTTTTATTACAATACCTAGGGGTGGACACGCGGACCCGAAAACCGAAAAAAACCGAGTCCGAAACCGAACCGTAACCGAAAACCGAAAAAAACCGAACCGAAAAAAAAAAACCCGAACCGAACCGAAGTAGTTCGGGTTGGGTTTCGGTTTCAGTCTGGCAAAACCCGAACCAAACCGAACTGACCCAAACTTACCCGAATTCTAGCTATTCCGGTTTCAACTATATCTTCCGAGTCTTGTTTTAGCACTAGTGGGAGAGTAATTAATCCACATCGTAGCTCTCTAAGTCCTAAAATGGTGGAAGCATTGATATGTACTCAAAGTTGGCTTAGGGGTTCATATTGCTTTGCACCATGTGCCTACTATTGAGGAGATGGAGATTTGTGAAGATGCGGAAATAGGTAATAGTTTTGTTTTTTTTCTTATTGAATATTTGAATTGCTTAATGTGATTTGGTTTTGTGTTATGCATGATTATATTTGAAGAGGTTGCAGCATGGCATTAGAGACGATCGTGCCGAGAGTGGATCAAGTGGTATGCTACCTCCAAGATCAAACTCATTCATGCGAGCTTGAGGGAGAGTTGAGAATTGTGATGATGGCAAATTGCCAATCATGTCATGGACTCTCATATTGTTCTATTTTTCTCTTCCTTATTTAGTTATGTTTAAATATTAAACTTTGGACTTTGACTTTATTTTGATGGACTTGAAATTGTTGAATTATGGAGTATTGACTCAAGCTGAACTTTGTACTTTGAAATTTTTGACTTATAAACTATGAAATTTATATTTTTTATTCGAACTTGAAAAGTGGGTAAAACCGAAAAAAAAAAACGAACCGAACCGAACCGAACTTTGCGGGTTGGGTCGGGTTATGGGTCACTGACTCAAAAATTAAAAAACCGAACCGAACCGAACCGAATTTTAAATTTGGGTTGGGTCATGGGTTTTGTCCAAATTCGAACCGAAGTGACCCGTGTCCACCCCTAACAATACCCATCGAGTCACTGTAAGGAACTTGAGTTACGATTCAATGTATATATTGAGCATATGTCAAATTGACAATTTATGCGATAAGAGAAAATTGAATTTGTTCGACATTTTAAAGAAATTTATGGCACGATGTTCATGTAAAAAGACACAAGTGAGAATTCATTTGAGCTCATTTGCATTACCTCTAATGACTGCGGATGTAAACAAGTATTAGAGAAGTTAATATGTCAACTTAGTGGGTTATATATAACCACTAATTGAACCCAAAGTTAAAAGAAAATGATCTTTTGGAAATCTGATATAGATTGGCTTTGATCTAGTAATCCGTACATTAAAGAAAGGAAAAATTTCACACACAGTACCTGAACTTAGGTGGTCAGGTCAGTTTGATACCTCAACTTTTTTTCGTACGATAAACATACTCCAACTTATTTATCCGTACCGAATGTGTACCCACATCACTGTTTTGATGACGTGGCCTTAGGTGGTCAGGTCAGTTTGATACCTGAACTTAGGTGGTCAGGCCAGTTTGATACCTGAACTTAGGTGGTCAGGTCAGTTTGATACAAAAACAGAGGTGCCACGTCATCAAAACAGTGACGTGGGTACACATTTGGTACGGATAAATAAGTTGGAGTATGTTTATCGTACGAAAAAAAGTTGAGGTATCAAACTGACCTGACCACCTAAGTTCAGGTACTGTGTGTGAATTTTTTCCTTAAAGAAATTACTAAGGACACCCATATTTTGGATGAATAGAAGCAAATACCAGAAGAATATGGTTCACACACGAAACCGAGGACTACTAAACGACATTTTATCCTCAAATATTGTTTCAACACAATTCATGTAGAGTTAAAGATGTGTGTTCAATCTCTAAATTCCACCGCTCTCTTAAGTTGACATTATAATATATTTGATGCACAAGTATATGCACTTATATCCTATCATGCTTCTGACATCCATCGTGATTTTATGAATAAAAGCACATCATTCAAAGTCAACTCGTAAAATTATGATTGACACCATCATATGCAAATGACACATGTGTTCTCATTAAGTTCTTATACTGAATCCAAAGATGATTCAGTGGACTGATTCAACCAAGTTGCGAACACCTTAAATATTTTATGGTGTTGGTTGTTGTGTCGACATGCTGGTCACGTGTCATGACACCATCCACAATTAAAATTTATGTTGCTTATGCTAGAAAATCAAAGCACCTAGACCGGGATAATTTCCGTAGGTGTGATGATTTTATAGCTTATTATATGGGATCTGTAATGGACACCATATCCATATATAAAAACCCAATTGGTCTCACGAAAAACGGCCACAGTAATAGTTTTGATATTAGTAAAAGCACACCAATACTTCCGTTTTGGACTATGCCATTTTGCATGCAGCGTTACTTATTCATCTATAACCATCATCGTTGAACTAATTTACACCATAGCTAGTGACTATGTGTGAGGATTTTAAAAAATCTCAAACGAACTTGTAATCCTTGAACTCTTTTGGATTGACACGGATCTACAATCCTTTAGCTCGGTTAAATGTTTTTATGTGCCAAAATCGCGCAGCCACAGCGCACAATAATGGGTTACTGGAGATGAATAAATATTTATGATGGATATGAACTTCCAGCTAGTCCGCTATGTCGAAATCTTGACAGGCGATCTCCTTACCGCTAGATTTGCGGTGTGTCACTTTGATGAGACATTCTTCCCGTCATTAAAAGAAGATAAGAACAAGTATGTTCAAGTGGAATGACATGAATTGTCGTGGTTTGTCCCCACTGTGTCTCATCTTGATCCCCAAAACCACACAAAGTAAAGTGTATAGATATCTTATACATTAAAGTGACGAGATCACATGAACCTGCTGTAAATATATCAGCAAGGATTGTGTTTTATCAAAAGGATATGGTACCACTCAAGAGGAATTGAGTATTGCGCTACCACCATGAATGGTAGCATAGTGACGCTATAAAGTGGTATAAATAGTGTCATACGCCGTGGCTCTCCAAGGAAGAGGGGGAGACCACCTTAAGTTCGATGAATACTTGCTTAAAGGAAGAAAGCAAGTTTTGGCACAACCTGGTCTATTGATCAGTGATACTCAAATCCGTCTAATGAAAATATTTGTGGATTGTGGTTATCAATGGGGGACGCCTCAAATGTTAGAACCAATCCTTAAAGTATAGAGATCTCTATAACATATTACACTAGTCTACACGAGGACGTGGAAAAATGAGTCTAATATCGAACCATACTTCGTTGAAAAATGTCAACGTAGTAAATTGACAAAAAATGGAAAGAACCGATACAGTATAAACAAAGAGATATGTCATTTTGGCAGGTGATGCCGACACCGCAAATATAAACTCTATCAAATATATTTTTATTAGAATGCGTAATGAGAATAAGAGTATGTAGACTCACCTTATGGCGCAAGGTTTCTCAAAAACGCACTAGAATTGAGTACGAGGAGATATTCTCTCGTAATGGACTACGATGAGACAATTTCTCGTAATGGATGTCATTGCACTCCACTATCTTGTCAGTTTAGTAGTTTCCCAAAAAACTGAACATGCAACTTACGAAAGTGATCAAAACATATATCTCTATGAGAATCTAAATTAAGAGATATACATGAGGATCCTAAACGGACTTCATCCACCCAAATCAAGTGACTCTAGATCACATGAGTAAGTTTGTAAAACAAATTGAAACGTTCACGAAAGTGACTATTTGATTGGGAAGAGATTGATACATGAACTCTAAATGCACTAAGAGAAACTCTATGTATTGTAAATCCTAAGTTAAGAATGAAAAAATCTTGGGAATACACAGTCTTGAAATGGAACTCAAGGACTGTAATGATGATGACCATCCATCAATAGGCTTAGGCGCTCTAAAGAATAAAGTGAGGCCTACATATACTCTTATGATCAGTCGAAGTCTTTACTCTAACAATAGATTCATTTATCATCTAATGGAAGATGATGAAGAAGTGTTGAGAAATGAAATTTCTATGCAAGTGCAATGACGTATGATTGTACTTAAACACAATATGTAAGACTCGACCTCTCATTCGATGAAAATTTGTAAAGCTATGTTTAGTTCTGTGCACACGCAACGCAAATGGTTCTTTCAAATACTTAAATATATGAAAGATTTGGGTTTATTCAATCTCTACATAGAATGTGACATGATAAAGAAACTATCTACGTCGTAGCTAACTATGAGTAAAGAAAAACGCATTAAAGGTTAAATAAGAAAATCTGTTGTTACAGATCAATTTCAAATCTCTTAACGGTTCATCCATACTTTAGACGAAGTTATATATGACTGTTTTGTTATATGAAGGTCATACCACGAGTGAACCTGATATTCAATATGAACCTATGTGTTCGGTTCATGAACAACCTTATCCTCAAGATCAAAGTAAATTAAGTTGGATCTGAGGACGATGTGACAAGATTTAGTTACTAAATCATTGCTCAAAATCATATTTGGAAAAACATGTGAAAATGCATAACTATGCTAATGTTACTGAATCTCCCTTGATCAAATGAAAGAATCATGAAGAATCTCATGATTAATATAAAAATCAGGAGGAGGTGCAGACATCAGGGGGAATCTAGCACATACATGTTGTTTTCTAATGTAATAAGTGCGTTGTGCTCTTTTTGTCATTCGACCAAAGTTTTATTTTCTCCCATTGAGTTTTTGTTACTTGGTAAGGTTTTAAATGAGGCAACACCACATGCACCATCTAATCTCTGACTCAGCACAAGGGGGAGGAGTGTTGAAGGAAAAACACATTATATGCCTTCGTCAATGTAATTGACGAGAGATAATTATGTAGTCATTATTGTCATTAATTTATTTACTATTACCGTTGTAATACTCACCCTATATAAAAGGAATTATCAATTAAATGAGTAGACCAATTCCGATTTTCCTACAACAATAAGTAATATTTGACCTGTTTTTTAAAATAGTGATTTTTCAACTAAATTTTATAAATAAATATCTTATAAAAAACTTACTAAATATATAATTAATTCATAATAATAATTATAAACTTACCAAATCCAGAATCTAATTCATAATGATAATTATAAACTAATCCACCATTCATATTTTGAATCTCATGATTATTTCATGCATGTTTATAGCTTAATTTATTCTGTTAGATATAAACTGATTATAGCTAGCCACAAGGACAAAAAGCGATCACATAGTTAGGGCTGCCGGTACATGTGAAAGTGTTAGATTGGTCATCATAAGCATAATTATAAGCATCGGGACACTTGGTCTTGAAAATCTGTGAATAGTTTATAGGAGGGCCTGTCGTTGGTAAACCTAAGTCATCGGTGCAACAGTACGTACTCTGGCTTGTTCAACGCCATACATACTCTTTTACAACCGATTGTGTTCCCCTCATGATCAAATCCTCTCACAGACAACTCCGGAGGACAGACGGTGTTGATATCGGCGACCAGTGGCGGAGCCAGAATTTTGGGAGGAGGGGAGCGGAAATTGGTTGCTCAAGCATTCCAAAAAAAATTAAAAGATCTAAATATCATAGAATTTAAATAACACAAATGTCATTAATACAAATGTCATCAATAACATTAAATGCATGAAATAAAATTACAAAAGTGGTAGCTTGCGGTTTCTCATATCATGAAAACGTCGCATAATAAGTTCATTACTGACAGAAGCAAAAACATTTCTTTCAATATAAACCACCAAGCTATCATTCAACCATTGATTTCCCATTTTGTTGCGCAAGGGTGTTTTCACAATATTCATAGCAGAAAATACTCTTTCCACCGAAGCAGTTGCAACTGGTAAAAGCAAAGCCAGTGTAATAAGCAAATACACATAATTGTATATTCGACTCCTCCTCGTGCTCACTAACTTCTCTGCAAGCTCACCAATGGTTGTCAATGATGAAAACTCATGACTTGCTTTCATATCAATAATATAAAGGTCAAGTTGATCTTTAAGCTTCAAAAGATCTATCTCTTTGAATTCTTGAGGATAAAATGTAGCAAACTTAAGAACTTTCTCTTTGTCAAAGTGTGCAAACCTCATTTCAGGGCTCAAGCATGCCATACAGAAAAGCAACTCCGTGTTTTGCTCATTGAAGCGATTATCCAATTCCGTTCTTTGTTGGTCAATTACATGAAAGAAGAGATCCACTTGGTAATGATGAAGGTTTGAAAGTTGTTGACCTCGACGCCGCACTCTTCCTTTATGAAATAAATCATCCATACTAGGAACATCAATATCATGTTGCCCACAAAAGGTTGATACTTCCTCAAGCAATTCATCAAAACCATCATCTCTCACACTTTGTAGCCTTAGCTTGCATACTCCAACCAATCTCATTGCATTCAAAATATCTTGATCTTTCCTTTGTAGTGCTTTAGACAAGTCATTTGTGATGCCCAACACAAGTCTCATGAAAAGTAGGTGAAACACAAAGTCAAAAGTTGTCATTTCTTCAAATAACCTATTTGCTTCACCTAGATGATCTGGGTTACCATCATCAACAATCCATTCAAGCACACTAATCACGGCTTTAAATAACACAATAATACTAGCCAAAGTATCATAGTTAGAGCTCCAACGTGTATCACAAGGGCGAGTGAGATTAGTTTCTTGGTTTAACCCTCACCCTGTTTGCAAATCACTAATATCAAGAGCTCTCTTAATAGCTTCTTGATGTCCCTCTCTTAATGCATCACGACGTTTACACGATACTCCAATAGTATTAACCAAACTATTACAAGTTGTGAAGAACGTGGAAATATTTTCATTTCCCTTTGCCACGGCAATAAGTGCTAGTTGAAGTTGATGTGCAAAACAATGGACATAATATGCTTGAGGAAAATCTTGCTGAATAATTGTTTTAAGACCATTGAGATGACCCCTCATGTTACTAGCTCCATCATAACCTTGGCCTCTTATATTTTCCATGCTCAAATTTATCTTCTCCATCAAATTTTCAATGGCGTGTCTTAGTGTGCTACTAGTGGTCTCGGATACATATTCAACACCCACAAATCTTTCAATAACTTTCCCTCTTTTGTTCACATAACGCAAAACCACCGCCAATTGCTCTTTAATGGACACATCCCTCGATTCATCAATCAATAGAGAAAAGAATGTACCATCCATATCTTGAGTGATTGCATTAATGACTTCAATTGCACAAGCATTGGCAACATCTTTTTGAATTTCAGGGGAAGTATACTTGAGATTTCCTTTAGCATTTTCAAACACAACGGCTCTAACTTTCTCATCATGATCGGCAAGAAATCGCATCAACTCCAAATAATTACCCTTATTGCTAGACAATGCACTTTCATCATGGCCACGAAAAGCAAGACCTTGTTTCAACAACCATCTAGTGCAATCAACTGCAGCAGTCAATAAAGTGCGATAATCAATAGCTTCTTGCTTTGTTGTTTTGATCACAAGGGTTTCAATGTGTTGCTTCCCATTCATTAAATCTAGACAATGTTGTGTGGCTTTGTTGTGAAGACTTCCAACTTTCCCGGCATGTTCCCGAAGCTTTGATGGTCCCTTTGCCCAATTTCTAAACCCCGTTGAAGTGAAAACATCTTTTCCAAGCGTTCCCGATTGATCAAACTCACTTTTGAAAAGATAACAATGAAAGAAAAATGCCGCATCTTTAGCCTTACTATACTCCAACCAACTAAATTCATTATACCATTTGATCCCAAAACGCCGGTTATCCTTCCCTATCAATATGGTAGGCATTTCTTTCTCATCATTAGGTTGGCAAGGACCCCTTTGTAAATAAGCTCTTCAGATTTCTTCTCGAAAATTCGGCTTATAAGTAATCATGGGAGGTCTAAGTCCGGGGTCTATAGGAAGATTAGCCAAGATTTCATTCAACTCATGGGCCGTACTTGAACTACCCACCGGATTACTTGAAGTTGAAGATTGAGTCTCACTATCCGGATTATCCGAAGAAGATTGTGAACGCAATTTCTTAAAGAATCGTTCCATAACTGTATAATTGAATTATAGAAAAGTCTTAGGAACTAACTAACTATAAGTCTATAACTAATTAGCCATAACACACACAACAATCTATACCAAATTAATTGAAGCATAATCTAAATAGGCAATAAACATATATTATTTGAACCATAAATTATACCAAATAAACATAAATCAAATGTACGCCATAACTCAATTTAACCATAGTCTATTATCTATACCAAACAATTATAATCAATTTAAACATAACTCAATTTAACCCTAATCTAATACATATCAACAATACAAGTATACAACCACAATTCCATTCAAATCATCAATTTAAACAAATACATATCAACAAATCCAACCACAATTCCATTCAAATCATCAATTGAAATTTAGGAAATTTAGGGATTTAAAATTTGTTACTTACTTGAGCTTGAATATTGAAGAAGGGAAGCTTGAAAGAACGGAAGGAAGGTGGCTGTGTGGAAGCAAGCAATGGCGGCGGCGGGGAAGAGAGTTTGTGGTGGTTGGCGTCGGCGCGTCGCAGCTGCTGCTGTGCTGGGCTGGGCAGTGGGCGGAATGCTGCTGTTGTGGTCTCTGTCTCTCTTCTCTGTATATAAATGTGGAAGCAGGTCAAGCAGCCAAGAAAAAACGACGTCAAGGGAAAAAAATGACGCCAGCTGCGTTTTGAACTGCACATATCATGTCGCCTTTTCCGCTCGCCTCTGCCGCTCGCCGCTCTTCCAATTCCGGCGGATATGGGGAGCTGAACCAGCACAGATCCGCTCCCAGTCCATTGATTTCCGGCGGACATGGGGAGCGGTTGCTGACCACCGCGCTGTGCTGGCTCCGCCACTGTCGGCGACACAGCTTGTTGATCTGCAGTCGCCGGACCCTCCAAGCGGGGCCAACCCGGCTAATGCAATTATGCAATGGGTAGGTTGAAGCCATCAACAAGCCTAACATCGTAGAAATCTTGTCCACTAGTGACGCTGGCAGAGTTGCTCCTGCGTCATTGCATGAGAGTTGGCCAGATCCAGTCTTCAGTTCCACAACGAAACAGTACTCCTGTGGTATCAATATTCAGTAGAGCATAGAGAACGGCCCCAAATACTCAACTACAAAATTAGGATTCAAACAAGAAATGGTCCACAAGTCTCATAATGGGAATTGAAGAAATTGAGAGAGATGTGCCAGCTTAGGGCTCTATTTATAAGTAGGCCGGTACTTCTCATGTGCTAGCCTAGCTAGTTTTTTTTTTTTTTACACTAAAGAAATATATTAGACGGATGAGCTTCTAAAAACATCTCCAATAAGTTATTTTGGATATATCGACTGAATATTTCACTCCAACCGAATAATCATACATATGTGGATCTAGGTGGATTTGACATAGATACTGTTGACAGTAGTCACAGAGGGGCTACAACAGGCCCACAGACCCGCAGCCAGTATACCCGGGGCAATCCCCGGGCCCGGGACCAGATCACCAGCACCCGGACCCGAGGTCCAGCGGTCTACCTTGCGACCAGGGGCCCGGGGACCGACGGCGCCAGCCGGCCAAAGAGGTCACCAGAGCTGCCCTTTGGTGTGCGAACAGAAGGAAACCAGTCTCACATCGAAGGGTGATGCCAGACCTCACGCCCGACCACCTATATAAGGGCCTCAACTACCCTCATTAATAACTGATCTTTCCTACCGCTTATATACGTGCTTAAGTTATCTATTCATTCCAACTGTACTAACTTAGGCATCGGAGAGGAGAAGACCGGCCAGCCCGGTATTCCCCTTAGTAAGCAGGTTTACAGGAGATCACGCTTGGATTCACCTGTCTCTACTAGGCCTATGGGTTTGTGCAGAAACAATTGGCGCCGTCTGTGGGAAACTTGAAAAAAAAACCACGTAAGCATTACTAATGGCAGAAAGCTCAGAAGCAAGCCAGGAAAGAAACACCGAGGAGCGGCGTGTTGCGCCAGGGCAAGCACTCATCTCCACCCCGGTCGTCGCGCAAGAGCAGCGCGGTGACCAGGGCAACCAGGAAGACGGGAGCTGTGGGAGGCCAACCGGCACGCCGGGACCATACCATGATAGCTCGCGCGGGAAAGGCCCGGTGGAAGGCGACAAGCCAGCGCACCGGGGCTTTTCGCTGACGTTCTCGGACGATCCGAGCGACCTGGAGGAGAGCCCGCTCGGTAACAGTGACCGGGACACCACGTACAGCCCCGACCGACACGATATTGCGGGGGAGATACGGGCGATGGCAGCGGAAGTCGGTCGCCTGCGCAAGGAGGGCGACCGGGATAGAGCCAAATCCAATGCCCGGTATGAGGAAATGGAGGCGGTGAACGCTGCCCTGGTAGCCGCCCTGGAGAGAGGACAGCAGCGCAACGACGCTACGACCAGGGCACAAGCACCCACGCTAGGCCAATCTCAGCGGTTTGAGGCGGGACAGTCATCGGGCGGAAGGCCCAGTGACCCCGAGAGAGCAGAGTCCCCGGCCGGCACGGCCCCGCTAAAGAGCACGCCAACGTCCCGGCAACCACACGCTTCATTCGAGATGAAGTCATGACCCCGACTGCACGGGCATTGCAGATACTCACCGACACTGTGTCGGATCTGAAGGCCCAAATGGAGGCCAACGAGAGAAGGGCGGCGCGGCCGATGGAAGGCGCGCGATTCAACGAGCGCATGGGCCCTTTCTCGCACCGGGTTCTGGAATCAGGGAGGTCTGGTAACCAGAAATCCCTAAAGCTCACGTACTCAGGGTCCGACTGCCCGTAGCAGCATCTGGACAGTTTCCGATCCCAGACGTGCACCAAGGGCTATTCCGATGCAGTATGCTGCAACATTTTCCAGGAAACCCTGTCTGGAGAGGCGCTCAGCTAGTTCTATGAGCTTCCGGCGAACTCCATCGAGGCGTTCGAGCAGCTGGCCGACCGGTTCGTAGGCCGCTTCATCCTCCGGGTCGAGGGAGCCCGGACATCGACCATCCTCTTCAACTGCATGCAGGCCCCCGGCGAGGAGCTGAGGACGTTTGTCAACCGCTGGCAGACGGCGACGGCCGGGGTGCGGAACCTCGACAAGGGTATCGCCGAGATGGCGTTCAAACAAGGGCTCCGACCAGGAAAATTTTCCTACGCCGTACGGGTGGAACTCCCGCAGGGGTATGACGAGCTAATGGCGATGGCCATCATGCATACTCATGCCGACCATGAAACGTACGGGCAGCACCTGCTGAAAAGAAAGCGGGACGAACAGCAGGAAGAGCACCCCCGGGAAGGGCACCCCCCTCCCAGCCAAGAAGACAAGGCCAGCCAGCGGAGCGAGAACCGAGGTGCTCGACCGAGCCGACCCAGCAGAAATTGGGGGTAACGGCAGCAGAGGCCCTATCACGACAAACCCCAGGGCGAGCACAAGCCGGCGCAGTACCGGCAAGAACGCCCCCTGGCAATCATGCCAGCAGAACGTCAAGAGGTCTTCACAACTCTCACCTTTTCATACGAGGACATCTTGCACGAGAACGGGAACATCATTCCCCCACTGCCCAGGAGAAAGTACCCAAAGGGGAAGCTTACCCAGGCGCAAACGGGCAAGTACTGCTCCTATCACGATGAAGCTACTCATCGGACGAACAGCTGCTTCGCCCTCAAGACAGCGGTGGGGGGTTTGATTAGCAACGGCAAGCTCCAGCGGTATATAGGGGAAAGGAGAGCAGATCCCGACCGGGAGCAAGGTCCGGGCTGGTAGGCTCGCCCAAACCTCCAAGCGGTTAGTTTGGCATATCATCGGTTCAACCGCTATAACATCATGAGATATGTATGCCAACTATTTTGAGAAAAATTCCACCGGTTCCACCAGTGTAAGTCTATTTATAGTCAAGGAGTAATACAAACAAAAACCGTTCCAGCGGGTTTACAAAAGAGAGCAAAAGCAAAAATCTTAAGGAGCCGCGCCTCCCCCCTCAGCGGGCATTCCACCAGCTTCTCCAGATGAAGCCGCCGCACCTTCTCCAGCAATTTGAGGCCCGCCTTCCCCTTCCGGTTGCTCCTCTGCCGACTGCTCATGGATATCCTCATCAGCTCCGGCCTTCGGCATTCGGGAGGTATCCAGGTACCCCTTCTCTTCCCACTCCACGTAGGCATCTGCGATACCCGATTCCCTGGCATTCTCCAGGAACTTAAGGAACTGATCGCTCTCATGATATTTGAGAACAACCCGCTCGTAAAGCTCCGGGTCCTCTTCTCCAGCCGCAGCAGCAGCGGCGGCGCGCACAACGGCAGCTCCCACCTGGAGCTCATCCACTTTGGCCTCCAGCTCGGCCCTCTCCTCTTCAGCCAGCTCCTTCTCCTTCTCGAGGCTCCGGACTTGCTCTTCTAGCTTGGCCACCTGCTTCTTGGCCCTATCCTCCAGTCTGCCCTTCTCCCGCTCCAGCCTGGACTTCTCTACTTCCAGGCGCTCTCGGGCTTCTGTTAGAGCGGCCACCTGCCTCTTCAGCTCTGGCAGCTCCTCGCTCGGATCCGGTTGGTACAGATTGTACAGCAACTACACAACAACAGGGAGCCAGTTAGGCAAGCAGCAAAGGTAACGAGTTACGAGTGGTGCCATGGCACCAAGCAATTCTTACCCGGAGAACCGACTCCTTGCACTTTTGGCGGTTCTCCCCCGCCAAGGTTCCGGTGATCCCAGGTCTGTCCAGACCAAGGCCAGCCACGTCTGCCGCCAGCTGCCGGACAAAGGGACTCTCCAGGCTCCCCCTCTGTTCCTCCGCAGGAGCGGGGCTACTCTACTGACCGGCAGAGTTTGGAGCAGCAGCAGCCTTTTCCCCAGCGGAACTCGGCGCACCGCTGATCACCTTGAGCCGTTTGGCCAGGTTCTCACCTGACGACCGGCCGGTCAGCGTCACCAGCGCGGAGAGAGGAACGTCCATGACCCTCCGCCTGTTCTCACCCTGGCAGTCTGGCGAAGAAGATTGTGCGCCTGACCGGGCGACCCTGGTGACGAGCGGGACTGACCCCGGTCGGTACGTGATCCGGCTCACCCCACCAGGAACCTTTGGTGGCCCCCGGTGGTCTTGCCCTTGCCAGGTCCCGCCTTGGGCGCAGCAGGGTGACTCTTCACAAGCCTCAGAATATAGGCGTCGTCCTCAATGTCCATGGCCCTCGGTTCGGCATGAACGGTAAGCCGACCGGACTCCTCGTCCACCGAGGTCTGCGAAACGGCCTCCCCTTTCTCCTTCAGCCTTGAGAGAAGATCTTCACCGTCCATGGATAAGGTGTTGTCGGGTTTGATGACCGCCCGGGAAGATGCACATGCAGGACAAGCAAAAGGTTAGTATTTAAAACTCGGTCAGCAGAAGTGCCACCGCTAAAACTTGCTACGCACCGGGATCTCGCCCGAGACAGCAATACTCCAACACCTCCCGCCGAATGAAGTTGTAGGAGCTCCGTTCAAGATCGTCCCAGCATCCGAGTATAGTAGTGATCCTCTCCCGCTCCAACTCGGATAGTTCGAACGACTGATCGCTAAGGGGCTGGAAGGCACCAGGAACCCGGTACATCTTTCTCCTCTTCTGCCACTTCTCGCCCGCCATCACCACCTTTTTCCTCAAGCTATTATCCACCCAAGAAGGCAGATGAGTGATGAAAGGCTGGAAGCACCGGGCGCTAAAAGTCAGACAACCTCGGGACCCTCGCTTCTTCGAGAAGGATATCCTGTACAGTGCCCGGAACTCGTTCACCGTTGGCATGCTCATCCCGGACAACTCGTACAGGTAGCCGAGGCTCAGCAGCCGCCTCCACTGGTTCCCGGGAAGCTGCGCGGGAGACACTTGCAGAGCACTGAGCGTGTACTGCACGAAATCTGGCAGCAGGAGGGAGAACCCGTGGCGAAATTGGTCTAGGTGCACGGCCAACCCAACCCGCCTCCGGGTTATAGGCTGACGAGTCGCCGAAGCGAGCATCAAGCAATAATAACCCTACAATCGTTAGTAGTATAGAATAAGTAGGGATCCTTCTAGCCGGGGATTAAGGGTACCTGAAATATGAGAATGTTAACACAAATATTCACAAACATATATGCACACAATTGTCACACTTATATATATATATACATATTCACACGAAATCAAGGGGGATTGAGATAGGATCGGCAGCAAAGCTGCCTCTAAATTCCTAGACATGAATTTAAGACATGAAATTAAATCCTAAAGCTACTATTTACAAGGTTGGTCGACATTCTTCCACAAATTACTAACACAAAAGCACTCAAAACACATAGAAAATTAATAAGACAAGACACACGGCAAGAGTACACAATATCCTAGATCCGACTTAGTTCCAATTCTAATTAGAGCCTCAACGGTCATCTAATCACTAGACTTACTTACGTATTTTAGAAAACACTCAACGTCGAATCCTAAAATTATACTAATCATGTTTGAAAACACTCAACGTCGAAAACAAACACAAAGAGTAATTGAGCACAAAAGTCTTTTAATTGGAAACATATCAATCAAGCAAGGCGTCACCACTTCTTGTTAACATGCATAGTCGTTTAAACCTCTCTAGTCCTATTTATTTGACGGATACAAGACCAATACTCAAATTAAACACACCGCGAATATGCTAAGTACCAATCTTTGAGGCACACGGATTTAAAGACTAAACCAAGAACAAACTACTAGAATCAAAGTGAACATGCTTGCCGAATCCTATTCTATCTCTTTACATCATATTTTCCTTACTTTTTAACATGCAATTAGTATTCTTACATCCAAATACCACTTAAAGACAAAGAAAACAAATTGAACATACAAATCATAAAACCAAATTTCACTCCAAACAATACATAGACATAAAGTTTGAAACCAAGAATTCATGCTAACTTCATAGACAAAGTTTAACATAACTACATAAAAATAACAAAACCGAGAGAGGGGAGTGGATCACACTTTTGTAGACACCTTGATGACTTCGACTCGTGTGGATCCGGCGGATGGTGGAGAAGATGGCTGCTCGGCAATGGTGTAGTGTCGGCAGGATTTTTAGGGTGAGGTGGTGGTGGTGTCGGCTAGGGTTTTTATGTAGGACTCTTGGGAAATTAAGGTAGAGCTTTGGCTAGATTTTTGCTTTGGAATGTGACAAGTTTTTCTGTAGGAAAACATGGCTATTTATAGAGGCAAATTCGGCAGAAACCCTAGGTAGCAAACCTAGTCCAAATCGGCAAAGGCAATCCTTGTGCAACAAGGATTTGGTTCCTTCCTTTCTTGGTTTTTCTAGGAGACTTCTTTTTCTGACTTTCTTCCTTGGATTGGGCTGCATATCTTCATGGACTTCTTGTGTAGGCTTGACAACTCCATTTGGTGAGCTTGATCCATGGAAAAATGCCCCAAACCCGCATGAACACAAGACCGGCAGCAACTCGGCTGGAATGACCTTGCTCCAGTAAATCCGGCATATCTCCCTTCTCGGAGCTCCAATTGATGCGATTCCAAGTCTCAGATAAACTAGACACATATAGCCATCTTCCCATAAAATATCTCGATCAAATTCCTTGTGAATCGTCGGGAATGATTTTTCGAAGTTGGATCAAAGTCCCAGGAAAATCCTGGAAGTCCCTGGATTGGTTCGCTCGAACTGCTGTTTTGCAGCCATCTTTTGGGTGACTTCCCGAACTCCGATTGATCTGAAATTTTAACACAACATTCCGCAGTATATGAATATTAAGCACACCAAATTTCAAAGAATTCGGACAAGGATAGATCATATTTTTACTCGTCACAAAATCGCGAAAAAGACATATTTTGTACTATTTTCCAGATTTCTCATACTTAGTCATTTTTCGGATTCTAAAGTATTTTTCGCCAAACTCTACCAAATTAACACTAAACTATATTATGACTCTATCTTAGACAAATAAGGGTTAAACAAAGCATAAATGAGGGCATAAGCATATAATATCGTCGCACATTGTGCTCCTATCACAGGCCGACTCTCCGGGATTCAGCGGCCGTAACGCCACCTCATCGGGGATACTCCACGTCTCCCGGAAGGCAGTAATCTCTCCGGGGTTCATACTACCCTCCGGCTCATCACACACCACGGCCTCTTCCCCACTCCCGATGGTGTAGTTCACGGGCGGAGTGCCAGAAAGGCGCACCCCGTGCGGGATTTCCTCAGATCTAGAGGACCCGGAAGACGAAACCCCGCCCCGGGAGCTGTCAGCGGCTTCAGACTCCGGGGATTCCGAACCGAGCCAATCCTCCAGTCTCTCCTCATCGTCCACCACGGGACGCCTGTCGGCCGATTCGGAAGCCCCATCAGATCTTGCAGACGCCCCATACACACTTGAGCACAATTTCATCTTGGGAACTTGGGGGACTCGTTCTGATATGGCAGAACGCACTACTACAAAAAACTCCATACACAACACAAATCAGACAACACTTTGAAAGTTACATGTTGTGTGAATGACTGAACTGTTTCACACAACCTAAAGTGAATAATTTGTGTTGTATGATGGTACACATTTTCCATATTCTGAAAAACATTTTTCCAGATTTTGTCACACAACTCTGACATATATTTTCTGTTGTATGATTAATGAAAATCTTGGCGGCAGAACTCCCTCCAACATTGAAACTCAAATTTGGGCAAGGTCTAGATTGACAGACAACAAAGTTATTGTTTTGTGTTGTGTGATAATGTCACATCCTGCATTAGGTGTCACCAAGTGCAAAGTGACAAATACTTGTACAACAGAATTTCGTAGTTTTGTTGTATGACTTGTTTTGCTTGCCATTCCCCACATTCATTTTGGCTCCAATGGCTTGGGGTAGCATTTCTCAAAGCGGGAAATTTGCCTCCATCGTTTTTTGGTTTTGAAAACATACATGTGTTACAATTCTCACAACAATTGTTTTTTATTCTGTTGTGCAATTGTTTTTAAGCTTCTACAAGAACACACCTATGGAATACTTTGTGTAAAAAAAAAAGAAATTGGTACAATAGTTTAAAAGTTTTTAGTTGTATGAAGGTTAAACCTAAGGTCATGTTAAACTTGCCAAATTTTTGATTGGCGGCAGATTTCCGTCTTTTACCAAAACATTTGAGCCAAATGATACATTTTATTTTGGTTGGCCTCAGCTCTCAGTCTCTCCGTCTCTCCCCATCACCCTAAACTCTCTGAAACCGGCCCGCTCCTCCTCTCTCTCTCAGTCTCTCCCCACTCTCTCTCCCAAATTCTCCAAATTGGAAACCCTAATATCCCAATAGTTTTCAAACCCAGCCGGCTCATTCCAAAGTCTTCCCAGCTCTCTCTGCGCCTCTCTCTCTCTCTCTCGCGCTCGCACTGTAATCCGGTTCAATGGCTCCTTCACTGTTTCTTTTCGTCATTCTTCTCTGACTAAACTAACTAACCGGTTCATGTTTTGAATTTCAGGCACCGAAGAAGGAGAAGGCACCGCCGCCGTCGTCGAAGCCGGCCAAGTCCGGCGGAGGAAAGCAGAAGAAGAAGAAGAAGTGGAGCAAAGGCAAGCAGAAGGTCAACAACATGGTGCTCTTCAATGCACTGGTAATTTTCCCTTGGGCTTCTGCTGATTCTGCTTTAGGGTTTTAGAATTGGAACTATGAATTTGGGGGTTCCGATCCTGCAGTTCAATTCCATCTTGGAATTTGATTTGTTACTTGCGTTTTTGATATATTTGTTTTGCTAATTTTCTTCAGTCTGAAATGGGTTTCTGCTAACTCTGATGAGAGGTTTAGAGTTTGAAACTTTCAAATCGGGGGGAGGAAGCCTAGATTACAGATCTTGTGAACCAGATGCCTATTGTCAATAGCTTAATTAGCAATTACACTACAAGTTGACAACTAGAATGAACTGTACTCTATTCTTACTTTGTCTATTTCTCATGGATTTTTTCTGATGTACTTCATTTTGATGAACACTTCATGTTGTTGTTGGTAGTTGTTTAAGTGTTGATGCTGTGGTGGGGGTCTGTGATTTTGAGGGGTGAGAGCCGTTGGTTGTGGTGGTGGTGAATCATTTGGTGCGGCAGAAAAAGGTGGTGTGTGAAGGGAGCTCTGGTCATTGGTGTGACAAGGGTGTAGTTGGTTTGTGAATGGGGTTTGGGGCATAGCTATGCCAAGGGTGTTGAAGTTGGATGGGAAAGAACACTGTCGAAAGAGATATCTGAGGATGGGTTCTTCGTTTGGGACTGTGTGGTTTGGGTTGTTGCTTATGGTTAGGCCTTGGATGTGAGTACTTTGCAGTGCTGCAATCTTCAAACGTGTTTTGGTGTGCGTTGCTCTATCTATGACATAGATGGATGGAACAGTTTCTTGTACTGGCGTATTGACAAAATGGATTGTGTTGATTTGTTATCCTTGCTCATGCTTCTGTGCTCTGTAGGTACCAGCTTGGATTTTAGTACATAGATGCTTAATTATGCATTTCCTTTATGTGGATTGCATTTATTCTTGCAGGAGATAGTTTCAATATACCCTGTTCTATCACCACCAAATCTGACTCCGGCGCAATCCAATCGAGTTTGCAATGCTCTTGTTCTTCTTAAGGTCACATTCTTTCCTGTTGCTACTTGCAAGTTCTTATTTTCTGTTTTTTTTTTTTTTGTTAATCTCCTATTAACTGTTACATTATAATTGTTACTTCAGACTTGCTTTTTTTTTCTTTCTTTTTTTTTCATTTGCATTCATTGCAATGAGACCATTGAGATGCTCATTCTGACTCACAATGATAATTATAAGGATGAGCTTCGTCTTTAACTGGAGCAAATTAATGCAATTTAGGAAGTCCACATATAAACTAATTGGAATCAAACAACAGTTATTATGATCTTTTGGTTATATAGATGATCTGCTAGTAGTGTTATTTTCCTGGCAACGGCCACTGGGCAGTCAGACTTTAAAGATCACTTTTGCTTTTGTCTTTTACTATTCATGACTTCTTGTGACTAACAATGCTCTTGTCAAATCTTCAATTTGCTACCAGTGTGTGGCTTCCCACCCAGATACAAGGATGCTGTTCCTCAATGGTAAGTTGGCCTTTGATCTGTTTCAAGTTGTCTTCCTTGTCACGTGGTGGAATATGTATGGCAATCAAAAGTGTATTATTTTCCCTATGACATTTTCATTTTGTGAAATTTAAGAGTGGATTATTTCCCTACCTTCATGAACTTCCTCTTTCATTAAATTTTCAGCCTACCAAAATAAGCTTGTATATAATGAACATTTTGATTTATTTCTTTATGAAGCATGAATAGAGATATATTATGAAGCACATATTAGGGAATATCTGCACATAGTATGTAGGTACTCAATCACCGGATGTCTCCCAATATTTTAGTTAAAATCAAATACATCCCTTTTTCGTCAGTGCATACAGTCTCCCCTTTTTATAGGTGCTTAAATATTCATTTTTGTGATATGCAGTGATATGTATTATGCTTTTTATTGAAAAATCTTTCTCCTTTTGCTTGTTGATGAAAAGGAAAACTTCTGGCTAGAAGCTTATTGCAGATGCTTGTACACGAATTACATTTATACAACTAACATATTCCTACTATACAATATCTCTGTTGCAGCTCATATACCTTTATATTTGTATCCATTCCTGAATACAAGGAGCAAGTCAAGACCATTTGAGTACTTGAGGCTTACCAGTTTAGGTGTCATTGGTGCCTTAGTCAAGGTACTTTTTTATTGGATAACTTCTTCCTTGGTTCCTTAAATTAAACTTTCACCCGGTTTTGGGAATTGATTTTGCATACTGGCTGGCTGCTTAAGTCTTTTGAAAATGCACGTAACTAGTACTTCTGTAATCTTCTGGTTAATTTTTTATTAAGACAAGTCTTCTGTCCCTCCCTCTTGCATGGAGGAATGCAGAGACATAGAAAATGGATAATGAATATAGTATTCTGCACTTGTTACTTTGTTTTTTTTTTTTTTCAAGAAGCCTCTTATGACTAAGAGAGCTATATATCAGAGGTATACTATTTCCCTAGTCCTATGATATATAGCTCTCTTAGTCATGTTTGAAAATCATGACTAAGAGAGCTATATATCAGAGGTATACTAATAGTATAAGTAAAAATTAGAACATTAGAATTAGAAGTGCAATAATTGTATGTACATTTGATCATTTGAAAGTACTTGTCTTTTCCTAAGGTTGGTGGCTGCTGTATAATGAAGATCACTGCATTTTATTGCGATGCTTATTGGTTTTTGCTTCTGTTATTTCTGTAATGAGAAATGCTGCTGAGACACTTGCACCAGTTACACTTGAACTTGGTGGAAAAGATTCATTTATTGTCTGTGAAGATGCAGATGTGGAACATGTATGTATTTTTTCTACCTTTAATGGTATTTATAATGTCTACCAAGCTTGGATATTAAAGTGGCCAATCAACTTGTCTTCACTATGATTTCTTGTTTGTGGAATTCTGCTGTTTCAGGATCACAACTTGCAATTAATCTAGCAGTCTGCTTCGGTAGCTGGGTAACTCCATCCTCGATCTCTTACTTGATGAGTGCAATTATCTTAAAGATTTTGTCCTGGGAAATGAATCAAATGATAGAACTGATGTGGTTTAAAGTTGGCTAATGCTTGGATATTGATTCAGGATTTCAAGGAATGCTGAGCATTGTCCTCTGATATATTGATTCAGCAGGTCAGGAGCTACAACGATCTAATGTAATTTTGTCTCTATTTTTCTGTTCTATTGGTTAGTATATGATTGTATACTCTCTTACTAATATATATATCTATATTTTGAAGTACAAACCGATGAAGAAATTGTAGCTGTTATTGCCCGGGAGATAAGCCATTGGAACCTTAATCAAGAAGCTATTTCAGAGCTTGCACAAAGGCAAAGCTTGACTTCAGTTAAAGAAATGGATACTAATGAAGTTTGATTCATGGCATGG
Source organism: Potentilla sterilis (assembly GCA_963682095.1). NCBI lineage: Eukaryota > Viridiplantae > Streptophyta > Magnoliopsida > Rosales > Rosaceae > Potentilla > Potentilla sterilis. The sequence continues at coordinate 42,711,903 of OY821759.1, forward strand.
ATCTAGATAGCAGGTATGATTGTTTTTTTATTAATGTGTGTGTAGCTGTTATGAATGTTAATGTACTTGAATGATATGATTCAAGTGTGGTTTTATGTGGTAATATAAAGCATTATTTTTAGAAAAATATTTCAGGTTTGCATTGCATAATGAACAGACAACAATTGACTACCAATTAAAGTTCAGACAACTTAAAACTGCTCACACAAATGGTTGATAAAAAGAATCTGTTGTATGAAACCAAATGTTCAAATATGTTTTCTAAGTCATACAACTCAATAAATATGAAACGAAATCAGTTGTCTGAATAAGACAACTAAATAAGTAGGAAATGAAATCTATTGTGCGAATGAGACAACTGAATAAAATTGCAATATTCTGTTGTATGTTTAAAACTCACACAACATAAAAGTATGTATATTCTGTTGTATGAACTAGATATGTCAGTGCAGCGAATGCCAAGCCAGCCATGGCATGTCATATAAGTTGTACAACAGAAATTAAAAGTGACTTGTCGGACGTTTCATCACACAAGCTTGAGATATACAACGGTTTTTCCGAACTCACACAACGGTGATTCACCGTTGTGTATTGAGTTTTTTGTAGTAGTGACGCCCGGTCGAGATCCCATGCACTCTCCGACTCGTTCCGATATGGCAGAACGCCCGGTTGAGATCCCATGAACTTTCATTTTGGGGACTTGGGGGACTCGTTTCGATATGGCAGAACGCCCGGTCGAGATCCCATACACATATCTATTGCATGGCGGATTTCAACGCCTCATTATCATCCCATGCACATATCTATTGCATGGCGGATTTCAACGCCCCATTATCATCCCATGCACTACCTGGGTTTCACCCCGCTCCACGCTCATGGCACGACAACACTTGAGTACAATACCACTTGTATTGCAAACATACTCATAACTGTCGCACATCATCATTAACAGGTACTCACCACGCCTCCTCTGACCGAACACCCGGTCACGCCTAATCTTCAATACGGACTTGGGGGACTGGGCACCGTTGGGTTGGTAACCCTGCGGGTCTGCGGGACAAGAGCAAGACAGATTAAGTCCCCATTCAAGATTGCACTTGACCGGGAACTTGTTGACACAGGCCCACAGACCAGTAGCCAGTGTACCCAGGGCCGACCCCGGGCCCGGGACCAGATCACCAGCATCCGGACCCGGGGTCCAGCGGTCTACCTTGCGACCAGGGGCCCGGGAACCGACGGCGCTAGCCGGCCAAAGAGGTCACTAGAGCTGCCCTTTGGTGTGCGAACAGAAGGAAACCAGTCCCACATCGAAGGGTGATGCCAGACCTCACGCCCGGCCACCTATATAAGGGCCTCAACTACCCTCATTAATAGGTAACTGATCTTTCCTACCGCTTATATACGTGCTTAAGTTATCTATTCATTCCAACTGTACTAACTCAGGCATCGGAGAGGAGAAGACCGGCCCGCCCGGTATTCCCCTTAGTAAGCAGGTTTACAGGAGATCACGCTTGGATTCACCTGTCTCTACCAGGCCTACAGGTTTGTGCAGAAACAGATACTCTATTGTCAAATTTGACAGAAGAAAGAGCTCATTTCTTTTATTTTCTATTGTCTCCCTCTCCTCTCTCTTTCCTTCACTTCTCTGTCTCATTCCCATCTTTCTTACACAAATGATAAAAGTAATATAATAATATATTTTTTAACACTTCAGATGGAGTGGATGTTTGTCAATTTTGACATTGTCACCTCATACGTCAAAATATGGCTAGGTGTTTGGGCCCGAAGGACCAAAAGTCCGGCCTGAAAACCCGGAAAAAAAAAATCCGAAACGGGCCGAGCTTTAAAATTTTTAGGACCGGCCCAAAAAGAGTGATGTCGGTCCGAAATCAGATTCTAAAAATTTTAAGACCGAAAACCCAGCCCGGTCTGAGTAATTGTAAACCCAGCCCGGCCCGGTCCCAAAAAAAATTGTAAATCCCTAAATTCTAATTCGATTTGAGCCCTTCCAGTCTTCCACATTTCCCACTGATTCCAGATTTCCAGCCTTCAGCAAGTCCAGCCGACCAGCCTCCAGCCCCATCGATCGATTGATTCGATTCTTGAATCTTGACGCCGAACGCCCTGAGGCCTGAGCAGCCGTGATACTAGCCCAGGCGAGGCCACCATCGAGCCCCATCGAGCTCCCACCATCGGACAGCGACAGTCCCACCAGCCGAGGACACCACTTCGTCTCCGACTTAGTCCACCCATCTCAGACTCTCAATCGGTCCATCTCTACATTCTCTAATCTGCAGTTCTGCACTCGTGTAAGTTTTTGTTTAGTTTTTTATCTCAGTTTTTGTTTTTTAATTTGAGTTTCTAATATGAAATTATGAATGTAATTTTGCTGGCATTGGATATTTGGAATTTGGATTTTGATTTGTGTTCTTGAATATTTGGATTTTGCTGGCATTGGATATTTGGGTTTTGGGATTTAATTTCAGTTTCTAATTGATGCTCTCTGGAGTCTCTACACTTCTAGTTCTGCAATCTGCAGACTCTGCACTCTACCATAGAATTGTTCCTGTCTTCCTGATAACTATGAAGGTCCTCGAAAGGGAGGGGGGGGGGGGGGGGGTGAATAGGACAACTTGCAACTTTTTCGTTTCGAATTGTCTTGAAGATTAGTAATAGAGTTTACTAACTTGAACAACAAACGTACGATTATTAAAATGTAAAGTTGCATGAATAGTAATCAACACAAGGATTTTTTTTTTTATTCGCAGAAACCTTACTATTAAGGAGAAAAACTGCGTGCTCCCAATTCTTAGGGAGCAAAGCTTTTTCATTATGACACAACACACTCTTTACAAGTAAGTAGCAACACAGGGATAGCAAACTACGTTTGTATCCAATTTCAGACTATCCTAATCTCTCAAGCTGTTCTATCTCGCTCATCTCATAAGTGTTTGTTCACTAGTAAGCTAGAGAAGTTCCAACTCCAGATCTCAATTACAGCCAACTGAATCTATAAAGGACACTTCATGAAAACATTGCATCAATCATCAACACTTCATGGTATGCAATATGTAATATAAAACATTTGCCTCCTTTATATAGGCAAACAAGAAGGCCTCAAAGGAACATAGAGTTTAAGACAAACCTAGTAGCATCTACTAGACTAAGACCTCTCAAATAAATGCAACATGACAGAAACTCAGTTTAAGACAGAAGATATCTTCCAAACAGTTCAAAAATATCAACAAGTGGGAAGTTGCATTTAATTGCATTCAATGAGATGTAATAAGCATTTAATGAAGCTAGATATTTTCATCTAAGAGACAAAAGAGATCTAGAAAAACTTCTTACATCAAAAGCAGAAGATCTTTACCCAATGAATGACTAAGTAAAAATCTTCTGATTTATGAATATATTAAGCAGTACAGAAGATTTATGATGGCAGACAAAAGTCCTATCCTAAATGAAAACTCATGATATGCATATGTATGAACTATATATGAGTGTGACTGGGCATTTGTACTTTAACATGGGCTTTTCCTGTATTGGGTCTTTAGTGTCCATCTATCTAGGCTTTTTGTTTCAAATAAAGATTGCTAATATTCTCATACTAACAAACTGATTCTTGTCAAGCTGAAGAGTTATCAAATAGATGAAGTTGTTCGAGGACATACCAGCTTCCCCGTGTCCTTTGGAATCTCTCCAGAGAGATCATTTGCAGATGCTTCTTTTTGGCCTGAAAAAGCCCGGCTTGGGCCGGTCTTTATTTTTAAAAAGCTCGGTCTGGCTAAGTCCAAAGGAGTCGGGTTTTGGGTTGGATTTTACTATTTTTAAGCTCAACCCGGCCCGCGCCCAGTTTTACGTCAAAATTCAAATTTGATAAAATATTTTAGGACAAACTACTGGTCACTCCTCCAACTTTCACTTACTTGACAGTTTAGTCCTTAAGGTTTCAATTTCAACAGATCACTCCTCCAACTTTCACTGACTCGACAGTTTAGTCTTTCAGGTTTCAATTTCAACAGATCACTCCTCCAACTTTCACTAACTCGACAGTTTAGTCCTTAAGGTTTCAATTTCAAAATATGTAGTTGGAGGAGTGATCTGTTAAAATTGAAGTTGTAGGATGAGTGATCTGTTGAAATTGAAACTTTAAGGACTAAACTGTCGAGTTAGTGAAAGTTGGAAGAGTGATCTGTTGAAATTGAAACCTTACGGACTAAACTGTCGAGTCAGTGAAAGTTGGAGGAGTGACCAGTATTTTGTTCAATATTTTAACATCTCCGATGGAAATGCTCTAAAGCATCTCAATTGTACAATGTCAAATAAAAGGGTATTAATGGGCCGGCCCAGCTAGTCACTACAACTAAATATATAGGATACAGCCATCTGTTATGGTTCCATCTAATTAGAGAAACAAAGAAAAAACAACTCCACCCTTGTTTAAGACTCTTGGCTTCTACGAATGCACATGCATGCGTATCATTTTTATTACTTAAATTCTTCTCTAATCATTTAATTGATAATGACTATGTTTGATTACGACTCTTCCTAATCTAATTAAAAGTAACAAAATAATTTTTTTTGACAATCCATTTTCATGATGCACTCATAACATTGGCCATGTTTGTTTCATGGAATCATTGGGAAAGTTTTATGATTACATTCCTTTGTTTCATGATTACCCTTTGTTTGGGAGCCAAAGGAAAAAAGATGGAAAAAAAAAATGGTTCCCAGCGCATTGGAAAATTGGTGGGAAAGTGGTTCCATCCACACACCTTATGGAATCACTTTCCCTTCCATTTTCATGCAATTGTTACAAACTTTTGGACCAAACTAGCCTTGCAATTATTAGTTTTATGAGAGTATCATTGGAAAAGTTTATATGAATTTTGTTTGCATTCCTTGGTCTTTTCAAACACAAAAAAAGAAATTTATGGGAATTGAAATTTCTCATACCCATGGAAATAGCGAAGAATTCATTTCTGCTATCTTCTATTCCGTGAACCAAACAAGACGAGAACTGTGCGTACATTTTCAGCGAAAAGTTTCACGACGATTGAGTTTACAATGACTCAATCTCATTATTCATTAAGATGGCAATTCCAGGAAGAACATGGTAGATAATGGACCCTACTCTTGTCGCCACGGTACAAGTGAGCTCCTGCAGCAGCAGAGTTTAGAGATCATAACAATGAAATCGAACCTAAAGAGGAGGAAACTAGAGATTATGAGAAGAGTTAATTTCAGTTTACCTACTTGAACTTTGGTTGAATCATCACTTCAGTCCATATACTTTTGATTTCATCAGCTACACCCCTGTACTTTCTAAATTAATCAACTGATACCAATTTTGTAAATTCCGTCCAAACGATCTATCAATACCAAAGACTTTTTGTATACTTTCCCTACATTGATGCACCATTACCATATTACGATTATAAACAAGGCTAAACAAATCATATAATCAAGTTGAACAATAGAAAACAAACAAAAACAAATCATATATGGTGATTTCTTTTTGTTTTACCATATATGATTTGTTTTTGTTTGTTTTCTATTGTTCAACTTGATTATATGATTTGTTTAGCCTTGTTTATAATCATAATATGGTAACAGTGCATTAATGTATGGAAATTGTACCAATAAGCTTTTTGTATTGATAGATTGTTTGGACGAAATTATGAAATTGCTATCAGTTGATTAATTTAGGGAAGTACAGGGGTGTAGCTGATGAAATCAAAAGTATAGGGACTGAAGTGATGATTGAACCAAAATTCAAGTAGGTAAACTGAAATTAATTCTTATGAGAACCAAAGCAAGATAGGTGCACATGTGTGACTGGCGTTCCGAGGAATCACCGAATAATAGAATGTGTATTAAGGACGTCGTCAGGGACCTCCACCGTGTACAAAATGCTTTCAATGTCGTTGAGATCAGTCAAGCGAGGCCCGGAAGAAGCTGAACAATAGTTTGTGCAAGTTTTACTTATCATTCATAATTTTTAATGAGAGTTGCTGCAGGCAAATATAAAACTAGTCACATTTTAGCAGATTGTTGTTTTGATTACTGTTTCCTTCTCTACAAGAGCCGAGGAATGAATAATGTTAGCGTCATCACAATTTTATTAAGTTTACTATTACGAGTTGTTCGTGGTTTGCCCCAAACAATGTGACAACCATACATTCATATGAAAGTCATAAACTTTAACTATTCACATTGGCTCGTGTATTTACACGCCATGCGATGAGTTTGTTATGTAGACGTTATTGTGAAAACTGTAAACTGTAAGTTTCAATTGTACGAAGAGTAAAACTGTAACTTTCAGTTGTGTAAAAAAAAAACAGAGCAATTCCAACATCCTCACACAAGTCACTTGTTCTTTTATAATTGGAAAATTCATCCCAATGCTACTTTACGTTTGCAATCTTAGATTGCGTTTGGGGGAGCTTAAAGCACCCGCACCGGGGAGCAACCGGGCGAGCAAGAGTTCGAGCAAGAGGTAGGGCCAGCCAAGGTGCTCGAGCAAGATGGAAAACAGCACGCACCGGGGTCGAAAATGGAGGGCAACTGCTCGAGTAGTCCACGAGTCAACGTGCTCCACCATTCGCTCGAGCAAAATTTACTCGGGCGTTTGCTCGAGCACGAGGTGGGGCCGGGGCTTCTGTTTGTTTGGCTTTTTGGACGTTGGAGAGACACAACAGATCGTGGACGACGCTATCGAGCACTAGCACGAACCGGAGGTGAAGCCGAGCGCCGGCCTCGAAGGTGGCGGCCGCTCCCGAGCGTTGCCGCACCTCCCACATCAAGCAAATGCGCCTGAGACCGGTCCCAAATGAAAGAGGGCGTCGAGCCCATTATTTTGGTGGGTGGCACGTCGGCTGGAGTGGCCGGACGGCGGCGAACAGAAGCCGGGAAGTTACGGGTCGAAAACGGCGGGAAATGCAGGAGGAAGATGATGAACAGTTGAAATTTCAAAACAACCAATGACAGGCTGCCACGTGGCAGTCTGACAGGTAAAAAAAAAAGGCAACGGGCAAATCAATCTGGGCCTTCCATTTGAATCCGAAATTTTGATCCAACAGTCAGAATTCAAAGGCAACGGCTACAATTTGATCAGAACGGAAATATTCTCAAAAAATAGTAAAAAAATCCCAAAAATTTCAAAACTCTCCCAAAAATTTTCCTATAAATACTACCTCAATTTTTAATCAACTCACACCAATTTGTGCACAACAAATTTCACATCTTCCTCTATCTCCTCTCTCATTTCGTTTAGCATTTTTTCTCAAAACAATGGGTTCCCATTGGCTTCCTTCCGAAGATTTACAAATGTGCATCTCTTTTGTCCGTCATAGCGTTGATGAATATGACGGTAACAAACAAAAGAGGGACAAATTGTGGGAGACAATTTTTGCCGATTATATGGAAAATTGGAAGCTAGCACCCGGTGAGAAACTTCCAAAGGAGCCGAGGACCCGAATCGCCGTCGCTTCGCACTACAACAAGTTCAAACTACTCTTGCAAAAATGGGGAGAATGTTTGGCGGGTGCACATCAACGTATAGCTAGCGGCACTTCGTTAATGGACCTAGTAAGTTTACATTCTTTTAAATTATATATCTAATTAAATTATGTGATTTATGTATTTAATTGGTTTAAATATGTAGCATTGTTTACATTATTTCTTTTTACTATATCTAATTTAGTTAAATTTAAATTGTATCTAATTTGTTTAAATATGTAGCATTGTTTACATTATTTTTTTTAATATATCTAATTTGGTTAAATTCAAATTGTATCTAATTTGTTGGAATTATGTAATTAAATATGAACCTAATATACGTTTTTATTAGGAACGACAAGCTCAATCATGTTACTATAATGCCAAGAAGAAAAAGTTTACACATTTTGAATGTTGGGAAGTGGTTAAGGATCATCCATCTTTCGCTCCCGTCCTACCCACTACTCCATCTCCATATGCAAGTACTTACGATGCTACTCCTTCCGCAACCGAATCAGCTCCAGCCATTAATTTGGATGATGACCAATTGAATGAGACACCTCAAAGCAACACGGCCGCTGTCTCGAGTTCGCCTAGACCAATGGGAACCAAGGCGGCAAAGGAAGCAAGGCGCCTAAAGAAACATGGTAAGACTCCTATTGAGCAACGAGTTGAAGTTTTGCATACTATTGCAAGTGACCAAGCATCATGGCATACCAAGAGGCTAGCGCAAAATGAGGCCGAGCTTAACTATTACGCGGAGTACATAGAGATTCAAAAGCGGAAGGAAGCAAGGGCGGAAGAAGAGTTACAATTGAAGAAACAAGAGAATGACACAAGGATCATGACAATGAATTTGGAGGCTATGACCCCAATCTCAAAAAAGTATTTTACCAAGAGGAAACTAGAAATCCTTAATGAAGGAGGAGCTAGTGAAGATCAACCTACCGATGAAACATATTCGGATTGTTATCACCCGGGTCGTGTGTTATTTCCATGATAGTTATAGTATTGTACTAAATTTAAATTTCATGTAATTTAAATTTCATGTAATTTCAATTTCAATGTAATTTCAATTTCATGTAATTTCAATTTTCAATGCAATTTCAATTTCAAGAAAAATTGGTGGTTAATCTATCCGGTAAAAAAAATTTAATCATTTCACAACAAGACAAAACTGAGTTGCTCAAGCAAATTGTTAATGGGTGTGTGAAAAAATCGATTTGGTGGAGCAAAATTTGATTTCCATTTGCTTGAAGCAAAATTTGCTTCTGGGCCCACCAGGTGCTTGAGCAAGACCAAAACATGGGTGCGGATGCTCTTATAAGCTCCTCTGCTTATAAACACGGAAGAGTTTTCTGTTTGGTAATACATTTCTTTAGTAATTTTTTTAAAAAGTAAAGGATCATTTTCAATTAAAAATGAGAAGCTGCTCCTACCCACCTTATACTTATAAGTATAAGTCAACTTTTACTTAAAAGCCCAACTGCATCAAGCACACCCTTAAAAACATTGGTACCTCACTTTTATCAAACTTCACATCGGTATTTCATGTTTGGATCCCGACCTAATTTCGGTACTTTTGGCCGTTGGTTATATTATGGAGACATTAAAAACTCAAATATATATGGGTATTTTAGGTGATTACATTACAGAAATTAACCTAAACCTAATCCCCCGCCCCCAATTTCTTTTTCTTCACTCGTACTCTTATCTCTTTGTGTCTATCTCTTTCACTCGTCTTTTGCCTATGAAGAACATAGATGCAAACTCAGCCAATGCCTTCTTGACCTGCCAAAAAAAACATTAAACTAAAAACCTAGAATGAGACATTGAAGCAATTTTAGCATCAGAAATTGCAGTGGGAATGACTAATTAGCATGACAGTCTCATATATTTACTATATAACATTCGGCCTAGGGGTTGGTACTGTTCCTAAGAACAGTCCCATTATTGCCCCAGTTTGTGAGATGATTTACGTGGATGCCACTGGTGAGACACATCATTTATTATATATTATTGGGTGATGCTCGGCTGCCCTCTGTCTGTCTCCATGGCTTCTTTTGCGACTGACTAGAGACGGGGGAGAGAAAAGGTTTTGTGAAACCAAATTTTGGGTTGCTCATCTGATCAAGTTGTGAAGGAAATCGTGGAGTCACCTCTTTGAACTCGGGTCTCTCTCTCTCTCCTCTTCTACCCAAATTGAAATCCAAGTAGTGCCATCAGACGAAGATCATCAAAGGGCTGATGAGGTGGCATTCTCCCGCTTCCGACTCCGAGTTTCCATAAAGGTACCCACCTTCGGAACTTGAGTTTCGCCTTCAATTATTCATTCTTCAAACCTATTTGATGAAAATTGGGAGATTCGATTGAATTTAGGGTTAATAGCATGTATACAAACTGTTTCTCTTTGTTGAAATCATTGGGTTTTGATTTCCGTGAATTTGAACTGATAATGAATGGGTGAGTAGAAATGGGAAATTTGATCTTCATAACTCCATTCTAATTATATTTGGCTATTTCCCTATGATAGTTGGAGGAGGACCAGCTGTAGCCGGAGTCGGAGAATCTGATGACAACAGTTACAAAAGAATACGCTGTCATATCGTGGACAAACAAGTATTCGAACAAATTCGCTACTGAATATATATGCTTTTGTCCTCAACATGGATTCTCTTTATATGTTCTTCTATCATTAGAGATTACATATTCACATACACTTCTTTTTTGGTATAGAAAGCAAAAAAGTAAGAGGTATTTGCTGGATTGTTTCATTTGTTTGGAAAAAATTCCTACAAAGTACTGTAAAATATCATATGTAATTGATATTAGATTTGGGTAACAGGGTCATTTTCTTCGATTAGAGAAAATTGTACAGAGTTCAATTCATTCTCATGGTAATAGTTTTCCTGTAACATGGCATTCTCCACTGTTGAAAAACTTCAAGTTTTACATCCTGCATTCATTTTACCTTACGGTGGTTGCATTCCGGTCACTTTTGTTTGTAATAACGGACTCTACTGAGCTGGTCTTAACAATCTTTCCTATTCACTTAAATGCAATGATCACTCTCTTTTTGGTTCTCTCTTGATTTGTATATTTTAAATCAATTTGAAGAGAAACAAAATTGTCATATTGTAAACTCCCATTTGTTTTGTGAATATTTAGTAAACAGAGTGAAAATAGAATGATGGCTAGAAGAGTAAGGAGCAGCATGAAACATAAGCAGTGGCGCAAGGTTTAATGGTAATATTTTCTTCTCTTTTTTCTCCTTCTCTGCCCACGATTTTCACAAATGAATCCTATAAAAAAAAGCAGAATAATATTTAATGCCAATGTCTTTGTTTGGCATGACATTTACTTTTGAGCATGAACATGTCAAAATCTCATGCACCCAATTTATTTTCCAGTCTTTGAACAACGATGGCCAAGAGTTGAAGCTTACATGCCTGTGCAAGCAGTACAGTAAGAAACCCATACTTAGTAATGACATTGATATCTTTTTTCTGCGGAAACACTAAATGGTAGCAATGCAGCAATAAAGCATACCCAAATTGACATGTACATGATCAGCCACCTTGACATAACAATCACTATCCCATTTCACAAGTGCAGTGGTGAAAATAATTTTGGTTTTGGCTATAACTCATGGTAACCTTCAGCACGTTCATTCACTACAAAATAGACTCATAATATATTTATTGTATAAAAGTATGCTGATACTTTTATGTCTGGAAACTTATTAATATCAATGAACAAAAAGAGAGTGATTTGTAGCCCTGCTGTTGTTATTTATTATTTGACTTGCTGCCTTTTGCATGTTTCCTGCACTAAAAATTATATATTTGTTTTGTTGTGATGAAATGATTCTTACGTACTATAGATATGGAGGCTGAGATTAGGACTTTGCCAAAAAGGAGTCGTCAGTTTAGAATGTGAATGACCATCAAGAAAACTGAGAGGTGATAATGAAAAGGAGGCACAACAAATTGATAAAGTGATGAGGAATAGTGAAGTTGTGCTCAGAAGAAATTACATTGCAGTGGTGTAAGAGAAAAGGTAATTTAGAAACTCATTAAATTTTCAATAAAAACTTCATAAAAGGAAATCCTGCAATTTATATGAACATTTACAGGGTTGGATATTGATTCCATGTGTGTTCTTATTGATGTGTGAACTCATTGGTTTTGTTTAGTATGCTTTTAGTAAATTTTGTTTAAGAAATATGCATAAAAGAAACTTTTAAATTTATACAAAAGCAAAGGTTGATCTTAGATGCATACAGGTTATGAGGATTTATTAAATTGTAAACATAGTTGGAATGATCTCTCATGCATATCAGTTATAGGATTCCATCTTTTGGTTAGGATTTTACAAATAAATAAGAATTCAGTTCATTTGACAATCAAATATCATTTTGTATAATGCACAGAAATAAATTACTGTTGTTCAACCAAAAAGTATATCAGAAGGCAGCTGCTGCTACAAGCTAATGCCGTAGTGAATTGTCTGTGTCGATTTCACTACAAACTTAACTAAGAGGGCTCATGTGTTATGGTCTCATTAGAAAAACCCTAATGCCTTTTGTCTATTGGTCTCTTTGAAGCTATTTTTTATCAATTAAAACGACATTGTTTCTTTTGTCGTTTCTTTTCTCTGCAGTACTTGACAACTGGATTATTTGTTTTGAGTAGATGACCTTTCATGTTAACATATGTAAAATTTAGTTTTTTTCTTTTTCATGTACTGGTCATTTTACGGAACTCATTGTGTTGCAGTGGCTAATTATATGATGAGTGGAGAAACTCATATTATAGAGTGGTGCTTGATGTTGATGGAGATAGTCCAGTTGACAAGTTCGGCTATGAAGAGTTATGGTTGCGGCAGGTTGTTAAATATGAGAATATTATAAAGGATCTTGCAGCAAAACTCTCTAACAGTTCATTACAAAGTGCATTGAATGATAAACAAGTCTGCTTGCCTTCATTTGTTAGGGTGCCTATGCTTCGATAGTATATATACTGAACCTGTTCGCCCTGATAAGATTTTTAAAAGATCTTATTTTTTGTATTTGGCTATAAAGTTTGGAAATGGTAAAAATTTATCCAAATATCTATTGCTACGAGGGTACCCTGCAACAGCTGATAGGAGGACATTGTAATCTTGACAAATCTCAATAGAGGACGTATATATCAATCTTAATAGAGGACATTGTAATCCCTCTTTTAACACCAGTTCTGTACATGAATGTGTTGTATATATGCATGCTCAAGTATGATCTCTTTCATAAATATATATAAAGAAAAACAAAACCGCAGCAAAGCGCGGGCATCTAACTAGTTGTATACATATTGAGATCGACCAAATAGGTGCATGACAAAAATCATATCTGACGTTTACACTACTTCTTGGCCTCCAAGGCCTCATTAAGTGTCTTTTTTTAAAGCTGATAGAAACAACACCACTAATTGATAAAATGCAATGATAACTCAAAATACTCTTACATATTTGAATTTTTAATATATCTGCAACTAGGGCTGTTAAATGGTTCGAACGGTTCGGTTTTTACCCCGAACCGAAAACCGAACCGAAATTTTTAAACGGTTCGGTTCGGTTCGGTTTCTTTACTTTTTTTTTTTGAAAACCGATTTGAACCGGTTCGGTTCGTTTCGGTTTTTTTTTCGGTTTTTTTTTTTTTTGGAAAAAAATAATCTGAACTTTTGAAAACTGTTTTCACTTTTAAAAGTGATCGTAAAGACAAAAATTCGTAACTACATTTTTTTTCCTTTACAAATTGTTTTTCAAATATAACTACTCAATACTTAATAATCACAAATCACATATTCAAAATTTTAAACCATAACAAATAGTCAAATACATACCGAATTAAAGTCTGAAAGTTATAAAGTCCGAAAGTTTACAACACAAATTTAAAGTTTCAACTTTCAAGTTTCAAATATAAAGTTATAAACCAAAGTTAAAAGTCTACAGTCCATTCGATAAAAAAAATTACAATCCAAATATCACAAACACTTCATTCTCAAGTTGTCCACTCTTCTCACTTTCATAAACGTACAACACCAATAAACATTGTTAAGAATCAAACTATAGTACATAACTACATACTAAATAAGCAAATATTTTCGTATGTAATAAGGTTCGGTTTGGAATCAAACTATAGTACATAACTACATACAAAATTTTAGGGTAAAAAGTTCAAAACGTCAAAACGACGTCGTTTTGGAAAATATGGCTCGGTTCGGTTTTTTCGGTTCGGTTCGGACCAGCAAACCGAAACCGAACCGAATGTATCTGGTTCGGTTCGGTTTTTTCCCTTTCGGTTCGGTTTTTATTCGGTTTCGGTTTTTTTCGATTACGGTTCGATTTCGATACGGTTTTTTTTCGGTTTTCGGTTCGGAAGTCACAGCCCTATCTGCAACGGAACTAACGTTGAGACAAATTTTCAAACGTGAAGTTTGATAAACGGGAGGTACTAACGTTTATAATATTGCAAACGTGAACTGCCGTTTGGGACAAATTTTTCTTGATAATTTAGACGCACAGTTTCAGGCTCAGTTCCTTCAGAATTTTCGTTTGGACAGAAAAAGATGAGACCTTCGAAACACGGAAGCGAGAATAATCGGAGTATCAGTGGACAGACCTACACGCGCCACCAGCGTCTCAACGACGCGCTCAACCTCGGCACCAGGTCTCCTCACTTCTCTCACCTCCCTTCAATTTCACGCGCTCTTTCCATTCAATTGTGTTTATTCTCTGATACGAATTCTACGTGTGGATCATTTATTCGGAATTTGATGCTTGATTAGGTAGATTTTGTTTTAGCTGAGCTCGATTACTTGGTTGATATGAAGATTTGGTTGTTTAGGTTTGAGAGGTTTAGTGTTTAGAATCATTTAGGCTCAGCATTTGCATTAGAGTTATTGCGAAACCGAATTAAAATTAACATTACCTAAGAGAGTGGTTAGAGTTGGATAATGAATTCATGTGTTGATCAGAGTTAGGTGTTTTGTGTTGAAAGTGTGTGATTGGATTACTAGAGGTAGCGATACGATATGCGCCATTGAATGAGCTTTTGTCTTGCAGAGTGTATGGTGACAAGGCAAAGAAATGGCAATGTATGGATATCGAGATACAGAGGCATGTGGTCCATTCTATTGCTGCATTTCTTGATTCTGTTTCTATGGATAAGCTGCACCATCCTCTTCTGAAGGTATAACGTTAGCCTTCGATTACAATCTCTTATTATTATTTTTAAGTTGCTTAGAATTGGCTGTTGTAATTTGGTTGATCAGCAGTTCTGTTCATATGAAGTTGTTATTGTCGAGGCAACTTATATTTTATCGACTCTAATTCCCCTCTAGTATTCTATTAGAGGAAACATCTTCAGTGGGCATATTGATTTGCATTTATAATGCAGTAGATGATCTGTAACATATGTGCATTTTGGTCGGCTATAACCCTTTATAAGTGGTATGTATGTATGTAAAAGCATGAATTGATCCTCCGTAATTGAATTTTGGACAAAATCTAGGTTAAAATCTTCAATACCTGTAATTGATCATCCGTTATTGATTTTTGGACAAATTCTAGGTTTCAAAGTTTTAATACTTTGTAATATCTGTCAATTCTGAGCTGTGTCTGATTCCAATTCAAAATGATCTCATCATTTTCTCCATCCATTTTCAGGCTTCAGTTACTGATATCGTTGCAGCATTAGTCTGGATACTGCAGTCTAACAAGGGGTCCATATTGGACATGGCAGCAAATGTGACAGTAAAATTAGTCATGCTTTTACCCAAATCAATACTGCAGCTTGATGCTTTGGATCTTATCAATCCCTTGTCATCTTTGTTATCCGCACCTCAAACAGAAGTTGCTATATCATGTGCTGCAGCACTGAATCTTATCCTTACAAATCTCAGTATGAAGAGTGCAAAAGAAGTTTGGGACATCCTTGTGAAAACTGAGAGTGTATCTCAAGTTATCAGTAACTTACGGTCTTTTTCACAATGTATGAAGCCATTTGAATATTTTCAACAGATGGCTTTACTTTTGAGTACAATACTATGGTGGTGGCCTCCATCTAGGTTTTCTGTTTGGAGTGATACTAAACTGATGAGAGATTTGAATGATATGCTTATAAAGCGGGATGTTTATCACAGAGTCTCTGTATTGAAATTGTATTCTGCTGTAGGTAAGAACCTTCAATCACTAAACATGTCATTTCCATGTGGAATATCTCCTAGTTAGCTTCAGTGCTATGATATTTGACTTAAGTTGCTGTTAATTATTTTCAGCTCTATGTGGTAATGGGGCCCAGAAACTATTAGAAGGTGGAGAGGCATTTCTGGAACAGATGGTGCAATGCATGGAAAACTCGTATCCATATTCTGTTAGAATTGAAGCATTCAAGCTAGCACAGTGTTTAGCGGTATGAATTCTATCTTCATCTCCATACAAGGTATCCTGTTATTGTAGTCGAATGGTTAAACTTAATTGAGTATTCTTCGTAATGCTTTGTGTAGCAGAGAAATGAAGAAAAATGCTTGCAAATGATGAGTTTATCCTGCCAACCTATTATTAAAGCCATCAGCTCTGGAATGTGTGACTGGAGCTCACATTCTAGAAAGGTCACTAATGACCAGATGACTTTGCTAGTGGAGGCATGTCGCTTGGCTCTGATTACTCGTTGGGCAGGGGAGCATCACATGTACTTCTGGAAACAGAGGATTGATCAAATTCTTCTGGACCTCCTCCTTGAAAAATTTCACAACCAATCCTATGAAGATTCCATGTCGTTGGAAGAACAGATAGTTATTGCTAAGGAGGGTCTCAATGCCAATTATTTACTTTCTTTGAGGAGTTATGTCTGGGATATTCTTGGATGGCTTTCAATACATTGTGGGGAGGATTTCTGCCCTAAAACTGAGTTCCACTTTAACATCCTTATTGCGTGTGCATGGTACGATTTCATCTGTAAAAGAAAGTTCTTTTTTTTTTTTTTTTTTTTTTTTGCAAAGGAGTTAACTTTGTTTTTAGTAAGACGTGATTGGACTTCATCAACTCTTATATCTGGTGATGCTACAGTTATAATTTTCCTCAACACTTTTCATTCTTATTTAAGCCTGTTAGTTTTCTGATTTTCTCTCTCTCCCTATCCTTTGACAGCTTGACCTTTGTTGAGGCAATTCAGAAATGGCATAAAATATATGAAAACGACATTGCTGCCACCTTCAGAAGTGAATCAGCTACGAGGGCAGTTCTGATGATGATTTATTCTCCCTGCAAATACATTGCCTCAAAATGCAAATTCATATTGTCTGAAATGCTGAAGCCAAAAGGCCTGGAGTATTTGAATATCTTACTGCGTTTTCTTAATAATCTGTCATCTGGGAATTTCGCAATACCAGATAAACTCCAAATTATCATTTATTTAATGGGATTTATATGCTATTCAGGTTTGGAAGAGTATGAAGTCTGGATTATCAAACAGAAAGGGGTAAAAACTTTATATGCTTTCATGAGATGGTGCTTAAGTAATCATTTCCAAGTTGAAAGATTGAGCTTTGCTCCCCATTTGCATAATACATTCCATGAGAATATTTGTTGTTCAAGTTCCAGTGAATGGGAAGGGAAAGATGTTCTTTTGTTGTACAGTTTGTTGGGACTGGCTGAGTTGATAAAGCATTCTGGATGTGTAGGAAATGACCTAGACAGAATTTCCGGTAGGAATACATTGGTTCATATTGAAGCTGAACTAGTTAGTAAACTTCAGGACATCTGCAACAACAATTGTACCCCTGGGGTGCAATGGTATGCCGCATACGTTCTGAGCTATTTTGGGTTTTATGGTTTTCCGAGTAACCTAATGAAAAGGATTGGTAAAGCAATTAATGATAAGGATTCTGCTGATTTACAGTTCATTCTCACAAGTGGAGAGTGTTTCAGTGTTCATGGGGTGGTGCTTGCAATCCAATGTCCATCGTTACTGCCTCCTACAGGGCAGCTTCCTAGTGAGATAATTTCTGATAATTCTTCAGTAACAGGCTCTATGGAGGTTTCTAAAGAGTTTCAGAAAGACATAAAATTGTCTGCTCATGTTGACTACCAAGCATTTGCGATGTTGTTGGAGTATATCTACTTGGGATATCTACAAGCAGAAGAAGAACTTGCAAAAAAGTTGAGGACTCTTGCCAAACGTTGTAAGTTACAGCCTCTGTTACGGATGCTTTGTAGGAAACGTCCAAAGTGGGGTACTACTTTTCCCAGCCCTGATCTCAGTGCAGCTCTTGGTCCACCCGGACATCGTTTCTCGTATGATTTTTTCCTAAGCTAAATCTTGTTCCATCACATCAGGACTGTTGTTGTTTCCACTTTCTTATACACTTTGTGCTTCACATTTAATTATCCATTAGGAAGTGTGCAGTATGCTGACGATATAAGAATCTGAGTGTCACTTGAGACATTGTTCAGATCCTGTATTCATTTGACAAAAGGGATTCGGTGGAGTCTAGGTCTAAACAATTTACTGACTGCATATATTATATTGCTTGAAACACCTTGTGGGATGTTGATCAGCCTTTCTAGAAGCTAAAGGCCCTTTTTGGGCTGATTTTTTCTGTTATTCCTTTTGTATTTGATGAAATAGAGATCTAGAAAGGAGGTTAGGGGAGAAGAATACCTCCCATCTGTGAAAAGGGTGGAATAATGCATTGAATGGCCCCTTAAACAAAACATTTTTAAAGCAGTTATTAGTTTGGATCTCTCTCTTCCTCTTCTTTTCTGTCTTTCTTATTGAAAATTAGAATTAAGGAAATATCAAACAGGCTTTTGAATATTCGAACAAGATCCATTAGCAGCATTATTTCCCTAGGATATCAGTCATGGCTTGCAGTACTATGAATAATTTGATTGATTGGATTTATAAGTTGGGGGAATAGTCCTACTCCCATGCTACTATTTGGTTTTCCAGATGTAATAGTGTGCAATAGTAATGTTTGTGTGTTTTTTACTTCAGGGATGTCATCTTAGAAGCTAAAGAAACAAAACTTTTGGACTGGTCATGTGGTGTTTGCTCTTTGTCAATGCCTCACATGCATGTTCACAAAGTTGTATTGTCAGCAAGTTGTGATTATCTGAGGGCCTTGTTTGAGTCAGGAATGGAGGAGAGGTACTTGCAAAATTTTGCTACATACATAAAGATACATACTCACATAAATTTTATACCGAAACTGGTAAAAATTATGGTCTGTATAACACACCAAGGATGTTGCTTTCCAGAAGGTGTTCTTAACATTGGGTAAATGATAAATGCTTCGTAAAAGCAACTCAAAGCTTAATATTATCTTTTGTTGATCTCGTAGAGATAATGTTAGTCTTATAAATGGTGTCATGTATGTAAAGTTCTTGTCAAAATCCATGAATTATCAAATGCATCTTGTATGAAAGCTTGTCAGCAGGAAATGGTAAATGTTATTGATGTGTTACTTTCTTGAAATAACGGTTGGAAGATGAGAGATGTGATTATACCAGATTATTTGGCTAGAATCAATTTGCCCTTTGGTTGCAACTGCATCTCAACTGCATCTTTGTGTTTTTAGTTTTTTATCTATATGATTGTGTTGAGCCAATGCGTGTGTTACCTTTGTAGTTTATACTTCCTTCAAAGCTGGGTACTTTGGTGGAGAGGCAAACCTATTGCATAATTTGTTATTACCTTCACAACTGAAGTACAATTTATCGACTTAAATTGAACTTGTTGGTTCTTGCTTGTTCCTTGGCACTTGAATAAGAACATTCATATGTAATTTTCTTTTTCTGTTTTAACTGATTGGTAGTTCATCTTTTCTTTACTTCTTTTTTTGTTTGCTTATACATGCAGCAACTCACAACTCATAAAGGTTTCAATCAGTTGTAAAGCAATGGCTAAACTAGTGGACTGCTTCTATTCTGGTAACCTGCCAAAGCCCCCTTCAGGATGTATATGGTATAACATGAACCCTGAAGAAAAGTTAGATGAGGTACAGCCTTATGTAGAGCTATTTTGGCTTTCTGAGTTCTGGATCATGGAAGATGTTCAGGAAGCATGCTCAGATGTCATCATGTCATGTCTTGGTTCTGCAAGAGAGTTGGCTATCAAAATACTACAAATTGCTGCGAATTTATCTCTCTGGAACTTGGCCGAGGTGGCAGCGACTTATATGGCCCCTATATATCGTCAATTGTGTGATTCTGGTGAACTTGAAACACTTGATGAAATGCTGGCTGAAATGGTTCGGGTAGCGTCTGTTCGATTCTCCCAAGAGGGTGGTGATCAGTTTCAGTGATTTGATTCTCATACTGAATTGGAACTATGAAGAAGACAAATTTTTCCAATGTAACGAGATGGAGGAGTATCAGTTACTTCAATTTTGTTATTGGAAACTTCTTGTGTAGTTAGAGTTCGGCCTCATCATTTTATGGACGCGGATCCATAGATGGAATTGCGTGCTTGAGATGTACAATTTTTTACTTGAGGGTAAGTATGTTCCAATGCTAATTTTATACATGATGCTCTATTTGTAAGACTCTCCCTTTTTTATTTGAAATCCCCTATCCCTTTCTGGTCCCCTCCTTAATAGCTACTTGGTCTCACTACTTAACACAGTACATGCCCTCCTTTGCTTACTTTTTGGAAATTTATTGAAATTTCCTGCTTTTTGGTTCCTGTCTATAAATCTATTCCAAGAAACACCTTTAATTTGTAGAGGATTGCAGTTATTTTTGTTCTGAAATGCTAAAACTTCTTGCATGTTGAGGCTTGATTTAAGTTCAGTACCTTTTGTTTTGTCCTGCAATAGATATTCCAGGGAACCGTTGTTGAATAATTTTTCTAATAGTTACCCATCCTTTCATGCAGGTATTACAGGTGTTAGTGCAGTAAAATTAGCAGCAGATTACAGCTCTCAACAATCCGATGTGTATCACTTCTTGGCAGGTTGAAGCTTATACTCCCGGTAACATATACTTTTCAAAATGAAGAAATTTTAGATAACATGCAAATTATTCAGAAATTGCAAATTACTGTCATCATGTTGTTTCAATAACATAGAATCAAATAGAGACTCAATTAGTTCAATTAAAGTAGTAAGCTTTCATGTTTGGTCCATCTCTTCAGCGTCCGGAATAGTAATTCTGATATCTGATTTCAAGTACAGTTTCTTCCTGATCAACATCTGCAAAATAAAATAAATGGAGGTTGCTAATTAACTCTCAGCTAAGTTTCTTTAATGGTGATGGTAATCCTCACACTGTGCTGGGGAAAACGGATGGTGCTTGGTCTCGAATGTTAATCAATTGAACAAACAGTTAGCCTTCTCATAATCTTTCACCTGTTACCATTTACAGAGTCACCTTATATGGATCACAAATTATGATTTTTTATTTCAGGAAATGAATAAATTGATGCACTTAGCTTATCATTACTTAGAGATAATTTTTTTTATATTTTTTGTATAATATTGGCTTCACTTCTTGACTTTTAGATCTCTAGGTTTTCCATTTTTTAATTCTTGGTAAATTTTCCTAATTTTTCTTTGATAGTTTTAAAATCCAGTCTCATATCATTCTGATAGCTGTAGCATCATTAGGCCATACAGGATGTGATTTATATGTTTAAGCCTCAGTAGATGGCCAACACTTTCAGAATTATTTTCATCATTAGGTTGTTTCTTCAGTTTTTATAGAAACTTTATGCCCTCAACTCTCTACTTTCTCTCCCTTGCAGTACTATCGTTGGTGATGCTTGTATATAAGTTCGGGTGGATTTAGTGGAACAAAGTATGAAGAAAGAAGATCGTTGCAGCAACTATTATGGGATCTTAAAATAAGGAGGAAGGTATGTACCAGTAGTAATCCCTGTTTTATCTTGGGTGAAAGAACTATACATATAGCATGAATACGACCATAAAAATGTTGGGGTTTGATACTGTCCGAAAATATGGGAATGAATCAAAGAAACAAATCGCACATCAGAGAACTAAGCACTCAAGCATGGAAAATGAAAGGGAAGACACCTTATGAGGGGTCGAGTACGTTTGGATGTACCAAACGAAAACTGATAAGTACTTGATTATTCGCTCAAGTAAGGGGAAAAATAAACCTTCTGCATCCCAGTCCAAATTAATAATGCATTCCAACAAAGGGATGTTGACTTGCACTTTTCGGAAAATCTCCAACACTTCCTCGTCGCTCTTATCTTTCTTTGATCGTGCAAAGCGTGAAGGGAAAAGAATGCTTGAGTTTGGCACCCCTCCCTTGCTTGCTTGGCTCGGCAACAACTCTTTGTTTGAAGTAGCGGGATCCCTTTCTAACTCATTCCTCTTTGCATCGGTAGCAGCCCTCCTCTCGGTTTCTCTCTTCCTCTCGGCAAGATTGCCCTCGACAGCATGGTTTGGCACGGCGTCGGCTCCCTTCTCGGCAGCAGCATTGTTGCCGGCAATAACAGGTCCGGCAGCCTCTTCCTCTTCCTCAATCATGCCTAGAGACACTTCTTTTTTCTTTTGACTTTTTGGAGGTAACAACTCCCTTCTGCTTCGAGTTTTAATCACCTTGACATGCTCGTTCCTCGGATTTAGAATTGTGTTGTTAGATAAATAGGGTTAAACGAAGTATAAATGAGGACATAAACATATTAATATCGTCGCACATTGTGCTCCTATCAACTACCCCGCACTTATTCTTTGTTAATCTCTTAGCAAAGGTAAATTAAACTAGACTCTAAACAACTATTGCCCCTAATGATTTGTCTTAGGCTCGTATGACACATAGCTTTCAAGTTGATGCATGAGAATGCTAAGCACAAAAATTTCAAGTTTCATGAACATGTAACATCAATATGAACATATAAGAACAACATATAAGCATGTAAACATGTAAAGCTAATACGATCCTCCTCACTAGGCATACTCTCTTCTTTTCTCTCGAAGTATGGCTATTCACACATAAGTATATGCAAGTGAAAGATAATGAATTACGAAGAGTAACTTGCATATGTTAAAGAAACGAACGCACTTTATGAATAAATTTTAAGGAAAAACCTCATATGATAACTATATGCACAAATGGACCAAAACCATATGCTCGACTCTTGAAAAAATCTCCACAAATCAGGGAATGTCATCGTAAGAATCATGAAAACGTTATAGGGGAATAAAAATATAGGACTTGGCTATATAAGGTAGGAATTTTAGGATAAGTAGTGCTTAAAAACGTCACCAAGACTTAGCAATTCTTGATCCTCCATATGGCTACACTCTAAGGGTCGAATATCTTGTTGGACCCTTCCTTCATTCTTTACTTCACGAAACATCATAAACATGGACAAAGATCAAAATTTAACCATGCTAGAACTTCAAATACAAACTAAAACCCTAAGCTCACAACACTTTCAAGACTAGAGTTAGCAATTTTATTTTTGAAACCGTGCCTTTGCTTCTTTTCTTTTTCTTTCAGACTTGATATTTTGTTTCTCTTTTCTTTTCTTGGTCCGAAATTTTTTTTTCTTTTCTTTTTCTGAGGCACGGCTCACATACAATTTTTCGTACAATTTTCAAGCTAAGTGTACCCCACACTTGTTTCATACATCACTCTACATCAAAATTCCAAGTCGATTTCACACTTTTTCCCAAGTCTCGTGAGACAAGGATTAAAATATAACTATTCTAAGCATAGGAATTGTAATAAGGGTGATGAAAGAAAATGTTCAATGTAGGCTCAATGGGGTTTTCTAAGGAGTCCCACGACGGGCACAAATAGGGCACTGCTTTATTTGGCAATGGTGGTGATCCTAAAATAACGTTTTCAATCCTTTTCAAAATCAAGACAATTTTCATAACTATCAAGTTTCAAAAATCACAAGAGCGAGTTATAGCAATTCTGGAGTCCATAAAAAGTTATTGCATATAGTCATCGAATAATCAAAGAACTATGAGGTTTCATGCTTCCTATGTGTCTATCGAATTTTATCTTTTTATCACTCAAGAAGAAAGCAAGTTGGCTCTAAAGCTAACATAGGTTATTATGGAAACAAACTAGCTAAAACATGCATGCTTTATTAATCAACAAGTCCTACATGCTCCTACCAATGCACAATATCCATGAAACTCACAATTTATTATTGTATGCATAACCATCATTTATGTATGCAAAGAGGAGAAAAATATCATTGACACATTAGGGGCATCCTAAAACAACAATTTAAACACTCTTTTTGTCTGAAATTTTCTTTTCTAAACTAAGCACACGAAAACATAAACGGAATACATTATCCCACCCCACACTTAGAAAATTACATTGCCCTCAATATAAGCACAAAACTAGGAAAAATTTCACACACAGTACCTGAACTTAGGTGGTCAGGTCAGTTTGATACCTCAACTTTTTTTCGTACGATAAACATACTCCAACTTATTTATCCGTACCGAATGTGTACCCACGTCACTGTTTTGATGACGTGGCCTTAGGTGGTCAGGTCAGTTTGATACCTGAACTTAGGTGGTCAGGTCAGTTTGATACCTAAACTTAGGTGGTCAGGTCAGTTTGATACAAAAACAGAGGTGCCACGTCATCAAAACAGTGACGTGGGTACACATTTGGTACGGATAAATAAGTTGGAGTATGTTTATCGTACGAAAAAAAGTTGAGGTATCAAACTGACCTGACCACCTAAGTTCAGGTACTGTGTGTGAATTTTTTCCACAAAACTATATCAACGAATTTCCTAAGCATGTAATTAACTAACACATTCCAACATATCATCACAAAAAAAAAAAAGGTTAAGAAATTTCAAACTCTCGGTGATGGCTCCTTCACTTTTCTTAGATCGAATTGGGTTGCCTCCCAAGTAGCGCTTTGTTTTTATAGTCCATTGCTTAGACTTTTCACTGTTGTTGATGTATGTGTTCATCGTTGTCCACATGTGTTGCTATCGGCAAGGAAGTCAGCATCCCTTTCTCTCGCAAGAAACTGCTTGGCAGCAGCCCCTCTCGGCAGTGTACTGCTCGGCCGTGGACAGTGGCTTGGCAGAAAATGGCAGCCTCGGCTGCAAGTGGCGGCTTATGGTGGACTCCGCACATCTTCCTCTTCCAATGTATGCTTGGTGAAACCTTCGTAATGATGCTTTAGGCGATGGCCTTTACCTTGAAAGTTTCGTTGGTGGTGAGGCTTTGAATCTCAATTGCACTACGAGGCATTACTTGTGACACAATGTATGGGTCAACCTATCTTGAGCGTAGCTTGCCCGGAAAAAGTTTAAGTCGAGCATTGAATAATAAAACTTTTTGGCCAACTTGAAACTTCTTCCCTCGAATCATCTTATCGTGGTAGGCTCGAGTCTTCTCCTTACAAATCCAAGAGACATCATAGGCCTCATTGCGTATTTCTTCGAGTTCGTTGAGTTGAAGCTTCCTATGAAGGCCGGCATCATCGATGTCCATATTGAAGGCTTTGACGGCCCACCATGCTTTGTGCTCAAGCTCTACCGGTAAGTGACATGGTTTGCCAAAAATTAACCAAAAAGGAGACATACCTATCGGTGTTTTGTATACGGTTCTATAAGCCCACAAAGCATCATCGAGACAATCACTCCAATCTTTCCTCGAAGGTCTAATGGTTTTCTCTACAATTTGTTTGATCTCTCGATTGCTTACATTGGTCATGCCACTTGTTTGAGGATGATAAGGTGTAGAAACCTTGTGTGTGACGCCATACTTCTTTAACAAAGCCTCAATAGTGCGATTGCAAAAGTGAGAACCGCCATTACTAATCAAGCCCTTGGAACTCCAAAACGTGAAAAGATGTTGGTCTTGAGAAATTCGGAAACTACCTTGGCATCGTTGGTGCGTTTGGCTTTTGGTTCTATCCACTTTGACACATAATCAACCGCAAGCAATATGTAGAGGAACCCTTTGCTTGTTGGAAAAAGTCCCATGAAATCTATGCCCCATACATCAAAAATTTCAACAACAATAATAGGGGTAAGAGGCATTTGATCACGCTTGCTTATGCTCCCCACCCTTTGGCACCGATTGCATGCTCTACAAAACATGTATGCATCCTTGAAAATTGTAAGCCAAAAGAATCCACAATTAAGAACCTTCAATGCCGTTTTCTTAGGGCCAAAGTGCCCACCACAAGCTTCACTATGACAAAAGGTAAGGATAGATTGATGCTCATCGTCCGGAACACATCGTCTAATAACTTGGTCACCACATTGCCGCCATAGGTACGGATCATCCCACAAGAAGTGTCGAGCTTGCTTTTTGATCATTTGCTTTAGGTGGCTCGGCATAGCTTGGGGGAAGTGACGGGTTGCAAGGTAGTTTGCAATGTCGGCAAACCAAGGTTCACTTGTTGCATTGATCCGAAAGAGTTGCTCATCCGGAAAACTCTCCAATAAGGGTAGTCGATCCTCCTCTTTGATGATTCTACTTAAGTGGTCGGCTACAATATTCTCTACTCCCTTCTTGTCTTTGGCCTCAATGTCGAACTCTTGAAGTAGAAGAATCCATCGAATAAGTCTCGGCTTGACATCCTTTTTTGTCATAAGATATCTCAAGGCGGCATGATCACTATAAACAATGACTTTGGAATTCAAAAGATATTATCGTAACTTTTCCAAAACAAAAATTACCGCCAAAAGTTCTTTCTCCATTGTGGTGTAGTTGAGTTGAGCATCATTGAGAGTCCTTGAAGCGTACTAAATCGCACAAAGCTTCTTGTCCAGACGTTGGCCGAGCACGGCTCCCATTGCATAGTCACTTGCATCACACATCAACTCAAATGACAACTTCCAATTTGGTGAAACAAATATTGGTGTCGTGCATAGTCTCTCCTTGAGCCGATTGAAGGCTTGCTCGCATGCATCACTCCACACGAATGACACACCCTTTTGTAGTAGCTCGCTCATGAGCTTAGCATCCTTGGAAAATTCCTTGATAAATCGTCGATAGAAACCGGCATGTCCAAATAAGCTTCGCACATCTCGCACACACTTAGGGCTCTGCAAGCTTTGTATCTACTCCACTTTTGCTTTGTCAACTTCAATGCCCTTATCGGATATGATATGGCCAAGAACTATACCTTGATTCACCATGAGGTGACACTTCTCCCAATTAAGTACAAAGTTAGTCTCTACACACCTCTCAAGTATCTCCTCCAAATTCTCCAAACATGAATCAAAGTTGTGTCAATATACGCTAAAGTCATCCATGAAAACCTCGATCTTACTTTCAATAAAGTCGGAGAAGATGTTGTACATGCAACGTTGAAACGTACCGGGTGCATTTCATAGGCCGAATGGCATCCTTCTATAAATAAAAGTGCCAAATGGACACGTGAAAGTAGTATTCTCTTGATCATCCGGGTGTATGGCGATTTGATTGTATCCACTATAGCAATCAAGAAAGCAATAATACTTGTGGCCGGCTAGCCTCTCTAGCATTTGATCCATGAATGGCAAAGGCATGTGATCATTCCTCGTTGTTGCATTGAGCTTCCTATAGTCGATACACATGCGATGACCGGTCACTAGCCTTTGTGGTACAAGTTCATTCTTTTCATTCTTCACAACCGTTACACCACTCTTCGTGGGAACTACTTGCACGGGTGAGATCCACTTGCTATCCGAGATAGGGTATATGACACCACAATCAAGTAACTTGATAATTCCGTCTTTGACGACTTTCATCATTGGTGGGTGGAGACGTCTTTTGCCCATCCCTTGTTGGCTTCGCACTTTCTTCAAGCAAGATACGATGAACACACATTGTAGAGCTTATTCCCTTGATATCCGCCAAGGTCCCTACCTATAGCAGTCTTGTACTTCTTAAGCACACTAATCAATTCTTCTTCTTGCTTCTCACTAAGCGATGAAGACACAATAACCGGTAGAATGTCCTCTTCTCCAAGATACACATATTTTAAATGACTAGGGAGTTCTTTTAGTTCTAACTTTGGGGCCTCTTCCACACTTGGTCAAAATTTGGTTGTGGCACTTGGAATTGACAAGAACGAATCACCTCGTTTGTAGTATGGGGTAGCCTCTAGCTCGGCAACCACATGTCTCATGCTCGGCTCGAGTTCTTCCTCTTGCACATGTGTAATCCGCTCTCCCTTCTTGTCAAATCGGACCCCTTTCTCTATCGCTAGTTGCTATGCGTCAAGCGAGGTCGACATAACTTGCTCGACCTCCTCCAAAACGTCACTAGCTTGGCACTCCTTCAAATCGGCAATAGGGAATTTCATGGCATAAAAAACATTGAACTTTATCACCTCACCATCAAACTCCATTGTCAAGTTAGCCCTCGGCCACATCTATCTTTGTGCGTGCCGTCCTCATGAATGGCCGGCCAAGTAGCAATTGCGTACTATTAACTGGCGAGTCTTCCATTTCCACGACATAGAAATCGGCCGGAAAGATAAGTTGGTTTACTTGTACAAGCACGTCTTCAACATAGCCTTCCGGATACTTGCTTGAGCGATCCGCAAGTTGTATGATGACATTCTCCTTCTTGAGAGACCCTATACTCAACGTTTGATACACATTGAGTGGCATGACATTAATCGATGCTCCCAAATCCAACATCACATCATCAAAGCGAGTATTGCCTATCACACAAGGCACATTGAAGCTTCCCTGATCCTTCATCTTTGGTGGTA
Source organism: Potentilla sterilis (assembly GCA_963682095.1). NCBI lineage: Eukaryota > Viridiplantae > Streptophyta > Magnoliopsida > Rosales > Rosaceae > Potentilla > Potentilla sterilis. The sequence goes on from OY821759.1 coordinate 42,740,124, forward strand.
ACTTTTTTTGAATAACGACCGACACCGTTTCGCTCATTGTCACCACACGAGTCTCCCCTGTATGCCTCATTGCCGTGCATAACTCATTAAGGATGCATACATGTTTTGTAGAGCATGCAATCGGTGCCAAAGGGTGGGGAGCATAAGCAAGCGTGATCAAATGCCTCTTACCCCTATTATTGTTGTTGAAATTTTTGATGTATGGGGCATAGATTTCACGAGACTTTTTCCAACAAGCAAAGGGTTCCTCTACAAATTGCTTGTGGTTGATTATGTGTCAGAGTGGATAGAACCAAAAGCCAAACGCACCAACGATGCCAAGGTGGTTTCCGAATTTCTCAAGACCAACATCTTTTCACGTTTTGGAGTTCCAAGGGTCTTGATTAGTGATGATGGTTCTCACTTTTGCAATCGCACTATTGAGGCTTTGTTAAAGAAGTATGGCGTCACACATAAGGTTTCTACACCTTATCATCCTCAAACAAGTGGCATGGCCGAGGTAAGCAATCGAGAGATCAAACAAATTCTAGAGAAAACCATTGGACCTTCGAGGAAGGATTGGAGTGATTGTCTCGATGATGCTTTGTGGGCTTATAGAACCGTATACAAAACACCGATAGGTATGTCTCCTTTTTGGTTAATTTTTGGCAAACCATGTCACTTACCGGTAGAGCTTGAGCACAAAGCATGGTGGGCCGTCAAAGCCTTCAATATGGACATCGATGATGCAGGCCTTCATAGGAAGCTTCAACTCAACGAACTCGAAGAAATACGCAATGAGGCCTATGATGTCTCTTGGATTTGTAAGGAGAAGACTCGAGCCTACCACGATAAGATGATTCGAGGGAAGAAGTTTCAAGTTGGCCAAAAAGTTTTATTATTCAATGCTCGACTTAAACTTTTTCCGGACAAGTTACGCTCAAGATGGGTTGGCCCATACATTGTGTCACAAGTAATGCCTCATGGTGCAATTGAGATTCAAAGCCACCAACGAAACTTTCAAGGTAAAGGCCATCGCCTAAAGTATCATTATGAAGGTTTCACCAAGCATACATTGGAAGAGGAAGATGTGCGGAGTCCACCATAAGCCGCCACTTGCAGCCGAGGCTGCCATTTTCTACCGAGCCACTGTCCACGGCCGAGCAGTACACTGCTGAGAGGGGCTGCTGCCAAGCAGTTTCTTGCGAGAGAAAGGGATGCTGACTTCCTTGCCGATAGCAACACATGTGGACAACGATGAACACATACATCAACAACGGTGAAAAGCCTAAGCAATGGACTATAAAAACAGAGCGCTACTTGGGAGGCAACCCAATTCGATCAAAGAATAGTGAATGAGCCATCACCGAGATTTTGAAATTTCTTAACCCTTTTTTTTGTGATGATATGTTGGAATGTGTTAGTCAATTACATGCTTAGGAAATTCGTTGATATAGTTTTGTACTTACATTGAGGGCAAGGTAATTTTCTAAGTGTGGGGTGGGATAATGTATTCCGTTTATGTTTTCGTGTGCATAGTTTAGAAAAGAAAATTTCAGACAAAAAGAGTGTTTAAATTGTTGTTTTAGGATGCCCCTAATGTGTCAATGATGTTTTTCTCCTCTTTGCATACATAAATGATGGTTATGCATACAATAATAAATTGTGAGTTTCATGGATATTGTGCATTGGTAGGAGCATGTAGGACTTGTTGATTAGTAAAACATGCATGTTTTAGCTAGTTTGTTTTCATAATAACCTATGTTAGCTTTAGAGCCAACTTGTTTTCTTCTTGAGTGATAAAAAGATAAAATTCGATAGACACATAGGAAGCATGAAACCTCATAGTTCTTTGATTATTCGATGACTATATGCAATAGTTTTTTATGGACTCTAGAATTGCTATAACTCGCTCTTGTGATTTTTGAAACTTGATAGTCATGAAAATTGCCTTGATTTTGAAAAGGATTGAAAACGTTATTTTAGGATCACCACCATTGCCAATTAAAGCATGTGCCATATTTGTGCCCGTCGTGGGACTCCTTAGAAAACCCCATTGAGCCTACATTGAACATTTTCTTTCATCACCCTTATTACAATTCCTATGCTTAGAATAGTTATATCTTAATCCTTGTCTCACGAGACTTGGCAAAAAGTGTGAAATCGACTTGGAATTTTGATGTAGAGTGATGTATGAAACAAGTGTGGGGTACACTTAACTTGAAAATTGTACGAAAAATTGTATGTGAGCCGTGCCTCAGAAAAAGAAAAGAAAAAAAAATATGCGACGATATTAATATGCTTATGCCCTCATTTATACTTCGTTTAACCCTTATTTATCTAAGATAGAGTCATAATATGGTTTAGTGTCGTTTTGGTAGAGTTTTGGAAATATGTGCTTAATTTTCCAAAAAATGACTAAGTATAGAAATAATGAAAAATATGTTTTTTTCGTGATTCTGAGGCTTGTGTTAGAGTGACTTATTCTTTTCCAAATTTGATAAAATTTGGTATGCATATAGCTAGCAGCTGCAATTGTGGACTAAGGAAAGCTTGGAGCTGAAATTGTGGACTAAGGGAAGCTTGCAATAAATTTCAGTCATTTCCTGGGCACATCATCCAACCTCCACAGACTCTCCCGGACAGCTCACATTGAACCAGAATTCGAACCATATATGGATAGAAAGATATGGATGTCTAGTTTCCAAATCCACCGGAATCATCTCGATATCTATTTTGTAGAGAGAGTTATGATTGAATCAAGACACAAAGGTCAAAGCTGCCGAAAATAAACACATGTTTCCTCCACCAATAAACCACCACTAACAAACTTCCACCATAAATCTCTCCCTATATTGCCAAAATCTCCCATTTGGTTCCTCTATAAATAGCTTGGCACAAATTCAGAATAGATCATCTCATCTCTCTCACTTTCATTAGTCAAAACTCTAGCGAAAAATTCTCTCAAGTTCTAGTATATAAATTTACATAGCCAAAACACCATCCATTCCACCACCACAAATCGTATCAGATCCTACCTTCAACCGTTCACTTCGCCACACTATCCGAGTTTCATTCTTCAAGGTGTTCTTAAAGTGTGATTCTACTATCTCATGGCTTGTATTTTCTTTCTATGTATGATGTCTATGTTGTATGTAGCTAGAAACTTTAATCTTGGTTTTGTAACTTTGTATTGGATTTCCGAATTTTATTTTGGTTTTTATGAAACAGTTTTGCAACTTGTAACATGTTTTGATTCGTGTGTTAGATAATTAGGACAGTGGTTGTTGACAGTATATATGGTGCATCGCCAAGCACATCCGGCGACCTCGTGGACCGTGCAACCGGCATCGAGGGTCCTACTTCCGACATCTAGCGAGTAGACCAGCACCCCGGCTACATCTCCATTGTTCCACATCACCGGTGCCGCACTCGGAGGCAGTGCCACCGGGCGCCTGAAGTAGCTTCGTGAGTAGGGAAATGTGTAATAGTGTAGTGAGCATCCCACATTGGAAACATGGTATAGGAGGGAGCCTTCCTTCCCTATAAATAGGAGGCTTCCCCCTTAGTATTAAGGATCTTGGATCCAAGATACTCCACCCTTGTAACCTGATGGCTTATTGGCCACGCCTACTGGATTCCAAGTGGACGTAGCCGTGCCCTCCGATGGCACGGTGAACTACTATACTTGCTGTGTTCAGTATAGCTTTATCATTATGCTTCTGCCAGGCCCCAGGGTTTGAGCAGAAACAATTGGCGCCGTCTGTGGGAATGCTTACAAAAAGCTGTGTTGCTCTGCCGGCAAGCTACTGCCCGGACAACAGGTCAACCAGGCTGGCAGCCCAGCCCCGGCCAGCAGCCCGCCCAGCTTGCCCGCCCAGTATAAGTCAGCAGGCCAGGGAAGTCAGCAGGCCAGGCAGCCCAGCCTGGTCAACCCTTCCCGGTCAAACCGGTCAGCGGCCCGTGTGGCCCAATCAACGGGTCAACTCGTTTTCGTCCTCCCCGAGCGGCAGATCCCTCCGGTCCAGTGCAGCTTCGCCTCCCCGAGCGGCAGACTCCTCCGGCCCAGTGCAACTTCGTCCTCCCGGAGCGGCAGGCTCCTCCGGTCCGGTGCTGCTCACCTCCGGCTGTCGAAGTGGTCGTCTCCGCGGTGCAGTTCCGATCGGCCGGTGTAGGCTTCGTCAGCACGAGCATGGGCGCATGCACGCCGATAGTCAACCCCGCCCGGATCAGTGGATCAGCAGGATCGCCAGCCGCCCGCGCAGCCGCGCTCCTCCCTCTCCGGTCCGGTGTGGCTCGTCCCCCCGGTGCAGCAGCTTCCAGCAGGGTACGGTCCGGAACCGTTGCAGCTCGTCTCCGGGCAGGGATCGAACCCCGGACAAGAGCAGAGAGAACCCCGGCCAAGAGGGATGCCGGCCGAGAGTCCCCGAGCGGTAAAGAGCCACCGGCCGAAGTGAACCCCGAGCGAGAGACGCGATACCGGCCGAGGAGGCACGCCGGCCGAGTGAGCTACCGGCCGAGCGGGGATGCCGGCCGAGAGAGGCCGGCCGAGAAGCAAGAAACGGAAAGCAGAGGAAAGGAAAATTGGCAGGAAAGAAAGAGATTCAAATGCCATGACCGGGTCAACATTTGCACTAGGCTGGGTCGGGTCGCAGCCTCTTGGGCCGGGTTTCCAGCAATTTGGGCAGATCTTCTCTTGGCACCCAACAATCTTCTCTGGGCACCCACTGCTCCCAAACAGCAAAATCAAGCTGCTCTCTGCACCCGTAGACATTCACCGGGCAACTCGAGAACCATTCTCGCATGCTATTACAACACCCGGCAGCTTTCTCCAAAGCTAAGTATTCTAACTTATCTATTATTACTCAACGCGTGCTTCACCTGTGCATAATCTGTTGGGAAATATTGATAATTAGACGTGTGATATAAGTGCTGCTCATATCATTATGCATCGATTGATCATCTCAGCATTGCAATGCATCGCATATCGGTATGCATCATTGCACGCATGTCATTATGCGCTTATCGGTGCTGCTCATATCATTATGCATCGATTGATCATCTCAGCATTGCAATGCATCGCATATCAGTATGCATCATTGCACGCATGTCATTATGCGCTTATCGGTGCTGCTCATATCATTATGCATCGATTGATCATCTCAGCATTGCAATGCATCGCATATCAGTATGCATCATTGCACGCATGTCATTATGCGCTTATCGGTGCTGCTCATATCATTATGCATCGATTGATCATCTCAGCATTGCAATGCATCGCATATCAGTATGCATCATTGCACGCATGTCATTATGCGCTTATCGGTGCTGCTCATATCATTATGCATCGATTGATCATCTCAGCATTGCAATGCATCGCATATCAGTATGCATCATTGCACGCATGTCATTATGCGCTTATCGGTGCTGCTCATATCATTATGCATCGATTGATCATCTCAGCATTGCAATGCATCGCATATCAGTATGCATCATTGCACGCATGTCATTATGCGCTTATCGGTGCTGCTCATATCATTATGCATCGATTGATCATCTCAGCATTGCAATACATCGCATCAATGCATCGCCACCATTATGCATCGCATTACAATGCATCGCACTACGGTGCACGCATTCCAATGCATTGCATCTCAGTACTCCGATTCGTCCGATGGCGGAACGCCCGGACGGAATCGCCTTGCTCTTCGCTGCATTTCACTGGGGACCTCGTCTCGATATGGCAGAACGCCCAGTCGAGGTCCACCCAGCTACATCTCACTTGGGGGATCCGTCCGATAGCAGTCCACCGGTCGAGATCCGCCCACCGGTTATGTAATATTCAACCTGCTCCATGGCTCACACCGGTTAGGTAACATTCAACCGGCTCCATGGCAAACGCATGGGCTTTATAAACCCGGGCGAGTTTACATCTAACACATGTACTCTTGTCCAGCAGGATAAAAACCCTGCATCGCACTGAACTGCGATACATTTTGGGATACTTGGCGAGACTCGTTATCTCAACGCCACCCCACCGGGCAGATTGTTTCTCTAACACAGAACAAGTCTCCCCGCAGGCTAACAAACCAGCACATTTACCTCAACGCTTATCCAACAAAAGCTGAGAAGAACTAGCAAGTGTTAAAACCGGCACTTCAACATAGCCGCAACACTCTCCGGGGTACCTGTTGGCTTATTCCACGCACCAACAGGCCTCCCCGCAGGCTAGTACCGGGCTACTCCTGGCCTGCCGTTGGCAGCAACTGTCCTGGGGGACTCGTTCCGACATAGCAGTCCACCGGTCGAGTCCTCACATCATCATCCCATGCTGCTCATATCATTATGCATCGCATTACAATGCATCGCACTACGGTGCACGCATTCCAATGCATTGCATCTCAGCTCACCGATCCGTCCGATGGCGGAATGCCGGGACGGAATCGCCGTGCTCTCCGATCCGTCTGATGGCGGAACGCCCGGACGGATTCGCCAGCTCACCGATCTGTCCGATGGCGGAATGCCCGGACGGACTCGCCGTGCTCTCCGATCCGTCCGATGGCGGAACGCCCAGACGGATTCGCCAGCTCACCGATCCGTCCGATGGCGGAACGCCCGGACGGAATCGCCTTGCTCTCCAATCGTACCGGTCCTATCCGGCGGGTCACCCCCTCCAGCGGGTCACCCCGGATTCAGCCGTACCGGTCCTATCCGGCGAGTCACCCCCTCCAGCGGGTCACCCCGGATTCAGCCGTACCGGTCCTATCCGGCGGGTCACCCCCTCCGGCGGGTCACCCCGGATTCAGCACTGCCCGATCAGGCTTCAGCGCGTCAGGACCGGTCAAACCCGGATCCTCCCTGGCCACCCACCACCTCATCTCTCCCGGCACCCCAACACTCCCGGTTAAGTCACATCTCCAGCACGAACTTGGGGGACTTGGGGGACTCGAAAGTCGAACACCTCGGTAAGAGCCCAATCTCACTTAGGGACTGGGGGACTGGTTAGGGGTGACTCGGTCACCACCTACGCTTGGCGGCACATGGTGATTAACTCCCTAAATAAGATTGCACTCTTACTCGGGAACTTGGGGGACTTGTTGACAGTATATATGGTGCACCGCCAAGCACATCCGGCGACCTCGTGGACCGTGCAACCGGCATCGAGGGTCCTACTTCCGGCATCTAGCGAGTAGACCAGCACCCCGGCTACATCTCCATTGTTCCACATCACCGGTGCCGCACTCAGAGGCAGTGCCACCGGGCGCCTGAAGTAGCTTCGTGAGTAGGGAAATGTGTAATAGTGTAGTGAGCATCCCACATTGGAAACATGGTATAGGAGGGAGCCTTCCTTCCCTATAAATAGGAGGTTTCCCCCTTAGTATTAAGGATCTTGGATCCAAGGCACTCCACCCTTGTAACCTGATGGCTTATTGGCCACGCCTACTGGATTCCAAGTGGACGCAGCCGTGCCCTCCGATGGCACGGTGAACCACTATACTTGCTGTGTTCAGTAGATGCATGTTTAGGACTTAAAATCGGTTGGTAATCTAAGGTGAGGGCGTGAAAATCGGTACTTGGTGTTGTCTTGAACATAATCTAGGTGCTAGGTTTAATCGGCTAGAGTAATAACAAACTAAGTCATACGTAACCGTCGCTTTGATTTGTGTTGCTCACTTAGGGCTATTAATCTTAGAACTTGCATGTTTAATAAGAAGATTGACAACCTTACTTGTTTACTTGTCTTCGACTTTAGACTTTTGCACTTAAATGTTAACTCTTAATCGGATTAGCATAAACTTTTAGGATTTTGGAACGAGAGTTGGTCCTAAATACTTGAGAAGTTTTACAACTAGGTACATAGCGAGAGCTCTAGTTGTGGTCGAAACCAAATTGAGTCTAAATTGTGTTTATACTTGTTCCTTACTTTCTTGCATGCGTTTCTTGCTTGTTAAAGAGTCTTGGTGCTAAATGCTTATGTGAAAGATGATGATCACTTATATATAGTAGTTTTAGGTTTTTATTTCGTGTCTAGAATAATAGGGCAGCCTTGTTGCTGCCAAACCGCAACTCTTATCCCCCATTAAAACGTATATCTATGTTAATAATTGTGAATATTTATTCTAACATTCTTATATCTCAGGTAACTTTAATCCCCAGCTACAACGATCCCTATTTATCATGTGCTACTAACGATCTTATGTAGGGTATTATTTGTGTGAGCCTCGCGGTTCACATCAATTTTTGGTGGACAAACAAGGAGGATTTGTCCACAATTGCAGCTGCTAGCTTCTATCACCTAGGACTTGCCACATGCCTTGTCCATGTGCTTCACACATTTTCTGATTTGTCTTGGACATGGTAGGAAGCTTCCTAAACATTGCAGCCTTCTCTTCCTTTTCCTATCTGGAGTAGGAAACTTCTTCTTTCCATATTTTGCACTTCTCTTTTGCTTGGCTGAATCATTTATCCTTCATTAAGCATGTAAACTCCCATTTGACACATTCGGATGCCCCTTTGATGAACAAATATAGAAAGTGACAAAAATGGGCAGTAGGTTCCTTTCTCGACAGGGCAGTGACCTTGTCGCATTGCAGCTGACATAAATTTTTCCTCAGTGCTCCGATTGATGCGATTCTAAGTCTTGGAGAAACTAGACTCGCAGAGTTTTCCATTGGTATAAGGCATGTCCTCTGGTTCCAAGTGATGCGTTGTACAGAAATTCTGGAAGTCATGACACAGTCCCAAGAAAATCCTGGTAGTCCCTGGATTGTTTTGCTCAAACTGCCAAGTTGCAGCTATCTTTTGGGTAACTTCCCGAACTCCGATTGATCTTAAATGTTGTCAAAATACACTTGAGCTTGACAAATATATGCATACTAAATTTTATCAAATTTGGAAAAGGATAAGTCACTCTAACACAAGCCTCAGAATCACGAAAAAGACATATTTTTCATTATTTTCTCAGATTTCTATACTTAGTCATTTTTCGGAAAATTAAGCACATATTTCCAAAACTCTACCAAAACGACACTAAACCATATTATGACTCTATCTTAGATAAATAAGGGTTAAACGAAGTATAAATAAGGACATAAGCATATTAATATCGTCGCACATTGTGTTCCTATCAATTCACATATGTCATTGTAGTTCTACTCCCCTTATCATGGCTCACACCTGGTGAAGTGCCTGACAAAAGGCCCTCTGAAACTATCTCTCCAGTAGCCCCTTCAGATACTGTTCCTTTTTGTACCCCCATAGAAATGGGTGAATTTCTTGTCTGCTATTGCCAAGTGCCAACCAGTACTGTTCAAGCTGTACTCGCTCTCTACGCCAGTCTTGTCAGTGCATTTTCCTTCTGTCCTATAAGACGGTATATCAGAGCTGATTAATCGTCTGCCGCTGGAAATAACTTATTTATGAAGATTTACTTTTGAACTCAAATGGAATCCTTGATTCCATGTCCATGAAGATTGCATTCTGAGTCATTACTTTAGACCCACTCAGCGAAGATAGAACACAGAGAAGAGAACCTGGTTTTGGCCCAGTCACCGGTTGCTCCATTATTCTAGACGATGTCATAACCATGGATCCTGCAATAGTCAACTTTATTCTTGAACATCCTTAGAATCAAGTGATCTATAACATGGTTTTTACGCACTTTCGGCTGAGACCCTGTACCATAATAATCCTACACTCAGCTGGAGTAGCAGCAATAGAAGGTTGAAGGTTCGACCACGCTGTGCTTCTCATCCCAGTACACCATATTGATTTCCCAGCTCAGTTATGGGTGATTATAGAATGTAGGCTGTGATGATCTTTGAACAGGTGACATTCTGGTTAATGCATTCCTAAGAGTGGTAATGCCTTAAAGTGTGGACTGTAGGCTTGTATAGCAATCTGTCTGTGTATTAATACCAATAGCAATCTTTGAATAGCTATCGTTCTTTTTTCTTTTTATGACAGAATAGCAATCTTGCTCATCTTACCCGAATAGAGGTAAATACCGATAGAACCCTTTGCTTAACATTCGCTCGGCCAATTTAAATTGATTACTGTAAAGTATTGAAGCGAAATGCTTTCCCCCAATAATCATCAACTCTTCCACCATGTTCTAATCAGTCTCCCTTTTGGCCTCCTTTGTGAGATAAAACAAGGCCATGATGGTTTGCTTTGTGGCTTTGCCACAGTGCGGTAGAATGCAGTAGGACCTTGATGATGCCTATGGCATTGAGCAACTTGTGGAATGGAGTGTGACGAGATTGACCGAGGTTGGGGAATTAGCAGTGTCATTTGTACTAAATTAAGGCGCTTTTCGCGACGGAATTCTTGTTCAAAGGTGTGGAAATCCTTGGCTGCAAATTTGGAGATTTAGCATGAGTTCTTAATCAAACACAATGAAAATGATCGAGAATACTGAGGCAACTTTAACTCTTAGCACGAAAGTTATGGTCAAGCTGATCAAGCCCCACTGATTAAGGCGATTGATCGGAAAATCATGCTCACGGGCATATGATCAAAAGGAAGCAAACGTATTTGTCACCAAAAGCCAGAAAGGTAAAGATCAAAGTGTTCATTTTCAACTCATGTATTTCATGAAATTGCTCAAGACTACTACTGGGGGTTTTCTACATTATCCTTATACTTTAAGCATTGTGGTCCAGAACTCCAGAATGGATTATTGTGATCAATTAGGGTCTAATCAATCACTTAAGATAAACTAATAAGATTGTACTGAATTATTCATAAGAAGAGAAGAACAAGTAGGTTACTACAAGAGCCTCAAATTACACTAATGCTTTTCTTCAACAGGTACGTACTGCCTTTTGTGAAATAAAGACACCAGTGTAGAGACAAGGATGTGTATCTACCAAGAATGAGACAAGCATAATATATAGCTTTCCAGACTTGTTTGGATCTGATCAAACATGGTCAGATTCACAGATAGCCCATGCAAGTTTGTTTAGAAACCTAGTCAGGTTCCAAATTAACAGAGTACTGTTTTACATTTTTACTCAATTTATTTCTTCAAAGAAAAGGGTACAACAAATTACCAATCAAACAGAGTTAAGGGTATTGAGTTTTTGGGTAAATAATCACTTATAATTATCATTATGGGTTAATTATGTATTTAGTAAGTTCTTTTATAAAGTGTTTATTTATAATATTTAGTTGCAAAAACCACAATTTTAAAAAAGAGATGTTGCTTATTTAAAACTCAGCTTTTTCATATTTTAGTTTTTTCACTTCAATACCAAACTAAGCCTAAATAGAGAAATTTACTAGGAAAAACATTAAGATATTTTTAAGTTGTAGATACCTACAGTGAAGACAAGCACAAATTTAGGTATAAGGTTGCTTTCTGACCTTACAGAATTTTAGCACGCTTGCAATATATTGCAGGTCGTCTTCTCAACTAGCTTTCATCATACAACAAACTACTTAAATGCTCTAAGGCTCAGTAAAGTGTAAGTTGATATAGTTACTTCTACTGTATCTTGCTTTAGTGATATTATTCTCCAAAATATTAGACAAAATTAAAAAGATATGATGCATAAAGCCATGCCATAAACACTGTATAGAAATTTGTTAATTTCAACATAATCCAGAAGACTAAACTGCAATCAAACTCAGAAATTAGCAGTTTGCATATTAACACTATTTTTTTTGTCTCTAAGAACAAAAGAGAAACAAGCAATAGTATTCAAGCAGGGGAATCAAATGGCAAAGGAGTAACCAATGAAGAGTTGAGTAGGTCTGGGTGCACAAACCCATATCTCCTAAGCACTTGATTGTCTGCAAAGTTCAAAGCCTTCTGCATCCCATTCCAACAATCATCCCAAGTATAAGTGGGATTATAATCCCCACTACAAGGCTCACACCCAGTAAAATGTGTCACAAAAGGCCTCCTCACATTCTCCCTCCACATCCCCCTTTCCTTCATATACTCCTCCCTCATTTCCCCATAAACCTCACTCACCTTCTCAGCATGCCTCCTCCTCAGCTTCCCCACTTCTCTATCAACCTCCATGTACCCTTTGGTAATATTATCAAGCCCATCCACCACCCCAAGCCAGTAGCTCTGGAAGTTGTACTCACTCTCCAAGTAAACCTTGTCCCCCCATTTCTGCTTCTCCTTCAGCACAAGGTAGATAAGAGCACTCTGGTCATCTGACCCTGGGTACAGCTTGTCCTTGAGCAATGATTTCTGCACCTCCCCCCACCGCTCTTGGGCCGGCCCTTGTGGGCCCATGCTGGCCCATTCATCTATGAAGTCCAAGGACCACTGGCAGTTCCTAATCAAGAACACACCAGCGTTGAGGCTAGTCCAGCTCTGCTGCTTCACCAAGTGCCACCACCCATGAACAACCAAGTTATACTCCCTGTACTTCTCCAACGGCACCTTGAACTCCATGTCGGTGAATATAGCGTCCGAGTCGACCCAGTAGATCCACTCGGCCTCCGGATGTGCCATCATGGCTGCTCGAAGAATCGGGTACTTGGCCCAGAAACCGGTTCCTTTAGGGTCCAGAAGAACGTTGTTGTAGAAAACCTCACAGCCATGAAACCTACAGTAGTCTACTTTGTTCTTAAAGAGTCTCAACTGTAAGTGATCCCCAACTGGGTTCTTACACGCCGAAGGCTGAGACCCTGTAACAACCAAAACCCTATCACCAACACCAAAAGAAGGGTGAACCCTAAGCCACTCCCTGCGCTTCTCATCCCAGTTTTGCATGGCGTCCCCAACCGAGTAGCTGAGACTCGGGTCATCGTAGAACGTCGGCTCCGGCGGGTCGTAGCCCAAGTCAGGGCCTTGAGGGGTGGTGGAGTAGGTGATGATGGTGTCGAAGGTTGAGGTGGGGTTTATGAAGGAGAGGAGAGCCCAGACGAGAGACAAAGCCATGGCTGCTCCACCAACGAAGAGGAAGCCATCTGCAATTAGAGAAGGGGCTCTGTGGAGAAGTGAGCGCTTGTGTGGGGATGTTTGGAAGAGAGAGAAGTCCGAGGAACTCATTTCAGAGACTGAAGTGATTGATAGGTTTGGTTTTCTGTGTGATGAGGTTGATGAAGCTTTTAAGTACTGAAAGAAGAAGAAGAAGAAGAAGAAGAAGATAACTGACACAGGTGCATTAATGACAAAAACCTCGTTTGTTGGTTATTAAAGTACAAGGCTTTAATCTTGCCAGAGAATATGCATGGTACTTTGGTAACCTTTTCTTTTCTTTAATAATGAAAATGAAGATGAACAAAATTGGGTATGGTTGCTATTTTATTGATTGCACTTGATTAAAGAAGATTTTGTGAAAGATTTTTCACAATGGCTTTTACACATGTCAAGCTTAAGTTCTTTCAGTTCATAAAGCGTTTACATTTGACCTTAGATTTCATGGACAAATTTCTAAATTCAGGACCTGTGTTTTGGAATTGATTGTCTATAATATTTAGATCAAATTTTAAAACAACATTTTTCAAATTTTGAATCAAGATCATCTAGGAAGAAGACAATCAAGCTCAAACAAAATAGAGACTTCTCAGTTTATTACACAAACTCAAACTTAATTTAGCGTTTAGGATGCAATAAATTGCATATGTTTAGCTGGGGTTTAGACACCAAGTCTTCTCCTGTATTCTGAAGTTTCATAATGATCAAAGGCTTGAGAGCATGCCGTTTTGGGTATGCTTCATAAAAATATATAAGAGATTACGTCTTTTACCGTAAGTAAAAATTGAAATTCAAAAATGATCTCATTTATGTTTCAGAATATGAGAGCCAATTTATGATAATATTCTTGACGAAATTGAAAAGGAGTCGGCACATTTTCTTGTAGTTTTTACATGAATTTATAAGTTTTTGGCTAAAGTTGCAAAACATGATCAAATTGATTAACCAATACATAATTGTTTGTTTAATCACCTCTTCCTTTCTTACGGTCGAGTGTCGGTTGCTTCTATTGGACGAGTGATACACCTTGCTGCGGCTTTATCTGCCCTAAAGTTGGCAAATTGCTTCAAGTTAATTGCTAGCTAGCACCTTGTTATTGGTGTTTGAGGTATTAAAAATCAAAGTGAGATCCCTAGTTTCTTGAACCTTGCCTCGACTTGGTTCCTTCCAATTAATTTTCTTGTTTCTTAGGGGCATGGGCCATTCTATATATAAATCCAATACCTGTAAATGTGTAGCCATATGTAGTGTAACTTAGCCCTTGATTTATGCAATTTCATGTTGCATCTTTGGCATTTCGTATGTAAGTTGCACATGGATCCTATAAATGCATTGCCTTGTCATTTTCATTTTCCTTGTTATTTCATTTTCATTCTACGTGGTGGTAGCATAACTGCATATATTACGATAATTCAAAAAAAAAATACCGCGACCTTTTCTCTCCCTTTTCTCTCTACTGTGTCTGCGCATCTAGGGTTAGGGTTTCATAAAATTTTGGTTGTGCGGCGAGTTTCCTCATGGCTTTCACTGCTACTGCTACTTCCTCTGCCTCTGTGGCATCCATGACCGCAAGGTTGGCCTCCAAACTTTCACTCTCTCATTAGGATGAACCTGTTGATCTGGGCAATCTCAAATGCCTGGATCGCGGTTTCATGGCTCCGAGGTTCTTCCTCGTCGGAAAACTAAACACAGCCCGGGCTGTGGCTTTCGATGCTTTTCGTAGTGTTGTTCGCTCGATGTGGCGGCTCAGTTCCCCGGTGGAGGTTCAAGCCAGGGGAGATCGCTACCTGTTCACGTTCACAAATCAACGTGATGTTGATCGGGTTAAGCGTGGAGGCCCTTGGGGTTTTCAGCGGGCTATGATTCTGATTAATGACTATGATGGTTTCTCGGACATCATGGCTATCTCATTGGATTTTGTATGGATTTGGGTGGAAATCCTCAACCTGCCGGCGGCTATTACGACGCCGGCGACGGCTCAGTTGGTCGGCGAAACTATTGGGCAGGTGTTGCGGGTTGATACTGCAGGTTTTCCTTGTGGCAAAGTCATGATCCGGTTTTTCTGCATCGCCGCCTTCGTATTTCACCTGAGGATGTTATCATGGTGACATACCGTTATGAACGGCTTCTCGGTAGATGTGGGAACTGTATGATGATCAACCATGGGGGTCTTCGATGCCCTACGGTTGTGGAGGAAAACACTATAGGTTTGGAGACAGAGGATCACCCTCCTCCTCCCTCTGTTCCGGCGATGGTGTTCAGGGCATGCTCTCAACCCTCCCCGGTAGCCCCTGTTTTTGCCCCTGTTCCTCCAAAAGATAAGAGACAGGTGCAGATTCGTGAACATTCAATGTTTGAGTCCCCTCCCAAGATCTCGGGTGGCCGGCGACGTCGGACAGATGTAGAAGGTAATGATGGCAAGAGGAATCGTCACAGCTTAATCCTAGGGTTTGGCAATCTCACTCCGACCAAGCTAGGTTTACAAGTCACCCCTTCTGGTGCTCTGGGGATTAAGCGGGCTGGGAAATCTCGGATCAAATCTGGCAGGCACCGTGGCAGTCGCTCCAACAAGCCGGCGGTGCAGCGGAAGCTGAACCAGGAGACGGAGGCGGAGCTGCAACTGACGGTGGCGGAGCTGGCTGTGCAAGCCAAGTGTGGATCGGGTCTGGCAGAGCTGGATTGGGATGAGGGCTCGAGTTTGGGCCATCTTAATGCTGGATTGGGCCTCGTTAATGAGGCCAGTAGGGAGTAGTCCCCTAGTCTAACTAGGAAAGATCCTTCTTGATGCTTTAGTTAATCTCTTTTGTCTTCAGGTACACCTCAATTGGTCCGTTGGCCTGCGACAATGCTCGGGATTTTCTATCGTGTTAAGAAGTTATGTTTTGGTGCTTGTTTGGCTTTTCGTTTATGCCCACTTTGTGTTTGGGCACTTTTGAACTCTGGTTTTAGATTTCGCACCTTCGTGTGCTTTTATTTCTTGTTGTAGCTTATGCTTGCATTTGAGATGGTTTGTCATCTCATGTGCTTTGACCCTTGCGGTTGTTTGGATGACGTTTTGTCAATGGACTTACTCATTTCCCCTCAAAAAAAAATTCTACGTGGTGGTACGTACGTAGGTTCTTGGTGATGTGTTAAGCACTCGACGGGTGTATATAACGGTGTTTTAAAGGGTCGGAGGAGAAGCCTCACTGACGAAACAAATGCAACTTAATTCAATCAAGTCGTTGCAATCGCTGATGGAGATGAGAAAAGGAGATGCTTGTCAATTGCCCAAAGTATTACTCCTCTATACTGATGGCTTCGAATCAATACCCAAGAGAAGTGAAAGAGACAAAAACACAAAATTAAAGCCCGGGCGTAAGTATTCTTTGCATCATTTGCAAGCTTGCTTATCAAAAGTGGCTGTCAAGAATACAAGCAGTTTTAAATTGTTCTGCTACTTTCATAAATAATATGCAGAAATTTAGGACGGGGCACTTGATAAATTAGCCAAGAGAAGATAGCAACCGTGTAAAAGTCTTATGTTCACCAAACGAGCTAGGATAGTGCCTTGCTAGTAATGCTTCTATCTTTGTGTCATATAACAAAACTAGAATCTTTCGACTACAGACAGAATCTTCTAATTTTTAGAGTTAGGTAACATTTTCCATTTTGTTGAAGTAAACATAAGATTATAAATCTATTTCTTACTTGAATATTTTATCCAAAATCTTCTTGGCTGCCGCCTCTGTTGGATATGAATCTCCTGGATTTCTTCTGCTTTGTATTGCTTTCCTTTGCTTTGGGCGGCTGGTTTGTCTCATTGGTTTGAAGAGTTTTTGGGGATGTAAAATAATGGAATAATGGATTCCTAATCAGAAAAAAACGTGCCTAATCATAAGTGGTAGTCTGACCAAAGCCAATGGTACAAACCACTTTGTAACTTAAAGCATTAACAATAATACAATACTCATCAAGAACTTCCCTGAAGGACAAGTATAGTATAGACAGCATTAGGATCTTGAGCTCTTGAGCGAAAATTGACCGAGAAAGAGGCGGGCCCCAACTGATATGAAAAATTCATCAAGGTGGATCTAGGCAAAATTGGTAAAAGAACTTTATTACCTAAGAAGTATGCTATTAAATTCTGTGTTCGAGTCACGACATAGAGTAACTGTGAAACCTTTAGATTCTCTTGAAAAAAAAAAGTACAAGAAAATTGGTCAGCTCGATTGAATCAATAGCAAGTGAGAAACTCTCATCATGCATCTTAAGAGCCACGTTATGGATCCATTACATGTGACTTGTGAAAGTTGAATGCTACTATGCACACTAGCAAGCCGATAAGGGTTGGCAGGAATGGCAATGCACTTGTTTAAGTAGAATATCCCCTCTCAAGTTCGAGCTCTAACATGTTAGAAGATAAGTATTATAAGTATGGATCAAACTATGAATCACAATAATTATTACTATAACGTAATTCAGTGAAACTAAACAACAGAGAATAAATTCGAATTGAATGCTTCAATCAATTGTGAAAATCAAAGTAGAGAAAACAATTCGATTTCACTAACTTGAATATTGAGAGAGGCTTGCTTGAATGCAATGTCCTAAGACAGAAATTCGTCCCTGCACTTCTGCTTGTGGAATCGTCTTGACGTCTGTCTCCCAGGATACAACTCTCAATCCAAGGTTTGCAGAATCCCTTGAATCTTTACTCGAACTTCAGTCTATGTTTCTCTCTTGTAAAGTATGGAAGATGTTTGTAAAACGAATTAAGTAATGAAGTCAGATCATTCGCTCATCTTTTATAGAAGCAAGACAACTGTTCGGCGTTTTGAGCGAAACGTCGTCATTTTCCAGAAACGAAGAGTTGCGTCTCAACTTGTCAAAAGACATCTGTTCAAAAATTAATCCGATTTTACAAGTAATTCCCCAGAGCCCAAAGGCCCAAGGCCCAATCTTTGATTATTAATAATCATGTAAGCCCACTAGGAGGCCCAAGGAAAATTTTCAATGAAACCCATTGAAATTCCCTCACCCAAGCCCACTTCCATTTAATACTGTACATGGGGTATCCCTTATTAAGGGTATAAGCCCTTAAACATCTTCCATGTGGGACTAAAGTCCCACAAGGTTCCAACAATACCCCACATTTTCTATTCAAACTCCAATAATACCCCACATTTGAATAGAAAATAAGATTTTTATATTCAAGAGAGAATGAAAGAATTGATATGTTGACGGATAGGTGTCTTTTGGACTTGAACCTTCCGTAGTGAGTACTTATCGAATTTACTTTGCAAGGTAGTGAACTGAAGTCTTGAACTATTTGCTTTGTGTAGTAAACCGAGACAACAAGTGTCACAGATATCGAATCTACCATATTTCGGTTCATTCGTTTGTGTCCATTTTGGTCCTGGACAGTTCCCGGCTTCATGAGAGCTCTAGAGAGTATAGCCATATAACTCTCATAGATGCGACCCACATCACTCTCATATAGGTGATACTAATTTTTTTTTAGAATATCCTGCTATATTCTTCGTTTGTAAGATATTAGTATCATTAAGAATAAATTCACCCTAGACAACTTGCAGGAAAACACACTTCGTTCACCATAGGAATGAGCATGTGTGTGTGTTTGCTACCTTGAGTCTTCCTTAACCAGTTTGCCTATTGAACCTAGACCATGGGATCTCCAATCAGCTAGGTTAGGTTTCCGTCAAGTTATGACTCATTGAATTGGCTTTAAGCCCATTCCCCTCGATGTATATATGACTTGCTCCTTTGATAACCCTTTAGTCAAAGGGTCGGCTATGTTCTCCTTTGACTTCACATAATCAATGGATATAATTCCATTTTTCAGCAAGTCTTTAATCGTTTCGTGTCTTCTTCGAATATGCCTTAATTTTCCATTATAATTTTTATTTTTCGCTCTTGTGAGTGCAACCATGCTATCACAATGAATACAAATAGCAGTTACAGGCTTAGGCCACGAAGGAATATCTTCCAAGAAATTTCGAAGCCATTCTGCTTCTTCAGCAGCTTTATCTAAGGCAACGAATTCTACTTCCATGGTTGATCGTGTTGTCACTGTTTGTTTGGTTGATTTCCATGATACGGCAGCTCCGCCAAGTGTAAATACATATCCACTTGTAGACTTACTGTTCGTGTTCATTGAAATCCAGTTTGCATCACAATATTCTTCCAATACTGGAGGATATCTCGTGTAATGCAAGCCATACTCCATTGTATGCTTTAAGTATTTGAATACTCTAACTAAAGCATTCCAATGTTCTTTTCCAGGATTGCTTGAGTACCTGCTTAGTCGGCTTATTGTATAAGCCAAGTCAGGTCTTGTACAATTCATGATGTACATCAAGCTACCTAAGATTTGAGTATATTTTAATTGTGACACACTTTCTCCTTTATTCTTCATAAGGTGGACATTCAGATCAAATGGAGTTACAACTGGTTTACAGTCATAATGTCCAAATTTCCGCAACACTTTTTCGATATAATGGGATTGAGTAAGTACATAACCATTTTCATTTCGTAAAATTCGTACTCCAAGGATGACGTCTGCTATTCCCATGTCTTTCATATCAAAGGAAGAGTTCAACATTTTCTTTGTAGAATTAATCACATCCTTGTTTGTTCCCATTATCAACATATCGTCCACATACAAGCAAATAATAACAAATGCATCTTTGAATTGTTTGATATACACACATTTATCACATCCATTAATTTTATATCCATGTGATAACATAGTATGATCAAACTTTTCGTGCCATTGTTTTGGTGCTTGTTTAAGCCCATACAAAGACTTAACTAATTTGCAAACCTTGTGTTCTTGACCTTTCAAAACGAAACCTTCGGGTTGATCCATATATATTTCTTCATCTAATTCACCATTTAAAAATGCTGTTTTTACATCCATTTGGTGTATTTCCAAATTGTAGACAGCAGCTGTTGCTATTAACGTTCTTATAGACGTTATTCGGGTTACTGGTGAATAGGTGTCGAAATAATCAAGCCCTTCCTTTTGACGATACCCTTTTGCTACCAAACGAGCCTTATATTTATCTATGGTACCATCCGGTCTCATTTTCTTTTTGAAAATCCACTTATGTCCAATTGGTTTATTTCCAGGAGGCAAATCAACCAATTCCCATATATTCTTCTGCATAATGGATTCAATTTCACTTTGAATAGCCTCCTTCCAATAAGGTGCTTCAGAAGATTCCATAGCAGCCTTATAGGTTTGAGGTTCTTCTTCTGTTACAAAGGCCAAATAGTCAAGTCCAAAGTCTTTAGGGACTCTCATTCTTTTGCTTCTTCTTGGTTCAGTGTCTTCTTCCTCCTGAACTCGAGATGAGGATGCTTGATCTATATTACTGACATCACATACTCTTTTGTTGGTGATGATATTTCTTTCTCTATAAGGAAATATATTCTCGAAGAATTCAGCATCATCACTTTCCATATAAGTGTTCACATGAATGTCACTGACTTCTGATCTAAAAACCAAAAATCTATATGCTGCACTATTATCAGCATAGCCAATAAATACACAATCTATTGTTTTTGGTCCAAGTTTAACTCTTTTTTGTAAAGGAACTCTAACTTTAGCAAGACAACCCCACACTTTCAATTTTTTATAAGAAGGGATTTTTCCTTTCCATATCTCATAAGGAGTCTTATTGGACTTTTTATGAGGAATACGATTTAAGACTTTCACTACCAGAAAAAACAGTTTTACCGACGAGAAAAAAAAAAACGGCCGACGACACACTTTTGTCGTCGGCTATGTCCAAGAATGGCCGACGATTTTTTCTGTCGTCGCTAAAAATGAAAAATCGTCGGCTATTCCACAAGAATGGCCGACGATTTTCTCTTTCGTCCCTAAAAAAAAAATTTCGTCGGCTATACCCTAGAATGGCCGACAATTTAAAGTTTTCGTCGGGTATACTTTAAGAGAATAGCCGACGAAAAAATTGTTTAAGTTTGGCCGACGAAATAGGCATTTTCGTCGGCTATAAGTCTTTATATTTTCAGGTCTGGACAGCAGCTGCTCATTTCAAAGAAAACGAAAAAAAACGGGAGAAAGAGTGAAAAATCGTTGGGTATTGTTGAAATCCGTCGTCTCTTACATTGTGGAGCTATATATAGGTACGTATATGTGTATATATGTTGCTTTTGAGTTTTAGTTGAGTTGATTTTGAGTTTTAGTGATTTTGATATATATAGTAAGTGATTTTTTATTTTGTTGTTGTTTTAGTGTTAGAATGTATGTATATATGTTGATTTTGAGTTGTAGTTGAGTTGATTTTAAGTGATTAGAGTTTAATTATGTGTTTTAATTTGATGTTATTTTAATTAGTGTTAAAATATATTTATATATATATATATATATATATATAAATATGTTAATTAATGGTTGTTGATAGTGTAATGAACTTAAATAATGGTTGTTAATTAATGGTATATATATACATATGAGTTGATGTTGATAATAATATATATTGTAATATATATGTGTTAATTAATTTCTTATTAATTAAAGTTATACATATATATTATTATCAGGCTATATATGGATCGGGATAAGAGTTGGATTTCGCTTCCAAGGCATGACCGACGATACACTACAGGAGTTGTGGATTTTTTGCAGTTCGTCGAGGAAAATGCAAACGGGAGTGAATACCATTATTGCCCGTGCAAGAAATGTAAGTGTCGCAATGATATGTGTCGATTTCCGATTAGGACAGTATGGGAGCACCTAAAGAGTAATGGGTTTTGGCCGAAGTACAAACGTTGGATATATCACGGTGAGCCATCATTAGCTGGATCACATGATCATGGGCAGTTTTTTTAGGCGGGCAGTAGTAGTACATTCAACGATCCAACAATGGCATTCGTCAACGACGTGTTTCCTTTTGAAAGCGGTGTACATGGGGAACAATATATGCATGACCCGGTGCAGCCCTTCCCACAAGTTGTCAACACTGCTGCCTTTGACAAGTACAACAAACTGATTGCATTGCAACAGACCCATGTGTCTTCAAGTTCTGAGAAGACAGTTCTTGAAAGTGTGATGGAGGTAATGAGGATTAAAGTCGAGACAAAATCAAGCATCAGGCAAGTGGATGAATATCTACAGTACACTTCTTCGTTGTTGGAGGAGGGTCATCGTAATCCTACCAATCACCGTAAGGTCCGAAGTATCCTCAAAGATCTAGGGTTTTCCTACATTAAGATCCATGCATGCGCATTTGACTGCGTTCTCTTCTGGGGTAAAGATGCAGAAGGAAATGACATTGCTAGCCTTGACGCATGTCCGATATGTCAGTCTGACCGATATAAGTTGACAGGAGCAGGCAATAGGAAACCTGCGAAAGTGCTTCGGTATTTTCCGTTGAGAGATAGGCTCGAGCGGTTGTACATGTCAGAAACCACCGCAAAAGCTATGAGATGGCACGGTGAGCGGGACGCGGGAGACGTAGATATCATGACACACATCTCTGATGGAGCGGCTTGGAAGCATATAAACAATGAGTTTCCACATTTTGCGTCAGATGTCAGAAACGTCAGGCTCGGGCTCTCAACCGACGGGTTCAACCCTTTCGGCACCATGAGTCTGTCATACAGTATATGGCCGGTGATTTTGGTACCTTACAACCTTCCTCTGTGGATGTGCATGAAGAAGGAATATTATATGTTGACGTTGTTGATTCCGGGGCCTGGTTACCCAGGAAAATGTCTCGATGTGTATATGAGACCATTGATTGAAGAGCTTAAGGTGTTGTGGGACGTTGGTCATCCCACTTTTGACAAGTACAAACAGGAGACGTTCCAGATGCATGCCATGATTATTGGTACCATCAGTGATTTTCCTGCTTATGGGATGTTGTCGTTGTTAGGGGATAAAAGGCTTGTCCAGAGTGCCTCAGCGATTATGGGAGCACCCCTCATTGCAACAAGATATGCAGAATGGGTCATCGTGTGTTCGTTCTGACGGATCACCACTGGCGTTACGAGTCCGCCACATTTGATGGAACTGAAGAACACGGTGGTCCTCCCAGAAGATGGACGGGAAGAGAAATTTTAGCAAGGCTTAATGAGTACGATTTTGGGCCCCTCAACAATCATCCCGATATTGTAGCGGAAATACCTGAAAGGCCTGAGGAGTACAAATTCTGGACACATAAGAGCATATTGTGGGAACTCCCGTACTGGTGTGAGTTGCTGATCCGTCACTTCCTAGACGTTATGCACATAGAAAAAAATGTTTCTGAATGTGTGGTGGGCACAACGCTGAACTTGGAGGGGAAGACGAAAGACGGTCCTAAGGCTCGCACTGATCTGCAAAACATGAATATCAGAAAACCACTATGGTTAAAACAAGGGAAGATAAAAATGCCTCAAGCTCCTTACACCGTCAAGCCTGAGCATGAATCAGAAATTTTCCATTGGATAAGTCGGGCCAAGTATCCTTCAGGCTTTGCTGGAAATATAGCCAAGTGTGCAACAGACAATTCAACAATCTTTACGGGTTGAAAAGTCATGACAATCATATCCTGCTACAACGTCTCTTCCCTGTTTTCATTCGACCGTTCCTTCCCCGTCACGTTGTGGACCCGTTAGTAGCGTTGGCAAGATTTTTCCAGACGGTATGCACACGGGAAGTGAGAAAATCTGACCTCCGGGAACTGGAACAAGACATCGTTCATATCATGTGTAAATTTGAGATGATATTTCCTCCAAATTTTTTCGACATCATGCCTCACCTCGTGATCCATCTTCCTCGACAGTTGTTGCTTACCGGTCCTGTGCACTTCACTTGGATGTATCCGATGGAAAGGTACGTATTTTACACCTTCTGTTAATTTCCTCATCAATATATGTGATTTAGTATTAATGTATTATCATAACACTTTAAAAACTTGATTTATAGGCAACTTGGACAATACGGTGGTTTTGTCCAAAACAGATCCGCACCTGAAGGATGTATAGCTGAAGCGTATATTGCGCACGAGTGCGTCACCTACATGAAGCTGTATTTAGGAGCGTTACAGGAAAGCATACCGGAAGATGTACCTTCATAGTTCAATCTTTCCATACTCTCCGACGATGTTGTAGTCGGTGGAAACATGCTAGTTTCCTACAAGTTGAAAGATTATGAGGTAGCCATTGCACATTGGTGGGTACTAATCAACTGTCCAGAAGTTCAGTTTTGGAAGGACATACATCTACACTGTCCTACAGTAGCAGGTGATCTCGATTACCACAACCAGATATTCGCAGAGTATTTCGGCCGCTGGGTACGTAACTTCACCACTATTCTATACGTGTTTATATATTATTGTGTATAATTATTCATATTTACAGTTGATATATTCTGATGGTTGCAGATGGACCTTATTCAAAATGATAATCACCCTAAGTGGTCGCACGAACTCAGACTTCTGGCGATGAAGCCGGTCTATGCCAAAGTTTATGCGACGTGCAAGGTGAATGATGTGTTATTTCGATGTGAAGAGAGAGACCTCAGACTGAAAACACAAAATTCAGGGGTTATGGCACATGGTGGGGATGATGGAGTTGACTATTACGGTGTTCTCCATTCAGTTGTGGAACTGCATTACGGGGAAGGCATGAAAGTGCACCTTTTCAAGTGTAGATGGTTTGACACACGGCCGCAGAGCATGAAAACCGATCAATACGGCATAACTTATGTGAACACTAGTACATCATGGTATGAGGACGACTCGTTCGTTTTAGCCACATGGGTGAAACAAGTGTTTTATCTTGATGATCTCGCCAAGGGCGACCCGTGGAAAGTAGTCAACACTATCAACCATCGCAACATTTACCGAGCGTCTACACTTAGAGTGGCTGAAGAGAACGAGGAAGGGGGCGCCGCGTATCAAGTGCCCAACTCAAACGGTATTCCTGACTCCTCTTTTATTCGCCTAGACACGCCAGTGCGAATTCGACGTGAAGAGCCACTGCTTGTTGATGTTGATCCAAATGAAGAAACTAACGAGGACTCTAGTGGTGAGGAAAGACATAGATTACCCCTATCGAGCAATTCAGAAACCGAAGAAGACTCATCCGATGATTCCGATTACAATCCGACGGATTAAGTAATTTAAATGATGTAATTATTTCATTTGTAATCCACTCATTTCTAATGAACGGGCGTGGGGATGAGCCTCCCAGCTAGGCTGGGTTCCAAACCCCTTAAAAAAAATTTGATATATGTTGACTGTTGGGTTTCTGTTTTGTTATGTTCAATTTTAGTTATATGTGAACAGGACATTGGAATAGGAGAGGTGTAAAACCACCGAGTTTTTTGTTTTTTTTTTTTTCAGAGAATAGCCGACGAAAAATTCATTATTTCGTCGGCCATAAATTTTTTTTAAAAATATATTTTTTTGACCGAAAACGACAAAAGAATAACCGACGAATACTAGGTTTGATTTCGTCGGCTATGATTATAAAAAAAAAAAAAAACAAAAAAAAAGCAGCTTCCATTTTCTATCACTATCGACATACCATTGCTTCATCCTTCAAATGCAAATGTGTCGTGAAATAAGATATGACCGAAATATTGAAAAACGTCTACGGTTGAAAAATGAGAAGATTCCGACAAAATCTGTGTGCCGAATGTTGCAGTTAACTGTTTTTTACTGCCGTTTTCCTATGGGTAGCCTGACGGTCGGTAAATATTTTGAGGAAAATTTTTATACGATTAGTTGCGTCTCATCGATCTGAAACTATTCTCTGTTGAAGATCAGGCCAAAAAACGTCATTTGGATGGGCCAATTTCCGTTTTAAATCGTTTAGATGTTTGACTCACCCGGTTGACCGTCCCGATCGAGCCTTTAACTTTGTCAGATGTAGTTGGATTTTTTTTCATACATGTATTTAATCTTAACGGTGATATCTGACGGTTGGAATAGATTTTCCCAACTTTTAGATTCAAAATCGGAACATATGCACTAATGTTCCTTAACTTGTTTACTAAGTGTTTAAGTGAATGTATAGTTTCAAATAGTTACTATACGTAGACTCTTCAAATGCAAATGTGTCGTGAAATAAGATATGACCGAAATATTGAAAAACGTCTACGGTTGAAAAATGAGAAGATTCCGACAAAGTCTGTGTGCCGAATGTTGCGGTTAACTGTTTTTTACTGCCGTTTTCCTATGGATAGCCTGACGGTCGGTAAATATTTTGAAGAAAATTTTTATACGATTAGTTGCGTCTCATCGATCTGAAACTATTCTCTGTTGAAGATCAGGCCAAAAAACGTCATTTGGACGGGCCAATTTCCGTTTTAAATCGTTTAGAGGTTTGACTCACCCGGTTGACCGTCCCGATCGAGCCTTTAACGTTGTCAGATGTAGTTGGATTTTTTTTCATACATGTATTTAATCTTAACGGTGATATCTGACGGTTGGAATAGATTTTCCCAACTTTTAGATTCAAAATCGGAACATATGCACTAATGTTCCTTAACTTGTTTACTAAGTGTTTAAGTGAATGTATAGTTTCAAATAGTTACTATACGTAGACTCTTCAAATGCAAATGTGTCGTGAAATAAGATATGACCGAAATATTGAAAAACGTCTACGGTTGAAAAATGAGAAGATTCCGACAAAGTCTGTGTGCCGAATGTTGCGGTTAACTATTTTTTACTGCCGTTTTCCTATGGATAGCCTGACGGTCGGTAAATATTTTGAAGAAAATTTTTATACGATTAGTTGCGTCTCATCGATCTGAAACTATTCTCTGTTGAAGATCAGGCCAAAAAACGTCATTTGGACGGGCCAATTTCCGTTTTAAATCGTTTAGAGGTTTGACTCACCCGGTTGACCGTCCCGATCGAGCCTTTAACGTTGTCAGATGTAGTTGGATTTTTTTTCATACATGTATTTAATCTTAACGGTGATATCTGACGGTTGGAATAGATTTTCCCAACTTTTAGATTCAAAATCGGAACATATGCACTAATGTTCCTTAACTTGTTTACTAAGTGTTTAAGTGAATGTATAGTTTCAAATAGTTACTATACGTAGACTCTTCAAATGCAAATGTGTCGTGAAATAAGATATGACCGAAATATTGAAAAACGTCTACGGTTGAAAAATGAGAAGATTCCGACAAAATCTGTGTGCCGAATGTTGCGGTTAACTGTTTTTTACTGCCGTTTTCCTATGGGTAGCCTGACGGTCGGTAAATATTTTGAAGAAAATTTTTATACGATTAGTTGCGTCTCATCGATCTGAAACTATTCTCTGTTGAAGATCAGGCCAAAAAACGTCATTTGGACGGGCCAATTTCCGTTTTAAATCGTTTAGAGGTTTGACTCACCCGGTTGACCGTCCCGATCGAGCCTTTAACGTTGTCAGATGTAGTTGGATTTTTTTTGCATACATGTATTTAATCTTAACGGTGATATCTGACGGTTGGAATAGATTTTCCCAACTTTTAGATTCAAAATCGGAACATATGCACTAATGTTCCTTAACTTGTTTACTAAGTGTTTAAGTGAATGTATAGTTTCAAATAGTTACTATACGTAGACTCTTCAAATGCAAATGTGTCGTGAAATAAGATATGACCGAAATATTGAAAAAAGTCTACGGTTGAAAAATGAGAAGATTCCGACAAAATCTGTGTGCCGAATGTTGCGGTTAACTGTTTTTTACTACCGTTTTCCTATGGGTAGCCTGACGGTCGGTAAATATTTTGAGGAAAATTTTTATACGATTAGTTGCGTCTCATCGATCTGAAACTATTCTCTGTTGAAGATCAGGCCAAAAAAAGTCATTTAGACGGGCCAAGTTCCGGTTTAAAGCGTTTCGAGGTTTGACTTCGTGTTTGACCAAAGGTTTAGCTGACGAAATATTTAAATTCGTCGGCTAAACTCTTACGATCCTCACCTTTTCATTGTCCGCCGTTGGATGGGGGAGATCGGAAGGCTGCTGAGCGCCTAAAGTATAGCCGACGAGATTAAAAGTATAGCCGACGACATTCAAACTATATGCGACGAAATTATACATTTCGTTGGCCATTCCTAGAATAGCCGACGAAATTTTTTAATTCGTCGGCTATTCTTTTGCTATAACCGAGGTGCATCGCGTTTTGCATGCTTTTTTCTCTCCTCCTCCTAAAATCGCAGCTCCCTCGCCTCCTCCAGATCCGCCGTCGCTCGCCTCGTCCTCGTCCTCCCTCTTCCTTCTCCAATCCGGGAGCCGATCCCTCTTCCATCCTCCTCTAATCCGGCAGCGCCCCCTCCTCCCTCTTCCTCCTCCAATCCTCCAATCCGGCAGCCCCGAATTCGGCAGCCCCCTCCTCCCTCTTCCTCCTCCAATCCGGCAGCCCCCTCCTCCCTCTTCCTCCTCCAATCCGGCAGCCCCCTCGGTCGGTGATTTTTTTTTCATTTTGTTTTTTCATTTATGTTAATTATTAATTTAGATATATGTTAATTTAGATATATCTAATTTATGTTAATTTAGATATAATTGTTAATTTAGGTATGTATAACAATTTAGGTATAATTTATGTATTTATTTATGTTAATTTAGGTATAATTTTGGTATTTATGTTAATGTATGTTTAATTTAGGTATTTATGTTAATTTAGGTATAATTTAGGTATTTATGTTAATTTAGGTAATTTTTTTTAAAATTTATTTGTATAATTTATACGTATAAATTGGTAGCTTAATTATATAAATTGGTAGCTTAATTATATAATTTAGCTTAATTATATATATAGCTTAATTATATTTAATTTTAATTATATAAATTGTTATATATTTGTTAATAAATTAATTATATTTGTTATAATTTAGGTATATAAATTGTTATATATTTAATTTTAATTATATAAATTGTTATATTAATTATATATATAAATTGGTAGTCTAATTATATATATATATATGTTAATAATTAAATATAGTTATATTTGTATATAAATAATTATATTTAATATAATATAATTTAATATTAATTAATGTATTAATGCGTCGGGCTTTAGATGGCCGATGCATTTAGGCAGTTATTCGGAGGTCGTCGTGGCAGATCTAGAGGTTCTGGAAATGCCGCGGGTTCCGCAGACTCCGACATGACCCCTAGCCAGCCTGAGAGGACCACCAGCCAGCCGCGGAGGAGTGTAGATTCATCCCAGCCGCAGAGGACTGTGGATGCAGCCCAGCCGCGGCGGAGTGTGAGTTCTCAGCACCAGACCCTTCTCCAGGCGGGGCGGCCGTCGAGCACTTCACTTCCGCATGTCGGTCCCTCTGTGGCTCCGAGGTTTAGTCGGCAGCTATTTCACGAGGAGATAGCTGCCGACGTTCCTCAGGTTCGTATGCCTGAGGTTCATCGGGAGCCGATGCCGAGTCCGACTCAGTCTGCTGCTGACTCGACTGAGGGGCCTACTCTCCCAAATCAGCTCTACCTCCCGTACAACATTCCTGCGATACCCGAGGTCAACTATCGTGGTCTGCCCCAGTGGCCTGATATGCCTCAGTACGTGAGTGCTGCGGAGGCATACCAGCAGCAGCCATGGGAGACCCCTGACCTCCTGATTTCGGCGAGGAGAAAAGGAAAGTCGACAGACAATTCATCGAGTTCAGGTAACATTCGATTTTATTAATTAAAATGTTTTATTAAAATTAACGCACTAATATTTAATTTTATTAACCAATCGTCGTTTATGTGATAGGGACAGCGGCTAGCAGTTCAACCCAGAGGAATACCAGAGGTGTCATATCTTTTGACACGCTCAGGAGAACTGTTGAACAGAGGGGGAGGATCCAGATCAACGAACCTCCTAATCAGGAGGTTCAGGGGAAAAAAAAACGCGACTACTCGGGTTGCGTGGGTGCACTGATTAGGGACAGAGTCCCTATGTTGTGGACTCGGTGGGCTGATGTGCCCGAAGAAATCAAGAGGGAGGTGAACAACGCCGCGTCGGTGAGTAATTTAAAAAATTTAATTTATTTATCGTAATATTTAAAAAATTTCGGTATTGTTATAATTGTAAAACTAATAAAATATTATCTTTCAGACATACTTCGAGGTTGCGGAACACAAGTGGGATTGGGCGGACTCCGTACAGAACTCGAGGTACGTTGCGAATGTATTATCTGATAATTTGAAATATTTTATGATATTAATCATATTTCTAATGCACTTTTGTTTTTTTCGTAGGTTCAAAGAGTGGAAGAACGAGCTCCGTTCCCACTATAACGAGTACGGCAACCGTGGTCGTATGGGTACTCCCAGAGAGTTCATGTTCATGGAGTACGAGTGGCGATGGTTGAAGACAGTAGACTTCGACAACCCGGTTATGCAGGTAAATACTAAACTTCACTATAAATGTTTATTTTGTTAAAATTTTAATTATTAGTTTAAATATTTTATAATTATTACAGTTATATTTTTTGATGCATTTTTTTAATATTTTATTATTTGTTTGAAGGAACGGTCTCGGATAAACTCTGCGAACCGCCGCCGTAACACAATCCCCCATCACGGTGGTTCTAGGCCGTTTGCACAATATCAGGAGGAGGCGCTTAGAGATCATCCTGATAGCAACCCGTACGTGGAGACGTTCAAGATCGCTTATCCACAAGCGACAGAACATCTCGTAAGTCGTTCATTACGATTTTAAAATTTTAATTATTAATTGTACTTAACTATCGATTTGTTAGAATATTAATTTTTTTTTTCCCGTCCAATTAGGAGAGGGTGAACCGGGCCGAAGAAGAGGTGCTCCAGCAAATAGTTCGGGAGACACAACCGAACATTTCAGAGGCAGATCTGGAAGAAGCCATGCGCCAGGTCGACCGAACCAATGTCCAAACGGCGGCGAGGATTTTCGACGCAGCCTTCCCACAGTGGTCCAACGAATACTACTGCCGGGGTTTGGGAAGTTCTGGACTAGGGCTCCTGAAGACCACTAAGAGAGGTCAAAAGAAGGGA
The DNA here is from genome assembly GCA_963682095.1 of Potentilla sterilis. Classification (NCBI taxonomy): domain Eukaryota; kingdom Viridiplantae; phylum Streptophyta; class Magnoliopsida; order Rosales; family Rosaceae; genus Potentilla; species Potentilla sterilis. The sequence goes on from OY821759.1 coordinate 42,771,034, forward strand.
GGCGGGGAGAGCCAACAGATGAGGGGGGAAGTGCAGCGATTGGCCGCAGAATTGGCGACCTCGTCCCAGACAGTACAGGAGCTGCGCCGCAGAACACAGCAGTATCATTTGTATATGGCCCGTTGGCATGCTGAATGCGACAGAATTCGGCAATACAACTACGACGGCCAACAAAACTGGTTTTATGAGATGTTCGCGGCACAACAACAAAACCGTGAACCCCCGCCCCCGTTTCAGCGGTTATTGGAGCCTCCAATACCTCAAGCTCCCGAGTTCGGTCAGCAGGATGACGAGCCTGATGGAGAGCAAGATGCTGGGGATGACCTGGTGGACTTTACTGGTTTAGGTGATGATTAGGGTTATATTTTATGTATATTGGAACGAATTTAATAAAAATGGTATTTAGACGTGTTTCTTGTTGGTGCAAATGCATGGACTGTTTTTGTGATTTGCAGGTGATTGCTTGGAATGGTAATTTAGAAAATAATTTAATTTTTTTTCCCAAATGTAAGAATAGCCGACGATTTTTGCATTATTTCGTCGGCTATAATCTCTATAGCCGACGAATTGTACCAATTTTCGTCGGCTATACAACTTATAGCCGACGAAAATTGTATTATTTCGTCGGCTATAACTAATTAATGCCTAATATATTTCGAGGAAATAGCCGACGAAAATTTATGAAATCGTCGGCTATTGTTAAAACACAATAGCCGACGAATTTCGTCGGCTATAGTTAATGAATTTCGTCGGCCATACTCTAAAATACCCGACGAAATTGGTCGGCAATTTCTCCCAGGTTTGGCCGATGAAAAATATTTTCGTCGGTAAATTCGTCGGCCATACTCTACTATAGCCGACGAATTGGTTTTTTTCGTCGGCCATTGGTATTACCGACGGGGTTTTTCCGACGACTTATAGCCGACGAAAATTTCGTCGGTAGAAGGTATAGCCGACGAAAAATTGGCAAAGCCGACGAAAATTTTTTCGTCGGCTATTCACCCATATCTGGTAGTGTTTATTTACAGCAAGTAGAGCATCACCCCACAGATTTTGAGGAACTCCAGAACTGTTTATCATGGAATTAATCATTTCTCTGAATGTTCTATTTTTACGTTCAGCAACTCCATTTTGTTGTGGAGTATAAGGTGTCGTCGTTTGATGAACAATTCCATGAGAAGTACAGAATTCTGAAAATGCATTTGATTCATATTCTCCTCCTCTATCAGATCTAATAATCTTGATTTTCTTGTCAAGTTGATTCTCTACTTCAGCTTTGTATGCTTTAAACATGTCCAAAGCCTCATCTTTTGTTTGTATTAAGTATACATAACAATATTTGCTGCAATCATCTATAACTGAGATAAAATAATTTTTCCCTCCTTTTGAAGGAGTTGACTTAAAGTCACAAAGATCAGTGTGTATTAGTCCTAATACTTCAGTTGATCTTTCTACCGATCTCATTGGTTGTTTTGCAAACTTGGATTCAGTACAGATTTCACATCTATGTGTTTCCATAGAACTTGGATTACATTTGGGAATTAATCCCGAATTCACCATCCTTTTTATAGATTGGTAATTCACATGGCCTAATCTTTCATGCCACAAATCAATAGACTCAAGCAAGTAAGTAGAAGCATTATTTATATTAATAGAAACATCGTTTGGCAATACACTTAGTTTGAAAAGACCATTTGCCAAATAGCATTTTCCTACATACTCACCACCTTTGGTGATTACACACTTATCAGATTCAAATACAAGTTTAAACCCTTTGTTGCTCAAAATAGGGCCAGAAACTAAATTCTTTCGAATTTCAGGAACATGCAGCACATCAAGAAGAGCCAAAGTTTTCCCAGAAGTAAGTTTCAGTAAAACTTTGCCTTTCCCTTTGACAGCAGATGTAGAAGCATTTCCCATGAACAGATTTTCGCCTTCAATTGATTGGTATGTGACAAACAGATTCTTGTCAAAACATATATGCCTTGTAGCACCAGTGTCAATCCACCATTCTTTAGTATCAGAGACCATATTGACTTCACAAATCACACCAACAAAATCAGAGTCAATGGCCACATTAGCCTGATTTTTGTTAGCATGGTTTCCAGCATCGGATTAGTCCTTCCTAAAGCGACAAACCTGTGCCTTATGGTCTGGTTTTCCACAAACCCAACAAGCAGCTTTGGTCTTGAATTGCTTCTGTTTTGGAGCATAAGAGCTATTCTTCTTGCCTTCTTTTCCCTTGTTTTTATTCTGGGAATTAGATTTGGACTTGGAAGACTCTCCTTCCACAATGTTTGCCTTGGCTTCATAAGAAGGAACATCATTCTTCTCATTCTGCCTATTGCCTTCTTCAACTCGAAGCTTTAACACCAGTTTTTCCACCGACAATTCTTCAGTCATGTGTTTCAAGTCATGCTTGAAATCTTTCCAGGATGGAGGAAGCTTTTCAATCATTGCACCAACTTGAAATTTTTCATCAAGGTTCATGCCTTCAGTGTGCAACTCGTGGATTATAATCTGCAATTCTTCAACTTGGTTGAGAACAGACTTGGTGTCTACCATCCTATAGTTCATGAATTTGCCGATGATGAATTTCCCGGCACTTGCAGCTTGTGACAGATATTTCTTTTCCAGTGATTCCCACAATTCTTTGGCAGTTTTGCAGGTCACATAGACATCATAGAGAGTATCATCCAATCCATTAAGGATATAGTTTCGGCATAAAAACTCACTATGTGTCCAAGCATCAATGGCATTCAAAGTTTCCTTTGACACCGGAAGTTCTTCTGCCACGGGTTTCTCTTGAGAGATCACATGTGCCAAGTTCAAAGTTGTAAGGTAAAACAACATCTTTTGTTGCCATCGCTTGAAATCAACCCCTTTGAACTTCTCAGGTTTCTCAGCATACGAGTTGCTTTTCACCACAGTCACAGATTGATCCATTGTAAAAATTTCTGTCTTAGATTGTTAGAAGATAAGTATTATAAGTATGGATCAAATTATGAATCACAATAATTATTACTATAACGTAATTCAGTGAAACTAAACAACAGAGAATAAATTCGAATTGAATGCTTCAATCAATTGTGAAAATCAAAGTAGAGAAAACAATTCGATTTCACTAACTTGAATATTGAGAGAGGCTTGCTTGAATGCAATGTCCTAAGACAGAAATTCGTCCCTGCACTTCTGCTTGTGGAATCGTCTTGACGTCTGTCTCCCAGGATACAACTCTCAATCCAAGGTTTGCAGAATCCCTTGAATCTTTACTCGAACTTCAGTCTATGTTTCTCTCTTGTAAAGTATGGAAGATGTTTGTAAAACGAATTAAGTAATGAAGTCAGATCATTCGCTCATCTTTTATAGAAGCAAGACGCCTGTTCGGCGTTTTGAGCGAAACGTCGTCCTTTTCCAGAAACGAAGAGTTGCGTCTCAACTTGTCAAAAGGCATCTGTTCAAAAATTAATCCGATTTTACAAGTAATTCCCCAGAGCCCAAAGGCCCAATTCAAGGCCCAATCTTTGATTATTAATAATCATGTAAGCCCACTAGGAGGCCCAAGGAAAATTTTCAATGAAACCTATTGAAATTCCCTCACCCAAGCCCACTTCCATTTAATACTTTACATGGGGTATCCCTTATTAAGGGTATAAGCCCTTAAACATCTTCCATGTGGGACTAAAGTCCCACAAGGTTCCAACATAACATTCATAAGTGGTAGGTTGTTTGAGTACCAGAGACTTATGGGACTCATATGCATGACGCTGGTAATCCAGAGAATTTGGATGTCTGCGGACTTACTAGGTGGAAGATCTTAGGCCAACAGAGTCTTACTGCTCTCACGTAGAAATTGGCCCCTGAACCCAAATGTTCCTACGAGCGACTCGTAGTAGGTCAGGAAATTGTTTATTGGATTCGTTGTCCCCTTGTGTGGGTTTACTCTCGTTAACTCACTAAACAAAGGTGACAAACAAAAACTCAATAGTAAGTCATACGAATGATACGATATCAAACTTGTGATAAAGTAGCTCATGTTATTAATTATACAGATTGTGATAAAATGTTTCCTTCATAGTTCAACAATATTCTACCAAGTGAAGGAAACATCCCATGCATAACCAAATGTGCACATAAGCAAACTGTAATTGAAATCAAAATGGAAAACAACATCTTACAAATCACAGCATGGAAGCTTATGTGTTTCATAAAAAAAAGTATGGAAGCTAATTTGGAATGTAAACATGAAGAACTTAGTAATCTTACACAGTAGCTAGCTCCTCCGTGATATGTTTTGTCATCACTTATTCCGCATGCAAGCATCAAATTGAGCAGTGAGGAAAAAGAAGCACCAGAGACTTCTGTAAAGATTCAGGGATTGCACGTACGTATATATCAAATGACATTAGGGTTTAGAGAAGCGTACGTATGCAAGCAGCTCCTCATTAGTTTCGATTAGGGCCATGTCATCCTCTTTGCAGGTCAAGGGTGCTTCTATGCCATCGCCATCTCTTGTTTCAAGCAAAACAATAAAATTCTTGACTCCGAAAATGGGGGAGGTCACCCATGATGGTTTTCCCCATCCAAAATCGGCATCGTAGATGGGAAACCTGCACCAACTGCTGCAACTGTAGATCTGATATCCCATCCTTCCCCAGGAGACTGTAAAACTCGTTATATAGCTCACAACACCAACACGGCTAACTCCATTGCCATATTTCATTTTAAATTCCTCAATGCCTTCCCTGAGTTTAGTGACCAAGATTTGAAGATCATTTTCAGTTTCTTCGGTCTTTGCTGTGAAGTATCCCAAGAGATTTCTCATTAGATCGGGTTTCCCTAATACTTTCCGCATGTTCGTCCATTGGCACAACACTGATGGCCTTGTGGAACCCGAGTTAATCCTTGATGCTTCCATTGCACATTTCCAAATGAAGGAAGACACTACTTCAACGCGCGTTGGATCTGGGACAGTGGCGCTTGCAGCTTTAGACTTGAGCAGTGCAATCTCTGAGGCACCAAACACAAATCTCCTTCCTCTACAAACTTCGTGAACATAGTCAACGGGTTGAAGTAGTGTGTTGTTGAGGAAATCTAGTTGTGGGTGCGGAGAAGCTACAACTCCAAATTCTGCAGCTGAAAGTGACCCTACATCGGCGCGCGCCAAGGGCCATAGCAGCCCAGCTACTTATGAATTTGGCAAATGTAGAGGCATCTGCGGCCTTATGTGAAATGCTGACCCCAAGTGCGAGTCCACCACATTCGAAGAAGTTGGCCTGGACTAGTAGCTAGGAGATATCCTGTGCTTTCTATTGATGATTCCATAGTAGTTGGAAGCAATTGTTTCAGCACCTGAGAATCCGGCTTTTCCAAAACTTTGGATATGGGACAGTTCACTCGAGCTTCAATAAATGCAGCCCCTTGATCATTGCAACAGATTGAAACAATGTTGTTTTGGAGTGATATTCTTCCTGCAAAGGGGTAGAAACGGCTCAGGATTTCGGATAATGATGTTTTAAGAAGCTTGGATCTTTCAGTAACCAAAGAGTGGCGGTGATCAGCATTGGTGACCTCATTATTGCTGGGATAGAAGAGAAGTAGCCTAACATAATTAACAGTCGGACATAAGCTGATCAAAAACAGAAAGTTTAGAAGTTGCAAGGTGGTGAGGAGTTGGAGATGGTGGTGTAACTGTTTCCTTGTGAATCATTTCAACCTGGATTTCTGTATCCATTTTGCTCCACATCTGAGTTTCATAATCATAACAGAAGTCCTCCTTATAAAGACACCAGATTTAATTATAAATCTAATTACTTAACAAGAAAAATATAAATTTGCTGCCCAACTGTTAAGAGGAAATCTCATCGATGCGCTACTCCATATCTCTTAGAGAGATTTCTTGAAGATATCTTCTTGGCAAATAAAAGTCAGTGAGCTTTGTTTATTGAGAGCATGCAACCCATTCTTAATAATGTCTTAAAACTGGAATAGAAGGCGCGCTGGTAGTTTTGACTTTTGATTATGGACACACGGATTTTTTTTAAATTGAACACATGCAATGCAAGATACAAAAGAATAATATGTAGTTGTCAATCAATAATTATGATTTAAATTTCATAAATGATGCAACTACATATGCTCTTGGGTCGCTCATTAGCACGTTTATAGTTTCTTGATTTCCATAAATGGAAGCCATATGCAAAGGAGTGTTTCCATTTCTGTCTGCCTGGTTAATATTACTCAAGTCTTTGTATAATGTCAACATCAACATATGCTTGACGGTGGATACTTGTCCACGGGCTACTACTGCATGTAAGAGAATTTTTAGCATTGCTAACCATATTTTAGTTAAATTTTAGTTAAATATCTAAAAAGTCATTTTGGCTAGTTACTTTAGAAATACGTCTATATCAATTCTCTCTATTTTAGTTTGATTTGAATTTAAAATATTTATTAGATGAATAAAAAATTGTTTAAATGCATATATAAATTATATATAATTATATATGAGAAATGTATTAAATCTATATGTTTTAACTTTTAGTTATCACGCTCTCCAAGTTTGACTAGCGAGATAGCTAAAAATTAACATAGAGTTATAATAGAGAGTCTGATATAGCTGCTATTTTTCACAAAAAAACTAAATATGATCTCTAAAATAACTAAAGAGTTATAATAGAGAGTCTGCTAAAAATGTTCTAAAGCCGTTTGGCCTCTGTCATTGAGCACATAAAAAATATCAGGGCGTCCCAAAAGAGGCAAAATCAACGCATGTATTACGTTGGTACGACGTGCATATATAGGCCGCAACATGAAGAGCTGACATTCCCGATCTATCCACGTTTTAAGGAGCCGAATAAGTTTTCATTAGTACTCGAGTTGCTTTAGAGTTTCCGACGAATGTTGCGTAATGCAACGGAGTCCACCCCTGAGCGTCAACTTCTTCTATCATGTTCGGAATTTTGGACACCATAGTCTTGAAAATGCCTATAGTGAATTGATGACGATAGTAAAATGAGCTCATGTGTCTAAATAAAGAATTTATAGAATGTATCTCACCCATCTGTCCATAACAACATACTTCACATTGCCGCCGAGTTCAAGCAAATTTCTGTCTTCCAAGACCTCCGGCGAGCCCGGCAGCTTCAACATTCGGCGTTTTGGGCCAGAAACAAGATGGGCGACACTCCTCTACATGTTGCTGCAAGAGTAAGCTGTGATAAAATAGTAAATTTTTCATCGAACACGCAAAAGCCAGAGCAGTAGATGATGAAGACAGACACAGATAGCAAGCTAATCACGGTGAAGCTCATACGATACTGCTCCGAATGACCAACTTGGATAAGGATACAACCTTGCATGTTGATGTTCGGTACGGTCATATTGGGGTCATTTGTCTGCTATTGTTAGCTGATCCTGAACTCTGTGTCTTCATTAATAGTGCTGATGAGTCTCCCTTGTTTCTAGCTACTCGTCAAGGCTTTCTTCACATTGCTCGTCTTATCATAAACCAGTGTCCAACATCTTCTTTCCGAGCTGGTACAAGTAATTGAGCCAGCTGGTACGAAGTTACCACGAGACCAACCAAGGACACTTGATGAAGTTCAAAACAAGAGTAGAGTCAACTTCCAACCATATGTGTTTCCAATCACGAACCCAAGCCAGCTCAATTGCCTTGATTACAGCCATCACCTCTGCCGCAACCGAACTAGGGATATCCAGACTAGAAGCAAAAGCTCCAACGTAACACAGCTCCATAACCTCCAACCCCCTCCGCTCCATCAGAATTAATCTTGATCCAACCCAACAAAGGGAGGTGCCAGTTAACCTTAATCACTCTAGTTGCACGACGCATTCTGCAACTATACTAACTGCTTAAGGCCCAGACCACCCTCATCAACCGGGGTGCAGCACGACCTCCATGCAACCAAAGGAACACCACACCGATCAATAGAACCAGACCATAGAAAATTACGGCACCACACCTCAACATGTCTAAGTAAAGACACATGCCATTCGTACACTTGAAAAGTGTACACAAATTAACATGTTGTGAATGACAGATTTAATGAGTTGGAGTCGCCCAGCCATTGAAAAATAAGATCCCATCCAACTACACAATCGTTGATACAGGAAAATAGAGAAAATACAGATGTAAAGAACATATAAAAGTGAAGGAGGAATCAATCTACTTTTTATTAATATATTGAGGCCCTATATAAGGGAATTTACACTGGTCATAGAGTCCTATACAATTTCTACTTCTATCTAAAGTAATACAATTTCTACTTCTATCTAAAGTAATTTTCTGACTAAGTCTCATGTTGACTGATTCAAAGCTATTAAGGAAGTTATGTTTGGATAAGTACATCAGATAATGTTATCCTTAAACACTCCCCCTTGTGCGGTCCAAACATGGTGTTTTTCTAGTTGTCTCATCAAAAACATTGCCAAATAACAAAAACTTTATGAGACAAAAATAATTTCGGTTGAAGGGAAAAAGAGTACAACACACTCTTCACATTGAAAGTAACACGTATATGCTAGACTCCACCTGACGTATGTGACTCCCCCTAATTCTTGCAATCATGGGAACTCTTATAACTTAAGCATGTTTTTCACATGATTTTCAAATGTTGTCTTAGGTAAGGATTTAGTAAATAAATCTGCTACATTCTCCTCATATGGGACTTGATTCACTTGAATCCTGAGGAAAATCTGTTGTTACTGACTATGAAAGAACTTGGGCGAGACATGATTGCTATCGTCACCCTTAATGTAACTTTATTTCGTCTGTTCAATGCAAGCATCATTATTTTCATAAATGCATGTAGGTTCTTCAGTGATAGGCTGGTGGATGATAAACCACTAGTCATTTGAGTATGTGCAATAATGGATCATTCGATAAACCTATCTCTGAATCTAGATCCCCGTAAAGATATGTTGTAACTTACATCCATAAATTACATGTCAACTTTCCAAAAACTACTACACTTACAAGGTAGCGGAACATAATAAAGTCTATTACGAGAGAATATGTCTCCTTGTAGTCAATTTTAGAGCATTGTGTGAAACCTTGCGTCACAAGGTGGGCCTTATATGTCAAGACCTCATGATACGACCCGAATCTGGAATTACCTTTTTTTACGGTGTTACGTGTACTTTTACTCCTCGGGAATTGTTACGATTCGGAAAATTCAAAAGGTTGACTTTTAAATAAGTTGACCTGACCGAGGATTTTATTTCGCGACGAAATAGAAGTCGTCGAAACGAGTTCGTGGACACGCGGCACGATTTATTTGGAATTTGTACGAAAAAGTTGTGATGTAGAATCGGAAATTTTCCAATTTTGGACGAGTATAAATAGCCGGGATTTTTCCCGAAACGGCAATTCCTCTTTCTTTTCTTTTTCTTTTTCTTTTTCTTCTCCTCTTCTCTTTCTCTCTCCTCTCCCCCGACTTGGCTCGGCCTCCGGCCGAATCTCCGCCGTCCGGCCGAACTGGGCCGGCGCACGGGTCCCATTCGGACCGGCTCGGCCTCCTCGTCTTCTTTGTGGCAGCGGCGCGGCGTGAAACGCCGCCGTGAGACCGTGCGAAGCCGAGCAAGGTTCGACGGTGTCGAACCTCGTCCTCCCTCCTCCGGCCAAGGTTCCACCCGATTCTTGGGGGGCAATGAAGACGTCGACGTGTGCAATCATTCCATGGAAGGAATCGAACCGAATTGCACCAGGTAAGAAGGAATTAGAAATTAAAATTTTTAGGGTTTTAGGTCAAATCGGTGGAGGTTGTAATTTTGATGTTTTTGATGAATTTTGAAGTTAAATTCGTGTTTAGGTAGTTGAAAGGAGTGGAATTAGTGTAATTTGGTGTTGATTTGGTGGATTTTTAGAGGAATTGGATTGGCGAAATCGGGCCGCCGTATGCGGCGGCTGCGCTGGTTTTTGGCGGCGGGGACGAGTCCCCGAGGTGGTGGCGATGGTGTTGGAAGAATTTGGCGTCGATTGGAGGTGGTTTCGGCCTCTTGTGGCGGTGGCGGCGCTGCTGTTCCGGCGACGGTGGCGGCGGCGCCACTGTTCCGGCAGCAAAAGGTTGAAGATGATGAACAGTAACCGGTAAAACGGTAAAAGGTGAAAAGTAAATGGTAAAACAGTAAAACAGTGAAAGTAAATGGTAAACAGTAAAAAGTAAATGTTAAATAGTAATTGGATTTTAACCATTTACTGTTTGACTTTCAGAATTACTGTTTGACCATTAAAAGTTACTGTTGACTTACTGTAAGAAGGTTAAAAGCTGATAAAAAGGGTTTTATGATGAATTTACTAGGAAAGGAATTGATCGGACACGGTGTGGGTGTCCAGAGTAAATTTGGTTATAGATCGTTTCGGTATTTAAGACGAAATTCTAATACCGGAAATAAAATAGAAGTGGGGATAATTCAGACGAGCGAGGACGTCCGTGGTTTGTGTTTTATATTTGTTTTCCGAGGTTTAGAAATTTACGATTTCGCCCATGTGTTAGGTCGAGAGGGTACTCGACGGGACGAGAGCCGAAACGGCTACCAGCTCGGAAAAGACTGTGAGTGGATTTTTATTTTTAACAAATGCATGCATGATTATTTTATTGAAATGAAATTTCTTTTAAAAATGAAATTTATTTTGATTAAATGATTTTGAAGTATGAAAAATTATATGAGAAAAAGAAAAAGATATGTTAAGGAATATATGGTTTCGTTTTATCGACAGTAATGATATTTATATTGGATTTTGCTATTTCCTTGGGAAATGAGATTTCCATGTGGTTTTATATTTTCGAAATATTTTGAGTATGTTAATCAGTAGACCGGAATGAAATTCCGGAGATTTTGTTGATTTTATTATTTATGATTTTTCTGACATGCGAGGCATGTCGATGAGATTTACGTATATTTGATTTGATTTTACGGCATGGTGATTTGCCGGGTATTTCTAATTTTACGGCATGGTGATTGCCGGGTACTTATATTATGGCATGTTGATTTGCCGGGGATTCATGGGTATATCTGGAGGCTAGAATATTGTTATATGATTATGAGCCTCAGATGGTTGATGATTTATCAAGGGAAATGTATTTCGAGATTTGTTTTCACCACACGAGGGTCCACGTTATTATTATATTGATGCTAGCTAGCGGAGCCTCATCCCATGCGAGGTGACGACTTGACCATATAGGTCAGATTCACGCTCGGTGGTCGACGTAGGGTTGTATATATTGAGGCGGTGACGTGTCTAGGTAGTAGACTTAGACACGGGGGGAGTCAATAGGACTCTCGGACCAGAGCCTGACGAGGCAGTGGTGGGTAGACATTTCCCTGTTGCATGGCCAATGGGATTTGGTCATGAGGATGTTTTTCACTGTGATTGCGGGAATATTTCCTCTGTGAAGCTTTCAGTTTTTAATAAATTCCCGCATCAGTCGATTGAGATTTTTATATTATTATACGACGTGATTGAGATTTTTATACGATTATATGATGTGGCTTCGGGAATATTTCATTTATGAGACTTTCAGCTTTTGATAGATTCCCGAAGCAGTGGATTAAGATTTCTATATTTTTATATTATCTAGTTTCGGGAATATTTCTTCTATGAGGCTTTCGGTATTTCATAGATTCCCGAACCAGTGGAACTGGGATTTTATATGACCAAAGAGATTGATCGAGATGTATTATAAGTTGATTTTCAAATGGTTATGATTATATATATATATATATATATATATATATAAAAACAAAGGAGTTTTGTTTATTTGAGTTGTCAGCGAGGCTGAGTTGTTTTAATAGAGTTTTTCATAAAATGTGGTACGTTTATATATACATATGCATGCATTGTGATTTTCCGATTAGTATGAAAATGTGGGAAAGTGATATAATGTCTTTAACTAAAAGTATTAGTTGAAATTATTTTATTTTTATCCACTCACTCTAACGTTTTTAAATTACTTTCCCCTGGGCCCTTCGTTTTAAATTGCCCAGTGTGCAGACTAGTAGTTGAGGTCAATGATACTCAGGTCGAGGCATAGTCAGCGTCGGTATTGCTTCCGCTCGGTAGGATCTTTTGATCCTTTATCTTTTTTATTTTTGTATCCTTAGTTACTTTCTGTAGAATGCTCTGATAAATTGTAGATGTTTTAAAAGTGATTCTACTTTTGTGTGGAGAAGTTGTTGGAATCTTGGGGGAGCAGGTGGCTCCTAGAGTCAGGGTAGTTTTTATAGTAGTGTTTTGTGTATTTTGACAGGTGAGGGTTGTCCATTTTAAGAGAGGTCATGCCGATTTTTCGGTAAAATCTCTCTTAAGGTGGTCCCCGCAGGATCTGATCCGGGTTTCGGGGTGAAATCTGGTTCGGGTCCTGTCACCTCATTTTTCCCATTACGCTTTCTACCAAAAGCACATTTTCATTTGAGAGGCTTTACACTTTTGCCACCCAAATACCCTTTTGTTAGTTACTTTATTTCATTTTGGAGCGCTTTTTTCCATTTATTCCACTGTTTACTATGTTGGTAATTTTTAACATAGTAAATTTGATATCATTACGTCTTATTATGTAATTCGTAAAGATCTATATATTCTCAAGAATTGGTCTTAACATGTGAAGCGTTCCTCAATGATAACCATAATCCATAAATATTATAATGAGGTGGATTTGAGTATGGACGATCAATAGATCAAGATTATTCCAAACTTGCGCTCTTCCTTTAAAGAGTATTCATCAAACCTAAAGGGCCTCCTCATTCCTTTGTGGAGCCACTACTTGTGACACTATTATGCCACTTCATGGTGTCACCATGTCACCATCCGAGGTGGCGACACCATGTTAGATTTCTTATATTGGTGTCATATCATCTTGTGGGAACAAAAATTATTGCAAGTATGTTTGCAACATGTATATATATGTGTGTGAGCTCATCACTTTATCAATATCAAAATAAGGCATCGAATCTGCTACCTTATGAAGATTGAATATTTTACGTATTTGATTATCATATTATGCGGTTTAGGGACCAAAATGAGACATAGTGGAGAGAGACCAAGATACTTCATGTCGTTCCTATTGAACATTCTTTGTTCTTATCTCCCTCTAACGATGGGAAGACTGTCTCATCTAAGTGAATCCGCCAAATTGGCGTAGAATAGATTACATGTCAAGGATTTTTCATATATATATATATATATATATAGTTGGAGACTTATGTCCAAACATAAATACTTAATCGTCTTTAAGGATCCATCACATCGTGCGTTGTGGCGAACAATTTGGCACATAAATGTGTAAGTGTGATATATCATAGCTCTAACACAAAGAAACGTTAAGTAGTAATGGATTCCAAATGAATTAGTATGGTGACATGCGATCTTGCATAACTCTGAGCTCAAATATTGGTGTTGCATTACTAATGTCTTGAGCTACACTCATAGTAACTGAATAGTAAATTTCCACGAGACTGTTTAGGTGTGTACATGGGACTAATCGATGTCTTATAACAATTCCTGATTATATGCACTGGTACGTCATCGAAACTTTTCGATGTAAAATAATTCAATATAGAATAAAATCTTAAATTTTATTCATTATTAAAACCAACGAACTACATCAAAGTTTCTTGCCAAGTAAATGAAAGGAGATCTACTCCGATTCTAACCATCAAAAGTAATAAATAGTTATGGCAAATGCCCTTACAAATGTACTTGAAAAATAATAAGACTAAGCAAAATCAACAGCATCCATGTACATACGCTCATTGCCAGGAAATATTCAGCATTTAGCTTGACACCTTGATCTTCATGTTTTATGAGATGAGCTTCCCTCATATAGTCTTATATTCTTTGTATGCGGTAGCTACACTCTCAAGCATATTTCAAATTCCAGCCCAATGATTAGATGCTCCATATCGGAAACACAAATCATTATGAGGAAACTCCCTTGATTGACCCATATTGGCACGAGTTGCACTGGTGCGAGGTGCACGGTCTGTAGGACCAACAACAGCAACGCCGTCATGTCCTCGAGTGGCTCCTCTAGGTTGAGCTACCCCTCTTTTTCCACGACGGTCTCCATAGTTGCGTACCCATTTTTTTTATTTTTTTTTTTGTGTTTACCTTTCCGAGCAGAGTGATTATGTGGATCAAAATGGGCCAGAGTGATTATCTTTAACCTTGGCCTCCTCTAGGTCCACCATTATAATTCATCTCAGGGCTACCTCTGGTTCCAACAGATTGCGAATTATAATTCCTCATAAGGATGTTATCACACTTTTCAGCAATAAACATAGCTGAAATAAGCTCATGGAACCTGGTGATCATTTTTGCATTTACATCAATTCGATAGTTTCTTGCAACCATCAATGCAGATACTGGGAATGTAGAGAGAGTCTTCTCAATTAGTTGAGCTTCTATGATAGTTTTTCCACATAAGTGCATTAGCAATTTGAAGCGAAAAACTTATGTATTGTATTCCATGACAGATTTGAAATTAGAGAAGCGGAGACTAGTCCATCACACTTCTAGGCCCGAAAGGAGGGAGTTACAAACATTTCCAAAACGTTCTTGAAGCGTTACCCATAGGTTTCTGGCACTTTCTTCATATAAATACTCAAGCTGAAGCGATTCATCCAAATGATGTGTCATTAGAATGAGTGTTTTGGCATTGTGTGTCACATCCATAGCTTTGTCATTTTGAGCAATCACATCATCACTAGGCTCTTGGATCACTGTTAAGATCCCTTAGGCAATTAGGTGGTTATTGATATCACAAATTCACATGTGATATCCAAGAGCCGATGAGTCCAGTGGTATCCAAGAGCCGATGAGTCCAGTGGTAGAAAGTCGAGCTCTTGCATACTCGGCAACCTGCCAAAAGTAAATATATACTTTCTGCAACATAGTACACAACATAAGTAGAGTGATTTCTGATTCTATTTTAACAGTGAGGACTTCCAGGCCATTTGGTTCCGTGCCATTCACTGGGTACCTGTCCTGAACATATAATAATTGGGGTTTGAAAGCGCACAATTATCTCTAGTCACGCACTAGCCAGGTTGTAAGAATAATTCATAATTGATACTAGCACATGCAATAACCCCGTTGTAAGAAATCCATTACAACATGATATTTGCACTTAGAAAAAACTGTGCATCACTTCAGTTACATGACGCCAGTATGCAGGACTACTTCCAGAAAAGTGTCGTTTTGACTTGGTTCTTCAATTGAGTTGAATGGCCTTTGCTAATTTCAACCCAGCTAAATCCAGGAAGCTTCATTCCACTTTTCTGATTCATTGCTTCCCTCACTTTTTTTTTTATGCATATGAAATTACTTTATCATAGTATTATTGTTTGTTTCCAATGCTATGAAATTACTTTTCACAACAATACTGTTTTTTTTTTCTTTTTTTTTTCTTCATAGCAATATTGCTTGTTTTGCAGCAGAACAATAATTCAATGATAGTTAAACGATGCCAACACAAACAATACGTAACTCAATAGTAATTATATAGACATATCATGTTCAATTTTCACAATTGAATAATTGTAATTAATAGGATTTGATTAATCATCAAAATCTAATAAAAGCATAAACTTTTAAGCAAAACTCACTTTGCTGCCATTTTTTTTCGGCGGTTCAGTACTTGTGCAAGCCGGATCAGTATCTTCAACGCTAGTTATGGGGCTCCCCTTTCCTTAACCACTGCACACGAGAGCGTTGTCTCCAGTAGGTTTCATTGAGTGCAAGTAACTCATAATGTCGGGCTTGTAAAGCTCGTTGCTCATCAAATTGTGTTGTCTCAAATGGTTATCGCATAAGGTGATCGAGTTTACTTTGAATTAGATTCAACTCAACCTGAGGCATAAGGTGGAGACCTGTATGCTTGATCTTTGAACTAACCTGTTGCATGCATATACTTCCCTGTAACTGGAATCATCCAACCTTGCTCAACAATATTCGAACAGTCCCCATGATGGAGCCACATCTCCTCAAATCGAAAGCGTTTACGCGATCTAGTATGAGTATTCGGCTATGGAATAGAGGGCAATGATCAGACTAACTCAGGGGTAACGTGATCACCCTAGAGTATGGGAAGAGATCCCTCCAACATGGGTTTTGGCAAGCCCCATCCAATCTTTCTTTGGTAAATCGATTAGACCAAGTGAATCGAGAACCTACAAATCCCATATCTAGTAGATCGCAGTCCACAAGTGCTTGACGACATCTATTCATCGCAGCAGCCCCTCTTGGAGGTCCTCCAGACTTGTCAGCGAAAAAAAAAGAATTTCATTGTAGTCACCTGCAACAGTCCAAGCAACATCTGACTGCGGTGACGCACAGTGTGTGGTTTTGGGTGCAACTGCGAGAAGGATGCACAATGCACAAGTGGAGGAGGAATCAATCTACTTTTTATTAATAGATTGAGGCCCTATATAAGGGAGTTTACAGTGGTAATGGAGTCTTATACAATTTCTACATCTATCTAAAGTAATCTTCTGACTAACTCTCATGTTGACTCATTCAAAACTGTTAAAGAAATTATATTTAACAAACTACATGTAGGGACATGACAATAATTTATTTTATAAATAACTCACTTACATATTCAATTGATTAATTTAGGACTAAAATTTACAAATTAGTACAAGATGCTATTAAGCTGCCACATGTCAATAGCAATTTGACATTTTTACCCCTCTTTTATACTAGAAGAAGAATGAAATTTGAAATCATCTTCCGTAAAGCAATTGCAATCCAATTCTTTACATACTTCTCAGTAGCAGCTCTTTCAGCTGCATCACCGATCTCAGTAGCAGCTCCTTCAGCTGCATCACCAATCTCAGTAGCAGCTCCTTCAACTGCATCACCAATCTCAATCGCATCTCCTTCAGCTTCTTCATTCTCAGTAGCAGCTCCTTCAGCTGCATCACCAATTTCAGTAACAGCTCATTTAGCTGCATCACCAATCTCAATCGCATCTCCTTCAGCTTCTTCATTCTCAGTAGCAGCTCTTTCAGCTGCATCACCAATCTCAGTAGCAGCTCCTTCAGCTTCTTCATTCTCAGTAGCAGCTCTTTCTGCTGCATCACATCTCCCAGTAGTAGCTGTTTCAGCTGCATGACCACGCTCAGTAGCATCTTCTTTAGCTGCATCATTCTCAATCGCAGCTCATTTAGCTTCATCACCTCTCTCAGTAACAGCTCATTTGTTGGTTGCTACTGCTACTGCTACCGCTAGTGCTACTTCACATGAAAGAAAGCTAGTACAACCTCCAACGTGTCACAAAACCTGTCAATTTAGTGAATTTGTTATCGAAATCGATTCATACAAGTCCAGTTTTTGCTACTGTGCTACTCTGCAATTTTTCAAAAAAAAAAATAATCAAATCACAATTTGTACTACGGTGCTACTCACCGATTGAAGACGAAGAAGAATGATATTTTATGCTATTGTGTCTAGGGCTGGGCATAAATCCGAATTTGGCCCGAATCCGAACCGATCCATCCGAAATTTCCGGGTTGGAGAACCGATCCGAAATATTAGGGGTGAGAAAAATAATGAACCGATCCGATCCGTTTTAAACCGGGTTGGATTTGGATCAACCTCATAAACCATCCGAAAAAAAACCGATCCGATCCGAATTTTTTTAATTTACATTTATATACTTTTTACATACGTATCGCATTATTATTCGTTGGTTCCATGTCTTGACCATGTACTCTCCATCACTTAATCTAATGATCTATCCATATAAAATCCCTAACACCCCAATTCATTCTCTCATGTCAACTCTTTATGATAAATTTAAATTTGGTTATGTACTAAGTATAGAATTATAGTTATGGTGATGGATTTATGATTATAGTAATTGATTTTAATCATTTTATGGAATTATGATTATGGCTTGTTTGATGCATTTTGAAATTTTAATTCCTAAGAAAGTAGGCTTTTTGAATTCGGATAAAAACCGAATCCGATCCGAACCGATCCGGAAATCCGGATTGGTTTAATATTCGGATCGCTATTTTAAAATTCGGATACGGATGAAGAAAATCTCAAACCGAATAATTCGGATTGGATATGGATTTGCTTCAAATCCGATCCGAAATCCGGATGTCCAGCCCTAACTGTGTCAATGGCTCACATGAAGGTTCACGGGTTTACCTAATCACGCTCCATGGAACTTCTTTAATCTCATTTTTTTTGCTGCTACTACTCCATGGAACTTTTTCACCGATCAAAATCTGCTACTGCTACTGCTACTGCTTCATGGAACTTCTTTGCCTATCAAAACATATGCTACTGTTACTGTGGCTCGTGGTGGTTGAAATTCGAAATTTTAAATTTTCTCAAAATATATGCAACACTATACTCAACCTTGAGATGAACAATTTTGTAGTTTAAATCTTCTCCAAATTGTTGACGGTTTGGCCGGAAAACTTGAAATTGTTGGAAATAACTAAAAAAAGATGAGATAGAAACTTGTCAGTTAGTGGAGTGGCAGCATGGTAATTTTAGCAAAATCAATGGCATTTTAGGTATTTTAACCTCAATTATTCAATCATTTTGGGTCCACTCGATTTTGAGCCAAACTTTTGTCATTTTTTATTTAAAAATTATTAAAAGTGAGTTATTTATGTTTATAAATTTAGTCTGATGCTACGTAATTTAATAAATTATGTTTGGATAAGCACATCAGATAATGTTATCCTTAAACAATGGACAATCAGTTGAAAGTATAATACACGAGGCTTGCCATGAAAGGTAGGGGCACCCAAGTACATGAAAGTTTCTTTGGAGAGACAAAATGGCGTAGCGCATGCAGGTAGACTTAACTTCCCTTATTAGGGCCACTAAATTACACGGAGCCTGTGGATCCTTCTTCCCTGGCTTATTTGAATCAGAGATTTCAGCAAAGGGATGATAGCTAATGTCAATAAAATGCCACAAATTACCGCGAGCGTAATATCAGTCCAACCTGTACCAAACAAAAATTTAAGCACATGTCCATTGTAGTGTCTCGGCTGCACTGCTAACGTGCCTGAAAAAAATGCGACCACCATTCCTGCAATCGAGTACTGAATGAGACTTGATGGTGTGGGCAGATGGATGGACAACACAGTTATCGGAGTTGATTCGTTATAGATTGCAAGAATTGAGATGTAGAAGGACACAGCATTGAAAAACTGAAACACTTTGAAGGTTGTCTTCTCATATAAAACAGGCATTCCGTCGTCTTTAAATCCTCCAGGAACATTGGTGAAAGAAGCTGCAAACGTGATGGTTGCAATCAGCGTTGCTACAAGGAGCTTGGTGTCATTTCTTTGCAAGGCATTTCGATCATCGGGAGGAGCTTGCTGTTGGTTTTCTCTGGTCTTGTCTGTATCCTTCTCCAAAGACTCCAATTTGTCAAAGTCTCGACTGACTTGTTGTTGGAAAAATGGCACGCCAACGGAGCACCCCAGGTTGTGCAATACCATGCCACTGCGAATTGTTTCCTTCAAACACAAGGTAAGCACAATATCTTAGTCTTTAAAGACAGATAAAATGAGTTAAAGCTTAGTACTTGTTGTGTTGCATACCTTTTCATCAATATTCTCACCAAGAAACATGTCAATAGGCTTCGAGAATTCCTTATTAATAGCAATCATGTCCACTCTCCGATCGCCAGACAGAACTTTTATAATTTTATGATTTTGCTGAAGGGCAGCCAAGTGCAAAGGAGTGTTCCCATCGTTATCTGCTTCATTTATAATCGCCACAAGCTCAGGCGTCTTCAATATGTACTCCACAACATTCACTTGTGCACCTAAGACTGCCGCATGTAAAGCCGTTTGGCCTTTGTCATTCAGCAAATCACATATATCAGGCCGCAACCGAAGCAGCTCCTTCATTATTTTGGTGTGGCCTGCATGAGCTGCTACATGGAACGCTGACATTCCAGACTTGTCTAAGATATAAGATGAAGAACTATCACATTGCATTAGCACTCTAGTCGCTTCAAGGTTCCCTCTAAATGCTGCATAGTGTAAGGGAATCCAGCCAAGTGCATCCACGTTTTTAATCATCTCAGGATTTCTGGACACCATAGTTTTCACAATGCCTAGCATATATTAACACTGAAGAATTAGAATCAAGCACTACTATACCACCACCAAAGTTACAAGGAAAAACTAAACAATGAACGCATTCTTTTGAACTAAAGCTATTCACTGGATAGATACTAAGGTATATGTAAGGGTTCTAAGCTTTTAGTTGATTAGTCAGTCAAAGTTCTTGAATAGTGAAAATAAAATATGCATATGTAAGGGGATCGAGGTAGATATACCTTTGCTGGTGAGGTTGCTGCGAGTTACAGCGGCGTGCAAAGCCGTCACACCATTAGTCCCTCGAAAACAAGGACACACCGGAGACTTCAACAGATGCGAAGCAATCTCTGCAGACCCCTTCCTAGCAGCCAAGAACAGAACCGATTCATTCGCGCTATTAGTCAAACAACACAGTTCAGGATCAGCTTCCATCAACTTTTCAACCACCTTAAGATGATCGTAACGCACTGCCACATGCAGAGCCGTATCCATTTCCATATTCGTAACCCGAAGTAGCGGCTTCCGGTGGCCGATTTCCTCATCAGCTCCTCTAATGTGTAACGCTCTTGCTTGATCGATAAGGAAGTCGACTATTTCATCACAGCCAACTCTAGCGGCCACGTGAAGGGGCGTGTCACCCTTTTTGTTGGCGGCCCAAAACAGAGCAAGGGAATAGTGATGCGGGACTTGTCTGAAGAACTCAATCTGTTTGAACTCGGCGGCGATGTGGAGAATGTTGTTGTCTTTAGGCGTTTTCTGGAGGAGAAGATCGTGGTTTGACAACACGTCGCCGTCTCTGATCCGTCTCAAGAAGCTGACATCTCCCAGCGTCACCGCCTCATACAGGTAAGGATCCATGGTGGTTATGGATGGCTCCTCTAGTCCTAACTTGGTAGTTAATTATTTGCTAGTCGAATGAATCAAAGGGGTGAGAATTTATAAGATTGGGGAAGAAGAAAGAAGCAAAAGACATGAGGGACAACTTGATTTAGTTGATAACGTAAGTATGGTGGAGAATGGTCAACTACCAAGATCAAAGTGAGGTGCTTGACTTGACATCAGTCACATCACAGAGGAACTGAAAGAAATGAAATGGCCAGTCAATTGTGGCAGCGATGCTTAGGAACAACAACCCACGGAAATCCCTGGTTTAAGACTGATTGATAAATGATAACAATAACCCACAGGGATTACAGAAATCCCTGGTTTAAGACTGATTAATAAATGATAACAATAACCCACAGGGATTACAGAAATCTCTGGTACAATGTATCAACCCAAAGTGTCATGATCAATATAATTAGCAATCGAAGCAGAAAACAAATCGAAGAAAAAAACAACAACGAATATATCGAGTCAAATAATAATGGAGTTGTAGTTATGTGAGAGAGGTACATATATGAGTAAACAACTTGCTGCTCTATCTTGTGCCAGCTCTTCAATATTTGTAGCTCTAGTACTATATATAAATATATAATGGCAAGTTCATGAACCTAGCCAAAGCTGTACATATCATTCAATTGAAGCTTTGCTAGGCCTTCACTGTGATTGGTACTATCATGATCAGGAACTTAATTGGTCCATTTCCCTCGTGGGCAACTGAACCGAGCACATAGTTATATGATGTAGTATCTTGATCATCAATTACAAGTTGTTGATCGATCGTTCATCACTATTTTGACATATGTTTTTATTGTTTTGTAGAACGAAGTAATATTAAATGGCTAAAACAAGTCTCATTTTTGCCTCAAGAACTCGGGACTATTATTTATTTAATTACACTTCTTACTTTCCCCAATATTCCTCGAAAAGAACACTCCTCACCGAAATTTCTCAAGACCGTCACTTCTCATCCAGAATTCTGGATATCCTTTGAGGGGAATCCGGGGACTACTCATTTTTCAAATATCCCTCAAGGTGATTACTGATTATTTATTCAATTATTCTTCTCTTAGACATTCTCGAATCTCGAAAATAATTTTTTTTAGTGAGAAATTTTACATATATTTCTTTAAAATATCAGAGATATATCACAAATATCTTAAATATCGGAGAAATTTTACGTTATCGGAGAAATATTGTAGATACGGTTAAAGATAAAATATTTACCCTAAAAAATATATCGATCGTTTCGAGAAAGGGAGATATCAGGGGATATAATTGAAATATCACAAATATTTTATTCCTTGTATCCAAAGAATATAATATTGATATTGGTGTATCCATCGGTCTTTTGAAAAAATGAGATATCAGAAATATTAGGGATATATCGAGGATGCTCTGTAAGAATTTTTTTTTTTTTTGTTAAAATATGAAATTTATTCATTTTACCCATAAAACCTTAAATACATATAAACAATAACTTTATTTAGTACCAGAAAAAGACTCTAGGTGCTTGAAATTTCTCACGCTGATCCACGAAAGTACAATAATCTGACCAAGACATATGACTCATACAGTATAAATTGTAGTGATGAATATGATAGTCATATATCTCTTTGGAGGTGCCGACGGTATCACCTAGAATGAGATAGTAAGGATGAATCCAACTATATGATTGGTCATGTACTTCTCCATATTGACCATATTCATAAATATTATAACCAAATTGATTGTTGCCTTCATGCGATTCATTTGACGTCCCATTATGCTCTGTGTCTAAACTGATATAATTAAAACTTAAGGCAATTAAAGCAACATCTGATGGGGTACTAATTTGATCATCAATTCCAAGTTGTTGATTGATCGTTCATCACTACTTTTGCATATATCTTTATTGTTTTGTGGAACAAAGTAATATTGTCGGGCTAAAACAAGCCTCATTTTTGCCTCGAGAACTCGAGGCGATTACTTATTTAATTACTCTTCTTACTTTCCCTAATATTCCTCGAGGAGAACACTCATCACTGATATTTTTCAAGACCGTCACTTCTCATCCAGAATTCCGGATACCCTTTGAGGGGAATCCGGGGTCAAGACCGTCACTTCTCATCCAGAATTCCGGATATCCTTTGAAGGGAATCCGGAGACTACTCATTTTTCAGATATCCCTCAAGATGATTACTAATTACTTATTCAATTACTCTTCTTTTAGCCATTCTCGAATCTCGAAGAGAATTCTTTTTAGTAAGAAATTTTACATATATTTCTTCAAAATATCATATATATATCACAAATATCTTAAATATCGGAAAAATTTTACGTTATCAGAGAAATATTATAGATATGGTGACTATAATATGATATTTACCCTTAAAAATATATCGATCTTTCGAAAAAGGAAGATATTAGGAGATATATCAGAAATATCACAAATATTATATTCCTTGTATCTAACATTTCATAGCCACGGGCATGAACAACTCGCAAAACTAACCACAGCACTCGAAATGAGCCGCACGTATGCTGATCACGGTCCACGTACAAGGAATTACCTTTTTAAATTGATACAATTTATCTACCCTGCCCATAGTTACAGGTGATTTCCGCTATTGTTGCAGGAGATAAATACATCAATGGTGCAGAGGAAGTAGTGCATGGGAGAGAAAAGTAGGGGATGTGGTATGTGGACATTTTTAAATGGAGATAAATACTTCTCTACTTTCTTTTTAGTTGTTTCATTTCATTTATTTTAAAAAATAATAATAATAAACTTTTGTAAGCATGTATGAATGTATGATGAATGCTAGTAAAAATACGTAAATCTTAACACTAAACACGACTTTCATTGAAAAGTACATAATACGCACACACATATATATATATAAATTAATTTCAGTTTACCTACTTAAACTTTGACTCAATCATCATTTCAGTCCCTGTACTTTTGATTTCATCAGCTACACCCATGTACTTCCCTAAATTAATCAACTGATACTAATTTTGTAATTTCGTCCAAACAATCTATCAATACCAAAGGCTTTTTGGTACCATTTTCCTACATTAATGCACCGTTACCATATTACAAATATAAACAAGGCTAAACAATTTATATAATCAAGTTGAACAATAGAAAACAAATCATTTATGGTGATTTCTTTTTGTTTAACCATATATGATTTGTTTTTGTTTATTTTCTATTGTTCAACTTGATTATATGATTTGTTTGGCTTTATTTATAATCGTAATATGGTAACGGTGCATTAATGTAAGGAAAATATACAAAAAAGTCTTTGGTATTGATTGATCGTTTATACGGAATTTACAAAATTAATATTAGTTGATTAATTTAGAAAGTATAGGGGTGTAGTTGATGAAATCAAAAATATAGAGACTGAAGTGATGATTCAACTAAAGTTCAAGTAGGTAAACTGAAATTAATTCTATATATATATATATATATATACACACACACACACATACATACAGTTCTTCTCTGTTAAGGACGTCCGCACCAATTCTTATGGTGCAGATTTTATATTTTGACTAACTTTTCGATTGAATTTGTACATCTCCACCGTCTAATCTTTTGGTACTCATGTATAGATCATCTCTGTAAATTTTCAGCCAATTTGATAACCATTAACATATCAAACTTGATTAAAATAAATGGACAGACTGCATTTTGTCAAAACTGAATCGTTCATGTTTATGATAGAAAATCTCACTTTTGAATGCCCTAGCGATTATCAAATTAGCTAAAATTTACAGACATGATCTATACATGAGTACCTAAAGACCAAACGGTAGAGATGTAAAACTTCAATTGAAAAGTTAATCAAAATATAAAATTTGCACCATAAGCATTGGTGCGGACGTCCTTAGCAGAGAAAAATCATATATATACGAGTATTTTAAGTACACGGCATGTACCTACATATACAGTTTGAATTGGCAAGATTAGATGACTTCATATAAATATATGGTGGGTCATACGTATAAAGTATTTTAAATAATTAAGATTGAGCCGTGTACCTACACAGCCGTGCATACAAAAATTTCCGAACTCATGCTTAGTTCTTTATGTGGAAGCATATTTAGATAGAAGTGGAATTCACAAATTACATAAATCTAGTTCATTTCAGAAATGAGAGTACAGTCCCGCTCACCCGCGGGTCCGTTTAAACGGGACTAAACGGGATACATGGCTTCTGAGCTTTAGATTTAAATGAAAACACATCTAAGGCTGTAAGGAACTTTACACATTTTCGTCAGACAACACTGAATTATCACCCATGTGTCCTATTCTTTGCCTTAAGCAATTGGAATATCATGATCGGCTTGTAACTATTTTCTTGATACGATGTACATATTACATTATATATATAGAGTTGTTCCACTAAAAGATCATTTATTTTGTTCATTTTAAGGGATCAATTATTAGACCATTTTTTTTAT
Organism: Potentilla sterilis; assembly: GCA_963682095.1. Lineage (NCBI taxonomy): Eukaryota > Viridiplantae > Streptophyta > Magnoliopsida > Rosales > Rosaceae > Potentilla > Potentilla sterilis. The sequence goes on from OY821759.1 coordinate 42,796,477, forward strand.
CACATTTTTACATCTCCACCGTTCAATTACTATGTTTATATGTGTAGATCATTTCTGTAAATTTTTAGTCAAAATATTGATCGTTAAGGTATCTAACTAGATTAAATCAATGGACGTATCAAATCTGTCAAACATGAACCGTTCATGTTTTTATTTGTAAATTACAATTTTGACTGCTCTAACGATTATCAAATGGGATGAAAATTTACATATATGATCTACTCATATAAACATGAATGTTGAACGGTAAAGATGTTAATATGTGAACAAAAAGTATATTAAATGATTGATCCCTCAAAATGACCAAAATGAGAGATCCCTCATTGGAAGAGGCTACATATGTAGGCTTTCTATGCTAAGGACCTTCTTACTAATTCTTATGGTGCCGATTTTATATTTGGCTAACTTTTCGATTGAATTTTTACATCTTCACCTTCTAGTATTTAGGTACTCATGTATAGATCATCTCTGCAAATTTTCAGCCAATTTGATAACTATTAGCATATCAAAGTAGATTGAAACAAATGGACATATTGCACTTTGTCAAAACTGAATCGTTCATGTTTATGATAGAAAATCGCACTTTTGAATGCTTTAATGATTATCAAATTGGCTAAAATTTTGCATACATGATCTATATATGAATACCTAAATATTAGACGGTAGAGATGTTAAAAATCAATCGAAAAGTTAGTCAAAATATAAAATACGCACCATAACGACAGGTACGGAGGTCCTTACCTGAGAAAGACTATATATATTGCCCTTGCCTTGTGCAATTTTCATGTTTGTTCTTTTGCGTTTCTTACTTGACTTGCTCACCGTTCTTATGTTTACGCAATGCCTTGTATTCCTTTTTCTTCTTTGTACACAAGGGCATGGAGAAGCCTACGAGAAGCAAACTACAAAAAAATCCTCTACTTAGATCATAATCTTGTTTCATGAAACTGTATATTGCATGGTAGCTCCTCTCGTACTTTTCCAAAGTTTGACTGAAATTGCCTATGCAACCGCTGATCGTTGAGATTGAAATCAGTACTAAAGAGAAATGAAAGAGACCTTGTCCAACATCTTGTAACAATGTTTTCCTCTTACTCATAGTCACTTGTATTCCACCAAATCCTTGTATCAAGCAAAAAGTAAATATCGAACTCAGTTGCTGGGGTATTCACCCATGATGGCTTTCCCCATCCAAAATTGGCGTTGTAGAAGGAAAATCAGGCACCAACTGCATTGTTTCCCACGAGGTTCCGGTGCTCCTTGTATGGTGGTATACGTACACCTTCACTGCTAACTCCAGTACCATATTTCGCTTTCAACGTGCTCCTCAATGCCTTCCCTGAGTATGGCAACAAAGCTTTGAAGGTCATTTTCTTCACCTTGTTCTGTGTTTTCTGTAAAGAATCCCAAAATACTCCTAATTTAACCGGGTATCCCCAGTACTTTCCGCATGTTCGCCCATTCACACAAAATTGAAGGACTATAGAACCCGAGTTTGACTCTGATGCATCCATGGCACATTTCCAAGTGAGGGAAGACAATACTTGGAACTCGTGTGAGAACCGGGACAGTAGCACTTGAATCTTTAGACCTGAGAGATGCAATGTTAAGAGGCATTAAACATAAATTGCCTCGACAGTAGCACTTGCATCTTTAGACCTGAAAGATGCAATGTTAAAAGCATTAAAGCCTTGTTCTATAAGCTTTGTAAACATAGCATGTGGAAGCCAAGTCTTGTTGAAGAAATCTAGTTCTGGATAATTAGAAGCTGCAGCACCTCATTCTGCAGCTGGAAGTGCCTCTATTGCGGCACCAAGGGCCACTGCAGCCCAGTTGCTGATGAACTTGCCGAGCGTAGGGGCATCTGCTGTCTTGTGTGAAATGCCGACCCCAATCACAACTCTTCCGTCATTCAGAGGAGTTGGCTTCTTCTAGTACAAGATACCCTCCTGTACCTTCTCGTGTAACTCTTCCGTCGTTCAGAGGAGTTGGCTTGTTCTAGTACAAGATACCCTCCTGTACTTTCTAGTGTTGATTCCATGCCAGTTGGATGCAACTGTTTCACTACTTCTAGATCAGGCTTGCTTTTCCACTTGGAAGTGAGACAGTTCTCTCGAGCTTCAATAAAGGCAGCACCCCGGTCACTGCGACAATTGAAACAACGTTGTTCTGGATCAATGTTCTGCCTGCATAGGGATAGAAGTGACTGAGGGCCGTAGACATTGATGCCTTCGATCTATCATCTATCAGTAAACAAAGTCGCCTGTTAGTAACAATATTGACCTCAGGATCTCTAAAATGGCTGCTGGGATAGAAGTCATATAACAGTACCAGCCAAGCATAGATGTAAGATATAAACTGATCGAAAACAGAGAGATAGCAAGTGGTCAGGTGGTGAGGAGTTGGAGACGATGGTGTAATTGTTTCTTTATGAATCACTTCAATCTGGATTTTTTTGAACCCATTCAGGAACTTCTCTAATGCTGTAACGCACAAGATGACTCAAAAGAATACTATGATTACTATCACCATCTATGGGATTTTTCATAGAGCTTTTGACACCCATTCATTCACCGAAAAAAACAATACAAAGAAGCACTGAAAGTACAGAATAATCACACTTTATATTCTACTCCCAGCATAGAATATATTTCAGTCTGATGTGTATTTGAACGAATAGTTCCAAAACAATTATTTGCCTTTGGAATTGCCTAATCAGAAAACTGAGCAAAAAAATCTGATACATCACTCCAACTTCCAAACTCGCAACAAAGTGATAAGACAAAAGTATTCAATGATGGATAATAATAAAGAAAATTTTAAAATTCAACCCACTCAGTGTACATACTACAACACTAACGATAAGGTACCCGGGATGTCTTAAACATAAACAAAACTTTTGCCACAGTAGAATTTGACATAATGATATACGTCTAGACAACTAAAAAACTCATCAAACAGGAACTTCATCCAACATCCTTGAAGAAAATAACAGCACAGAAATGCAAAAAGTGCCATTCTTAGACTTGCCCAAAAGAACCTGAAAATAAGCATCCCCATCTTTGCCTTGATCCTCTCTAACCCCAGGCTGATAGGAGACTCATGCACCAGCTCACCCTTGTGTTTCCATGGATGCAGGATCAACTGCACTGAATACTGTACATGCCTACTACATCTCTATTTTATGAATTCCACAACAGAGCATCAAAATAAGCCCTTCTACATCCCTATCTTAACAATTCCACAACAGAGCATCAAAATAAGCTCCAAAGTCGAGGAAATTTATCTACCCTCATATCTCTCTAAAAGATATAAAAAGGAAACCTGTACCATCGGATTTAAAAGGATTACAGAGAGAAGCTTGCTTACAAGTTTTTCAAGAGAAGCATGAAAGTAAGAACATGTAGACCTAAAATACCAAACTTACCTGAATCACATATATGCCCTTAAAAACCCACCAATTTATTTGCTCTAGTTTTGCAATCCAATTGACCGCCCACTTAGAATCCCTTTCCTTCTCAAAATTATGCTTTTGATCTTCCAAAATATTCTTCACTTGGATTTAACATCAACTTAGCACAGACTCTGAACTAACGTGGGCACCATTTCCCCCATCGTGATTGTTAGACCCTCCTACAGGCATCGACCGCTGAGTGAAATCTAACAGCAGCTGTCTCTGGTGATCATCGGTGTGAGGAAGACTCGCACGCAGCAGCTCAACAGGCATTTCACGACTGATAGTTCTGGCTGCATCTGAGCCAATGACAGCCATATTCATGGGGGACTGCATTAGCAGTGACTGCATTATAGTATCATACTTGTTCACACAATACTTGGTCAGACGGCCAAAGAATTCATCAAAGGAGGCCTGCCAGAGTGCCCGATTAGTCATATTGTAGTTGCTAGCAGCATTAGGATCAGTTAAGAGTTCAGTTGCCCTCTCAAGAACAGCATTAAGAATAAGGGAAGCACCATCTCCTGCAGCGCTTCCAAGGGGGCGAAGCGGAGGTTGCTCTGAGGAACAAACCACTGCTGCCAGACAAGCACTAAGTGCACCGAGGTCCATACCTCGAACACATGATGAAACAACCCTAGCGATATTGTGAGTAGTTTCTGCAGCCCTTGGATCAGAAGGGAGGATACCAAACAAAAACCTTAAATGGCGGAAGATGGCCATACAGACTATCCGCATGAGGTCACCACCTGGAAAAAGAAGCTGTAGGTACTTGGCAAGGAGCTTTCGGCCCTTGGGTAGAGAAACTATCCTCAGAAACACAAAATCATCCTTGAGAGCAAGCCCTTCAGTGCGGTCATTTTTCCCAAGTGGATCAACCAATTGAAGAGATGCTGCTAGCCCTTCTAGCAAGCTCTGACGCCTACATCTCAACTGGGTTCCACCATCTTGGAGCTGATTGAATTGTAAAAAACGATCAATGTCATCCACATCCAGGAGCAGACATAGTCCATCCTCAATCGTAACCCTAGCAGCAAGCAATGGTTCCTGTTCTAGAGGCTTCTCAGAAACCTTCTGTTCAGTGTTAGACAGACTAGGTGAACTTGGTGGCTCCACTTCAAGTAGGGGTCGAGGCCTGCGTATTGAAGAGAATGGAACCCTCCCAAGAGCATCAACTTGGAGAAAAGCATGTGGTTCAGCATTAGGTCGTGCCCGAGGAGGAAGATCCCTTAAATGAGTTGGACAGAAATGATGTTTCAACTTCGCCCCAGCAGATTTTCTTGCCAGGCAATACTGGTGGTAATAATCATCCACATATGGGTCATTGCTGTGTGTTGCAGCAAGCTGCATTCGCAGTATACCCTCAATTTCATCAGCTGTCATATACTTGGACCTAAATGGTTGCCACCCACCACCACTCCTGTATCTACCTGTATCAAATCCCTGTTGAGCAAAACGCATATTCTGTCTACCTTTCTGAGCTAACCTTGACGTATCATCTCTAATATCACTCAAACCGAACATTGCCTCAAATTTATTCATCAAGGGTGGGGATGGAGGAAGGTGGGGGTTAAATAGTTGAGACTGCATTGCTGATATATGACTGAATGGTTGCTGAACTAGATGGTGCATTCTAGGATGCGGCTGCTGTGGCTGATGCATCAACTGTGGAGGCAAACCATTCTGATGAGATAACTGTTGCTGCAATAGATTATTTAGGTGACTGGGATGATCTCCATATGAACCACTTTGGTTGGCCCATTGCTGTGGGGGACGACTATTAACTGGAAGACCAGCAGTCAGATGAGGCAAGTTTCCACCAAAATGTGATCCATGAGGTAACCCAGTCATTTGAAATGGAGAGTTAGAGTAGGGAGAAAGGTTTGGTGAAGATATTCCTCCCTGGAGTCCACCAGCAGCATAAGGAATATTCATGTGGCCTGAATGATTGTTAGGCGAACCATGCTGAGATCTGCCACCTGGAGGTGGGTATGAAGTAAAAGAAGATTTTGGCACCAGAATTGGTTCACTAGAAAAATATTGATGTTGCTGTTGTTGCTGCTGCTGTGGCAACTGTGGGGGTTCAGGATATGAAGATGTTCTGTACAGAGGCTTTGCTTCTGTAGGACGAATAGAAGAAAACGGTCCAGAAGACCATCTTTTCCCATCTTGCATGCTTTCAGCATCAAATATTTCTTCGTCAATCCAGTTAGGGAAACTTTCCTGCACCCATTCAGCAGCAGAGGAACCTGAGAGAAACATGGCATGGTCAGAAAATTCAATGGAAGCAATACAACACACTTGAAGGAGTTCTTATAACCACAAAGGTGCGCCTACATCCACAAAGGTGTAGTTATTAATGCATAGATATTGTAAGTGAGGAACAATGATCAGGCATTATTCAATAACTACATCAACATCACCAAAAGAAATGTGCACCATGAGCACTCACTTTCTCTGGATCGTATATCACCAATTATTCCGGTGCTCCTAATTCCACTCACATCCTTGTTCAACTGCAACAAAACAGCGATTTAGAAGACAGAAGAGACAACTCCAGATACACTAACCAAAGGAGAAACTGGCAGAAACCAATAAAAAAAATGTCAGTTGTATCAGGAAGCTGAGTAGCAGTATGGAAAGAATATGGTATTTTAAACAGTAGTAAGAAATCCTACTGCTAAAATGTCTCTTGAGCCCTTCTCTACCGGAGAGATTAAACTAAGGCCTACCTATGCCAACATCCCTCCGTTCAGCCTGACCGAGCCAAGAAATGCAGAAGGAGTTTTTTGCTAATAACAAGCATCGTAGATATATGACAAATAATATTTTAACAATATTAGGCATATATCTTTGGAAGAAAGAAGGAATAACTATTCATGTTGTATCTTACAGTATTTGATTGTACACTTTTAGACCAAAACTCATTGAAATCATTCTCCACTATAGAAGAAATGATGGTGACATAATAGATTGGAATAAATTTACAATGCACTTCATCCTAACCCAGAGTATTCAAAAAATCATTGATATTCACAAAATGTATCATCACATATTTAGTAGACTAACCTTTTCAAAAGTTAGAGCCAGATCATCAGCCTCAGATAGAGACACACCACTCTGCCAATAAGGAAAGAACAAACAGTTATACCACTTTAATTTCTTGCACTGATGTTGTCAACCAATATTTATATATAAACCCATACTTCTACCATTAATTGAAAACCTACTCTCTTGTAGGCTATACATTTCAATTGGATGACAAAGTAATCTTTCATAATCTCCAAAGACGTAGATTAAGCTTCACAATCCCACCCCACACCTAACAAAATGAAGCCACAACAGCAACAAAACCCTATCAAAATCTGGAACTTTTCCCATTGCCTACCAGAAGTGACATCAGTGCAAGAACTGATCTGACACCTCTGCAATACCATTCCGGGGATTTAAAGGATAGGATTGCTGGTTGATTTAGCATGCAACCATAGCCACACTTTCTCCTTATTAACATAAGCCAAAAGACTCCTTTCTGATAAAAGGCTCTTATTCAATGCCTACAATTTTCCAATACCAAGCTCCCTTTCTCCCTGCCCCTAGACATATCTCCCAACTTAGGATAGCCTTTCTTTCTCCCAATTATCAGCAAGACAAAGAACACAATGCATTCACTCATCATGATCAAGAGTCTTGCCGTAATGCCAACAAAAGGCATTCAGAAAACTAATGTACGGCACAGAGCTAAGGATATATGCATCGAATGATCTTTCTTGAAGAAGAAGTGTATTATTATTGTGAAATTGGTGACCACTAAAGCGAGTTAAAAGCCAATCGATAATGAGACATAAGACAAGGAAACACAAAGGTTTAACCTCTTCTTTGTTATATAGAAACTCCTCCTCTTCAAGCCCAACTGCAGTCTCCTCTTCATCTTCTAAACCTCCCAACTCAACTTCCTCAACAGAATCTTGACCAAAAAATGCATATTGCGATGCATCGAATACCTCACCTGCAGCATAACGAGAGAACTCAAATCAGAAGAGGGAATTAAACAATGCTCCAAAAAAACAAACCAAGAAGGTGAAAATATTCCCTGCCAAGTAAACCGCCATGCAGCTACATATATAAGAACCCAAGCTCATGCAATAATTACTGCAACACAAGACCCGTTTTTACATTGTATCGCAACTATCACACAGTCATTCAACTAACCAAATTGGGTGTTTCTTCATTTTAAGAAGGGAACTATTATTAATTGTAAGGAGACCTCATTATCAGTCAGAGTTAACTATAATTCTATCGGTATACGAAGTACATTGAATAGTGTCAACAAATCATAATCATTAGTATTCTCTGCAACTAATTGTAATAATAACTATACTTCAGCAGTTAACTATACGGAAACCGCAATATCTCCCAACATCCAGGAAAAAGAAAAAGTTTCACTCAAGACATCAAACTCTTCACACTGTTCCATTTAGTTCCAACCAATAAGCATCAAATTCAAGCTTCAAAATTTATCACTATACTCCTATGTTCTATCAGTAACAAAACACAAACCCAGATCCAAATAACAAAAAACAACAACAAAATCCATCACAGTAAAATCATGAAACCAAATTTCAACAAAACCCAAAAAGCCAAAAGAATCAAACCTGAAGAATTAACTCCAAATTGGGTGAGATCCTGAGGAACAGAACAGGGAGCCTCCTGAATACTACTCCCACTCTCAAACCTCTCCATATCTTCCTATACTCTTCTATTCACCAATACCTAAAAACAGAGCACAACCCAGTAGCTAAAATTCCCAAAACTAATCAAGGGTTGAATCCCAGAAAACCTAAAAATTGAAATCTAATAAGGAAAAACCCTGAAAGGTGAAATCTTTGGTAGGGTTTTCTGCTAAGGCGGCAAGAGAGAAACCGCAGAGAAGATCTGTGAAGAAGGTTGGGTAGAGTTGTTCATGGTTTTTGTTTTTGGGGAAAAAGGTTTGATTTTTAGAGGTGGGATTTGAATAACGAGAGAAACAGAGAGAACCCTAGGAGGTAGGGAATAGAGATAAAGATTGAGAATTTGATAACTTTTTTTGGGTGTAGGAGTTGGATCGATGGATTGATTGATAAAATAAAGAGAGGACGGTGAGGTGATAGGTGACTATTGCTTATTTTTATTTATCTATTTTCTTTAAAATATGCATAATTTCTAAGTTTTGGTGAAAAGCTAGTTGAAAATACTTTATAATTTTCTTAAGCAAAGAAAAAATGATTATAAAGGAGTTGCATCAGTGTGTCTCCCTTTTGTTGCTTTTTTCTTTTATTATTAAACCAGTTATTTTATGTGGGTTATGGTTGGGAACAGATGATAGATGTATGATGTATCATTGAAAAGATAGCTACACTGCCAATTAGGGTATTGAGAATTGATGTGTATTAGAATATGGTGTATGATTGGTATTCTTATGGGGGACATATAATGTGAGGTATTTGACTAGTTATATTATACCTAGTTAATGATAGTCCAAGTGCATAAGATTCTTTTAGACCTAAAAATAAATATATGTTCATAAGATTCTTATGTTAACAAATGAGAAATGTTTAAAAGCCTCTCAGAATAAAAATAACCACTCAAGCAAGATTTTTAGTTGCGCTTTTATGTGAAGTGCTTTGTAGTAAAAAGTTGATGCAAGATAGAGAATATAATATATACGCACTGTTATTGCGTTAATTATATTGAAATCTAAATCAGTAATTAATACAGTATGAGCGCGCGAAACAATAAATGTGGAAATTAGTTCAAATATGTTCAAGACTAAAATGAGGAGATTTTGAGAAAAACCGTTTTTCCTTTATGTGTTCATTTTCTTTAAAAAAAGTATTTTATTTTATTTTGCATCCGAAAATATGAAATGAACAATTTCCCTTTCATAATGCTTACTTTTCACAAACCAAACAAAAACTAGAAAGTGAAGTCTTTTATATGTTTACTTTCCGGGAAATATTAATTGTGGACAAAGTACTTTTAAATGCATCCAAACTGATCATCAGATTTGCTATACATATTGAAACGACTTCATAACAACAGATGAAATAAACAAAAAACAAAAAAAGAATAACAAAAATGTTGTAGGAAAATGGGAATTGGTCTACTCATTTCATTGATAATCCCTTTTATATAGGGTGAGTATTACAACGGTAATAGGAAATATATTAATGACAATAATGACTACATAATTATCTATCGTCAGTTACATTGACGAAGGCACATAATACGTTTTTCCTTTAACACTCCCCCTTGTGCCGAGTCAGAGATAAAATGGTGCATGTGGTGTTGTCTCATTAAAAACCTTGCCAAGTAACAAAAACCCAATGGGAGAAAATAAAACTTTAGTCGAAGGACAAAAAGAGCGCAACGCACCTATTACATTTGAAAACAACATGTATGTGCTAGACTCCCCCTGATGTCTGCACCTCCCCCTGATTTTTACATTAATCATGGGTTTCTCCCTGATTCTTTCATTTGATCAAGGAAGCTTCAGTCTTATTAGCATACTTATGTATTTTCACATGTTTTTCCAAATGTGACTTTGAGCAATGATTTAGTAATTAAATCTTGCCACATCGTCCTCAGATCCAACTTGATTTACTTTGATCTTGAGGATAAGGTTGTTCATGAACTGAATACATAGGTTCATATTGAACATCAGGTTCACTCGTGGTATGACCTTCATATAACAAAATAGTCATAACTTCGTCTAGAGTATGAGTGAACCATTAAGAGATTTGAAATTGATCTGTAATAACAGATTTTCTTATCTCACCTTTAATGCGTTTTTCTTTACGCATAGTTAGCTATGACGTGGATAATTTCTTTATCATGTCACATTCTATATAGAGATTGAATCAGCCCAAATCTTTCATATCTTTAAGTATTTGAAAGAACCAGTTGCGTTGCGTGGGCGCAGAGCTAAACATAGCTTTACAAATTCTCATCGAATGAGAGGTCGAGTCCTAGATATTGTGTTTAAGTACAATCATACGTGATTGCACTTGTATAGGAATTTCATTTCCCAACACTTCTTCATCATCTTCCTTTAGATGATAAATGGATCTATTATTAGAGTAAAGACTTCGACTGATCATGGGAATATATGTAGACCTCACTTTATTCTTTAGAGTGCCTAAGCCGATTGATGGATGATCACCATCATTACAGTCCTTGAGTTCCGTTTCAAGACTGTGTATTCCCAAAATCTTTTTCATTCTCAACTTAGGATTTACAATACACTGAGTTTCTCTTATTTCATTTAGAGTTCATATATATCCAGAATGAAAACGCAAGGGCATAATTCATCAATTTCTTTCCAATCAAGTAGTCACTTTAGTGAACGTTTCAATTTCTTTTGCAAACGTACTCATGTGATCTAGAGTCACTTGATTTGGGTGGATCAAGTTCGTTTAGGATCCTCATGTATATCTCTTAATTTAGATCCCCATAGAGATATATGTTTTGATCACTTTTCGTAAGCTGCATGTTCAGTTTTTCGGAAACTACCAAACTGACAAGGTAGTGGAGTGTAATGACATCCATTACGAGAGATTGTCTCATCGTAGTCCATTACGAGAGAATATCTCCTCGTAGTCGATTCCAGTGCGTTTTTGAGAGACCTTGCGCCATAAGGTGAGTCTGCATACTCTTATTCTCATTACGCATTCTAACAAAGATATATTTGATAGGGTTTATATTTGCGGTGTCGGGGTCACCTGCCCAAATACCTATCTCTTTGTTTATACTGGATCGCTTCTTTCCATTAGGCCAGTTTACTAAGTTGACATTTTTCAACAAAGTATGGTTCGATAGTAGACTCATTATTCCACGTCCTCATGTACACTAGTGTAATGTGTTTGTAGAGATCTCTATACTTTAAGGATTGGTTCTAACATTTGAGGCGTCTCCCAATGATAACCACAATCCATAAATATTCTCATGAGACAGATTTGAGTATCATTGATCAATAGATCAGGTTGTGCCAAACTTGTTTTCTTTCTTTACACAAGTATGTATCGAACTTAAGGTGGCCTCCCCCTCTTCCTTGGAGAGCCACGGCCTGTGACACCATTTATGCCACTTATGGCGTCACCATGCCACCATCCATGGTGGTAGTGCAATACTCAATTCCTCTTGGGTGATATCATGTCCTTTTGATAAAACACAATCCTTGCAGGTATATTTGCAGCAGGTTTATATGATCTCGTCACTTTAATGTATAAGATATCTACACACCTTACTTTGTGTGATTTTTGGGGATCGAGATGAGACACAGTGGGGACAAACCACGACAATTCCTGTCGTTCCACTTGAACATGCTTGTTCTTATCTCCCCCTAACGACGGGAAGACTGTCTCATCAAAGTGACACTCCACAAATCTAGCGGTGAAGAGATCGCCTGTCAAGGTTTCGACATAGCGGACTAGCTGGAAGTTCATATCCATCATAAATATTTATTCATCTCAATGGACCCATCATTGTGCGTTGTGGCGGCGCAATTTTGGCACATAAAACATTTAATGAAGCTCAAGGATTGTAGATCCGTGTCAATCCAAAAGAGCTCAAGGATTACCAGTTCGTTTGAAATCCTTTAAAATCCTCACACATAGTCACTAGCTATGGTGTAAATTGGTTCAATGATGATGGCCATAGATGAAAAAGTAACGCTGCATGCAAAAATTGCATAACCCAAAACGGAAGTATTGGTGTGCTTTACCAATATTAAGACTATTACTGTAGTCGTTTTCCGTGAGACCAATTGGGTTTTTATATAGGAATATGATGTCCATTACAAATCCCATATAATAGGCCATAAAATCATCACACCTACGGAAATTAACCCGGCCTAGGTGTTTTGACTTTCTAGCATAAGCAGCATAAATTTTAATTGTGGATGGTGTCATGACACGTGACCAGCGTGTCGACACAACAACCAACACCATAAAATATCTGAGGTGTCCGCAAGTTGGTTGAATCAGTCCACTGAATCATATTTGGATTCAATATAAGAACATAATGAGAACACATGTTTCCTTTGCATATGATGGTGTCAATCATAATTTTACGAGTAGGCTTTGAATGATGTATTTTTATTCATAAAGTCACGATGGATATCAGAAGCATAATAGGGTATAAGTGCATGTACTTTGTGCATCAATCATAATGCCACCTTAGGGGAGCGGTGAAATCTAGGGTTTGAACACACGTCTTCAACCCTACATGGATTGTATCGAAATAATATTTGAGGATAAAATGTTCTTTGATCGTCCTCAGTTTCGTGTGTGAACCATATTCTTCTGGTGTTTGCTTCTATTCATCCAAAATATGGGTGTCCATAGTAAATTTTTTTTAATGTACGGATCACCAGATCAAAGTCAATGTATGTCAGGTTTCCAAAAATATCATTTTCTTTTGACTTTGGATTCAATTAGCGGTTATATATAACCCACTAAGTTGACATATAAATTTCTTTAATACTCGTTTACATCCGTAGTCATTAGAGGTAATGCAAAGGAGATCAAATGAATTCTCACTTGTGTCTTTTTACATGAACATCGTGGCATAAATTTCTTTAACGTGTGGAACAAATTCAATTTTCTCTTATCGTATAAATTGTCAATTTAACATATGCTCAATATATACATCGAAACGTAACTCAAGTTCTTTAGAGTAAATCGATGGGGATTGTAATAAAAAGGTATTGTAATCCCAGTTAGACAAGTGCGTTATGAATCTCAAAGGAACAAATATTTAGATCCTTATCACTTTCATTATAGTACTACAGTTCTCCAGTACTATTGTGCTATTTTTGTAATATATTAGTACCATTGTCCTTCAGTACTATTATTCTAGGGATTACATGGTGCGTTTCTTTGCACACAGTTCTTTGTGTCATGCCTATATTATGATATATTGTTTTGTTTTACTTTATGCAATACTTTGCAAATTTAGATGCAGAAAATTGAATTATGTATATTATGAATAAAATTTGAAAAATCTCAATTCCGTTAGAGAAAATTCAAAAAATTAACATGCCAACGATTACATTTAGTCTTGTCCAATTTAGAGAGAGAAACTTTAAGACCAAAAGTCTAATTTAGGACCAAAAGTCGTATTTAGGCGTAATAGCCTTTATAAGGATATCTTAAAATTTTTAAAGTAGACTAATCAAAGTTTATCTTGGATTGAGCCAGATCCTTTTTGCTCTTTTAATGGCTGCAATGATGAGATGTGTCATTTGACATATTCTTCCCATATGGTATGTCTTTAGTTGTAAATTTATTTTCGATGTTCTTGTTAGATATTGAAGATACTTTTCCAAAAAATCCACATATTTATATGTTTCTTCATATTTATTGAAAGTCGTAGCTAATTCTTTACTAGCTTATAATGTACGTATCAATAGTTCATTGAATTACAACAATGGCAGAGTGCTTCACTGCACATGACATATCCCCTATGTCATCTTTTAAATGTTACATTGTTTCCACTTACTTTTGGATGATTATATGAATTTTACGTCCATGGTAATTACCCTTTGTTTTAGGGTCGTTGCATTACTTTGCCCAATTTGTTCAAGAATATATATATTTTTTCTAAGACCTTACATCGTCATTGCTTTTTGATTTAGGGTTGTTGCATTACTTTGCAAAATGTGTTCCAGGAAATTTCTTTTTCTCATACCTTACATTGTCATTGCCCTTTGGTTTAGGGTTATTGCATTACTTTCCATAATTTGTTTCAGGAAATTTATTTTTATCAGACCTTACATTGTCATTGAAGATATTATAATTATTTCTTAGCTATTTACATAAAGCAATTTGCATAAATATACCATGCTCAAGCCTTAGTTGGCTTAATAGGGGAATTTGGTACTCAAGTTCTTTAAAGTCAAACTGTGATGGTTAAACCATCTGTAAAATATAGGAAGAATAAAATGTATTAGTTTCGCGGTCTAAATGACATTTCACGACAACTAATATAAACCAATATACATTATGGTAAATCCGATGCTTCGTGAAATTTCGTTATCACAATAAAATTTTGATTTTTTCATATTCATTGCATGTAAAGCTAATGAAATTTCATTATCATTGCTTTTTATATAATCAAGAAGATATCCATGATGAAAATTTTTCAAGAAATTAAAATTGGATCTCAAGACCAAAATTTGTAATGGTCATATTTTTCTTACTTCGTGAATATGCTTTATCACAATAATTGGTTTGTCCATTTTTATCTAGGAAAAATTTCACACACAGTACCTGAACTTAGGTGGTCAGGTCAGTTTGATACCTCAACTTTTTTTCGTACGATAAACATACTCCAACTTATTTATCCGTACCGAATGTGTACCCACGTCACTGTTTTGATGACGTGGCCTTAGGTGGTCAGGTCAGTTTGATACCTGAACTTAGGTGGTCAGGCCAGTTTGATACCTGAACTTAGGTGGTCAGGTCAGTTTGATACAAAAACAGAGGTGCCACGTCATCAAAACAGTGACGTGGGTACACATTTGGTACGGATAAATAAGTTGGAGTATGTTTATCGTACGAAAAAAAGTTGAGGTATCAAACTGACCTGACCACCTAAGTTCAGGTACTGTGTGTGAATTTTTTCCTTTTATCTATATTACAATGCTCATGAAATTACATTATCATGACAATGCTCAAACTAAATAACATGTTAAATAAAACAATTATTTAACACTAATAAAATGAGCATATAATGTTTCAAGTTTCATATTTCTATAAAATACTAATGCGATCAAATTGAATAAAGCATTATTTCATATAAATAACTGAAACAAAATATAATGAAAGCAGAGCGTCAATGTAAATATTACTTGTAAGTTTGCCAAATAAACTGCATATGAATCGATTGCTCGATCTCCGACTCCAAATTTGTCGTCGCATATTCATCGCCGCATCATTAAATTTATATGTCACATAAAAAAAAATATTCATATGATTAGTCACTTTAATCATACATTTACCATATCAATTAAATAATTTAATATTTACCATTAAATTCATAAAACAGTAAATAGTCACAGTAAATAAGAATTACTATACAGTAATTTTAAAATTACCTTCAAATTTTATCCCAAAAAAAAAAAATTCTGTTTTTTTTCGTGGGTCGGGTCGATTGCAATTTCTGTCGACAAAATTTTCGTCGGGAGAACTTCTGAGGCAGCCTTTTCCCGACGAGCTGTCGTCGGTAAAAGCTGGATCGGGTTCCGGGTTCCTGTGCTTCGGGTTCCTGTGCTTCCGGGCTGCAGCGGCGATCTGGGGCGGGGCTGCTGCGGAACCGGATCGTCGTCGAGGGCCACGTCGACTGGGCTAGGCAGGTGGAGGCGACGAAGGCGGGATCTGGATCGGGATCGGTAGAAGGAGACGTCGTCCTGCGACGTGGCCGGAGCTTGGCTGGGATTCGCCGGCATGGCGGCGTCGAGGGTTGCAGGCGCTAGGCGACTGTGGCGCTGGTGGTCGATCTCGTCGACGAGATGAACTAGTGCCGGATCGGGGGTGGGCTGAAGGAGGTCCGATCTGCAGCTCGGGGAGGATGGGTGGCCGATCTGCAGCGCGTAAGGGTGCCCAGAGCAATTTTGAGAATCTTCATTCTCTGCCGACAAATCTGTCGTCGGCAGAGTTTAGGTTCTTCTTTTACCGACGAAGTATTTGTCGGGAAAAAGGGTTTCTGGGGAGGAGATCTTCTTTGCCGACGAAAATGTTGCCGGCAGAAGTGTTTTTCTGGGGTTTTTTCAGGAACAAAGACCTAGGGTTTTTTTTCTTTTTTTTTTCTCTCTGGCTAAAGCAAAGTGCTGATAACGTGTTGTAGGAAAATGGGAATTGGTCTACTCATTTCATTGATAATCCCCTTTATATAGGGTGAGTATTACAACGGTAATAGGAAATACATTAATGACAATAATGACTACATAATGACTACATAATTATCTATCGTCAGTTACATTGACGAAGGCATATAATACGTTTTTCCTTTAACAAAAAACATACAATATGTGAATAATAACTTATATTGGAGTTGAGACAATGAAATGAATTCCGTATGAAAAAGAGAAGATGTATCATATATGTGGCATTACTTCAGATCTTAAATGTGATTTGATGCATTTTGATATGAAACTAAACACCATGTTCTTAATCTTTGTGACACATGACTAGACTCAGAGAATGCACTTAATTTCACAAGTAGTTAGCACAGGAAAAACAAAAACCATATGATGACATTTGTAAACAAAATGAGCTAATAATGAAATTCAAAGCACTCGTAATGAACAACGTCCATAAATGAGAGGTAAAATTTAAAAGAGTACGGTATGTACTTCATGTATAATATCAAAAATTGTTGTCATTCTATAAGAGGTGAAACATAACTCTCTTGGGAATATTATTTTCTTTTATATTTTTGGTACAAGAACAAATAATCTAATATTTTTGAGGAAGTTTTGGGTCCTAATTATGGACTCAACAAATAAACTATAGCTCTCTGGGATTTCGAATTTGGGATCTCGATGGCTTGATCCAGTGTATTAAGTTCTATTTTGACTTTTGTGGTACTAACGAATATTATGGAATAGTACTGAAAGATTATTCGACTTATTCTTTAAGAGTGGAGCATAGAATGTTTAATGAATGAACATATTTCTAAATATCATCGTGGGTACTACCACAACTTCTTTTTTTTGTCTGTATATGACAGCGGGAGGGTATGTAACGACCATTATGGCTTGAGGTTATAACAAGTTCATCATTCTTTTGATGATACTTCAGAATGTGTTATGAATGTGTTATGATACAATTGTATTCGACTCGCTAGATTGAGTCATATTTTATTTATAAAGTTCTTTCCTTGATTAAAAATAAAAATCTTATAATCTTTTAGAAATATTTGTGTTCATACCAGTATGGACGTGTGCGTCCATGATCTCTCTAATTTATATCTATTGAACAATATAATCAACGATTTTAACCGTTCAAAAGTTGAATTAATCAATAAAAATTATTTATGTAAAACTTCAGAATAAACCAATATCGTTTACTCATTCGATTGCATCAAACAAATAAACTGTTATAATAAAAGTTGAGAGTCATAATCGTTTTATACAAGGAATTTTCCTTTCAAGGGTACTTCACGTTTACCTTCTTATAAACATTGGTACCCCACGTTTACTAAATTTCACATTGGTACTTCACACTTAGATTTTGACCTAGGATTAGTACATACTGTTAAAAACACAGTATATTCCGTTAGAATATTATGTTAATAGAGTTAAAAAGACCAGTTTGCCCATATTCTCTATTTCTTTTTAAAATCAGCTTTATTTTACATTTTGACGGAGCGTGGTGGGCCCATGAGTTTGTTTAGCATATTGCAGGTATATAATTTATCCTCTATACTCAAAGGTAAACAGTTAATTTTTATTCATAAAATATTTCTTCTCTGAGGTTAATTTATTTAGAGAATATCCGTTTAACTGAAAAAGAATTAAAAGACAAAAAAGAAAAATTGAAAAAATTAAAAAACTTTAGAGAAAGATTTCCTAGACATAGACAAGGATATTGGGAGATAATTTTTAGATTTACACAAAGTATCCATATTTTAGAAAGACATATTATAGAACTTGAAGAAATTTGGGAACAAGAACAAGAACCTCTTAACATTTTGAGCCGCTGGTTAGATCCGCCCTAGTTGGTATCAGAGCCTGTTTTGCTTAAAAACAGGTAAAGTAAAGGCTTATGCCACAAAGTTGGCTTCTCTCAACAAATAAAAGAGAGCCAAAACTAAAAAATTATCAAACTTATTGCATAGAAAAAGAAAAAGAAAAGTGGAACTTGTGTTTTCACACAAGACATATCCAAGAAAATAAATACTCCATTGAATACGCTTGTAGAGTCCTAAACACTCTATACGACGAGCATATTCATCTCCAGAAAGAAATAGGAGTAGAAGAACTTGACCCCTCTAGGCCAAGCATAGTTGAATTTCTAGATTACATATCTAGAGAGAAGACTACTGAGAAAGTAAAATAACAACTCGAGAGATTTAATCTCAGAGTAAATCAGCAAGAAGAAATTCAAACAAAGATATCAAGGCTTGAAATCAAGCTTGATTATCTTAAAGAAAAACAATATCTCTCATATATTGAAAAGAAATTGGTAAGAACCGAAAATCTTGCAAATAATATTCATCAACAAGCATTTGATTTAAAAGGAACGCAAGAAAATCTAAAATGACTTTTAGAAACCCTTATATCCCTCATACGATGAAGCAAAGAATTGAGCTAAGAATAAGACAAGAAGACGTAAACGCTTTAAGTCTTTATCTTCCTACAGAAAAACTTGCTGAAAATGTTGAGGCAATAATACATCAGCAGAATTACAGCAATACCTATCTTCAAGAAATAGGGAAAGATATTGAAGAACAGTTCCAAGAACTAAGCACGAAAATCTCTAGTCTACAAAAAAGTATAGAAAAAATGAAAGAAAATTCAACCGTTGAAAGAATCAACGAAGAAACACTAGCACAAACAGTAGCTAGTAAAATCATTATACCACAACCAAAGATAGAAAGTGGGTTCAAATTCAGTGAACCTAAGCTATTAAAATGGAAAGAATCCAAAAGGGATACAAAGATGTTAAGTAGAGTCTTCAGCAAAAGACATACTGTACCAGCAGTACAGCTTATAAATGCTCAAGAATTTGAGTATAACGAAATTGAATCTAGCGTGAAGGAAGCCTCAGCACCGAAATTTAGATTCAATGAGATTTATAAGAGAGGATCATTTATTATGGATTCTCACCGATTTAAGATATTAGAACTAACAGTACCAGAAACTGGTGGTGAAACAAACATCAGACTAATCACTTCTAGAGAAGTAAGTGAAGCATTTCAAAGAAAATATCTTACATGCACATTGGTGCAGTTCAAATATCCATAAAACTCTTAGCAAGAGACAGTATAGACTGTTCGGTCTTGTGTATTCTACAAGACGACAGAATAACAGACTTCAAAAAGAGCCTGTTAGGAACAGTGGAAGCTTCACTATGCAACCAGGTTGCATATTTCAATGTCTTCCCAAACTTCACCACTCATCTGAAAGACGCAGCACACTACCTAAGACTAAGAATCAAAATAGATGGGATTGCCATGAGACAAGAGAATAACAGACTTCAAAAAGAGCCTGTTAGGAACAGTGGAAGCTTCACTATGCAACCATGTTGCATATTTCAATGTCTTCCCAAACTTCACCACTCATCTGAAAGACGCAGCACACTACCTAAGACTAAGAATCAAAATAGATGGGATTGCCATGAGACAAGGCATGATGGAACTTGTTGTTGACTATAGGATCTATTACAAGTTAATGAGCTCCAATGTGACACCAAATACTAGATTCATCAACAGTCCTGGGCTTACAACATCTGTCCTTACCAGTCCTAGAAATAATTCTCAGCAAAAGCACATCACAAAATGGGATGAAGTATCATTCCCTAGAGAATGAAATTTAGCACCTCCTGAGAGGCAGATACAAAGCTCTAATGCTTCCATCTATGAAGACACTGGAGGAAAAATAAGTCTCCAGTTTCATAGGCATTCTTTTGCTAACTATGAGCAAGCAAGTACTTCAGGATCAATTCCTAAAGAGTCTTTTGAGGAAGAAGAAGACTGAAAAAGACCCATAAGGATGCTTAGGGTAGAAGAGTTGAAGGAACTCTATAAGCAAGCAGAAACTTGTGAAACCTTAGAAAAGTTAGAAGAGATAGTAAAAAAAATTTCTTTAATCCAAACTAAAAGAAAAATTCTACCTTACCAAGCGGCAGAGGCAGAAGCAAGCACCATGGATGCTAAAACAAGTACCATGGATGCAGAAGCAAGCACTAGCCAGACACCATTGGCAGGAAACACTATCATCAACAACATTACAAATAACCCTACCAAGATCATTAGAAAAGAAAAAATCAAACTTCCTAAAGGACAACCGCCTGCAGGAAAGATAGGAGAAAAAAACTCACAAAAATACATTCCTACAGAACCACACTGGGGACAAGCTCTCTGAAAGAGGAGTTTATCTAGACCTCGATAAAGTAGGAGATAAAAGAAAAACCATAGATAACTGGATAGCAAGTTTAAAGCTAACCCAAGCCCTGGTTTTATCCAAATTCCACTACAAAGAAGCCCACGCTTACTATGAAGCAACCCTAACGGGAATAGTCCGGAAATGGTACAATTTCTTTAAGAGAAGTAATAGTTGGGCAGATTGGGAAGCAAAATTAGCCAAGACTAATGACCCAATAGACTTCGCTATCCCTATATACGCACAATTTTGTGGAGATATAACGGGACATAGTGAACAAACTAAGGAAAGAGCTAAAGCAAACATCCAAAAATTAAGCATCTGCAATATGAGGTATTTTGAAGAATACACAAATGAGTTCCAAAACTACTATTGCACGATAGGAGATTTGGAAAACATAGAACTTATTAGAACATGTTACAGAAAATTACCAGAACCCTGGAATAATGTTGTAGCACAGTCCCTTGAAGAAAATCATTTAGAATATTTTTCTATAGGAGGAATAGCAGAAAGAGTAAGAGACCTGTTAAGAAAACAGTGCACAGAAAATCAAAAGTCAAAAACTGCTAAGAAACAACTCAGAGGAGTTGAGAACATGTGCTAAAAAATCTTAGACACACCAACACAATGGGGATGTCATCTATACACTGATAAAAAAAATAAGAGCAGGTTTAGAAACAAGAAATACAATAAATTTACTTTTAAAAAGAAGTACAAGTTCAGAAAAAGCTCTGAACAAGACAAAGAAAAAAGATCTCCTAGAAAGAGATTTTTTAAAAGAACTCCGAAGAAAAATACTTCTAGAGACACAAAGCCCTGTAGATGTTGGCTTTGCAAGGCTGAAGGTCATTATGCAAACGAGTGTCCTAAAATGGATAAAAGATCTTCTAAAGCCCTTCTAGCAGAATACGATGAAGTCGTAGAATACGCAAACCAAAAAGGGTTTGAAGTAGCCTATTCTGATGAAGAGAATGAATCTGTATATTCTCTTGAAGATACATCAGGAGGCGATACGGAAAGTATCTCTAACAGCTCCGGAGAAGAAAGTGAATATAGTTATAGACCTATATTCATGTTGATCCAAAATTGGAATGAAAAAACTACTGATAAAATCAGTCAGTTTCTTCCAAGGCCTGGAGCTTTCACTTGTGACTTTTGCAAGTGTGAAGATAATAATACAGTACTCATGTACTGTAAAGAAACAGGAGAAAACTATCATAAAGAATGTTTCATAGTAGAAGTAAGAAGAAAAACGAAAGAACCTGACGCACATACACTAGTAAATCAAGAATATGATATATTCCTTGATCAAGTCCAAAAGCAGGATCTTGAGAAAAACCTCGAGAAAATGAAGATAGAAACTTCAAGAATTATAAAAGAAGAACCAAGTACCTCAATAGTAGTACAAGAACATAGCCAAACGGAGGTAAAACCTGAACCCCGTCAAGAAGAGGAAAGGATTATAAACCCTTTCATAGAACTCACTAGAGAAAAAGATACCATCGAGGATACAATTCAACCAGTAAAACAGGTTCAGACAAGTATATATAGCAATTATATTACTGTAGGTCTGAAATTTCTCAACTATAAGAAATACCATCTACATGCTTTTGTAGATAATGGTTCAGGCTATAGCCTAGCAAAGAAATATGCTATTCCTGAAGAATATTGGGAAAAGTTTGATAAAGCAGTTACTGGAATTGAAATGGGAGATAATGAGTTTTTAATGAGCCAGGTAGCCAAAAACGTCAAGATCTCGATAGGTGGAGGCACCTTTTCGTTCCAAAGAATTTGGCAGATTGAAGCCCAAGGAGCCGATATGCTAATAGGAAATGATTTCCTACTTCAGCAGAAAATAATACAAACCCTCGAGATGATAGGGTTTGAAAAGAACACCAAGTTCTACTAGGAATCCAGATTACTGGATGCAGTCAGCATTACAAGTAAAGGATTCACAAAGCAATATCAGAAGTCGTGAGCCAAGCGTGTTGATCATAAACCACCTTTTGAACCGGTTATGCAACCAGTATTAACATTTCAAGAACACCAGGAAATTGTGCAAAATGAAGCAACAACTTCAGAAGACTTAGAATCAGATGTAGAACCTCAAGATTCAGATAGCTCGGATGGTGAAGAAGAATTCATCCGAAAACACAATCTAAAAGTATACATTAATAAGATAGAACAAAAGAAAATCCCAAAACTTGTTGAGATAGAAAGCCTACTGAAGCCCATAATCAGTGAAAACCCCCAGTTACACTGGGAAAGAGACCCGGTATATTGTCAGCTAAAGATGCATGATGCCAATGCAATATGCCATGTCAAAACCATACCTCATTATAGAGATGAGGATCGAAAAGAGATGGAGAGTCAAATTCAAGAATTGCTTGAAAAGAAACTAATTAGACCCTCAGCTAGTCCTCATCATGCTCCAGCATTTTTGGTTAGAAACCATGCCGAACAACTAAGAGGAAAAACAAGGATGGTCATAGACTATAGGGACGTCAATAAGAAAACCGTTAAAGATGGTTATCAGATTGCTCAAGTCAGAGTCTTAATAAATAGACTAAAAGGAGCAAAAATATTCTCAAAGTTCGATGCAAAATCAGGCTTTTGGCAAGTAAGAATGCACCAGGATTCCATAGCCTTAACAGCCTTTGGAACTCCTCAAGGACATGCCGTTTGGACTTAAGCCCTACTCAGATTTCTGCATAGTTTACATTGATGACATTCTTGTCTTCTCTAAAACTATGAATGAACATCTTAAGCATCATGAGCAAATTTGCAAGCTCATTGTCCAGAAAGGAATCATCATTGGACAAAAGAAAATTCATCTTATAAAAGGAGAAATTGACTTCCTTGGCATACACGTCAAGGATGGAGAAATTCGTCTTCAAGAACATATAGTAAAGAAAATAAGCCAATTCCCTGACAATATCCCAGATGCAAAGTCTCTAGAGAAATTTTTGGGAGTTGTTAACTTTGCGAGAGATTTTATTCCTCAAGTGAGTGGTCTCGCTGCTCTTCTCTCTCCAAAGACAAGCATGAAAAAGAAATGGTCATTTACAACGGATGATAGCAATACTGTTAAGAAAATTAAAGAACTTACAAAAAACCTCCCCCCTTTGCAGTTACCTGAAGAAGGTGACCTGATTATTTTGCAGACAGATGCAAATGATTATTATTGGGTAGGAGTAGTTTTAGCAATAGCACCGGATACAAATCAAGAAAATATTTGTAAATTCCTGTCAGGAAAATTTAATTCAGCAGAATTAAATTATTCCACAGGAGATAAAGAGGTTTTAGCCCTAATTAAATCCATTAAGGGAGCAGAAGCCTTTTTAGGAAACAAGTTTCTGGTCAGAACAGATAATAAGAGAGTAAAAAACTTTAAGAACTATAAGCTTACAGATGCAACTGATAGAGGAAGAGTTCTTAGATGGCAGATGTTTTTATCTCAATATGAATATGATGTTGAAATGATTGCAGGAAACAAGAATTGTCTGCCTGACGCTCTCAAAGAATGGGAAATAAAGCCGATCTCTTAACACGTGAGCGCCGTGATGCGGATTCAATGCATACAGAATCATCTCCGGCTAAATCAAGCGATGTTGATTCTACTCGCGGTTGAAAGAACGGAAGTTTTCCTCAAGTATTATTCAATCTATCACAGATAGCTCTCTCCTGCAGGCGTACTTTATCGAAAAGGTTGAGCATTCTTTCATTTAGAGATGTCACATCAATCAGAACTACTGTTTGAGACAAGGCATTCTCACCCCTCAACGTCTCGAAAGAAGAGACAAGGGCTGGAAAGAAGCAAAGAGTCTCCTCATAGCACTACTTCTCAGAGATAGCGTTAACGGATCTATTTCATTGAAATGACAATGTTCAAAAGGGGTGAAGACCGTAACCCAAGAAGTAGAAGGCCCGAACTTGAACCAGAAGGTGAAGTAAGAAGAAAGCCCGAGTTTGAAACAAGAACCAGGCCTGAAGACAAAGGATCAAAGGACAAAGCTCTGCAAGAAAGATACAGAGATGGAGAGAAAACTGTTGGACCATTACATGATGGACCAGGTTACCAATATCTGGTATCCTACTCTCCTGCTGAATCCAGTAGTACCTCTGAAAAAATTCAGCCTGATCCGATAAGACGGGAGAATAATCCAGAAGATAAGCAATCTTCCAACCCAGAAGAAGAAACAATTGTAAATGAATATTTACAACATCCCAGAACTACAGTGACAAATGACTGGTTTCAAAGAAGACAGCCTTATAAGGCAAGAACCACTGACAGGATAGCATCCTTCAGGTTACCAGCAGTAAAAGGTCTGAGAAAGATTTTTAATCATCCCATGAGGATTTATGAAAGGCCGGTGTTCAGAACCAGCAGGAATTTACAACTCAATCAGAGAATTATCATGGATAATATTTTAGCAGCGTCCCGAGAAAATAACGAAGCACTGGTACTTTAAGCCCTGGAAACTCTAGCTGAGGAATTTTGCAGCTATAGAATAGAAGAAAAGGAGCAGCATCTCGAGGAAAAACTTGATATACACTACCAGATCCGAATGCATAGCCGACGAAAAAAATTTCGTCGGCTATGCCTATTTTTCGTCGGCTATACCATCTGCCGACGAAATTTCGGCTATACTTCGTCGGAACAACCCCGTCGGCTATACCAATGGCCGACGAAAAAAACAAATTCGTCGGCTATAGTAGAGTATGGCCGACGAACTTACCGACGAAACTATTTTTCGTCGACCAAACCTGGGATAAATTGCCGACGAATTTCGTCGGGTATTTTCGAGTATGGCCGACGAAATTCATTAAGTATAGCCGACGAATTCATAAATTTTCGTCGGCTATTGGTTGTTAACAATAGCCAACGATTTTATAAATTTTCGTCGGCTATTTCCTCGAAATATATTAATATTTAATAGGCATTAATTAGTTATAGCCGACGAAATAATGTAAATTTCGTCGGCTATACAACTTATAGCCGACGAAAATTGGTAAAATTCGTCGGCTATAGTTATTATAGCCGACGAAATAATGCCAAAATCGTCGGCTATTCTTACATTTGGGGGAAAAAAAAATTAAATTATTTTCTAAATTACCATTCCAAGCAACCTGCAAATCACAAAAACAGTCCATGCATTTGCACCAACAAGAAACACGTCTAAATACCATTTTTATTAGATTCGTTCTAATATACATAAACCATAAACCCTAATCATCACCTAAACCACTAAAGTCCACCAGGTCATCCCCAGCATCCTGCTCTCCATCAGGCTCGTCATCCTGCTGACCGAACTCGGGAGGTTGAGGCATTGGAGGTTCCGCTAACCGCTGAAACGGGGGCGGGGGTGGAAGGCCTTGTTGTTGTGCCGCGAACATCTCATACCACCAGGCTTGTTGGCCGTCGTAGTTTTGTTGCCGAATTCTGTCGCATTCGACATGCCAACCGGCCATATCAAAATGATACTGCTGTGTTCTGCGGCGCAGCTCCAAATGATACTGCTGTGTGCTGCGGCGCAGCTCCTGTACTGTCTGGGACGAGGTCGCTAATTCTGCGGCCAATTGCTGCACTTCCCCCCTCATATGTTGGCTCTCCCCGCCTCCCTTCTTTTGACCTCCCTTAGTGGTCTTCAGAAGCCCTAGTCCAGAACTTCCCAAACCCCGGCAGTAGTAGTTGTTTGACCGGTTTGGGAAGGCTGCGTCGAACATCCTCGCTGCCGTTTGGACACTGGACCGGTCGACATGGCGCATGGCTTCATCCAGATCTGCCTCTGAAATGTTCGGTTGTGTCTCCCGAACTACTTGCTGGAACACCTCTTCTTCGGCCCGGTTGACCCTCTCCTAAGTGGACGGGAAAAAAAATTAATATTATAACAAATATATAATTAAGTAAAATTAATAATTAAAATTTTAAAATTTTAATGAACGACTTACGAGCTGTTTTGTCGCTTGTGGATAAGCGATCTTGAACGTCTCCACGTACGGGTTGCTATCAGGATGATCTCTAAGCGCCTCCTCCTGATATTGTGCAAACGGCCGTGAACTAGCATGATGGGGGGTTGTGTTCCGGCGGCAGTTCTCAGAGTTTATCCGAGAACGTTGCTTCAAACAAATAATAAAGTGTTAGAAAAATGCATCAAAAAATATTAGTGTAATAATTATAAAATAATTAAACTAATAATTAAAATTTTAACAAAATAAACATTTTTACTGAAGTTTAGTATTTACCTGCATAACTGGGTTATTGAAGTCTACTGTCTTCAACCAACGCCACTCGTACTCCCAGAACATGAACTCCCTGGGAGTACCCATACGACCAAGGTTGTCGTATTCGTTATAGTGGGAACGCAGCTCGTTCTTCCACTCTTTAAACCTACGAAAAAAACAAAAGTGCATTAGAAATATTATTAATATCATAAAATATTAATAATTATAAGATAATTATAATATCATAAAAACAAACGTACCTCGAGTTCTGCTGGGTGTCCGCCCAATCCCGCCTGTGTTCGGCAATCTCGAAGAATGTCTGAAAAATAATATTTTATTAGTTTTACAATTGTAATAATACCGAAAATTATTAAATATTACGATAAATAAATTAAATTTTTTAAATTACTCACCGACGCGGCGTTGTTCACCTCCCTCTTTATCTCTTCGGGCACATCAGCCCACCGGGTCCACAACATAGGGACTCTGTCCCTAATCAGTGACCCCACGCAACCCGAGTAGTCGCGTTTTTTCTTCCCCGGAACCTCCTGATTAGGAGGTTCGTTGATCTGAATCCTGCCGCTGCGCTCAACAGTTCTCCTGAGCGTGTCAAAACATATGACACCTCTCGTATTCCTCCGTGAACTGCTAGCGGCTGTCCCTATCACAAAAACGACGATTGGTTAATAAAATTAAATATTAGTGCGTTAATTTTAATAAAATATTTAATTAATAAAATCAAATGTTACCTGAACTGGATGACTCGTCTGTCGACTTTCCTTTTCTCTTCCCCGAAATAAGGTGGTCAGGGTTCTCAAATGGCTGCTGCTGGTATGCCTCCGCAGCACTCACGTACTGAGGCATATCAGGCCATATGGGCACACCCTGATAGTCGACCTCCGGTATCGCCGGAATGTTGTACGGGAGGAAGAGCTGGTTTGGGAGAGTAGGAGCCTCAGTCGAGTCAGCAGCAGACTGAGTCGGACTCGGCATCGGCTCCCGATGAACGTCAGGCATCCGAACCTGAGGAACGTCGGCAGCTATGTCCTCGTGAAATAGCTGCCGACTAAACCTCGGAGCCACAGAGGGACCGGCATGCGGAAGTGAAGTGCTCGACGGCCGCCCCGCCTGGAGAAGGGTCTGGTGCCGAGAACTCACACTCCGTCGCGGCTGGGCTGCATCCACAGTCCTCTGCGGCTGGGATGAATCTACACTCCTCCGCGGCTGGCTGGTGGTCCTCTCAGGCTGGCTAGCGGTCCTCTCGGAGTCTGCAGAACCGGCGGAATTTCTAGAACCTCTAAATCTGCCGCCACGACGGCCTCCGAATAGGTTTCTTAATGCATCGGTCATCTAAAGCCCGAGGCATTAATACATTAATTGATATTAAATTATATTATATTAAATAACAAATTCTAATTAATATAATAACCAATAATACTAACATATTTTAATATAACAATTTATATACTAACATATTATATTATATTATATTAAATAAAAAATTCTAATTAAATATAATTAAGCTATATATATAATTAAGCTAAATTATACAATTAAGTTATCAATTTATATAATTAAAAAACTAATTTATACGTATAAATTATACAATTACACCTAAATTATACAATTAAAATAAATTTGAAAAAAATTACCTAAATTAACATAAATACCTAAAATTTATCTAAATTAACATAAATACCTAAAATTTACCTAAATTAACATAAATACCTAAATTATACCTAAATTAACATAAATACCTAAATTATACATAAATTAACATAAATACCTAAATTAACATAAATACCTAAATTATACCTAAATTAACATAAATACCTAAATTATATCTAAATTAACATTAATTAACATAAATGAAAAAAAAAAAAAAAAAACTTACTGCCGAAAATGGAAGGGAGGAGGAGGCCGGCCGGATTTGAGGAGGCTGGGCCGGAGGAGGGACACGCCGGAGGAGGGACAGGCCGGATTGGAGGAGGAAGAGGGAGGGCCGGCCGGATTGGAGGAGGAGGGGGCTGCCGGATTGGAGGAGGAAGAGGGAGGAGGGGGTTGCCGGATTGGAGGAGGAAGAGGGAGGAGGACGACGAGGCGAGCGGCGGAGGATCGGTTGGAGGCGAGCGGCGGAGGATTTGGAAATATGCAGCAAATGTAGGCTAGGGTTCGGCTGCAACAAACTTATACCCGATAGTATAGCCGACGAATTAAAAAGATTTCGTCGGCTATACTTAAGAATAGCCGACGAAATTCTTTAATTCGTCAGCTATACTTAAGAATAGCCGACGAAATTTTTAATTCGTCGCCTATAATTTGAATGTCGTCGGCTATAGTTTAGGCGCTCAGCAGCCGTCCGATCTCCCCCATCCAACGGCGGACAATGAAAAGGCGCGGATCACTAGAGTTTAGCCGACGAAATTAAATATTTCTTCGGCTATACTTTGGTCAAACTGCGAAGTCAAACGTCTAAACGCTTTAAAACGGAAATTGGCCCGTCTAAATGACGTTTTTTGGCCTGATCTTCAACAGAGAATAGTTTCAGATTGATGAGACGCAACTAATCATATAAAAATTTTCCTCAAAATATTTACCGACCGTCAGGCTACCCATAGGAAAACGGGAGTAAAAAACAGTTAACCGCAACATTCGGCACACAGATTTTGTCAGAATCTTGTCATTTTTCAACTGTAGACGTATTTCATTATTTCGGTCATATCTTATTTCACGACACATTTGCATTTGAAGAGTCTACGTATAGTAACTATTTGAAACTATACATTCACTTAAACACTTAGTAAACAAGTTAAGGAACATTAGTGCATATGTTCCGATTTTGAATCTAACAGTTTGGAAAATCTATTCCAACCGTCAGATATCACCGTTAAGATGAAAAACATGTATGAAAAAAAATCCAACTACATCTGACAACGTTAAAGGCTCGATCGGGACGGTCAAACTGCAAAGTCAAACTTCTAAACGCTTTAAAACGGAAATTGGCCCGTCTAAATGACGTTTTTTGGCCTCACCTTCAACATAGAATAGTTTCAGATCGATGAGACGCAACTAATCGAATAAAAATTTTCATCAAAATATTTACCGAACGTCAGGCTACCCATAGGAAAACGGCAGTAAAAAACAGTTAACCGCAATATTCGGCACACAGATTTTGTCGGAATCTGCTCATTTTTCAACCGTAGACGTATTTCAATATTTTGGTCATATCTTATTTCACGGCATATTTGCATTTGAAGAGTCTACGTATAGTAACTATTTGAAACTATACATTCACTTAAACACTTAGTAAACAAGTTAAGGAACATTAGTGCATATGTTTCGATTTTGAATCTAACAGTTTGCAAAATCTATTCCAACCGTCAGATATCACCGTTAAGATGAAAAACATGTATGAAAAAAAATCCAACTACATCTGACAACGTTAAAGGCTCGATCGGGACGGTCAAACTGCAAAGTCAAACTTCTAAACGCTTTAAAACGGAAATTGGCCCGTCTAAATGACGTTTTTTGGCCTCACCTTCAACATAGAATAGTTTCAGATCGATGAGACGCAACTAATCGTATAAAAATTTTCATCAAAATATTTACCGATCGTCAGGCTACCTATAGGAAAACGGCAGTAAAAAACAGTTAACCGCAATATTCGGCACACAGATTTTGTCGGAATCTGCTCATTTTTCAACCGTAGACGTTTTTCAATATTTCAGTCATATCTTATTTCACGACACATTTGCATTTGAAGGATGAAGCAATGGTTTGTCGATAGTGATAGAAAATGGAAGCTGGTCATTTTTTTTTTTATCATAGCCGACGAAATAAAACATAGTACTCGTCGGCTATTCTTTTGTCGTTTTCGGTGAAAAATAAAATATTTATTTTTAAAAAAACTTATGGCCGACGAAATAATGAATTTTTCGTCGGCCATTTTGAGAATAGCCGACGAAAAATTCATTATTTCGTCGGCTATTCTCTGGAAAAATCTTGCCAACGCTACTAACAGCTCCACAACGTGACGGGGAAGGAACGGTCGAATGAAAACAGGGAAGAGACGTTGTAGCAGGATATGATTGTCATGACTTTTCAACCCGTACAGATTGTTGAATTGTCTGTTGACACACTTGGCTATATTTCCAGCAAAGCCTGAAGGATACTTGGCCTGACTTATCCAATGGAAAATTTCTGATTTATGCTCAGGCTTGACAGTGTAAGGAGCTTGAGGCATTTTTCTCTTCCCTTGTTTCAACCATAGTGGTTTTCTGATATTCATGTTTTGCAGATCAGTGCGAGCCTTAGGACCGTCTTTCGTCTTCCCCTCCAAGTTCAGCGTTGTGCCCACCACACTTTCAGAAACATTTTTTTCTATGTGCATAACGTCTAGGAAGTGACGGATCAGCAACTCACACCAGTACGGGAGTTCCCACAATATGCTCCTATGTGTCCAGAATTTGTACTCCTCAGGCCTTTCAGGTATTTCCGCAACAATATCGGGATGATTGCTGAGGGGCCCAAAATCGTACTCATTAAGTCTTGCTAAAATTTCTCTTCATGTCCATCTTCTGAGAGGACGGCCGTGTTCTTCGGTTCCATCAAATGCGGCGGACTCGTAACGCCAGTGGTGATCCGCTGGAACGAACACACGATGACCCATTCTGCATATCTTGTTGCAATGAGGGGTGCTCCCATAATCGCTGAGGCACTCTGGACAAGCCTTGTATCCCCTTACAACGCTGCCCGACAACATCCCATAAGCAGGAAAATCACTGATGGTACCAATAACCATGGCATGCATCTGGAACGTCTCCTTCTTGTACTTGTCAAAAGTGGGATGACCAACGTCCCACAACACCTTAAGCTCTTCAATCAATGGTCTCATATACACATCGAGACATTTCCCTGGGTAACCAGGCCCCAGAATCAACAACGTCAACATATTATATTCCTTCTTCATGCACATCCACGGAGGAAGGTTGTAAGGTACCAAAACCACCGGCCATATACTGTATGACAGACTCATGGTGCCGAAAGGGTTGAACCCGTCGGTTGAGAGCCCGAGCCTGACGTTTCTGACATCTGACGCAAAATGAGGAAACTCATTGTTTATATGCTTCCAAGCCGCTCCGTCAGAGATGTGTGTCATGATATCTGCGTCTCCCGCGTCCCGTTCACCGTGCCACCTCATAGCTTTTGCGGTGGTTTCTGACATGTACAACCGCTCAAGCCTATCTCTCAACGGAAAATACCGAAGCACTTTCACAGGTTTCCTATTGCCTGCTCCCGTCAACTTATATCGGTCAGACTGACATATCAGACATGCGTCAAGACTAGCAAGGTCATTCCCTTCTACATCTTTACCCCAGAAGAGAACGTAGTCAAATGCGCATGCATGTATCTTAATGTAGGAAGGCCCTAGATCTTTGAGGATACTTCGGACCTGACGGTGATTGGTAGGATTACGATGACCCTCCTCCAACAACGAAGAACTGTACTGTAGATATTCATCCACTTGCCTGATGCTCCCTTTTGTCTCGACTTTAATCCTCATTACCTCCATCACACTTTGAAGAACTGTCTTCTCAGAACTTGAAGACACAGGGGTCTGTTGCAATGCAATCAGTTTGTTGTACTTGTCAAAGGCAGCAGTGTTGACAACTTGTGGGAACAGCTGCACCGGGTCCTGCATATATTGTTCCCCACGTACACCGCTTTCAAAAGGAAACACGTCGTTGACGAATGCCATTGTTGGATCGTTGGATGTACTACTACTGCCCGCCTCAAAATACTGCCCATAATCATGTGATCCATCTAATGATGGCTCACCGTGATATATCCAACGTGTGTACTTCGGCCAAAACCCATTACTCTTTAGGTGCTCCCATACTGTCCTAATCGGAAATCGACACATATCACTACGACACTTACATTTCTTGCACGGGCAATAATGGTATTCCTTCCCGTTTGCATTTTCCTCGACGAACTGCAAAAAATCCACAACTCCTGTAGTGTATCGTCGGTCATGCCTTGGAAGCGAAATCCAACTCTTATCTCGATCCATATATAGCCTGATAATAATATATATGTATAACTTTAATTAATAATAAATTAATTAACACATATATATATTACAATATATATTATTATCAACATCAACTCATATATATATATATATATATATATATACCATTAATTAACAACCATTATTTAAGTTCATTACACTATCAACAACCATTAATTAACATATTTATATATATTTTAACACTAATTAAAATAACATTATTAAATTAAAACACATAATTATACTCTAACTGAAAATCAACTCAACTACAACTCAAAATCAACATATATATATACATACATTCTAACACTAAAACAACAACAAAACAAAAAATCACTTACTATATATATCAAAATCACTAAAACTCAAAATCAACTCAACTAAAACTCAAAATCAACATATATACACATATACGTACCTATATATAGCTCCACAATGTAAGAGAGGACGGATTTCAACAATACCCACAGATTTTTCACTCTTTCTCCCGTTTTTTTCCGTTTTTTTTGAAATGAGCAGCTTCTGTCCAGATCTGAAAATATAAAGACTTATAGCCGA
Organism: Potentilla sterilis; assembly: GCA_963682095.1. Classification (NCBI taxonomy): domain Eukaryota; kingdom Viridiplantae; phylum Streptophyta; class Magnoliopsida; order Rosales; family Rosaceae; genus Potentilla; species Potentilla sterilis. The sequence continues at coordinate 42,829,930 of OY821759.1, forward strand.
CGAAAATTCCAATTTCGTCGGCCATTCTTCCAAAATTTGTATAGCCGACGAAAAATTTAAATCGTCGGCCATTATTGGGGTATAGCCGACGCAATTTTTTTTTAGGGACGAAAGAAAAAATCGTCGGCCATTCTTGTAGAATAGCCGACGATTTTTCATTTTTAGCGACGAAATAAAAAATCGTCGGCCATTCTATGGGAATAGTCGACGAAATTTTTTTTTCCCGACGAAAAAAGTGTTTCGTCGGCCGTTTTTTTTTTTGTCGGCAAAACCCTTCTTTCTGGTAGTGATACAATACCTCGAGAACCCTGAAAGTGCTAAAGTCCCACTTTTAGCCCTATCAGAATCTGAATTGTTCAGTTTCCATAATCTCTTAGGAGATTTCAAGAACAGAAAGGCTCTTCCTTCAACCTTGCTAGTAGTAGCAGGTCCTTATTATGGAAGATACTTGGTTGATGTTCAAGCAGAGCATCCGCATAAGAACAAATTGTGGCTAATTGAGAATGGTTTTGTTCATAACCTTTGGACGAAAACCAACAAAGACCTAGAAGGTCTCCCTGAAGCAATTCACCAGGCAGTCAAAAACATTAGACCAGATGGTTGCACTCTGAGATTAAAGTTTATTTCAACCCCTCCTGAATGGACTAAAGAGGAAGGGAGAATGAGTTATATTTCTCCTTATCATTATGTCAGAATTATTCAGGGTTGTGCCTCTCAAGCACAAAAATGGTCATCAAGCAATGGAAGACCTAATCAGAGTATTCCCTGGATAAAGGCCATTGTGATAGTTCGTATCCAGAACTTAATCCAGAAAGACAGTGACAGTACCCTTCTAGCCAGAGGAGAAAAGATTATAGTTGCCAGCTATAACCATCCACCTCCAGAGCACTGTGATTTGTATAAGGCCTTAGAAAGGCGAGAAATCGATGGTACGTTAGCAACTGCCACTTGGATAGAAAAATTAGAAAATGAGCCAGAATTCAAGAATCCGTATGATTCAGATATGGAATCCAAAGTCGAAGAAAATAATGACTCTGGAGCATCTTTTGCTGATGAGGAATTGCACAACATCAATAATATGATGGAGTGTTAGCTACCGATGCATCAAGACAAGTAGCTTTAGGCGAGTGGGATCCAGCTAGTGGAAGCCAGCTCAGATGTAAGATAAGTGTGTGTAGAATAAAGTTGCTGCCGACGCTTAAAGACAAGCTCCTTTAGAGTAATGGAAGCCAGCTGCTAAGATAAGGATTTCTCCTGTCTGTTTTTCTTAATGGAATTCATTTCTAGTTTGAAATCCGGAGGCTATTTAAGGAGGTTGAAGGCTCAAAGGAAGGCATTCGAAAAATCAAGAAAGAAAAGAAGAGTCTGAAGTTTGAGAAACTTGTGAGAAATGTGAGTTAAGAGTAGAGTTGTAAGGAAAATAGTGTGAGATTGTAAAGAGTGCTACTGTATCCTACTATTCAATCGGTGTGGTGTGCTTTATCTACAAGTAAGTTTGTAATTTAAGTTGAATTATGAGTAGTTAAAAAGCTTTCAGCTGTTTACCCAAGAGTGAGGCTCTGGATTATGTATATGTATGTATGTTTGAATAAATAAACTTCAGTTGGTGTCCCCCATATCCGCCTTTGTTTTGTTTTAATTTCTCAAACCCCAGGTGGAGGACTACCTCCTAGGAGTGGTATTTGAGACATAATTTGCTGTTAAATTATTGTCAACTAGAACTTAAGAAGCCAAAGTCTATTTGTATTACTAGAACTTAAGAAACTTCCCAGACTAAGACAGCAGTGATCCCGCCAGAATAGTAACTGTTTAGACATGATGTCGTTAGGTGAATCTGATATGTTGAATGCTAGCTCTTAGAATGGGTAGATAATTAAGTTTTAGTAAGCAAATAAATAATAGACAATTAAGTTCTGATGATAAAAAAAAAATTAAAAAAAAAAAATTATTATATTAATAGAGAGGGTAGTATGGTCAGTAAAAGAGCAAAATGATAGCATAACTAACTCCGTTAAGAAGTTAACAGCCCTAGGTACTAAGGTTAGGATAAAATCAGAAAGTGAGATACCAATATGAAGTTTTAGAAACATGAGGAGGTGAGATATTGTTGAAAGTAAAATTCTTTTATACAATTAGTTAAATAAATATTTATATTTATTTTTAGAGAAGTAATTTTTATTACTTAATTCAATTAAAGAGAGTATGGAAGATCCTAATCTTTTCCACCAAAATAAATATAGATTTTCCCCGCAAACAGATAAATTGAACTCGGCGCCTCTCTTCTTCTCCATCTCTCACTCTTCTCCCTCTCGAAACTCTCCCAAACTCCAATGGCTCGAATATCACTATGCAACCAGCTCATCCCATCTCTCCTTGTCCCAATGAAGCAGAGGAGCCACTATCAGCTCATGGGTGTCATCGGCTTAACCAGAGGCCGCCGCTTCTCTGCTTCCTCATCCCCCAAAATCAGCATGAGCCTCAAAGCTGGCATCGTTGGCCTCCCTAACGTCGGCAAGTCCACGCTTTTCAACGCCGTCGTATGCCCCCACCAACCCATCTCTCTTTATTTTATTGATAATGCTATTTTGAACTTGATATGTTTAGCTCTTTCTTAAAGTTTCGATTTTTATTCCGAATGAAACTTAAACTGGTTTTATGGTTAAAAAGATTGAAACTTTACAGTACAGGGCAACATATAGCATCAGTTATTAAGGACCCTTTTTGTGTTTTTAAGTAAAGAGAAGGAGAGTTTGATTTTTTGGTTAATTTGATGGACCTTAATGTGGGGTGGAATTTGTAATGTGAATCTGTGTTGTGTTTTTGTGTACTGTTGTGGAGTTGTGAGTGATGTATAGTGCTGATTTGATGTGGTGTTATTACTGTAGGTTGAGAATGGGAAGGCTCAGGCTGCCAATTTTCCGTTTTGCACGATAGAGCCAAATGTAGGGATTGTTGCAGTTCCGGATCCGCGCCTGAATGTACTTTCTGATCTCAGCAAGTCTCAGCGCGTGGTCCCGGCATCTTTGGAGCTTGTGGATATTGCCGGCCTTGTTAAGGGTGCCAGTCAAGGAGAGGTGAAATTCCATGGTCTAATTTTTTTCCTCTTTATGGTTTTGTGTAGTCTGAGCCCTGTTGTGTATATATAGTTTAGAATTGAAAGAATAGCATTTTCTTAATTCACTGCCTTATTTTTATTTCTTGCAGGGATTGGGGAATAAATTTTTGTCAAATATTCGCGAGGTGGACTCCATACTTCAGGTTTATATCTTTCACTTCTCGGTGACATTCATTTGCGATTACCATCTCTTCCTCTTTTGCTGAAAGTCCTTTTACTTTAGTTTAGTTGTTTTCAGCAATTCCGTCATTATAAAGCTTAAGAAATGTATATGTGCGAGTGTGGTAGACAGTGAGACAGAAAGATACGTTAGTTGATCTTGAAAGGATACGCTATTTTGTGCCAATCTAGTTTCTTCTCAAACTCATAGAAAAGGACGATAGAATGATTCTGAAGAATCTGAACTTCTGGTTCTTAGAAGTATCAGTGAGTTATTTTATTTGACAGATACGAGGTAACATGCTAGCTAATAGCCTTCAGGTTCCTAACAAACATATCTGAAATGAGAGATCTCAGTTTCTATTGTTGGTGATCATTGATGTGGCATTGCAATAAGTGGGTGTTGATGGGGGTGGAAAACTAGTCCAGTCACATGCGGGTCCATTTAGTTCTACCTAGGATCTTCTTTCGTTCAGAGGAGAAATGAAAATGAGGCAGGTCCCGACCCTGGCTGCATAGCCATAAGCAACAGTGAAACCTTTTAATGCCTTTTAGTTATTAAAAACTTGCCACTAATTAGTTCTATTCCACTAAATTGCTTCTCTGATTGACTCGTCCGCCTCCTTTGTGGGTACTGCAAAATTTTCAACAAGGTTACTCTGTCGCATGCCAAACAACCTTGTACTGAGCTTAGTAAAAGTAAAGATGCTATGATTTTTAAAGCCTTCCCCCATGTCGCTTCTAAAGGCCTTCTGAGTTCTGTAAAACCATTGGAATTTTATTCATAGTTAATACATGCTTGCTTGGTTCACAGCTTCTGCTAACATAATCATTATTGTATAGTGTTGAGTAGGGCTGGAATCTTCTGTTCTCTAGATAGGTATTTGAGAATTCTTTTGTTTGGTCAGGTGAAGGGCCAGTGAGATTTAAATCTATCATAGATCTGAGGAACCATGTTATTAATATCCTTCATTTATTTTTGCTTCAGGTTGTTCGCTGTTTTGAAGATAATGATGTTGTTCATGTGAATGGAAAAGTTGATCCTAAGGATGATATTGATGTCATCAACTTAGAGCTGATTTTCTCAGATCTGGACCAGGTTTGTTAATCAACTTAAACCATAAATCTAGTGATGGAATCCACCACTGATTCTTTATTTGCTTTGGGGGCATTGATTTATTTCACCACCCAAATTAGTGCTGTCTGGATAAAAGTTGGTGATGAAATTAAAATTTGACATTGATGCCTCCGAGAACCTTTTCTTTTAGCTCCTCTGTTTGAATGTTCCTTGCCCAGATAACCCTTTTACTCCCTTATTTGTCTTTAACATATAGTTATAGCTTAGTTAGATGAGCTGAGCTGATTGAACTGAGTTGTCTTGTACACAAGAAATGCAGATTGAGAAAAGAATGGAGAAGCTCAAGAAAAGCAAGACAAAAGATTCACAATCCAAACTTAAGGTATAGTCAGTACCATGCTCTGAAGTTTCTGTAATGTGTACAAGTATGTGCTGTTATATCCCTGTCCCTCCATTTGTCTTACTTCATATAATACATTTTAACCAAAAATATTGCTTCTATTTCAGGAGGAATCAGAAAGGTCTGGCTTGGAGAGAATTCAGCAGGCACTCATGGATGGGAAACCAGCACGATCAGTCACTTTGACAGATCCAGAAAATGAATCTGTAAAGCATCTGTGCTTGCTTACAATGAAACCCGTTATCTATGTTGCTAATGTTGCCGAATCTGATCTAGCTGCACCTGGGGAGAATCCTCATGTCAAAGAACTGATGAATCTTGCTTCTGAGTTGCAATATGGAGTAGTAACAATTTCAGCACAGGTTTGTGGTACATCATTAGACGTATGATTTTGCAAGCTTGAGAAAATTTATCACAGTATGTGGTGGTCTCTGTGGGCCTAATGTTTGAGAAGATGTATTCCTGCCTGGATTCAGACTAGCAGTTTAGTCCCTCCTATGTTGATAAGCCTCAATTCTTACACCAAGCATGTGAAATAGGAACTTTGCATGTGCAGGTTGAGTCTGAACTTACTGAACTACCATCTGAAGAAAGAACAGAATTTTTGGAGTCTCTTGGTGTTGGTGAAAGTGGTCTCGGAAACCTTATCAGAGCAACATACGGTGTTTTGGGGCTGCGTACTTACTTTACTTCAGGAGAGAAGGTGAAAAAGTGGAGTGTGTCAATTTATGTATTTGGTGTGTATGTATTATTTTTGCGTTGAGCTGATTGGTCTGATGTTGTACGCAGGAAACAAAAGCATGGACCATACTTGCAGGTGAGCTTAGGTTATGCTAAATTTCAGAAGTTGTAGTATAAATTTGGTATACTTTGGATTTTAAAATTGCTTCAAGGAAATGATAACAGTCTTTATATCATTTTACAACTTGTAATAATAAATTTGGCTAATGGTTGTGCGCAAAAGAATTTCTGTATTTTCAATCTGGGATGAAAGAATCTCATTTCTTCCATCAAGTAGACTTACGTTAAAAATATGTCAGGCAATCATATCGTACTCATCTCTGATTTTGTTCTTTGTTGATTTAGGAATGACTGCACCTCAAGCAGCTGGGGTCATCCACTCTGACTTTGAGAAGGGTTTCATTCGAGCTGAGACCGTAAGTATCACAGACACATCATTTCTGTGTTGTTTAGAAAAATACAACAGCTTGAGTATTCACCAGACTAATCTATATAGTGTGATGAGCATCTCAAAAGTGAATATATTTTGATTGAGCAATCCAAATCTGAGACTCAGGAAGGATTTATTTTAACAAAGCATTTCTTCAACTTTTCAGTTTTTGAGAAATTTGGTGAAGAAAAAAAAACAGTTAACTAGGAGAAAGAGCAAAAGACAAATTTACAAAGGGAAGCCAGCTAAACCTCAAATGTTGTATAAATTGGAAACTCATTGACACGTTATATCAATTGTGGTGTTCTTTGAAAGAAAGAAAAAATGATTGTATTGTGTTTATAGTGCTACTTTATAACTTTTTTCACTCGGTACAAATATGTAGTCCTTCCTTTGCTCATCAATATTCCAGACGGGATAAATCAGGTAATGTGGCAAACTCGTTTGTTGAACACCAGATGATGGGTGGCTAATTTTACTTTATTTTCCCATAGATGCAAGTCACTAATGCAATAAAATAAAAACCTGGAACATAAAAGTTTAATTACAATTTCCCGTTCCTTTCATTCTCAGGTGTCTTATGATGATTTTGTTGCTGCTGGTTCACTTGCTGCAGCAAGGGAAAGAGGAGTTGTAAGTTGGCTGCATTATTATCACTTAAATGTCTTATTCATAAAATTATGTCCAAGCTTTTATCAGCATCACTGAATTAATGATTTACTATTGCACTATCACATGACTGTTTAACCTATTTGAGAATGCAACTCTTAGCTAGATAAAAAGTACTGATGGAAGAGACAGGCTTTTATTTTTAAAAGTTACTGCCAGTTACCGGATAAAGTACTGGTAGAATGGGATAGGTTACCTAAAAAATTTTGGTGTATTGGAATAGTTGGAGAAGAGATGGCGTAGAGCAGTTTCATGCTTTCAGGTCGCAGTATTGGCTGTTCTGATAAACTATTTTAAATTAGGTGAAAGACAAAAGAGGGTTGCCTTTTGTTTTCTTTCTTTTGGGGAATGATTTGATGGTCATATGAGTAAACTCCTTCAGCTCTTCTTTAAACTTCTAGGATCAATTCTGCTCTTGTTTCATCCAACCAATGCCTTAATAGGCAGAAAAAATGCAATAGGCATATCGAGTTTGTGGTCGAGATTACTGTGCTTCAAATTAAAGTGAGATGTTTTACTTGTTTGATGTTTGCATTTGCATTTTACTCTATTTATTGAATCTTTCGAAGAGCACGCATATGAACTCACAGCTCACACGATGATAACCTTGTTTAGAACTGAAGGCTTAGATATTATAAAGCATGCCTGACGATGCACTAAATTATAAGTGAACTATAATTCAACCTCACTGATAATAATATCTCTCCATGTCTTGTAGTTCTCTAGCTTGATTCTGTAACGTTAGATGTTACAAATCATGCCCGCATGCTGTTTTTTCTTTTCCATATCTTCATCAAACCGATTAATCTAAGCTACTTCGGGTTTTGCAGTTAAGATCTGAAGGTAAAGAATACATCGTACAAGAAGGAGATGTGATGCTATTTCGGTTTAATGTATGACAACTCGTGGGAAGCAGCTTATTTCAAGTCCATGATGGTGCTCCGCTCAACAGATGGAATTGTGATTCACATGCAAGTCCGGAACTCATTCAGATGAAGTATGCAAACCCTGAAGTTGGTAGAATAGGGACGGGACAAAGTATTTGTAAGTTGAGAGAAGACCATAAATTTTGATTGTAGAGAACATATAGCTTAGTTAATGTTCAGATAACTCGTTAAGTCCATACTGAATAAAAACAGTAGAATTTTTGAAGTTAAAAACGAGGGTTAACTAGTCTTGGGCCTAGTCTTGGGGAGCTGGTCTCCTTCTGGGTTTGTGAAGTTCAATGTCATTGAATTAATATGGAAATGTGAAGTTCATCGACACATTAAACTTGTATCCCTACATTATTCGAACAATATAAAGAAATTTGTATATGTGATATGATGCAAATTGATATTTTATTTATTAATAAGGAGGTTTTTTTTTTGAGGGGAATGAATAATTTCATTGGCATAAGCTATACGACAGAATTATGTCTGGTCAAGCAGGAGTCGAAACTCCACTACAAACTAAATGTTCTAAAATTAAACAACTAAAAGAAATAAACGAGACTAAAATCCGAATACAGAAAACGTCCAAACAAACGGATAACAAACTACGAAAGCAAAGACCACACAGTGTACCTTTCAGATAAAGGTAAAGCAACCCTCCATACCCTCATGATGGGATCTTGTTGTAACTACTGCTCGGGATCACTCCTCATTGGTTCCATCTCCAATCTCAGAGGCTGACAACAAACAAGCTCATAAGCTGTTCCAAACGCCGGCCACCCTTTGCCGTCCACCAGTTTTTCAGCCGACCACTAACGCGCGGCAATCTCGGCTTCCAGATGAACTATGGCTGATTGACAGTTTTCCTGACATCCAAGTCACTGACACAAGCTCTCACCGACGACAGCCTTGACTTCCAACCTTCAATCACCAACACACCGTCGGATCTTGCAGCAACATCGCCATCGACCAAAGATCGATAGTCGAGAATTCGGATACTCCCGAACCCAAATAACCAGATCCCGAATCTGACATCGACAAGCCAGATCCAAGCACGCACCATCGAAACATGAGATCGGAGATCTAAAACTCCCGACCACCATTTGCACGCCAGAGAGGGAAGAATCCGCTTGCCTGTCTCAGTTGCAGACCTGGCCAGAGGGATGGAGAAACCTCCATCTATCACCGTCGAGCCAATCCTCCCCAAAGGGAGTAGTAGAGGAAGACCTCCACCATCTTTACAAGCTTTCGCAATATCTAAATAACAGCCATAGAGAAACCCTAAAAAGAGAAGCCCTAGCAGCGCAAGAGAGAGAGCGCATTTTTTAATACTATTTTTTAGAGGAGGTCTTTATATAAGTATTATATCAAGTATTCCGAAGAATGTGGGATTCTCTATCAACTAACGATTATACTAATTTAGTCCAATTATGTCATAATTAACCTTCCTTAAATAGTATCATTATATTTTATTATTTATTATTATAATAATTAAAAAAATCATAATTAAAATATTACGACGAGTCTAGCATAAGTCAAACTCATAACCTCCCACTTATTAAAAAAAGGTGGTGAAAAAAGAAGTTTGTATCCCTATATTAATTTAATTAAATAATTACTAATGGATACAATTCTCAACCTATAATTACTAATAGCAAGATTGTTTTTTAAAATTACTACTAGCAGATTTCTATCAATTACTAACAAAATTCGTTAATTCATAAATTACAAATTTTTTTTTTTTACGACACTACTGCAGGTCAGTAGCATTGTGCATTTCTGATAGTCAGCAGAATTACACATTTTTGAGGATTAATAGAATTACACAAATTTAATGCTAGTGGTCCTCAAAGTCGCGTAATACTACTGACTATGAATAATGTTGTAAAAAATAAAAGAGTAATTTCGTAATTATAAATTAGTAGATCTATTAGTTAAATAGATGGAAATTTGGTAGTGGTAATTTAAAAAAAAACATACTTGTTATTAATTATTATAAGTTTAAAAGTATAGTTATCCGTAAAAAAAATCATAATGAATTTGCCCATTCCCCTTAGAAGAGGAAAAAAAGAAACTTTATATATGAAGGAGACAGCTGGATGGTTTCAATTTCAGAGACAAGTGCCTAACTAGTCAACGTTTCCCGATTCAGCTCAAAATAAGGAGGAGCAGATCGAAGAATGAACCACCTCTCCTGAAAAATGAAAATGAAAGGTGCGTGCTTGTTAGTTATTATTATGCTTTGTTGATGATTTTTGTGGGTTATTACTTGGCATCGTGCAAATATTTAATATTCCCTGAATTAATTGCTTTGATGCGATTAGATAGTTCACAAGTGTAAAAGCCCTGCTGTTGGTACCCAAGGAGGGGTCTGGGATTTCACTTACAATTAATGAAGTCTTGGCTGCGATTGAATCCTGTTTATTTGCCAAAAGAACACCAGGGAGTTCTTAGACTGGTCTTTTGTATTGTTATCCATTTGAACCATTTATGGTTTTGCTTGTCAGTTCAAAATTGTGTGCCTTAATGTTGCCTGAAATTGCATCCATTTGTTGATGATTATACATGTTGAGCCCCTCAAATACATCATAAATGCAAGTTTCAACACTACTTCAGCTACCAACTAACAACTCAATCCCGTAGCACCATTGCTGTATTTGACTGCTGATTATGCTGGGTTGTAGAATGCGTACTCTTACATTTGATCTAGCTACCAGTTGAAGGAGATGTGAACGTCATTGTCACATTAAATTGATATATGGATACCAGTTTTATTCTCAACACCTTTCAGTGCTTGTCTATTTACTTGTACTAATTTTTTTGTGCACCTCACAGGTACAACCAGAGACTGCAAGCATCAAACCAGCTGACACCTTGTCGAACTCATGGACATCACATACTGATCGAAGAGAAAGAAATTTGAGGTTCTTATGCTTTGATTCCCTTATCACACTTTTACTAAAAGTTTTCAGTGAATATTTGACATGAAATATTGTTTGCATGTGTCAAAGAACTCCTAACCTCTTGACTTCTGTACTACGGATGTCCCAAATTGTCTTGATAGAAGACAAACCAGCACCAACTCCTGCCACCATAGTTGTCCATACCCTTTGTTCCCAAGATGTTTCCAGAGTCTCAGATGGTTTGCTAGACATGCTCAATCTGCAGTAACTCCATTATAATGAGCTTCAAAGATCCACTTCAGCTTATTCTGCCACTGCGGCAAAGTACTCAGAAAATTACCCATCAACTTTCCTGTCAATGCCTGAGCTGATCTTCCGTGCTTGTTCACTGCTTGACGCCACCAGGACAGCCTTATAAACCCAAGTTTGACTTTGATGCTTTCAGGTTGTGAGACACATTAAAATTCAATTAAGTTGCTGCCCACAGCCCACTACTTCATTGAGCATTTGTTACTGACGTACTGACCTGATGAACAGTATCAATGGGATAAGCACCACACTATTAATTCATTCCATATTTTTCTTCCAGTTCAAAAGTTGATTTTGAAAATAACATCTTTCTAACAAGTTGGCAACTTGTTGTGCTAATTTTTCACGTTTCATCCATGTACCGTAATTTTATCTCTAGTGGAAGAACCATCATATCTTAGCTCTTAGGCGTATTAAGCCCTGCTGTTACTCTGTAGCTATGGTATTTCATTACTTATATTAGACTCTGGTTTCTTCTGGGATTTCACAAATATAGAAGTCCTAGCTAGTATTCATTAATTCATGTTGTATTAAATTAAGAATGCAATTGCAGGGAACACACCAGAATATCTTCCCAAACTCCCATCAGTGTAACTGAATATCGGTTAACTCTCTATCTCTCTCTCTCACTTCAGTTTTGACTTTTTATCGGTTCAGTTTTTAGTATCGATGGTCGGGGCGAAATTTCATCCTCTGAATCCCGGTTAATTGAGTCTCCTGCTCCTGGTATTATCAAGCATTCAGCTTTGAATTTCATAAAAATGTTATGACTGAATAGTAATGTACCTACACTGGAAGGTGACTTGTTGATCGGTTTCGAGTTCAATTTAGTGTAGTGTACTCAGACTAGTTTTGGCCATTTCAGGATAAATTCGGAGCTTAAAACAAGATAAGGATAGTTTTTATCAATAAGAGTTATGTTTCTTAATAGGTGTTAAGGATTTTTTTTATTGTGGTTTGGATGTTAGAAGTATGGAATTAGGTTGCTAAGAGACTGTATGAGAAGCATACGAGGGCATTTCACATTGAATACTGTTGTAGAATAGTGGAGATATATGGTAGGTGAAAAAGAGAAGAATAGAATGGCCCAAAGTCTTGTCCAAACAATCTGGCTGCCAAATTTAAGACTACTGTAATTAGGGTTTTAAATATTTGATTAGATATTAGAACTTGCATTAAGACACCTCCAGGAACTCTTGGGAAGTTGGGATACATCACTGTAAGCTACCTGTGTCCCTGACACTAACCGGAGTCCTGAGCTTTTCATAAATACTCTCACATTCATCACAATATCTTTTTGTGCATGTTTTTATTTTTCTTGGAAAAGGAAAGGAGTAACATCTAGAAATTCAAGTCTTGTTGTGTATGTTATTTGTCAGTGCTGTCTTTCCAAAGAGCAGCTAATTGATGCTTAGGCCTTTAATTATGCATGTACCTTTAGTTTTTTGCATGATATCGCCGTATGTAATGGATTTGGCCCTTCCTGTCTCAAGTTTTATTCTTCTATTAAGGGAGATACTCAAATTAAGGAGTCACACTTCTGATGCTAATTTTGTTTTAGAAGATATTCATTTACAAAATTACTCAAATTAAGGCTTTCCAATAGTTGTCTATTTATTAATTATTGGGCATGCTCACCTTGCAGCTACACACAGGGACTGCAAACATCAAGTCAATGCACTAGGAGCAGGTGACACCTTGTTTGTGCTAACGGACACCAGTACCGGTTTTCTGAAAGAAAAAGAAATTGAGGTTCGTATGCTTTGAATCCCATTACAACAATCGATTGTTATTTTCAGTTAGTATCTTCACCAGAAACATTGTTCATATGTGTTAAAATAATTTCAATATTTAAAACTCTAAATTTGTTTGGTCCTGGTGTTTTTTTTTTCTTCTTCTTGGTGGGAAGTTGCAGAACTGGATATTTTGGAAATTCTCATCGAAAGATCATATCCCCTCTTTCTTCGTAAACGAAAAATTCCCTCAACCCTTAGTCTCCAGCTTTAAATTGGAGACAGCCAAGCTTCTTTGGTAGCAGGAATGGCGACAGTATTCTTTCCCCCAACCCCCCTTTTTTGTTCTATTCTTGATGCAGTCATAGCTTGTTTTAGAGTACCGAATAAAAATATGAAACAAAGCTGAAAGAGTAAAATAGGAAGTGAAGTAAGAAAATAAAAGGTAAACTACAAAAATACACACAGAATTATTTCTCTAAAAAGCTTCAGTAGTGTACGCCACTTGCTTAACAAAACAGCAGGAATGCTAATATGAATGTGTCCACTGGGAACTACAACGTTACTGAACATATTTGTGAAGAAATCATCTGCTCATTCTAGGAATGCTTATAGATGTGTATTGTTAACCACATTATCACTCAATGGACTACCTCATTCTGTAGATCTTTTCAATTTTGAAGTTCAAAGCTAGCTCCAAAGCTCATCAATGTAATCACTTGATGCCCTCCCAAGCTGTATGTTATCCTGCTCCATGTTCAACTTCTCCAGCTGAAGTGCAGACTGTTTGATGAAATGTCTAACCGAAGATGGAACTGTACCGGTGCCATCTATGGCTAACCTTGGCCAAAGTGGTTCTGAAAGGCAGATATCTGTGCGAAGGATCATGAGCTCGACTTCCCTTGGTATTTTTTCTTGATCATGTGTAAGTAGTTTGATCTCTCTGTGAGTTACTAGGTTGTGGAGGAACTGGCCGTGCTCTGGCACAAGTTGCTCAGCATGTAGGATGGCTGCAACAAATTTCTGAAGTGGCACACAAGGGCTGAAGTGCTGTTTCTGCCACGCCAATACAGAGAGTGAGAGCCTCCATTTTTTGAACCGACGGAGCAGAATCTGGTTGTGAGCAATGGAGAAGAGTAATTGGGTTGAAAAGATGGAAAGATCCTTCCCTAGGTTGAATGCAGCAGTGTGGACATCCTTCAGGTCATGCCAGTCTTTAGCAGATTCATGAGTTTCAAGATGGTGAAGGAGCAGTTGCCCTATCTGGTTCTTCTATTCCAAATTATGTTGCCATCATAGCAAGAGTGTCTTTGTCCCTGTTCCTGTACTCAGGCACACCACTCTTTATGGCTCTTAAGGATGCCATATTGAAATGCAGAGTAGGAAGATAATGTAAACAAACGAGGGGTTTATGATTTTTGTAAATATGATTACCTAAAATTAATTTATAATTAAAATAATAATTATAAATAAAGAATACCAATGGGTTCCGACGGATGTTAAATAGATAAAGAAGGTAGAAACCGTTGAAGTCGAGTCGTGTGTATCACACACTTTCCTTAAGACAATTAGGCCGCCTCTATTGGTGCAAAAGGACTTCTTAGCGTTCGTCTCTCAGGATACAACGACCTTTCGAGTTCTTGTGGCTGCACTGCTACAAGAACACCTACGAACTGCTAGTACTTTTTATCTATCACCAAAATAAAACAAGAGCACAAGTGCAGAAGAGAGAATGATCTTCAAAGGAGAATAGCTCAATGCTTTTTGTTGGTGTAGATATTGGTGTAGGTGTCGGTATAAAACTATGGAAAATGAGGCCCTTTTTATAGTGTGAGGAATGACCAATGCTATTAAAATCAATCATCAATATAGGGAACTCAATGGTCATGAACATCCCACTCAATGTTCATAATACACATTACATCATATGTTACTAGAATATCAAAAAATTTCCAGTAGCAACTGAAGAGTCACTTGACTCTTACCATTTCCCTTTTTCAATAGCCAACTTTGGATGACAATTTTTCATTCATCCCAAAACCAAATTGGTCATGTGAACACATAATATTGTAGTCTTCATTATGAAGAATACAAATCCAAGTTCAATTCTCATTAATTATAAGTGTAACACACTTTAATTAATCAATTTAAATTTGGTTTCAAAAAGGGTTTTTAACCCATTTTTCCAACAATTCCCCACATGAATAAAATTGGCCACCAAAGACTCGATAGAATTGGTGATAGATTTCTATGGTCGAAACCTGCATAGGATAGGTAGGTTTTACCCTTTGAACCTTCCCTTGTGAAAGTACGATTACGTTACTAACTAAACAGTAGACGCGATGTCCTTGAACTATTCGTTATTTTGTGTAACTGATAGCATACCTCACACAGGAGTCTTCCTGGTACATTGCAGTTCTCACTATTGTTCCCGTTTTGGCCCTGGACACACGCCTGGTTCTGTAAGAGTTTGATAAGAATTGTGCCCCAATAATTCCCTTAGAAGCGGCTCCACTTCTCTCTTACATAGGTGATATCTTAATTAAGAGTAACCCGCATTACTCCGCTCAGATTTTCCGACCCATAAGAATCATTAAAAGCTTTAGCTTAACCTTATTCTTTACGGGCATCACTGTTTTTCATCATAGGAATGGACCTGGGAAAACTCCCCACAGTGATCCGACATTATCTCTACAATTTAGTTGTCCCTTTGAACATAGATCTTGGGATCTCCAGTCAGCTAGGTTGGGTATCCACTGTAAAGATCTTTTAATTCATGGGTTTTAGTCCCATTCCTCTTGATGATTTATTAACTAACTCTCTAGTTAACTATTTGGTTAGCGGATCCAAAATATTATCTTTTGACTTCACATAGTCAATCAAGATAACTCCAATAGAGAATTAATAATTTTAATTTATGAACCTCACTTCTATTTTCCAGTTCATTAACTTCTTTGTGGATTATCTTGAGGCTCTTGGAAACAGTGTCTAATGATGGTGTTAATGGGTGATCTGAGAATTCCAGCACCCATGCGTGCTCAGTAGACAACCACAAGAACAAAGATTGGACTTTGTACAGAAGATTGCAGGCAATGGAATCAGAGATTACCTCGAAGTGCTCAGCCATTGCTTTTTGGGGGTGAAGAACGTTGTGTAGCATGTGGAGAATCTTGTCAGCAGCTTTGAGTATGAAGGAGTCAAAGCTTTCATCTTCCCTTCTCAGATTGGTAGAAATGGTCAGCAGAGTGTGTTTAGTTGTTGAACAGGAAGATGTTGTGGTCTTGACAAGAACCAGGGATAGCTTGTGGCACATTGTCAGGATTTCGTGCTTCAGGTTCTGAGACTCATCGTTGTGTTTGGGTTGGTTAAGAGAAACTGAAGGTCCTAGGGGGGGGAATAGGACTATTTGCAACTTTTTCGTTATATGTTGTAATTCGAGGCTAGCAAGGAGTTGTGCTATCCCGATTCACAGTTTGCAACGATTATGCAAGTAATGAAAAAGATTGCTGAAAGTAAAAACAACACAGAGATGTTTTTCTTTAACGCATAAACACTGAACTCAGGGAAGAAAACTGCGTGCCCTTATCCGAAAGACAAACCTTTCCACTATGTGATTCGTAGACTTATACAAGAATAGAGCCTGGGATACCAGACATTGTTATTATCCTGTTCTATGACTCTATCTAGTCTAACTAGAACGCTCTCCCATCTTGTCCCCTAAGTCCTCACACATGAAAGAGATACAAGAGCTTCACTCAGACCTTAACTACTCCCTAGCTAACTCTGCTTTGTGAACTCTTGGGGTCGTTGCACCTCCAATCACAACCTCATGTATTGGAATGTAAATGCTTTATGATTTTTGAAAAACGGTTTTTGATTTCTCAAGCTCTAAGATTTATAATCACTAGGAAGACTTAAAGCAGTAGAGAGTAAGAACACAGCCAAGCTGATATTCTTCAATAATAACAAAAACACAAATAAAAATTTGACCACCAAGCAAAATCACTTGACTTGGTATTTATAGGCAAGTGTGAATTGCTAAGAGAGCAATACGCATGCCAATGGATTAAGAAAGTTTGAACTGATGTGTTTGGCTTAGATGCTGTTGAAATCCTTTGTAGTACAAAGCCAAGCACAAAAGGAGAAAACCAACTTTCCAAAAATGTCTAGCTTTTCATAAGAGGGAAAAATGTTTTGCAAAAAGCATTCTAAAAGAATGTCAACAATATGAAAAGGCAAAACAGCTTCCTTCTAGGATCATACAGCCTACTATCAACTGCATAGGTAAGTGTAACACAAACCAAGCATAAACAAATGGACCTTGAAAACATCAAAGTCACGGGTTGAAGAATTCCTTCACCCTTTGATAGTTTGAGCGCCAAGAACATCACATGCTTGGCTAGCTGTTTGAATTTTGAAAAGCAAATCGACTGGAAACAACTGGAAATGCATTGAGAAGATACATCACAGTTTTCAAGACGATTTGAACAAAGCCATGAAAATACCCAGAAAACTCGGTATACAAAGCAGTACTCCTATCCTTAGTAGCAAACATAGGATACAAAGTGGTACTGCTATCCTTAGTGAAAACATGATATGAATATGCATGAATATACCTTAGTTTTCTGAGGTTATATTGGGCTTTGAATTGGTTGGGCTTCATGGCTTCACTTGTACTTGTGCTGGGACTCATCATACTACATCTTGGGCTGTGTTTTGGTCCATAATGAGGACTGCCAACATCTTTATACTTACAATCTCTCCCTTTGGCATTCCTGGACAAAACACACCTAGCTATCCAAAACAAACTAGTTCTAACCAACAGCATCAGCAGCACAGAGTTCTCAAGATACAAACCTGCACTTAAGAAAGCTAAACAAGAACACAAGTGAAGGCATAGAGAACTTTTAGGATAGCCAAGGCATTATGTATCAGATGCACATCTCAGATAAGCTAATAACTGAAATAAGCATGACATAGTTCAACACAACAAACATAATGCCCTAAAAACTAGTTCACCCCCTTTTTGTCACAGAAGGACAAAGGGAAACAGAGAACATTCGTGTTCAACAAGCAGTCAATCAAAATAGAACAGGAACCAAACATTGTCTTAACAAACAAAAGAGAACAGCCGAAACAGAAGGAAAGAGGAAAAAAAAAAGGTTGGCAAGAGTATCAGACATCCTCATCATCATCATCAATGTGCTCCACATCTTCTTCTCCTGAGATGGAGCGATCCGAAGACTCCCCCTGAGTTGTATCCTCCCTGTCCGCCAGCTCCGGAGCACGAAGCTGACCATCTGAGCTGGACGCAGAATTAGAGGCTGAATGGCTGCTTCGATTGGCCGCTTGTGCAAGTTCATCCAAATGAGTCTTCAATTCCTCAAACTTCTGAGAGAAAGAGACTTTGATATCCTCCATTGCAGACTGGATGGCCTCCTTCAGCTCCTTCTTTAGACTCGTATGCTCTAGAGACTCAACATACATCCCGGCTTGGGAGACAGATTTGTGAACAGAGGTCAAGTCAATCGGAGGAATAGGAGGAAGGACCGCATCACCATCTCGGGTGTTCACACCAGCATCATAGCAAAGAAGACAAATAACCCCTGGAAATACAAGCGAGCTTTTGACAGAGTTGCGCTGGGCAACAGCAGCCTTGTGGATGGCTTGATAGATGAAGTATTCCGCTGGAAAGGGAGGGTTATGGTCTTGAAGCAGGTAGGAGATGAAGGCTCCTTGACGTTTGGTGATTTTGCTAGTTTGAGTGGAGGGAGTGAGTAGGGACCGAACTACAAAGCCCATGACCTTGACAAACTCAGACATGTATTGACTCGCTAGACAGACAATAGGAGTAGGGACTTGAGAAGGAGTCGAGTACAAAGCCTCAGCAAGATCCGACAAAGAGACAGTGGTGAGGTGCTTGCGAATCAGATCTAGGTCAACAGTCCTAGTGGTGGGGAGACTAAGAACCCTACGGATATTGGCGGGAGAAATGTTAACCACTCGATTTCTAACCCAAACCTGCAGATCCTTGGAGGGAGCCTTAAGCTTAACCTTCAATGCCATGTCCTCAGAAAAATTGGCATAAAATTCCTGGACTATGGTCAAGTTGATAATAGGCAGGGAGGCTAAAGGGTCTACCTATCCTAACTGTTGGACTTTGTCTTTAACAAAATCAGGAAGGGTGTCAAAGGCCAATTTATTCTCATACACCACCGGACGACCGATGGTACAAGTAGTAAACAAAGATCTAGCTTCCTCAGAAACAAAATGCTCAATAGAGGGAACAGGCAGTACCTCAAGAACCTTGCGCTTGAGAGGGATAGCCTCATTGGTATCCCTAGGCAGAGTGACGCGAGGTTTCTTCTGGGGTTTGGGAGGTTTGGCTGTCTTGCTGTCCTTGCGACCAAACAACGAACCACGCTTGCGGGGAGGCTTTTGTTTCTCGGACTCCGAGGGACCAACAGCCTTCCCTTTGACCTTGGACGGTCCAGCAACTTTGGATTTGACGGCAGCCGTCTTACTCTTTTTCGGAGGGCTCGGGCAGCGGCTTTGACAGGTGAGACCCTAAAATCTTGATCAGAACTGTTGGAGCCGTCGAGAGAGCTAGTCTCCTCCATGATTGGATCCGATTCCTCGGTCCTTGCAGGGGAGACGACTGAGCTTGCCTGGCCGGACCACTTGGCAGCGGTGGTTACCGACAGATTTCCCGGAGAAGGAGTGGTAGAGCGACTACGAAGTCGAGAAGCTAGTGGAGCAGAGGAGACCTGTTGTGGCCAGGGAGTTTTTCAGAAACCGGAGCCACCATCCGAGACATCCTTCTTTCGCTTCTTTAGATCAGAAAATTGCATTGGAATGGTGACTTCGCCGGAGGCTCTAGTGCGAGCCTGGCCGTGAGGGGACCCAGCAGAGGAGGGTCCAAAGAGATCCTCCATGTTGGTAGCTCCTGTGGTAGGAGCGGAAGGGCCAGTGGCGGCCGACGCAAGGGGTGACTTCTCATGTTCGAGAGGACCCAGAGGAGAACGGGTTGGTGAATCGTCAGCCATGCGAGCAACAACAACAGAGGAAGAAGAAGAAACAAAGATGAAGTTCAAAGCAACCGTGATTTGAGATGAAGTGAGAAAAAGTGCGAAAGTGGGAGCTTTAAAACAGGAAGACGTGATTTGACGTTCGGTCTTGGTAACTGCAATTTAATCCACTACCACACACAAAAGATGGAAAAGCAACTGAACCAACAAACCAGTTTCTCTTCTCAAGGAGAGAGAGCACGTGTCCATGCAGAAAGTGGGCTTAAGAAACCTTGGGCCAAGGCCAGGTCAAAAAGCCAAAAGAGATGGGCTAGGGGCCGACTGACATGTCCTAATAGAAAAAGTGATTTTCCTACTTTTACCAACAGTACAAGAAGCAAAAAGCACACCCAACATTTAATGATGAACAGTGATCTTTCTCAAGCACAACTTACAACCTTAAGAGAACAAAAGTGAAAGCAAGTGGTGTAAGAACCCATGTGCTAAAGTTTCTTCCCCTTAGAATAGCCGAAAGGAAAACAACAAAAGAAAGAAAAGAAAGAAGAGAAAAAAAATTGTACATCACGGGATGAGATTACCTTTTCTGATCCAAGAGTTTGCACAATGGTCAAAGCATAGACTCACAAAGTAAGACACCTTTTAACCACTCAAAAATAACCAAATTTTAAGCAAAACATGTAAATGTGACTGTCTAGTTGAAAGAATATGGTCCAAAGTGAACAGAACAAATTCTGTGAAGAGTGTGTGAAAATATTTCAATAGACACAAGGTGGACTCATGGAGATGCATCAAGTGAGTTGGAGATTGAGTAGCAGGCTGAGGATAGTAACGGTTGTATCCAGCCTTATAGCACCAATAAGGTTCTTCCTTATAGCTTCACAATTCCAGTTCTCTTAGACATCTGTGCCCATATGGTCACATGTTCAGTTCTTTTTGGCCATTCTGGAACAATCGCCCTCATAGGGTTATATGTATTTATATTTTCGATAGTCCAAGTAGACTTTATCAAAACCCCATCGAAGGATAGAAAACATTCCAGGCATCCCCACTGATCCATGTAGCAAACCTATTCACTATTGACTCCCAAGTCAGTTGACTTTAGGGCATTAAGCATAACAAAGATGCTCCTAAGAGTGAAAGGCTCGGATTCTTTAGTGGAAGAAGCAGCTCACTTACTGTTGAGTTTTCTTTTAAAGTTCAAGCAAGTTACTTTCATCGGGGAGATCAAGCCATTCTCGTTTCTGCCTTCTAAAGAATCGTGGATGCGACCCAATAAATGGCTACTTTGAGAATAACCTGACCTAAATAAACATCCAAAAACCACAGTGGTGACCAAGCCACTCTCGTTTCTGCCTTCTAACGAATCGCGGACACGACTCAAGAGATAACTACTTTGAGAGTAACCTGGCCATAAGCAATCCTCATACCTCCATCTCACTTGATACAAGTCAATTGAGCAAAGCACAATGTGGGAGAAATGTGTACAAATAGAGTGAACTTGTTCTGAGATGTAGACCACAATAAATTCAAAGAGAGAGGGCAGGTGCACAAGCACATGAGCTACCATAAAGTGAGGGTTTAAGTCAAGTTCAATGACTACTGAGGATAACACCACATGTTCCTATCCCGTGAAGCTGAGAACAAAAAACTTTTGAACTAGATAATTTTTTTTTGATTTTTCAAAAACTAAAACTATGTACAAGGCACGTTCTCAGGGGAAGATTAGTGTGGGTCACAGATACCAATTGTCTTCCTTAAGCTAGTGAACCTAAGGTTGTCAAGTGGTTTTGTGAACAAATCAGCCAGTTGTTTTTCAGTGGGAATAAAAGTTAATTCAAGCAAGTTATCTTCAACCAAGTTTCGGATGAAATGATATCTAATCTCTATATGCTTCGTCCTAGAATGCAGCACAAGATTCTTAGAGATATTGATAGCAGAAGTATTGTCACAGAATAAGGATAACACCTCTTGTTGAAATCCGTAGTCCGCGAGCATGTGCTTCATCCACAAAAGTTGTGTGCAGCAGGTTCCAGCAGCAATGTATTCTGCCTGAGTTGTGGACAGGGACACACAGTTCTGCTTCTTGCTATACCACGAAACAAGGTTGTTTCCCACAAAGAAAGCACCGCCGGAAGTACTTTTCCGGTCATTAGCATCTCCTCCCAGTCCGAATCGGAGTATCCTGCAACCTCACAGTTAGTATCGAAGGTGTAGCTGATCCCAAGGTCAGTTGTACCTGCAATGTACTTGATAATGCGTTTGACCGCCTTCACATGTGATTCCTTGGGGTTGGCTTGATACCGAGCACAAACTCATACACTATATCATATGTCAGGTCTGCTAGCTGTCAAGTACAGCAGACTACCAATCATGCTACGGTAGTTGGACTGATCAGCATCAACTCCATCAAGATCGACTATGATCTTACAACTAGTTCCCATCGGATTTGTGACGGGAGAGGATGTTTCCATCCCAAACTTCTTCACGAGTTCCTTGGCATACTTGGATTGAGATATGAACAAGCCATCATTCTTTTGATCAACTTGCAAACCTAAGAAGTAGGTCAATTTCCCATAGTGGCTCATCTCAAACTCCTTAGACATAAGATCTGAAAATTCTTTAACCAAGTTATCGAAAGTCGAACCAAAAACAATATCATCCACATAGATTTGAGCAATAAACATGTCTTTAGAGGTGATTTTTATAAACATAGTCTTATCAACAGAACCTCTAACATAACCATGCTCAAGAAGGAGTGTGGACAACCTCTCATACCAAGCTCTAGGCGCCTGTTTGAGGCCATAAAATGCCTTATCTAACCTGTAAACATGATCAGGATGGCTAGAGCTTTGGAAGCCTGGAGGTTGTGCAACATACACTTCCTCCTTAAGAATTCCATTCAAGAAGGCACTCTTCACATCCATTTGGTACAAGGTAAACCTCAAGTAACAAGCTATTGCCAAGAGCAACCTAACTGATTCCAACCTTGCAACCGGAGCAAAGGTTTCATCAAAATCAAGTCCCTCTATTTGTGAGTAACCCTGAACAACCAATCTAGCCTTGTTCCTGGTTATCACACCTTTCTCATCAGACTTGTTCTTGAACACCCATTTGGTGCCAATTACATTCTTGTTTTCGGGTCGTGGCACAAGGTGCCAAACCTTACTTCTCTCAAATTGATTCAATTCATCTTGCATGGCATTAATCCAATCAGTATCACACAAGGCTTCTTTCACGTTCTTAGGTTCTATGATGGACACAAAACCAAAGTGCATGACTCTATCTATGGTAGACTTATGCATTGCAAAAAAACTTTTTAACACTGCATAACTGCTTACCACACATTTTACCTTGCTGTGTGTGACAGTAGATTGTGAATCATCACCAATGATGTCAGAAGGAGAGTGATCTTTTTGCACTTGTCGCTTTCCAATCCTGTGTGGAGGCTGGGTAGCTGTGGTTTCATCCCTACAACCTTCCGCGGGATCGGTAACCTCATATCCATCCTCCTGATCATTATGATCCTCTCTATTTTTTGAGTCAGCTTCGTCAGCCGAAGAACCTTCCTTGCAGATTGTGACATCTGCTTCTGGCTGTATGAGATCAGTAGGTGTTGTTGGATCATCTTCAGATGTGCAACCGGTCAGGTGAGTACACCCAAGATCATCATCAATGTCAACGTTAATGGTTTCCATTAGCTTGCATGAGACTTTGTTGTAGACCCGGTATGCCCTGCTTTTGAGAGAGTAACCAAGAAAAACACCCTTATCACAACGTGCATCAAGTTTGGTCAGATATTCTCTGTCCTTGTAGATGAAGCAAGGACTTCCAAACACTTTCAGATGGGCCAGATTAGGTTTCCTTCCTTTCCATATCTCATAGGGAGTCTTATCAGTTCCTGGCCTGAAAATAGCACGGTTAAGAGTATAGCAAGCATTGCTCACGGCCTCGGCCCAGAAGACGTGAGGGAGACCAGAGGCTGTTGACAGTAGCCGCAGAGAGGCTACAGCAGGCCCACAGACCCGCAGCAACCGCCCCAGGGCCCGGCCCAAGGCCCAGGACCGGATCACCAGCACCCGGCCTCGGGGTCCAGCACTCTACCCTGCCACCAGGGACCCTGGGACCGGGGGCGCCTGCCTGCCAAAGAGGGCACCAGAATGTACAAACAGAAAGGAACCAGTCCCACATCAAAGGGTGAGGCCAGCCCTCACCCCCAACCACCTATATAAGGGCCCCAACTACCTTCATTAAGAGGTAACTGATTTCACTCACCGCTTACATACGTGCTCAAGTTATATATATTCCAACTATACTGACTTAGGCATCGGAGAGGAGAAGACCGGCCCGCCCGGTATTCCCCTTAGTAAGCAGGTTAGCAGGAGATCACACGAGGATTCACCTGTATCTACCAGACCCCAGGGTTTGAGCAGAAACAATTGGCGCCGTCTGTGGGAACCGTTCAAAAAGTGAGTGTTGCTCTGCTGGAGAGCAGAACTCTATTGATCATTTGGAAAGTAGCTAAATCCGCAGTCCGGAAGCCATGGAAGGAAGGAAGATGAAAGCCAGCACGGAAGGACCGAAAGGGCGAATTCAGTTCCCCGACCCAGGCCGTAACATAAAGGCTGAGGTCGGTGCGAGGTTCGCCCTTTCTCCCATCCAAGACGGAGCTAATGATCGTCAACAGTCAGAGAACCCCGACCGGTGTGGTACGGGAGAAATAAAAAAGATAAGGGCAGAGGTCGAGCGATTGCGAGAGGAGGGCGATCGAGATCGACTAAGAGCAGAGGCCCGATGCCAGGAATTGAAGGCGGTGAACATTGCCCTATTAGCGGCCCTGGAGCGAGAGGGCCAGCCAGGCACTCCCCGGGCAGCACCGCGGCCGGCAAGCAAGACTATCGAGTTCCCGCATCTTGAGGTGGGGCAGGCTACGGGAAGAAGAAAGACCGTGCATGTGCCCACACCACTCTTTTCGGAAGCTCTGAAAAACTCCGGCCCGGCCGAGCCCCCGTACCGCAAAAGCCAGGCGTCGACCGAGCAGGAAGGCTCTACCGCACGGACACTCGAGGCGCTCTCCGCCTCGGTGTCGGACATAAAGGGACGCCTAGAGACTAGCGAGAGGAAGGCAGGGCGCCCGCGGGACAGTGCACGGTTCAATGAGCGTATTGGGCCTTTCCCGCGCCGGATTAGGGAATCGAGAAGATCTGGTAGCTAGAGACCTCTGAAGTTGACATACTCAGGAACGAGCTGCCCATACCAGCACCTGGACAGTTTCAAATCGCAAACGGGCACGAGGGGCTACTCGGATGCCGCGTGCTGCAACATATTCCAGGAGACGCTCTCGGGGGAGGCGTTGAGTTGGTTCTACGAGCTACCAGTGGATTCAGTCGAAACTTTCGAGCAGTTGGCTGATAAGTTTGTCGGCCGGTTCGTCCTTAGAGCCAGGACTGTCCAAACATCAACGATTCTTTTTGATTGCATGCAGACTGACCACGAACCGCTACGAGCCTTCGTCAACCGGTGGCAAATCGCCACGGCAGGGGTCAGAAACTTGGACCAAAAGATCGCAGGGATGGCCTTCAAGCAGGGGTTAAGACCCGGAGAACTGTCGTACAACTTGCGAGTACAAGAACCGCTGGGGTACGATGAACTGATGACCGTGGCCGTCAGGCACGCTCAGGCGGACCACGAGACATATGGGGATAGGGCGCCCAAGCAAAGACCGGATGATCTACTATCGCCACCTCCCCGTGAGAGCAAGACCGGACGGCTAGATCGCAACCTTGCGCCGGTAGCCACGAGGACAGCTGAGGTGCGGGAGGAGTGGCAACCCCGGCGAGGCGGTGACAACAGTTCCCGGCCGGGGAGAAGACCACCACTTGTCTGACAGGCACAGCCATCGGCGGCTGCGCCAGTAGAACGACCGCCGTAGGCCCTAGCCATTGTGCCGGCGAAAAGGACCGAGGGCCCAGCCCGTAAAACCGGCGATCCAGGACCCCTGAAAACAGTTGAAGGCAGCCGAGCCCGCCCGGAAGAGTCAAGAGAGAACCGCCCGGGAGCTCGGCAAGTAGGAACCATAAGCACCCGACCTCCCGGAGGAATCGAGGTGCACGGAAGCATAAACATGATCCATGGCGGAGGCCATATAGATCAGCTCACCCGGAGTTCCAAGAAGCGGTGCTTAAGATCGATCCGGGGGAAAGAAGTGTACGCATTTGGAGGGGGAAGCGGCCAGGCCGCCAAAACCGGATGGAAGTCGGTCACTTTCTACGAGGAGGAAGAGCCGGAGGACCTGATCCAACCGCACAACGACCCCTTCCTCATCACGGTCCAAATAGACCACTGGATAACCAGCCGTATGCTGATCGACACCGGAACCTCTGTCAACGTGATGTTCCGGGACGCATACAAAGGGTTGCAGCGAGGAAGGAATAAATTATCCCAGGATAACGAGCCACTCATAAGCTTCTCCGGTGAGGTGGTCCAGCCTTTGGGATCGGATTACCTACCGCTAATCTTCAGCGACGGAGACAGGACGAGGAAGGAGCACCTTGAATTCATCATTGTAGACTGCTTGTCGTCGTACAATGGCATAATCGGTCGGCCAGGATTATGGAAACTGAAAACATTCATAGCCGGCCATATGCTGATGTTGAAGATGCCCTCACCGGCCGGTGTCATTACCCTGCGCGGGGACCAGAAGATCGCCCGTAAATATTATGCGGAGGCCCTGACCCATGGGAGGAAGCGGACTGAGGTCTTTACGGCCACTCAGCAGGCGCCAGCGCCGGATCTGAGAATTTACCCTCGTGATGACGTCGATTCGAGCAGAGTTAGGCGATTCACGTTCACCGAAAAACCAAAGCGACCTTCGGCCGTGGAAGAAACTGAAGTGATCTGCATTTCCAAAGACCACCCGGAGCGAAGTATAGTGATAGGGACGCAGCTCGACCCAGTTGTTAGGCAAGAGCTCATCACCTTTCTCCAGGACAACAGTTCGGTCTTCGCATGGTCCTACGAGGACATGCCAGGCATATCCCCGGAAATAGCCGTCCACCAGCTAAATTCATTGCCCAACGTTCCCCCGATGAGACAAAAGAGGAGATCCTTCAGCCCGGCAAAATATGAGGCAATCAGAGAAGAAGTACAGAAACTAAAGGGCATAGGTTTCATCCGGGAAGTCCAGTACCCTCGTTGGCTCGCTAACGTGGTCATGGTGCCGAAGAAGGGAACCGGCCAGTGGCGTATGTGCGTGGATTTCACTAATCTAAACCGGGCGTGCCCAAAGGACAGCTTCCCGCTCCCCCGGATTGATAAGCTCATAGATTCCACGTCCGGCTTTAAGCTGCTCAGCTTCATGGACGCCTACGCCGGGTACAATCAGATTAGGATGCACCCGGATGATGAAGAGCACACGTCATTCACAACCGACCGAGGCACCTACTGTTATAAGAGGATGCCGTACGGTCTAAAGAATGCCGGAGCCACCTACCAGCGGATGGTGAACCGAATGCTGGAGCAAGAAATGGGTAAAACCGTAGAGGTTTACGTAGACGACATGCTGGTCAAGAGCTTGACCGCAAGGGCCCACGTCCGGGATTTGGCCGTAGTCATCGGTAAAATGCTCAAATTCGGAATGCGTTTAAACCCGAAAAAGTGTATTTTCGGGATTTCAGAGGGCCTGTTCCTAGGCCACATCATCAGTCAGCGAGGGATAGAAGCCAACCCGCTGAAGGTCCAAGCAATTCTAGATATGGAAACGCCAGGGCAGAGAAACCAGGTCCATATGCTGACCGGCCGGTTGGCCGCCCTGGCCAGATTCATCTCCCGCCTAACCGATAAGTGCGCCCCGTTCTTCAAACTTCTCAAGGCACAACAGACCAGGAAAATCCACTGGGCGGCCGAGCATGAAGCGGCATTCCAGTCTATCAAGGAATATCTGTCTGCAGTGCCTCTCCTATCCAAACCAGTGCCGGGCGAGATGCTGTACCTCTACATAGCTGCATCCGCAACGGCCGTCTCCGCGGCTCTCATCAGGAAGGAAGGCACGCTCGAACTTCCGGTATATTATGCGGGAAAGGGACTTACTGGAGCAGAGGGCCGGTACCCCGACATAGAGAGACTGGCCCTGGCCTTGATTGTTAGTGCCAGGAAGCTTCGGCACTATTTCCAGGCTCATTCCATCACCTTATATACCAATCACCCTCTGCGGCAGATCCTGCAAAAACCAGATACCAACGGTAGGCTCGTGCGGTGGGCGGTTGAATTGGGAGAGTTCGACATCACTTATGCCCCGCGAACGGCCATCAAGGGACAGGCAGCCGCGGACTTCATATGCGAGCTCACCCCAATGGTGGCAGAAGCGCACCCCACCCAGTTCGAGGACAAGGAGGCGGTGCAGACCGTAAAGATCGAACCAGGCCTTTCCAACGGCTGGAAGCTTTACGTCGACGACTCCGTAACAAGCAAGCGGAGCGGAGCCGGTGTCATGATAACCTCGCCGGATGGCCAATCATACGAGTATGCCTTGCGGTTCCTATTCGGCACCTCAAATAACGCTGCCGAGTATGAGGCCCTCATAGCCGGTTTGCAACTGGCCAAGGAGCTGGGAATCTCGTCCATGGAGATATACAGCGACTCCAGCTTAGTGGTGAACCAGATGAACGGGGTGTTTGAGGTCAAGGATCCCCAGCTATCCTCCTACCAGGCTTTGGCCCTGATTGAGCCGTTCCAGGGCGCCACGATCCAGCACATTCCCCGAGGGGAAAATAGGCATGCAGACGCCCTCGCAAGGCTGGCAACCGGAAACTACCCTCCAGAGTACCAGAGAGCAAAAATGGAAACTCTCCAGAAGCCGAGTATAAACAAAACCATCTCCGAGATATTTGCGGTAGAAGAAGCGCCACCAAGCTGGATGGATCCAATAGTCAAGTATTTGACTGACAAAACCAGCCCCCAGGATGCGGTAGAAGCCAGGAGGCTACACCTCCGGTGCACCCGGTACGGTCTCCTCAACGGCCAGTTGTACCGAAGAGGGCACAGCTTCCCCCAGCTGAGGTGTGTGACAAAGGAGGCAGGAGAGGCTATCATGTGAGAGATCCACGAATGGGTGTGCGGTAATCACTCCGGCGCAAGGTCATTATCCCACAAATCACTCAGAGCGGGGTATTTCTGGCCTGACATGGCGGCAGTATCAAGAAAAATATCAGGCGGCTACCACAAGTGCCACATGTACGCCTCTGTACCTCATGCCCCGGCAATCGCATTATCAATCCTATTGGCACCATGGCCATTCGCACAATGGGGATTAGACATCATTGGCCCTTTCCCAATAGCTGTGGGACAATACAAGTACGCCATCGTGGCAGTGGACTACCAAACTAAGTGGGTCGAGGCAGAACCTCTGATAAAGATCACTGAAGAGCGGGTTAAGAAGTTCATGTGGAAGAACATCTACTGCAGGTTCGGAGTACCGCAGGCTATTATCACGGATAATGGGACGCAATTCAATAATGCTGATCTTATCCAGTACACAGCCTCCATAGGGACCCGGATGTTGTTCGCCTCAGTGGCACACCCGCATACCAACGGCCAGGCAGAAGTGGTCAACAAGATTATCAAAACTCTTCTCAAGAAGAAGCTGGATGCCAAGAAGGGATGCTGGGCCGAGGAACTCCCCGCGGTACTATGGGCCATCCGGACAACGGCAACACAGGCAACAGGAGAAACCCCGTTCTGCTTGGCATTCGGGAGCGAAGCAGTACTCCCCGTAGAGACCGATATACCCAGCGGCAGGGTCGAGAATTACGACGCCGAAACAAACGCCGACGACTGCTCAACCTGGACCTCATTGAGGAGCGGCGCGACCGGGCACATATGCGAAACCAAACCTACAAGCAGCGGGTCGCCTGGTACTATGATAGAAGGGTCCGGGAAAGGAAGCTACAAGTCGGGGACTGGGTCATGAAGAAGGTCCAGAAAAAACCATTGGCCCTGGAGCCAACATGGGAAGGGCCCTACCAAATCACCGCGGCCGTGGGCCCGGCTGCATTCCACATTATAGACACCGAGGGCATCTATTCCACCCGGCCGTGGAATATCCAGCACCTACGGTTCTACCCTAAGTAAAAGCGGTCATAAAGGGACAACAGTGTACTTATATCAATATTGCAACGTGCGGTTATGGCATTAAATAAAAAATTACACCAATTACAAGATATGTGTATACAAGGCAAACAACTAGTTAGCACCTCCGGAACCCCCAACCCCTGGCCCGCCACTCTTCAGAGCCTGCTCTTGCTCCGCCATCTCGGTCAGGGCTATATCAGCCTCCATCTGCTCAGCATCAAGCCATCCTTTCTCCCTCCATTCCAGATAGGCATCACTTATGCCCTTCGTCCGGGCGTTCTCCAGCATGTCCTCAAGATCCCCCGACTCCCGGAACTCGTCAACGGCCTTATCGGCCACTTCAGCGAGCTCGGATTCCGTGAGCCTCTCCCTTCCCCGGATGACCGCTCTAATCTGGGCCTGCAGCTCCAAAACCCTCGCCTCTAGTTCCACAATCCTCCCCTCCCGAGCGGTAAGCTGTCGACTGGCCTCCTCCCTCTCCCGCACAAGCTCCGTACTCAGCCGACCCACTTCCTCTCTTTCCTCCGCAAGCTTGGCTTCCGCCACGTCCACCTGCACACCCAGCTCCTCCACCCGCCTCTCCAAGCTGCCGGCAGCCTCCATTTTGGCCTCTGCGACATAAAATCTATAAGCCAGCTGCCAAAAGTAAACAAAGGAACGTTAGCTCGTATCACTCTAGGGAAAAGGAAGCACAGAAAACGCTTACCCGTAGAGCTAGTTCCACGGGCTTCGCCGTGCTCTCGCCCGGTTGTTCAGTCCCAGATCCCTCCCGGTCAAGCCCCAAGGTTTCGATGGTAGCAGCCACGAAACTACCGAAACCACCACCGGAGCTGCGAACGGCTTCCGGCTCCTGAATCCTTCGACCGCCCACCTCCACGGCCGGAGCTACTGCCCGCTCGTTCGGCCCGGCCGAGCTTGACGCCTCGGCATCAAGCGTCCTCGCTCTCTTTGCCGGAACTTCCCCCTGACTGCTTCGACGGTGCCCGGTCGTATCCGCAGATTCCCTCTCCCGCGAGGTCCGTACCGCCATCGGTCGCGCCACAGGTTCTGGACCCGATAAGCCCACCGACCGCACTTCCCAAATGCGGAGCGGGGAATTATTCTCACCGCCCGGTCGCCTGCCATAGTGAGCATCCGGGAACACTAGCGGCACCGGCCTGTCATGCTCCCTGCGCCTCTGGGTAGCCGTGTCAATAACGGTTTTTGCGGCCGCCTCCCCCGTCTCCATCAACCTCGAGGCCACAAGCTCTTCATCCAGTTCGATAGTCTCCTCAATTTTAAGCGCGAGCCGGGGGGCATTAGCTGCAAACCAATAAAGCCGAGCGGTCAGAATACAAGCAGCCATGCAAAAGCAAAGTGCAAGATACCTTACCAGGTTTTCTCCCCATCCCGCATATCTCCAGCACATTCCACCGAATGAAATTGTAGGAGCTCTGACTCAGATGGTCTCAGCCATAGAACAACCGGAATATCCGTTGCTTCTCCAAGTTCTCCAACTGCCACGACTGGTCCCCGATCGATTGATATGCCCCGGGGACCTGATAGCCCGT
The DNA here is from genome assembly GCA_963682095.1 of Potentilla sterilis. Taxonomy (NCBI): domain Eukaryota; kingdom Viridiplantae; phylum Streptophyta; class Magnoliopsida; order Rosales; family Rosaceae; genus Potentilla; species Potentilla sterilis. The sequence goes on from OY821759.1 coordinate 42,861,102, forward strand.
CCAGTAACACTGCCACCTGCCACCGGCCAGCACCACCGACCTCCTCCAGACATCTGAAACCGACGAGGGCAGATGCGTGATGGCAGCACCATAGTCCCGCGCGGCAAAATTCACACAACCGCTGCACTAGGCTTTTCTGCAGTAGGAAATCTTGTACAGCGCCCGAAATTCATTAACCGTGGGCCAGTCCATATAACTCAAACTAAACAGGCACCCGAGCCCAAGCAACTGCCTCCACTGATTGCTCGGAAGCTGGGCTGGGGAAAGATTTAGTGAGCTCAGCATGTACTGGACAAATCCCGGCAGCGGCAGCGATAGTCCGTGGCGGAACTGATCGTCGAAAACGGCAACCCAACCCGGTTCCGGGTTACAGGCCAGTTCCCCGGGTCACAGGCCTCGAAGCTTAACGGAAGAGTCGATGCCCCACTTCGCCCGAAACTCCCTAATCTCTCTCTCATCCATGCTTCTGATCGCTTCATCACAGAAAATCATCCTATCGCCATCCCGCAGCTCATGCCTTCTGGGCCCGCGGCTTCCACCGGCGTAATGCGCAGATCTCCCAGACGCCATCAATCCTAAAACAAAATAATTCAGCTTTGTAGCACGGTGGAAAAGGAGAGCAGAGGGCAAAGGGTAAGCAAAGTGCGGCAGGAGGAAAGCAGAAGGGACGATAAATAGGGCAACAAGAAAAGTCAGGCAACCCCAGCCGTCGATCCCCTCCATCTCAGCCCGCTCCCTGCCGACACGTGCCGCGGCATCGATAAAGGATCCCATGACATCATAACTGATGAGACTGATGGGCTCCCCCCACTACCAGAAAAAAGGGTTTTGCCGACGAAAAAAAAAAAATTTTGTCGTCGCAAAAAAAAACATTTCGTCGGCTATTCCCATAGAATGGCCGACGCTTTTTTATTTCGTCGCTAAAAATGAAAAATCGTCGGCTATTCTACAAGAATGGCCGACGATTTTTTCTTTCGTCCCTAAATTTTTTTTTTCGTCGGCTATACCCCTATAATGGCCGACGATTTAAAGTTTTCGTCGGCTATACAAATTTTGGAAGAATGGCCGACGAAGTTGACAATTTCGTCGGCTATAAGTCTTTATATTTTCAGATCTGGACAGAAGCTGCTCATTTAAAAAAAAACGGAAAAAAACGGGAGAAAGAGTGAAAAATCTGTGGGTATTGTTGAAATCCGTCCTCTCTTACATTGTGGAGCTATATATAGGTACGTATATGTGTATATATGTTGATTTTGAGTTTTAGTTGAGTTGATTTTGAGTTTTAGTGATTTTGATATAGTAAGTGATTTTTTGTTTTGTTGTTGTTTTAGTGTTAGAATGTATGTATATATGTTGAATTTGAGTTGTAGTTGAGTTGATTTTCAGTTAGAGTATAATTATGTGTTTTAATTTAATAATGTTATTTTAATTAGTGTTAAAATATATATAAATATGTTAATTAATGGTTGTTGATAGTGTAATGAACTTAAATAATGGTTGTTAATTAATGGTATATATATATATGAGTTGATGTTGATAATAATATATATTGTAATTAATGTCGATTAGTGTTAATTAATTTATTATTAATTAAAGTTATACATATATATTATTATCAGGCTATAAATGGATCGAGATAAGAGTTGGATTTCGCTTCCAAGGCATGACCGACGATACACTACAGGAGTTGTGGATTTTTTGCAGTTCGTCGAGGAAAATGCAAACGGGAATTACCATTATTGCCCGTGCAAGAAATGTAAGTGTCGCAGTGATATGTGTCGATTTCCGATTAGGACAGTATGGGAGCACCTAAAGAGTAATGGGTTTTGGCCGAAGTACACACGTTGGATATATCACGGTGAGCCATCATTAGATGGATCGCATGATCATGGGCAATATTTTGAGGCGGGCAGTAGTAGTACATCCAACGATCCAACAATGGCATTCGTCAACGACGTGTTTCCTTTTGAAAGCGGTGTACGTGGGGAACAATATATGCAGGACCCGGTGCAGCCGTTCCCACAAGTTGTCAACACTGCTGCCTTTGACAAGTACAACAAACTGATTGCATTGCAACAGACCCCTGTGTCTTCAAGTTCTGAGAAGACAGTTCTTCAAAGTGTGATGGAGGTAATGAGGATTAAAGTCGAGACAAAAGGGAGCATCAGGCAAGTGGATGAATATCTACAGTACACTTCTTCGTTGTTGGAGGAGGGTCATCGTAATCCTACCAATCACCGTCAGGTCCGAAGTATCCTCAAAGATCTAGGGCTTTCCTACATTAAGATCCATGCATGCGCATTTGACTGCGTTCTCTTCTGGGGTAAAGATGCAGAAGGGAATGACCTTGCTAGCCTTGACGCATGCCTGATATGTCAGTCTGACCGATATAAGTTGACGGGAGCAGGCAATAGGAAACCTGTGAAAGTGCTTCGGTATTTTCCGTTGAGAGATAGGCTTGAGCGGTTGTACATGTCAGAAACCACCGCAAAAGCTATGAGGTGGCACGGTGAGCGGGATGCGGGAGACGCAGATATCATGACACACATCTCTGACGGAGCGGCTTGGAAGCATATAAACAATGAGTTTCCTCATTTTGTGTCAGATGTCAGAAACGTCAGGCTCGGGCTCTCAACCAACGGGTTCAACCCTTTCGGCACCATGAGTCTTTCATACAGTATATGGCCGGTGGTTTTGGTACCTTACAACCTTCCTCCGTGGATGTGCATGAAGAAGGAATATAATATGTTGACGTTGTTGATTCCGGGGCCTGGTTACCCAGGGAAATGTCTCGATGTGTATATGAGACCATTGATTGAAGAGCTTAAGGTATTGTGGGACGTTGGTCATCCCACTTTTGACAAGTACAAGCAGGAGACGTTCCAGATGCATGCCATGGTTATTGGTACCATAAGTGATTTTCCTGCTTATGGGATGTTGTCGGGCAGCGTTGTTAGGGGATACAAGGCTTGTCCAGAGTGCCTCAGCGATTATGGGAGCACCCCTCATTGCAACAAGATATGCCGAATGGGTCATCGTGTGTTCCTTCCGGCGGATCACCACTGGCGTTACGAGTCCGCCGCATTTGATGGAACGGAAGAACACGGTGGTCCTCCCAGAAGATGGACGGGAAGAGAAATTTTAGCAGTGCTTAATGAGTACGATTTTGGACCCCTCAGCAATCATCCCGATATTGTAGCGGAAATACCTGAAAGACCTGAGTAGTACAAATTCTGGACACATAAGAGCATATTGTGGGAACTCCCGTACTGGTGTGAGTTGCTGATCCGTCACTTCCTAGACGTTATGCACATAGAAAAAAAATGTTTCTGAAAGTGTGGTGGGCACAACGCTGAACTTGGAGGGGAAGACGAAAGACGGTCCTAAGGCTCGCACTGATATGCAAAACATGAATATCAGAAAACAACTATGGTTGAAACAAGGAAAGAGAAAAATGCCTCAAGCTCCTTACACCGTCAAGCCTGAGCATAAACCAGAAATTTTCCATTGGATAAGTCGGGCCAAGTATCCTTCAGGCTTTGCTGGAAATATAGCCAAGTGTGTGAACAGACAATTCAACAATCTGTACGGGTTGAAAAGTCATGACAATCATATCCTGCTACAACGTCTCTTCCCTGTTTTCATTCGACCGTTCCTTCCCCGTCACGTTGTGGAGCCGTTAGTAGCGTTGGCAAGATTTTTCCAGAAGGTATGCATACGGGAAGTGAGAAAATCTGACCTCCGGGAAATGCAACAAGACATCGTTCATATCATGTGTAAATTTGAGATGATATTTCCTCCAAATTTTTTCGACATCATGCCTCACCTCATGATCCATCTTCCTCAGCAGTTGTTGCTTACCGGTCCTGTGCACTTCACTTGGATGTATCCGATGGAAAGGTACGTATTTTACACCTTATGTTAATTTCCTCATCAATATATGTGATATAGTGTTAATGTATTATCATAACACTTTAAAAACTTGATTTATAGGCAACTTGGACAATACGGTGGTTTTGTCCAAAACAGATCCGCACCTGAAGGATGTATAGCTGAAGCATATATTGCGCACGAGTGCGTCACCTACATGAAGCTGTATTTAGGAGCGTTACAGGAAAGCATACCGGAAGATGTACCGTCACAGTTCAATCTTTCCATACTCTCCGACGATGTTGTACTCGGTGGAAACATGCCAGTTTCCTACAAGTTGAAAGATTATGAGGTAGCCATTGCACATTGGTGGGTACTAATCAACTGTCCAGAAGTTCAGTTTTGGAAGGACATACATCTACGCTGTGAAGGAGTAGCAGGTGATCTCGATTACCATAACCAGACATTCGCAGAGTATTTCGGCCGCTGGGTACGTACCTTTAACACTATTTTATACTTGTCCATATATTATTGTGTATATTTATTCATATTTATAGTTGATTCTGATGGTTGCAGATGGACCTTATTGAAAATGATAATCACCCAAATTGGTCGCACGAACTCAGACTTTTAGCGAGGAGGCCGGTCTATTCAAAAGTTTATGCGACGTGCACGGTGAATGGTGTGTTATTTCGACGTGAAGACAGAGACCTCAGACTGAAAACACAAAATTCAGGGGTTATGGCACATGGTGGGGATGGTTGAGTTGACTATTACGGTGTTCTCCATTCAGTTGTGGAACTGCATTACGGGGAAGGCATGAAAGTGCACCTTTTCAAATGTAGATGGTTTGACACACGGCCGCAGAGCATGAAAACCGATCAATACGGCATAAGTTCTGTGAACACTAGTACATCATGGTATGAGGACGACCCGTTCGTTTTAGCCACATGGGTGAAACAAGTGTTTTATCTTGATGATCTCGCCAAGGGTGACCCGTGGAAAGTAGTCAACACTATCCACCATCGCAACATTTACCGGGCGTCTACACTTGGAGTGGCTGAAGAGAACGAGGAAGGGGGCACCGCGTATCAAGAGCCCAACTCAAACGGTATTCCTGACTCGTCTTTTATTCGCCTAGACACGCCGGTGCGAATTCGACGTGAAGAGCCACTGCTTGTTGATGTTGATCCAAATGAAGAAACTAACGAGGACTCTAGTGGTGAGGAAAGACATAGATTACCCCTATCGAGCAATTCAGAAACCGAAGAAGACTCATCCGATGATTCCGATTACAATCCGACGGATTAAGTAATTTAAATGATGTAAGCCTTTCATTTGTAATCAACTCATTTCTAATGAACGGGCGTGGGGATGAGCCTCCCAGCTAGACTGGGTTCCAAACCCCTTAAAAAAAAATTTGAAATATGTTGACTGTTGGGTTTCTGGTTTTTTATGTTCAATTTTGGTTATATGTGAACAGGACATCGGAATAGGAGATGTGTAAAACCACTGATTTTTTTGGTTTTTTTTCTTCAGAGAATAGCCGACGAAAATGCATTATTTCGTCGGCCATTACAATAATGGCCGACGAAAAATTAAATTTTTCGTCGGCTATTCTCACAATGGCCGACGAAAAATTCATTACTTCGTCGGCCATAAGTTTTTTTAAAAATAAATATTTTATTTTTGACCGAAAACGACAAAAGAATAGCCGACGAGTACTAGGTTTGATTTCGTCGGCTATGATTAAAAAAAAACAAAAAAAGAGCAGCTTCCATTTTCTATCACTATCGACAAACCATTGCTTCATCCTTCAAATGCAAATGTGTCGTGAAATAAGATATGACCGAAATATTGAAAAACGTCTACGGTTGTAAAATGAGAAGATTCCGACAAAATCTGTGTGCCGAATATTGCGGTTAACTTTTTTTTACTGCCGTTTTCCTATGGGTAGCCTGACGGTCGGTAAATATTTTGAGGAAAATTTTTATACGATTAGTTGCGTCTCATCGATTTGAAACTATTCTTTGTTGAAGATCAGGCCAAAAAACGTCATTTAGACGGGCCAATTTCCGTTTTAAAGCGTTTAGAGGTTTGACTTTGCAGTTTGACCGTCCCGATCGAGCCTTTAACGTTGTCAGATCACTCAGATGTAGTTGGATTTTTTTTCATACATGTTTTTAATCTTAACGGTGATATCTGACGGTTGGAATAGATTTTTCAAACTTTTAGATTCAAAATCGGAACATATGCACTAATGTTCCTTAACTTGTTTACTAAGGGTTTAAGTGAATGTATAGTTTCAAATAGTTACTATACGTAGACTCTTCAAATGCAAATGTGTCGTGAAATAAGATATGACCGAAATATTGAAAAACGTCTACGGTTGAAAAATGAGAAGATTCCGACAAAATCTGTGTGCCGAATGTTGCGGTTAGTTGTTTTTTACTTCCGTTTTCCTGTGGGTAGCCTCACGGTCGGTAAATATTTTGATGAAAATTTTTATACGATTAGTCGCGTCTCATCGATTTGAAACTATTCTCTGTTGAAGATAAGGCCAGAAAACGTCATTTAGACAGGCCAATTTCCGTTTTAATTTATAGGGTTTAGAGGTTTGACTTCGTAGTTTGACCAAAGTATAGCCGACGAAATATTTGATTTCGTCGGCTAAACTCTTGCGATCCGCTTATTGTCCGCCGTTGGATGGCTCAGATCCAACGGCTGTGATTTTCCAAAGTATAGCCGACGAAATATTTAATTTCGTCGGCTAAACTCTAGTGATCCGCGCCTTTTCATTGTCCGCAGTTTGATGGGAGAGATCGGACGGCTGCTGAGCGCCTAAACTATAGCCGACGAAATCTTAAATATCGTCGGCTATACTTAAGAATAGCCGACGAAATCTATGAACTCGTCGGCTATTCTTAAGCATAGCCGACGAAATCTTTTTAATTCGTCGGCTATACTATCGGGTATAAGGCTGAAACAGCCGAACCCTAGCCTCCATTTTCTGCATTTTTCCAAAACCTCCGCCGCTCGCCTCCAACCGATCCTCCGCCGCTCGCCTCGTTGTCCTCCTCCCTCTTCCTCCTCCAATCCGGCCTGTCCCTCCTCCAGCGTGTCCCTCCTCCGGCCCAGCCTCCTCAAATCCGGCCGGCCTCCTCCTCCCTTCCATTTTCGTTGTAAGTTTTTTTTTTTTTTTTTCATTTATGTTAATTAATGTTAATTTAGATATAATTTAGGTATTTATGTTAATTTAGGTATAATTTAGGTATTTATGTTAATTTAGGTATAATTTAGGTATTTATGTTAATTTACGTATAATTTACGTATTTATGTTAATTTAGGTAAATTTTAGGTATTTATGTTAATTTAGGTAATTGTTTTTAAATTTATTTTAATTGTATAATTTAGGTGTAATCGTATAATTTATAAAAAATAATTTGGTTTTTTAATTATATAAATTGATAACTTAATTGTATAATTTAGCTTAATTATATATATAGCTTAATTATATTTAATTAGAATTTGTTATTTAATATAATATAATTTAATATGTTAGTATATAAATTGTTATATTAAAATATGTTAGTATTATTGGTTATTATATTAATTAGAATTTGTTATTTAATATAATATAATTTAATATCAATTAATGTATTAATGCCTCGGGCTTTAGATGGCCGATGCATTAAGAAACCTATTCGGAGGCCGTCGTGCCGGCAGATCTTGAGGTTCTAGAAATTCCGCCGGTTCCGCAGACTCCGAGAGGACCGCTAGCCAGCCTGAGAGGACCACCAGCCAGCCGCGGAGGAGTGTAGATTCATCCCAGCCGCAGAGGACTGTGGATGCAGCCCAGCCGCGACGGAGTGTGAGTGCTCGGCACCAGACCCTTCTCCAGGCGGGGCGGCCGTCGAGCACTTCACTTCCGCATGTCGGTCCCTCTGTGGCTCCGAGGTTCAGTCGGCAGCTATTTCACGAGGACATAGCTGCCGACGTTCCTCAGGTTCGTATGCCTGACGTTCATCGGGAGCCGATGCCGAGTCCGACTCAGTCTGTTGCTGACTCGACTGAGGCTCCTACTCTCCCAAACCAGCTCTTCCTCCCGTACAACATTTCGGCGATACCGGAGGTCGACTATCAGGGTGTGCCCATATGGCCTGATATGCCTCAGTACGTGAGTGCTGCGGAGGCATACCAGCAGCAGCCATTTGAGAACCCTGACCACCTTATTTCGGCGAGGAGAAAAGGAAAGTCGACAGACGAGTCATCCAGTTCAGGTAACATTTGATTTTATTAATTAAATGTTTTATTAAAATTAACGCACTAATATTTAATTTTATTAACCAATCGTCGTTTTTGTGATACGGACAGCCGCTAGCAGTTCACGGAGGAATACGAGAGGTGTCATATGTTTTGACACGCTCAGGAGAACTGTTGAGCGCAGCGGCAGGATTCAGATCAACGAACCTCCTAATCAGGAGGTTCCGGGGAAGCAAAAACGTGACTACTCGGGTTGCGTGGGGTCACTGATTAAGGACAGAGTCCCTATGTTGTGGACCCGGTGGGCTGATGTGCCTGAAGAGATAAACAGGGAGGTGAACAACGCCGCGTCGGTGAGTAATTTAAAGACTTTAATTTATTTATCGTAATATTTAATAATTTTCGGTATTATTACAATTGTAAAACTAATAAAATATTATTTTTCAGACATTCTTCGAGATTGCCGAACACAGGCGGGATTGGGCGGACACCCAGCAGAACTCGAGGTACGTTTGTTTTTATGATATTATAATTATCTTATAATTATTAATATTTTATGATATTAATAATATTTCTAATGCACTTTTGTTTTTTTCGTAGGTTCAAAGAGTGGAAGAACGAGCTGCGTTCCCACTATAACGAATACGACAACCTTAGTCGTATGGGTACTCCCAGGGAGTTCATTTTCCGGGAGTACGAGTGGCGTTGGTTGAAGACAGTAGACTTCAACAACCCAGTTATGCAGGTAAATACTAAACTTCAGTAAAAATGTTTATTTTGTTAAAATTTTAATTATTAGTTTAATTATTTTATAATATTACACTAATATTTTTTTATGCATTTTTCTAACATTTTATTATTTGTTTGAAGCAACGTTCTCGGATAAACTCTGAGAACCGCCGCCGGAACACAACCCCCCATCATGCTGGTTCACGGCCGTTTGCACAATATCAGGAGGAGGCGCTTAGAGATCATCCTGATAGCAACCCGTACGTGGAGACGTTCAAGATCGCTTATCCACAAGCGACAGAACAGCTCGTAAGTCGTTCATTAAAATTTTAAAATTTTAATTATTAATTTTACTTAATTATATATTTGTTATAATATTAATTTTTTTTTCCCGTCCACTTAGGAGAGGGTCAACCGGGCCGAAGAAGAGGTGTTCCAGCAAGTAGTTCGGGAGACACAACCGAACATTTCAGAGGCAGATCTGGAAGAAGCCATGCGCCATGTCGATCGGTCCACTGTCCAAACGGCAGCGAGGATGTTCGACGCAGCCTTCCCAAACTGGTCAAACAACTACTACTGCCGGGGTTTGAGAAGTTCTGGACTAGGGCTTCTGAAGACCACTAAGGGAGGTCAAAAGAAGGGAGGCGGGGAGAGCCAACATATGAGGGGGGAAGTGCAGCGATTGGCCGCAGAATTGGCGACCTCGTCCCAGACAGTACAGGAGCTGCGCCGCAGCACACAGCAGTATCATTTGGAGCTGCGCCGCAGAACACAGCAGTATCATTTTGATATGGCCGGTTGGCATGCCGAATGCGACAGAATTTGGCAACAAAACTACGACGGCCAACAAGCCTGGTGGTATGAGATGTTCGCGGCACAACAACAAGGCCTTCCACCCCCGCCCCCGTTTCAGCGGTTAGCGGAACCTCCAATGCCTCAACCTCCCGAGTTCGGTCAGCAGGATGACGAGCCTGATGGAGAGCAGGATGCTGGGGATGACCTGGTGGACTTTAGTGGTTTAGGTGATGATTAGGGTTTAGGGTTTATGTATATTAGAACGAATTTAATAAAAATGGTATTTAGACGTGTTTCTTGTTGGTGCAAATGCATGGACTGTTTTTGTGATTTGCAGGTTGCTTGGAATGGTAATTTAGAAAATAATTTAATTTTTTTTTTCCCAAATGTAAGAATAGCCGACGATTTTGGCATTATTTCGTCGGCTATAATAACTATAGCCGACGAATTTTACCAATTTTCGTCGGCTATAAGTTGCTTGGAATGGTCGGCTATAAGTTGTATAGCCGACGAAATTTGCATTATTTCGTCGGCTATAACTAATTAATGTCTATTAAATATTAATATATTTCGAGGAAATAGCCGACGAAAATTTATGAATTCGTCGGCTATACTTAATGAATTTCGTCGGCCATACTCGAAAATACCCGACGAAATTCGTCGGCAATTTCTCCCAGGTTTGGCCGACGAAAAATAGTTTCGTCGGTAAGTTCGTCGGCCATACTCTACTATAGCTGACGAATTTGTTTTTTTCGTCGGCCATTGGTATAGCCGACGGGGTTGTTCCGACGAAGTATAGCCGACGAAAATTTCGTCGGCAGATGGTATAGCCGACGAAAAATAGGCATAGCCGACGAAATCTTTTTCGTCGGCTATGCATTCGGATCTGGTAGTGCCCCTTCATTGCATGTCAGCCACCTGTCCCACTCACAAGCGACAGTTAGGGAGATAGGAGCACACAACGAGGCGTCCACTCCCCTCGCTTCACAAGAAAGTCAACTTCAAATCAATCCGGCACCATGGCACGTCGCGGTTATTATCATTCAACCGGCTGCATGCCATTTCACTGGGGGACTCGTCTCGATATGGCAGAACGCCCGGTCGAGATCCGCCCAGTGCTATGCCATTCCACCAGGCATGTGACATTCAACCAACTCCAAAACATTCTACCGGTTGTCACTTTCCTACACCTACGGGCAGGGACGAGCCAGCAACAACTCAAGGCTTCTAAACGCATGAGCTTTATAAACCCGGGCGAGCTTACATCTAACCCATGTACTCTCGTCCAGCAGGATAAAAACCCTGCATCACACTGAACTGTGATATATTTGGGGATACATGGCGAGACTCGTTATCTCAACACCACTCCACCGGGCAGATTGTTTCTCTAACACAGAACAAGTCTCCCCGCAGGCTAACAAACCTGCACATTACCTCAACGCTTAACCAACAAAAGTTGAGAAGAACTAGCAAGTGTTAATCGATGCCTCAGTACGGCCGTTACACTCTCCGGGGTACCTGTTGGCTTAGTCCACGCACCAACAGGCCTTCCCGCAGGCTAGCACGCTCCGAGCGCCTCGCACCGATATGGCAGGACGCCCGGTCGAGGTCCAGTCTGCAAGTACATCCGGGACTCGTCTCGATATGGCTGGACGCCCGGTCGAGCTCCCGTGAACTCCGCCTCGCACCGATATGGCAGGACGCCCGGTCGAGGTCCAGTCTGCAACTTCATCCGGGACTCGTCTCGATATGGCTGGACGCCCGGTCGAGCTCCCGTGAACTCCGCCTCGCACCGATATGGCAGGACGCCCGGCCAAGCTCAGGTACTCACCTCGGGCACGCCCAATCTTTAACGCGGACTTGGGGGACTGGACACCGATAGGTTGGTAACCCTGCGTGTCTGCGGGACAAGAGCAAGACAGATTTAAGTCCTCATTCAAGATTGCACTTGACCGGGAACTTGGGGGACTTGTTGACAGTAGCCGCAGAGAGGCTACAGCAGGCCCACAGACCCGCAGCAACCGCCCCAGGGCCCGGCCCAAGGCCCAGGACCGGATCACCAGCACCCGACCTCGGGGTCCAGCACTCTACCCTGCCACCAGGGACCCTGGGACCGGGGGCGCCTGCCTGCCAAAGAGGGCACCAGAATGTACAAACAGAAAGGAACCAGTCCCACATCGAAGGGTGAGGCCAGCCCTCACCCCCAACCACCTATATAAGGGCCCCAACTACCTTCATTAAGAGGTAACTGACCTCACTCACCGCTTACATACGTGCTCAAGTTATATATATTCCAACTATACTGACTTAGGCATCGGAGAGGAGAAGACCGGCCCGCCCGGTATTCCCCTTAGTAAGCAGGTTAGCAGGAGATCACACGAGGATTCACCTGTATCTACCAGACCCCAGGGTTTGAGCAGAAACAGAGACATTAAGCATTACCCGAGTCATTTCTACTAAAACTCGATTCTTCCTTTCAACAATTTCATTTTGTTGGGGAGTGATCGGAGAAGAGTATTCATGGTGCACACCAAACATGTCACAGTAATCATCAAATTTTGCATTATCAAATTCAGTACCATGATCTGTCCTAACTCTAACAATGTGTTTACCCTCGTGCATTTTCTCATTTGAAACCCTTTTGGCAAACTTATCATATGTGTCAAAAGTATCAGACTTAGATGCAAGAAACATAACCCAAGTGAACCGAGAGAAATCATCAACAATAAAAGAGTATATTTCGCACCATTTAAGCTAAGAGTCTTAACGGGTCCTACCAAATCCATATGCAAGAGTTCTAACACATTAGAGGTAGGTTGAGCATTAAGAGCAGAGTGTGGAGAGCGTGTAAGCTTACCAATTTTACATTCTCCACACATACCTGAAGCTTTCCCGGAAAGCTTAGGGAGACCTCTAGCTACTTCCTTGGTTGATAGCTTGATGATGTCCTGATGATTCAAATGGCAAAGACATCTGTGCCAAAGATCAAGGGGCTGCTCACCAATTTGTGCACGAAAGCATAGTTGAGGCTTGAACTCCTTCCGAGCCATGATACAATAGCAATTGTCCGTGGTCCGATCTCCTTGCATGACGCTCATCCCCATCCCATTTAGAACCAGACATTTGATCTTGTCAAAGATGACACAGTCGTTCTCATCAACTACCTGACTAACACTCAGCAAGCATACTTCTAAACCTTTGACGAGAAGGACATTCTTTAGTTCCGGGAGACCTGGAGCCCTTACTGTCCCTTTACCAATGATTTCCGAATTTGCTCCATCCCCGAATGTAACGCATCCAACTGGATAGACATCATCCCTTGATACGAACCACTTGGGATCGCCAGTCATGTGAGCCGAGCATCCACTGTCAACATACCAGGAATCGAATTTCCGAGCTGACAAGGCAGTGAGTGCAACATTGCAATAACCTCTTGTTCTATGCGGAGCTTTTGGCTTCAGAACAGTTCGGCTGAGAAAACATACTCTAACAGCATTACTATCTGAGTCTGAATCATACTCATCCTCATCATTGTGATCTTCTACTTGAGCAGGCTGCTCCTGAGACTTGGACTTGGTCTTTGGAGCCCAGATTTTCTTGCTAGACGAATCCCTAGGGTTAGGGTTAGCAAGAGATTGAACAATCTTCACAAGTTCCTTGAGAGAGTTCTCAATGGAATCCTTGAGAGATGTCAGAACTTCATTCTCAGTATTATGAGCAGGGCCTTCATTTTTCAGCTTGTAGCAATATGGTCGAATATGACCCATAACACCACAATGATGGCATTTTGGAACAAACTTGGTCTTGATCTCTTTGGACTTGGAGACTTCCTCCTTGGGGGACTTCACCGTCTTCTTTGTATTCTTCTTGCTTGATTTTGAGTGATTAACGATCTCAAAACCTAGACCACTCTTGTCATGACCAGGTTTTCCCATATTAACAATTTCTTTGAGCTTATCCGACCCAACGGAGAACTTCTTATATTCCTTCTTCCAATCTTCTAGCTGCAGCTTCAAAGTGGCCTTCTCGGAGGAGAGGTTGCTGGTCAAGGCATCCTTAAGTCTCAGACTTTCTTCAAGAGACTCCTTCTCCTTTATCAAGGCTGACTTGTCGGCCTTCCACTTCTTCTTCTGGAACTGCAACTTGTCTTGTAATTCCTTGACATGGTTCCCACTCTTGGTAAGCTCGTTTGACAAGGCCTCAATCTTGTCAAGCATGGACTTAGATGCAATATGCAAATCAGAATATGCATTGTGAAGCTCTTCATCATGTTGAGCTTCGTTATCATCATCTATATCAGAGTTTTGGCAAGCTTAACCGATGCAATGAATGCAACGGTCTCCTTCTCTTCCTCTTGGTCAGAGGAAGGTTCAGACTCACTGTCCGACCAAGTGACCTTAAAAGCCTTTTGCTTCGTTCTGTTTGCACATTCAGCTGCCTTATGGCCAACACCACCACACTCGAAACACTTATCATTCTAAGGAAAGTTTCTGGGTTTGAAGGTAAATCTGGGATTTCTAGGGTTACTGGTTTCCCCTTGTCGAGGATATTTGGTATTGGTTGTAGCCCCCTTTTGGTTAAACCTAGGATTAAACCCAGGGTTCCTCTTCTCCCTAAGAATCCTCTCCAATTTTTTGGTTAAGAGAGCAAACTCTTTCACCGAACCATCACCTGACACAGACTCTTCCTCTACTTCCTCTTTAACTACAGTAAAGGCTAAGGATCTATCCTTTTTAAAGGATTTCCTCTTGGCTTCAAAATTTTTGAGGTTTCCTACAAGCTCATCTAAGGTGTAAGTGCTCAAGTCTCTAGCTTCTTCTATGGCAATCTGTTTTGACTCAAAACTAGGTGGTAAGGCCCTTACAAACTTTTGAACCATACGTTGAGGATCAATAGGATGATCTAAACTATGGCAATGATTTGTAATGGCAAGCATACGTCCAAGAAAAGCTTCTACGGTTTCATCCTCACTCATTTTCAACTCCTCATACTCATGAAGTAAAGATCTGATACTTTGTTCCTTTACCTTGTTTGTGCCTTCATGAGCGGTGGTCAAGATTTGCCATGCATCTCGGGCAAGGGTGCAGTTGATGATCCTTCGACGAACGTCTTCGGATACTGCCATGAAAAGGTTGTTCAAAGCCCTCATGTTAGCTTTGGCTTCCAACCTTTCATCTAGAGTCCATTGGTCGCGGGGCTTTGGAATGGAAGGTGCAGTTTCTGTTTCCACCGTCATAGGGACTGAATACTCAAACTCAACTGCTCCCCATTGTCTTCCATCGTCCTGGGACGAGAGGAAAGTAAACATCATAACTTTCCAATCCGAATACCCTTTCCTATTGAAAAAGGGAGGAGAATTCAGTGAGGAACCGAATCTGTGGTCCATTTCCCTCTAAGAGGATCTCACCAGCAAGCTGGTGGCCGCTTTGATACCACTTGAAGGTCCTAGAGGGGGGGGGAGGGGTGAATAGGACTATTTGCAACTTTTTCGTTATATGTTGTAATTCGAGGCTAGTAAGGAGTTGTGCTATCCCGATTCACAGTTTGCAACGATTATGCAAGTAATGAAAAAGATTGCTGAAAGTAAAAACAACACAGAGATGTTTTTCTTTAACGCATAAACCCTGAACTCAGGAAAGAAAACTGCGTGCCCTTATCCGAAGGACAAACCTTTCCACTATGTGATTCGTAGACTTATACAAGAATAGAGTCTGGGATACCAGACCTTGTTGTTATCCTGTTCTATGACTCTACCTAGTCTAACTAGAACGCTCTCCCATCTTGTCCCCTAAGTCCTCACACATGAAAGGGATACAAGAGCTTCACTCAGACCTTAACTACTCCCTAGCTAACTCTGCTTTGTGAACTCTTGGGGTCGTTGCACCTCCAATCATAACCTCATGTATTGGAATGCAAATGCTTTATGATTTTTGAAAAACGGTTTTTGATTTCTCAAGCTCTAAGATTTATAATCACTAGGAAGACTTAGAGCAGTAGAGAGTAAGAACACAGCCAAGCTCATATTCTTCAATAATAACAAAAACACAAATAAAAATTTGACCACCAAGCAAAATCACTTTACTTGATATTTATAGGCAAGTGTGAATTGCTAAGAGAGCAATACGCATGCCAATGGATTAAGAAAGTTTGGATTGATGTGTTTGGCTTAGATGCTGTTGAAATCCTTTGTACTACAAAGCCAAGCACAAAATGACAAAACCAACTTTCCAAAAATGGCTAGCTTTTCATAAGAGGGAAAAAGGTTTTGCAAAAAGCATTCTAAAAGAATGTCAACAATATGAAAAGGCAAAACAGCTTCCTTTTAGGATCATACAGCCTACTATCAACTGCATAGGTAAGTGTAACACAAACCAAGCATAAACAAATGGACCTTGAAAACATCAAAGTCACGGATTGAAGAATTCCTTCACCCTTTGATAGTTTGAGCGCCAAGAGCATCACATGCTTGGCTAGCTGTTTGAATTTTGAAAAGCAAATCAACTGGAAACAACTGGAAATGCATTGAGAAGATAAATCACAGTTTTCAAGACGATTTGAACAAAGCCATAAAAATACCCAGAAAACTCGGTATACAAAGCAGTACTCCTATCCTTAGTAGCAAACATAGGATACAAAGTGGTACTGCTATCCTTAGTGAAAACATGATATGAATATGCATGAATATACTTTAGTTTTCTGAGGTTATGTTGGGCCTTGAATTGGTTGGGCTTCATGGCTTCACTTGTACTTGTGATGGGACTCATCATACTACATCTTGGACTGTGTTTTGGTCCATAATGAGGACTGACAACATCTTTATACTTACAGAGTCACATGTGATATGTCACTGTTGAGTGATCTAGGCAACCCGTACCTTCCGCAAGATGTTATCAAAGAGATACTCTCACGGCTCCCTGCCAAGTCTGTGGGTCGATTCAGGTGTGTGTCAAAGTCATGGCTCCATCTTACCACTCACCCAGACTTCATCAACTCCCACCTCAAGCAACAGAAACAGAAACTCCTTTACATTTTTGGTAAATCTCTTTTCACCTTGGACTATGAAGGTCAAGATAAGGTAGCCTTAGAGCTTGATTTTCCACTCAGGATCGGAGGCTCTGTCAATATGTTTGGCTCGTGTAATGGTTTGATTTGCATCAGGCCTCAACCACTAACCTTTTTTATATTCAACCCCTGCACAGGGGAATCCTTGAGAATACCCCATTTCCCTGTTCCAAGCTTTCTCCATAGTTCATCAAGTTTCTCTTATTCCAAAACACATAGTTTTGGCTATACTCTGTCTATCAAGGACTACAAGTTCATCATGATTGATCAACGTGTTGTGTTTGCCTTTTCATTGAAAACCAAATCGTGGAAAAGGGTTCAAGACTTTCCTTATATCTATGTAAGTGGAGATCTAGGGGCGCCTCTGAACGGAGCTATCCACTGGTTATGTAAAAACCCTGGAGGTCACCCTGTCATCGTTGCTCTTGATTTAGCGGAGGAGAAGTTCTCGGAATTGCCGACACCTGAATCTATCAAGGATTTTCAGAAATATAAAACTGGAGTTTTGAGAGGGTGTCTATGTTTACTAGAGCGGGATCAATGTAATTGGCAGTGCTCGTTTTGGGTTATGGAAGAGTTTGGTGTGAAGGAGTCTTGGAGTAGGATTTTGATAAGTGCTGATCCGCGAACATGTTTTGCTTTGAGACCAATTTGTTATGTGGAGAACACCAAGGTTTTAATCTTGATAAATGGAATGGAACTTATTTTGGGCAACCCGAAGAATGGAAGTTGTATAGATTTCTCGAAAGATGGCGTACTTGGCAGGGTTTTTTATTCTGATTTGTATGTGGAGAGCCTAGTGTCTCCAAATATTTCATAGAAATGCTCGTGTGTGTAATCATGTTTATTTAGTCAAGCTTTTACCGCCCTGCATTGGGTTTTATACTACTCGTGCTCGACTTTTGTATGTTTTTGTAAAACTGAATTAGCAAGTATGTTTCCTGCTTCTTGAATTTCTTCCTATGTATAAGGTATACTTTCACCTCTGAAGAGATCTAGACTTTCATTGAACAGTTTTCAAAAAAAATTGTTCTGTATTCATTTGTAGTATTATATGAGGTATGGATTCCGGCAAGTCAGGCACGTTATATGATTCTCCAAATATCAAATTGAATTTGAAGGAGTACTGAGACTTAATAAATTTACATAAATGCTGCAGTCGTCTTGGTCCACTCCTCACAATCAGATTTGAGGTAACTCCACTATTTTGACCAACAGTGTCTCTCTGCTTAGAAGGGGTCTGTACCAAACTACTAATAGTCAATCTTCTGTGCAAGAAGATCCCATGAATATTCTAATTCACCATGTAGCATCTAGGATTATCTGGGATTCTCTATTAAACCCACACAGAATATGAGTGGGCAGTGAACATTTCCAAACATTGAACCCACATTTAGAAGAGCTTTGGCGTTATTTGGAAGAGACAGAGACATAGCTTGATATATTAGGACATAGATGTGCAATCTTGAATGCTTTTGAGAATATAGCCTACACTACTACAAGAAACAGAAGAATTTGTTACAAGATGTGGGATGACCCTAGTTTGGCCTTTACTATTCAAGAACTTCAATCAGGGACCTCGATGGTCAAGTAGTATGTGACATCCACAGAGTGTAAAATTAGCTCTCTGTGTAATCAGATCTGTATATGACAAACATTCTAGCTGTACAGCTGCTCCCTCATAAATTTGTTAGGAACCTCCGATAGCAGAACTACTGAGCAATGACAGAGTATGATAAAAATAGATGAAAACACGAGGCGTGCACCCTAGGGAAAAGTTAAGTTTTTCTCTAATATCTCAATACCTCAGCGTAAATTTTTTATATTTTATTTCTGGGTTTTATGTCTTGTTCTCAAAGTTGTTTAATTATTTATAACCAACTTCAACACTCAATATAGGATGCTATTGTCCACAACTAACACATGACTTGTAATTGGGAAAGAAAAAAAAAAGACTTCAAATCTTCAACTAGTTACTGAGAAAATTGTGAATGGTGTATTTGGGGGTGTCAATTACATTCTTCATTTCAACCAAAATTAAGCTTAAAAGAGGTCTTACTCGAAGTGTTTGTCCGATTGGTGGGATTTTGAATTTTGAAATTGTTCTTTTGTGTGAGCTATACCTTCATTTCTGAGGATATTTATATTTTCATTGAAGAGTTATATTTTCTAACATATATGAAAATTTGTAGCACTATATGAGGTATGGAGTCCAGCAAGATCTCCGGTGAGTGGTGACCTCTGGCAAATACCAGTGAGCGCTCGCGAGGTTTCCAGCGACTATAATAGACACTAGGAAAGATACAAAAGACCTTTCAGATCAAAGTAATAAATAAGGGAAATTCAGAAGACCTCATTCTAGATTGAGGTAGTTAGAGTTAGATTAGTTTTCAACTAAAGTTAAACAACGATCGGAAATGAGTTAATTAAGAGATCGACTTCCATCTTTTAACTTCGAAAAATTGTATAGAAAACAAAAGAAAGGTGATAAAAAAAGTAGTGTAACTTAGATGAGACACCCTCAAAAATGTTAGGATGCTCCTAATAAGACCCCACAATTTTCTTCTGGCACCGGAAAACAAAGACTTCACACCAGCCAAACCCACTTAATCCCATCTTTAAACACACTTTACATATCTCATTAATCTCTGAGTCTTTCTCAAGCTTCCCATAGATCTCAACCATCTTCGTTTCCCTGCATTTCATAATCACACCTCTCTCCCTCTCCCTCTCAGCTTTCCCATGTTTTGCTTTCTGTGTTATTGATCTCTAGCTCATAAATTAGAAACCTAAGATATGAAGAAGATCAGTTTGCTATTAAGGAAGTGCAAGAGCTTGTCAAGCCAGCTGGGGAGATCTTCATCGTATAGCAGTCTGCGGTCCAAATCGACAAGAGAAGATTTATATGATGGCAGCAGCATCATGCATGAGAATCATCATCAAACTACTATATTTGTTGGAAGCACCAGAAAGCGTTACGTGATCAGCTCCAAGTACCTGAACCATCCTTTGTTGAATGCTTTAATCGACAAGTCATCTAATAAGCGAAGTAACAATCGAGGACATGATCGTGATCATGAGGATATCCTGGTGAAGTGTGAGGTGGTTCTCTTTGATCACTTGTTATGGATGCTGGAGAATGGAGGTCCAAGCTTTGGCGGTACTGATTCAGAGTCCTTGGAGGAATTGGCTGCACTCTATGTTTTCTAATGTTGAATGAAAAAAATTGATCAAGTTAGGTTTGAGACTGCGTCATTTGAAACCTGTTTAATGGTTTGGTTTCTCTTTATGATGCTATTACTGATTCTGTTTAGTTAGGTATTCTTGTCTTTTTGTTCTAATTAGTTCCTAGCTAACTCATTGTGTTTGATTTGATATTGCATCATATGCTGATGTGATCATACTTGTGATCAACTATTCATGGGGCTGCACTCCATAGTATTTCTTGATGATTTTCGAATAAATGTGCCAAAGGGTCTTTTAATTTACACTTGTAATATCCCCTGTTGATTTTGTTTTTACTCGAACAGTATGAATTTTCAATTTCGTCAACTTCATAACGACCTCATCAAAATACTTGCGTTGTAGCCAGATTGGGACTTTGGGAGGTTCCCTACACAACTGAAAATAGGCTTGGAAAGTGTGAGCCTAGAGCGAATTAGATCGTGCATGCGGTAATAGTCTAATAGACCTCTCTTTCCCTATCAACCTCACTGCTAACCCTTCATAAGGCACAAGTACTTGTCAGTGCAGTTGCTTGAAAGCTAATCCTTGTATGATACTGGACCGATCAGACAAAGTTGTTTTTGGTTACGAAACACTGAACGATCATCATTAGATTGATTGATAAATTTAGTTTAGTATGACACAATTTGCTAAACACAAATAACACCATACAATTCGCTAAACATGAAACACAAATGTGAACAAATTAACATTGAACATGAATACACGAATGATAAAATAAAGGATAAATTACTAGTCACTCCTTATACTTGTGTACTGTGTTGATAGTTTAGTCCTTATGCTTTCAATTTTAACTCATTCCTTATAGTCTCAATTTTCTACTAATTAGTCAAATTCATCCAAAATAATTGTTTACCATTTTTCAACTTCCTCAAATGCCCTTAAGTTATTTTTCTTATCTTTTTCCTTTCTCTTATTCAAAACCAAAATCAATAGAAGCTCCAGAATATCTTGATTTATGATTGTTGATCTTCAATCCAAGAATTTTATAATTGCAAACTGATTGCAATCAGGAAAAAAAAAACAAATTGATTTGATACATATTGGCTAACAAAATCAAATAACATCACTATAATCACTATAAAATAAAATTCTATCAAATCTCCATCATATCAATTTAAACCAAAATGAGATTAAAAAAAATTATCATCATCATCTTTAGCATTAACAGCTCTCATGAATAAAACTATATAAATAACTACCATTTCATATAGTTAAGCTTATAAACAACACTACTACACTGTACTTAATTAATTTTTTTTTTTTTTTTTTGCCAATAAGGCTCAAACTTAATTTGGCTACATAGTATTTTATAGTGGGTTGTGTATTCTTTAGTTTTAGTTTTGAAGAAAAATGAAAAAAAATGAAGAAAAAAAATAATAAAACAACACCTAAGGGTATTTGAGGAAATTAGAAAATAGTTAATAACTATTTTGGACAATTTGGACCAATTGGTTAAAAATTGAGACTACGAGGAGTGACCAGTTAAAATTGAAAGTACGATGACTAAACTGTCGAAATTCTAAAAGTATAAAAAGTGATCAGTATTTTGTCATAAAATAAAAATTCAATATTAAATGAGATATCAATTTCAAAAATAACAGATTCGTCGTGTTTTTATGACAAAATTAATGTAGCGTTTTGATATGAATGTATAAATTAACGCATGATTTACGATTTTACATGGAAGGTTGGTTGAACATCATTGTCAGCCTGGTGAACGTGCCATGGACCCCAAAAACATAATTAACCTGAAATCTGTTCGTTTTGGTAATGAATTAACCTCAGATCGTAGGCATAATTGCGAAGTGCATTTCCGTGTGGGAGACTACTAAGCAAGTTGGCATATTCTTTCTCCTTCCACCCAACTACCTATTTCTTGACTTCATTTCTGCTTTTCAAGTGGCGATTCCAAACAGACGATATAAGTATTGCCACTCTCAGAAGCCTCGAGCGAAACAGGGCAGGGGAAGAAGATGTCACTGTGATTGTAAGTGGGTTCTAAACCGTCCTCGTATATTTCATTCGAGTCAGTTCTGGGTTTTCATTGGTGTTTCAATTTATTCAAACTGTGGCTCGTTGTTCCTTTATGTCCAAAATTTGCGTATTCTGTCTGTGAAAATGGGTTGATCTCAAACTGGGTTCTTGTGGGCTTGCTCTTTTTCATTGGTAGAGATGTAAAGGTTTGTAATTTCTTGCAGAAAGTTAGAGACCCATGGTTAGTTTTTGACTCTGGAAACAGTTTGTATGGTATTTCCGGTCTTTGAATATTTTTTATGATAGTTGATGTTAAATGATGGCCGACTGTGATCATGGACTAATTGGTTTTGGGGTAGAAACTTTGTCTTTGGCAACTGATATATATAGAAGAAATGAAACACTTCACCTGCAGTGTACGAGTTTGGTGGTTGTTCAATTTGGTGGTCTGATAGATCCATGTTTGATTAGATTTTGAGATTGATTTTCTATCTGATGTATAGATCAAGTTGTTTATGAATTCTGTTTGACATTTAAATCTTAGTTCATAGCCACTGAGAAGCTGGACTGATTGCTTTCTGATAGAAAGTTTTCTTTCGATAAATAGTTAGTATTTACTGAAAGAAGTCATAGAGGTGAGTAATTAAATTGTTGGATGTTTTATCTGGTTGATGAAGATTAATATTTGAGGTGTGCTTCTTCGTCTACACATCACTATATTGTTATTAGATGTATTTTCTCACACAATGATGATTCTACTTATCTTTGGGCTGTGGTGCAGACCAGATTGAGGTGGCAGCAAGTTGCTCACTATCTGATAATATTTCATTGTCAAGTGAAGTAATATGTCTAAAATTCCACATGATACCATCATAGACATACTGTCCCGACTTCCTGTCAAGTCTATCTGTCGATTTAGGTGTGTGTCAAAGACATGGCTCCATCTTACCTATGAACCTCACTTTGTTGTAACCCACCTCAGCCGGCACCAGAAGCAAAAGGTTATTCTCAGTTCCAATAAGTCTCTCTTCTCCTTGGACCAAGAAGCACCAATAGACGATGATATGATACCCTCAGAGCTTAATTTTCCTCTCAAGGGGGATCACAACAATCAGTGGATTCAAATGCTTGGTTCTTGTAATGGTTTGGTCTGCATTATGCCTCAACCAGAAGCATTCTTCGTCTTTAATCCTTCGACTCGGGAGTCCATGAGAGTACCCGATTGCCCCATGTCAAGCCATGCTGATCCCCCGGAGGAAGTGGATTATGATGTACATGGTTTTGGTTACGCTGCTTCTGTCAAGGATTACATGTTCGTTAAGATTTATAAGGGCCGCAGTGTGCTCATTTTTTCACTGAAAAACAAGTCTTGGAAAAGTGTTCAGGACTTTCCTTACAAATATCTTTCAAATGATCCAGGGACTCCTCTCAATGGAGCTATCCACTGGTTGTGCATGGGCCCTGATCGTCTCCCTCTAATTGCTGCTTTAGGTTTAGCAGAAGAGAAATTCTCAGGGTTATCTCCACCTGAATCTGTTGTAGATTCTATTGGCTATACACCTGGTGTCTTAAGGGACTGTCTTTGTTTGCTGCACCGGAATGATCATGACAGGCAGCGTACATTCTGGATTATGAAAGAGTATGATGTGAAGGAGTCATGGACCAAGATTTTGATAGCTGAGCCATTCTTTTCTTTGCAGCCATTATGTTACTGGAAGAATACCAAGATTTTGGTGGCAAGAAACCGGAGGAAAATGCTTCTGTTCAATCCTAGGGATGGAACTTGTAAAAATCTATTGGCAAATGGCCTCCAGGTTCCATTCTATGCGGATGTGTATGTGGAGAGTCTTGTTTCTCCAAACTTTCAGACGAACTAAATTACTGTTGTTAAGTTAGTGTATGCTTACCAGCTTCTATGTTTATGAACTGGTAATTGTCCTATTGAACTAAGCTAAGTTTGTACTTGATGGTCAATGAATTTGGTGGCGTTTTGGGTGACACCTCCAGTTATTTTTTCTGCACTCTCCTCATGTGGTTGTCCTCATGTGGTTGCGCAGACTTGAGGCAGGTTAAATGTCATCACAGTTTACAGGAATTGTACTATGCATGGGCCCTCTAAGTGTGCCGGAAAATTTGCAATTTCTGTGTGAAATGAGGCTTTGATGATGTTAAATTGACAATCTGAATTTCACACGTCATTAACAGAAACAATGTGAAATGACTGTTTCTGACTTTCTGAGGCCAAACCAAGATCAAATGGTATTCAAAGCACCCATATTGGGACTATTCCTTCATAAATTACTTAATCTTTTAAATTGCCCAAACAAATATATAAAGATAGTCTGTGAATTGACATCGCTTCTAATGAATGAGATATTTCTCTCTAATAAATAGTTGGTAGAGTTTTAAAGTTCGAATCTTTATTCAGAGTAAGAAAAATGTGAGTAACTGAGTATAGTTCCGTCAAACGAGTTGAAATGATGATACTGCCAATCATGTTGTTCAATATTCTCGTTGCAGATAATTTTTCAGTTCAGAGAAAACTAAGACAAAATCCAGAGTGAGCTAAAAACCCAGATTCTCCTTAAAATTAAGTTATATTCTACATTTCCCAAAGTAAATATAAAGTGCTTTATATTCTGACGTGACACAGACAAAATATTCTGTTCATACTTGGTAGGAGTCAATGTAAGTGAGATGCTACCTCGTACGTGCTGCATACGCTCCTGAACTCAAACTGTTTAACCACAGAACAAAATCACCTCTTCTTTCTTTTTTTCTTTCGTTGGTTCAAGTTCAAAGAGAGCTAAAAATAATGAAATACAAATCAATTTGGTTAAATTACAAATCACAGGGTCAGCTTTCACAACCATGTAGCACTTTTTCTTTTTGGGTCTTATTAATTTAGCACAGCCCCCTACGCAATACAGTATTTCCCACCAGACTCTCTTCCCCATAAACTCATTAAAATAAGCGCACAAAGCTGCTTGCTTACTTTACTGAATTGTTAATTTTCATGGGTTCTTAAGCACTCTGCAGTGGCAATCCCAGAAGCTTTTTCTTGGTCAAATTGAGCTGAATTGCTATCTGGGTTGGTTTTCCTTTGAGTTGCTCAGTGACTGAGGTTCTTGCAAAAGGACCCACATAGCTTTATATTGCTCTGCCCCATTGATCAGTGAGTTATCTTATTTGAACTCATTTTCTATGTGTTTGGTTTTTGTTCAAGCTGTTCTGTCTAGGAGATTGTGATTTTTAGTTCGGTTATCAGAAAAAGTTTGCTTTTGATCCCTGCTGGGTTTGTGTTTAGTTCTTGTATACATGAATTCTAGTTTTATGCTGCCTTTGGTCTTGTGATTGTGACTTTGATTGGAGTTTCTGGTATCTGTAATTGTATGAGTTTACAAAACTGATTGGAAATCAGCGTTTGTAGTCAACTAGAAGACTGAAACTTTGATCACAAAGCAGGTTCCTTTACCGATTGACATGGCTTCTGGTATGTTTGGTTGGTGAGACATAAAGGAAAATGAGATGCAGATGATTTTCTCAGATTTCAACAGTAAATGTCACAGTGAATCTTGGTAAATATTGTTTCTTTGGAACTAGAAAGCACTAGATTATGGTTTTGGATTGTTTTTATCTTCATTTCTTCCATTTCTAGAGCCCAGACATTAATGGGGAGGATAATCATTCTTTTTGAAATATCAGGACTTCACTGTAGAGATTTATGTTATGATTATCACTCTAGAAGAGGTCAGAAAGTTGTTTTAGTGCATCATATATGCCTTTGTTTTATGTGTAGTGGAAAACATCATAAATACAATTATGTTAATTTTAAGTGTGTATTGGCCCTGCTGTTACTGCAGGACAATGCTTCTTAATTCTCTCTTTCACTTTTCGTATTTCAGCTTTAACTCCTTCAAGGAAGACATGGTAGACCTTCATGTCTTGTTCTGTGGAGGGTCTTTACTCTGTAATATGTATTCATAATCGGAATTGTGTGGTCTAACCTATTGATCATCATGTCGGATGCCTATCTTTGATTGTCATTTGCATCTGACAACAACCGTAATACATTGTGTTTCCAGTAGCTTACTAGAGTCGGCTTAACTGGCGAATATATTTGCTGGGATGAGAATTTTCCTAATTGTTCCTGTAACTCCGTTCGAACTGTTAACTGCTTCATCAATCATAATAGAACCACCTTAATTGTTATCAGTTTCATTACGATACATCTTACAAGGAAATCAAGTGAGCATTTCTATTGCTATTTGTTCCCAATTTACCACCTTTTGTATTTTGGGTCGCACTCGTCTATTTTCTTTCGTATTCTTTATTTTTCTTATGTACGTTATAATATTAGTAGCTTTTAATATTGGTCTCCTTCAAGTTTTTCATTATTCTGTCATGTAGGTGAACTGAAAAGATGGACCGAATGAGATTTAATATGAGGATGCGTTGTTCTGGTTCAACACCATCAGAGGAGTCAGCTTTGGATCTTGAGAGAACCTGTTGTAGTCATTCTAATTTTCCTTCCTTAAGCCCGCCAACACTTCAACCCTTTGCATCAGCTGGACAGCACTGTGAGACTAGTGCTGCGTACTTCTCATGGCCAACTTCAAGTCGATTGAATGATGCAGCTGAAGAGAGAGCAAACTATTTTACTAATCTACAGAAGGGTGTCCTGCCTGAAATTCTTGGTCAATTGCCAAAAGGGCAGCAAGCTACTACATTGCTTGAACTGATGACAATAAGGGCATTTCATAGCAAGATTTTGCGGTGTTATAGTCTTGGAACAGCAATTGGCTTTCGTATTCGAAGGGGTGTGTTAACAGACATACCAGCTATCCTTGTCTTTGTTTCAAGAAAAGTTCACAAGCAATGGCTAAGCCCAATACAATGTCTACCCACTGCTCTAGAGGTCAGGAATGAATGATAATGATGATTAGATTCTCCATTCTTGTTTTACTGAACAAATATTTTTTGGTGATTACTGGGGGTTCCACCTGATTTCTCTTTTTCACTTAATCAGGGGCCTGGAGGTGTATGGTGTGATGTGGACGTGGTAGAATTCTCGTATTTTGGTGCACCCGAGCCTGCTCCCAAAGAACAACTGTACACCGAAATTGTAGATGATTTGCGTGGAGGCGATCCATGCATTGGCTCAGGTTCTCAGGTATGTTTAGTTAAACTTCAAACCTTACCTTGTTTCAATGAACTAAATTATGGATGTGGAATTGCTAGTTTGTTTGTTTTTCTGTCGTTGTTGTCGTTGTTGTTTTTTTGTGTGTGTTTGTGGATTTGCTAATAGTTTATTTCAATAACTAGTTTAAAGTCTATTGCCTTGATTAAGTCATTCCAATATAATATGTACCATCTCATTGGTCAGTGCCTTGTGTCCAGTAAGGGCTATGTCAAAGGCTGCTGCCACAAGAGCCATTTGCATTTTCCTAATAAGATAACTGCTGAAGTGGCTGCTTATGATTACTACTTAAATCTAGTACCTTCCTTTTGGTACTGGAGGAATTCCATGCCTGCTTCTGTTAACTGTCCAAGTAACTTTATATCAGATGATGGTAAGGACTCCGTTTCCTTTGCTTGTATTCAGGTGGCTAGTCAGGAGACGTACGGGACTTTGGGTGCAATAGTTAAAAGCCAAACTGGGAACAGACAGGTTGGATTTCTTACAAATCGCCATGTTGCAGTTGACTTAGATTACCCAAACCAGAAAATGTTCCATCCCCTTCCCCCGTCACTTGGACCTGGTGTGTACCTTGGAGCAGTGGAGAGAGCTACCTCTTTTATCACAGATGAGCTTTGGTACGGGATTTTCGCTGGAATTAACCCAGGTAATGAGGATTCAATTGTTACATTGCATTTGGAGCTCGACTTTGTCTCTGCATTTGGAATTAACCCAGTTTGTTAATGGAACAAACTGTTTCGTCAAACGAAAAAAACAGGAGGAGCCATACATATTCATCTTTCTCTTTTATGTTATTGCAGAGACATTTGTGAGAGCAGACGGGGCATTCATCCCATTTTCTGATGATTTTGACATGTCTACTGTTACTACATCCGTGAAAGGTGTAGGAGGGATTGGGGATGTTAAGATAATAGACTTGCAGTCTCCGATCAGTACCCTTATCGGAAAGCATGTGATGAAGGTTGGAAGAAGTTCTGGCTTGACAGCTGGAACTGTATTGGCCTATGCCCTTGAGTACAATGATGAGAAAGGCATATGCTTCTTGACTGATTTTCTTGTTGTCGGGGAGAACCAGCAGACTTTTGACCTTGAAGGAGACAGTGGAAGCCTCATAACGTTAAAAGGTGAAAATGGTGAGAAGCCACGGCCGATTGGGATCATATGGGGTGGGACTGCAAACCGAGGCCGTCTGAAATTAAAAATTGGTCAACCTCCTGAGAATTGGACTAGTGGAGTTGATCTTGGGCGTCTTCTCAATCTCCTTGAACTTGACCTCATCACAACTGAGGAAGGGTTAAAAGGTTGGTGCAATTTTTGCTTGTTCACCCTTAATTGCATTTTATTTGACTGTTTGTGTATCTACGTATCTTCAAAAGTTTTGTAATTACTTGGTCTGCACAGTTGCTCTGATTTTCTTCATTCACGATCCTTGAATGAATTTAATAGCACAACTGCATTTGGTGCATCTACCTAAACAAACCTAATATGGATGGACATTCAATTACAGAATGAGAATGTCCATGATTTGATACATTTATGTGTAATTGTTTCATGCAGTGGCCGTACAAGAACAGAGGAGCGTGTCAGCAACTGGAATTGGATCCACTGTTGGTGACTCATCACCTCCTGATGGGTTGCTTCAGAAAGAAGGGCCTGAAGATAAGTTTGAGTCCCTGGGTCTCCAAATCCAACGTATCCCTTTAGAAGTTGAACCTGGAAGCGTACCTATGAGTCCGTCATTAGTTGAAACAGAGTTCCATCTAGAAGATGGTATCAAGGCAGTTCCTAGTGTTGAGCACCAATTCATACCAAGCTTCATAAGAGGCTCCCCACTACATAAAATGAATCAGATGGGTAGATCAGTTTCTGAGAATCTCTCATCATTGAGGAATGGCTGCGACGAAGATATTTGCTTTTCACTGCAGTTGGGTGACAATGAGGCCAAGAGACGACGTTCGGATACTTCAACCAGTACTGTAGAACCAAAATGAGCATGCTTGAGAGTTGAGATTTCTGGCCATAAGCTTGGGGAACCAACCAAGCTAATATTTGTAAGTTAAGTTGGTTATAGAGCTACTTTGATGTCTAATGGAGTTCTCCAAGGATCTAAGTTAATATCTGTAATCTTGTAGTAGAGCAATAGTAATCCAGCTGCCGTGTTAAGTCTTTCGGATTTTAAGGCTGGGGATTTGAATCCAAGGAGAGAAACACAATCTCAAGGACCCTCATATTAATCTTGCATCCACCTTGTTCTTTATGTCTCCCATTTCTCTTGTAATCCTCTTCTGATACAAGTTGAAAGGAGCAGATGATATCAGCCGGCATGACTTGTGAAAGTTGGATTTGTGAAACGTCAACAAACCGAACAACTTACTATTGTACACCTTTTGGCTGTCTTATGCTGGTGTCTCTAATAGTCTACTGTCAATAATAAAATGTGCTACCCCAAGGTTAACTCCACCTATCTTGGTGTCTCATCTGTATAATCATCCAAAAAGACGTACTAAAGGGCCCAAGGCTAACTCTAACTATATATCTTGATGACTCATCTGTCTATAAATCAAGGACTAAAATATCTTCGATAATTTCGATATTTCCTCGAAATTTTCGTTTTTTTCAAACATCAATATTAATACTCATATCTTTCCGATATTTTACTTTTAGTCTATTTTTATCTAAATATTGTTGAAGGAAAAACGTATTATGTGCCTTCGTCAATGTAACTGACGATAGATAATTATGTAGTCATTATTGTCATTAATGTATTTCCTATTACCGTTGTAATACTCACCCTATATAAAGGGGATTATCAATGAAATGAGTAGACCAATTCAGTATTTCCTACAACACGTTATCAGCACGTAGCTTTACTCGCTGAGAAAGAAAAAAAAAACCCTAGCAGCAATAGCCAAAGAAAAAAAAACACAAAGAAAAGAAAAAAAGAAAACCCTAGCCGGCAGCAGCCCCCCCGGCGCCGCCGCTACCCCCCTCCTCTCAGCCTAGCATCGCTAGGCCTCCATCTCCCCAGCCGAGCGCCGACGACGTCAGCCCAGCCGAGCGCCGACGACGCCAGCCCACATCGACCCGACACCCAGAAGTTTTCTCTGGGCACCCTCCTCCGATCTCAGATCGTTGCAGCTCCCCTCTCCGATCGTGTCTGCTCCCACTCCACGCCACCACTGCACGGACGACGTGGCAGCGCCACCACCATCGATCCGCCTGTGCCGGCCCTTCACCCGGATCGTCCCTTCTTCCGATCGGATCACTGTGCTCGATCGGCGCCTCGGTCTCACCTCCGCTCGACCTCGCCCCGGATCGGATCGCCTCGCCCCGATCGCCTCGCCCCGATCGGACCCCTGCGCTGCAGAGACGACTCCGGCTTGCCCTCCGCTCCGCGCCTCCGCCGCTCCTGCCTTCAGATCGGACCCGAACTTTGCCGACAAAGCTTCGTCGGCAGAAGCTTGACCCGACCCGGTTTTAATTGGGCCTGACCCGGATCTCCCTGATCCGACCCACGAAAAAAAATCAGAATTTTTTTTTAGAAAATAAAATTTAAAGGTAAATTTAAAATTACTACCGCATAGTAATTTATATTTACTGTGATTATTTACTGTTTTATGAATTTAATGGTAAATATTAAATTATTTAATTGATATGGTAAATGTATGATTAAAGTGACTAATCATATGAATATTTTTTTTATGTGACATATCAATTTAATGATGCGGCGATGAATATGTGACGATTACTTGGAGACGGAGATAAAGCAATCGCTATATATGCAGTTTATTTGGCAAACTGACTGTATGAATTTCGCTGCTTTCGTTAAATCTCTATCATATAATGCTTTTATCAAATCGCATTCATATTTATTTAAATGTTAAATATAGAGCATTATATGTTCATTTTTGATGTTAGATAATTATTTTATTTAACATGTTATTTAGTTTAAACATTGCCTTGATGGTGTAATTTCATGAGCATTGTAATATAAAGAAAAAGTGACAAACCTATATTGTGAAAAAGCATTTTCACGAAGTAAGAAAAATATGACCATTACAAATTTCGGTCTTGAAATCCAATTTTTATTTATTGAAAATTTTTCAACATGGATATCTTATTTATTGTGTAGAAAGCAACGATAATGGAATTTCATTAGCTTCACATGCAATGAAAATGGAGAAACCAAAATTTTATTGTGATAACGAAATTTCACGAAGCATCGGATTTACCATAATGTATATTGGTTTATATTAATCGTCGTGCATGTCATTTAGACCACGAGATTAATACATTCTATTCTTCCTCTATTTTAAAGATGGTTTAACCATCACAGTTTAGTTTTGACATATTGGACTCTGAAGAACTTGAGTACCAAATTCCCCTATTGAGCCAACTAAGGCTTGAGCATGGTATATTTATGCAAACTGCTTTATGTAAATAGCTAAGAAATAATTATAATATCTTCAATGACAATGTAAGGTCTGATAAAAATAAATTTCCTGAAACAAATTATGCAAAGTAATGCAACAACCCTAAACCAAAAGGCAATGACAATGTAAGGTATGAGAAAAAGAAATTTCCTGGAACACATTTTGCAAAGTAATGCAACAACCCTAAATCAAAAAGCAATGACGATGTAAGGTCTTAGAAAAATATATATATATTCTTGAACAAAATGGGCAAAGTAATGCAACGACCCTAAAACAAAGGGTAATTACCATGGACGTAAAATTCATATAATCATCCAAAAGTAAGTGGAAACAATGTAACATTTAAAAGATGACATAGGGGACATTCATGTGCAGTGAAGCACTCTGCCATTGTTGTAATTCAATGAACTATTGATACGTACATTATAAGCTAGCAAAGAATTAGCTACGACTTTCAATAAATATGAAGAATCATATAAGTACGCGGATTTTGGAAAAGTATCTTCAATATCCAACAATAACATTGAAAATGAGTTTACAACTAAAAACATAACATCTGGGAAGAATATGTTAAATGACAAATCTCATCATTGCAGCTATTAAAAGAGCAAAAAGGATCTGGCTCAATCCAAGATAGACTTTGATTAGTCTACTTTAAAAATTTTAAGATATCCTTATAAAGGCCATTACGCCTAAATACGACTTTTGGTCCTAAATTAGACTTTTGGTCTTAAAGTTTCTCTCTCTAAATTGGACAAGACTAAATGTAATCGTTGGCATGTTAATTTTTTTTGAATTTTCTCTAAAGGAATTGAGATTATTCAAATTTTATTCATAATATACATGATTCAATTTTCTACATCTAACTTTACAAAGTATTGCATAAAGTAAAGCAACATATCATAATATAGGCATGAAACAAAGAACCGTGTGCAAAGAAACGCACAATGTAAATCCCTAAAATAATAGTACTGAAGAACAGTAGTACTATATCAATAGTATATGATAATGATTAGTATATCAAAGAAAGTGATAAGGATCAGTATATCTTTTCCTTTGGGATTCATAATACACCTGCCTAATTGGGATTACAATACCTTTTTATTACAATCCCTATCGATTTACTCTAAAGAACTTGAGTTACGTTTCGATGTATATATTGAGCATATGTCAAATTGACAATTTATGCGATAAAAGAAAATTGAATTTTGTTTTCCACATTATAAAGAAATTTACGCCACGATTTTTCATGTGAAAAAGACACAAGTGAGAATTCATTTGAGCTCCTTTGCATTACCTCTAAATGACTGCGAATGTAAACGAGTATTAGAGAAGATTATATGTCAACTTAGTAGGTTCTAAGTAACCGCTAATTAAATCCAACGTCATAAGAAAATGATCTTTTGGAATTCTGACATAGATTGGCTTTGATATGGTGATCCATACATTAAAGAAACTACTATGGACACCCATATTTTTGGATAAATAGAAGCAAACACCAGAAGAATATGGTTCACACACGAATCTGAGGACGATCAATGAACATTTTATCCTCAAATATTGTCATATAGGGTTGAAGACGTATGTTCAATTCCTAAATTTCGTCGTTCCCCCAATGTGGCATTATAATATATTTGATGCACAAGCATATGCATTTATACCTTATTATGCTTCTCCTATCCGTCATGATTTTATGGATAAAAGTACATCATTCAAAGCCTATTCGTTAAAGCAATTATGATTGAGATCATCATATGCAAAGGACACATGAGTTTCTCATTATGTTGTTATATTGAATCAAAAGAGGATTCAGTGGATCGATTCAACCAACTTGCGGACACCATAGATATTTTATGGTGTTGGTTGTTGTGTCGACACACTGGTCACGTGTCATGACACCATCCACAATTAAAATTTATGCTGCTTATGCTAGAAAGTCAAAGCACCTAGGCCGGGTTAATTTCCGTAGGTGTGATGATTTTATGGCTTATTATATGGGATTTGTAATGGACATCATATTCCTATATATAAAAACCCAATTGGTCTCACGGAAAACGACTACAATAATAGTCTTAATATTGGTAAAGCACACCAATACTTCCGTTTTGGGTTATGCAATTTTTGCATGTAGCGTTACTTTTTCATCTATGGCCATCATCATTGAACCAATTTACACCATAGCTGGTGACTATGTGTGAGGA
The DNA here is from genome assembly GCA_963682095.1 of Potentilla sterilis. Lineage (NCBI taxonomy): Eukaryota > Viridiplantae > Streptophyta > Magnoliopsida > Rosales > Rosaceae > Potentilla > Potentilla sterilis. Next base: position 42,894,878 of record OY821759.1, read on the forward strand.
TTTTTTAGGATTTCAAACGAACTTGTAATCCTTGAGCTCTTTTGGATTGACACGGATCTACAATCCTTGAGCTCTATTAAATGTTTTATGTGCCAAAATTGCGCCGCCACAGCGCACAATGATGGGTTACTTGAGATGAATAAATATTTATGCTGGATATGAACTTCCAGCTATAGTCCGCTATGTCGAAACCTTGACAGGCGATCTCCTCACCGCTAGATTTGCGGTGTGTCACTTTGATGAGACAGTCTTCCCGTCGTTAGGAGGAGATAAGAACAAGCATGTTCAAGTGGAACGACAGGAATTGTCGTGGTTTGTCCCCACTGTGTCTCATCTCGATCCCCAAAATCACACAAAGTAAAGTGTGCAGATGTCTTATACATTAAAGTGACGAGATCATATAAACCTGCTGCAAATATACCTGCAAGGATTGTGTTTTATCAAAAGGACATGGTACCACCCAAAAAGAATTGGGTATTGCACTGCCACCATGGATGGTGGCATGGTGACGCCATAAGTGGCATAAATGGTGTCACAGGCCGTGGCTCTCCAAGGAAGAGGGGGAGGCCACCCTAGGTTCGATACATACTTGTGTAAAGGAAGAAAACAAGTTTGGCACAACCTGATCTATTGATCAGTGATACTCAAATCCGTCTCATGAGAATATTTATGGATTGTGGTTATCATTGGGGGACGCCTCAAATGTTAGAACCAATCCTTAAAGTATAGAGATCTCTACAAACACATTACACTAGTGTACATGAGGACGTGGAATAATGAGTCTACTATCGAACCATACTTCGTTGAAAAATGTCAACTTAGTAAACTGGCCTAATGGAAAGAAGCGATCCAGTATAAACAAAGAGATAGGTCTTTTGGGCAGGTGACGCCGACACCGCAAATATAAACCCTATTAAATATATCTTTGTTAGAATGCGTAATGAGAATAAGAGTATGCAAACTCACCTTATGGCGCAAGGTCTCTCAAAAACGCACTGGAATCGACTACGAGGAGATATTCTCTCGTAATGGACTACGATGAGATAAACTATCGTAATGGATGTCATTGCACTCCACTACCTTGTCAGTTTGGTAGTTTCCGAAAAACTGAACAGGCAGCTTACGAAAAGTGATCAAAACATATATCTCTATGGGGATCTAAATTAAGAGATATACATGAGGATCCTAAACGGACTTGATCCACCCAAATCAAGTGACTCTAGATCACATGAGTACGTTTGCAAAAGAAATTGAAACGTTCACTAAAGTGACTACTTGATTGGAAAGGGATTGATGAATTATGCCCTTGCGTTTTCATTATGGATATATATGAACTCTAAATGAAATAAGAGAAACTCAGTGTATTGTAAATCCTAAGTTGAGAATGAAAAAGATTTTGGGAATACACAGTCTTGAAATGGAACTCAAGGACTGTAATGATGGTGATCATCCATCAATCGGCTTAGGCACTCTAAAGAATAAAGTGAGGCCTACAAATATTCCCATGATCAGTCGAAGTCTTTACTCTAACAATAGATCCGTTTTTCATCTAAAGGAAGATGACGAAGAAGTATTGGGAAATGAAATTCCTATACAAGTGCAATGACGCATGATTGTACTTAAACATAATATGTAAGACTCGACCTCTCATTCGATGTAAATTTGTAAAGCTATGTCTAGCTATGCGCCTACGCAACGCAAATCGTTCTTTCATTAAAGATATGAAAGATTTGGGCTTATTCAATCTCTACATAGAATGTGACATGATAAAGAAATTATCCACGTCATAGCTAACTATGCGTAAAGAAAAACGCATTAAAGGTGAGATAAGAAAATCTGTTATCACAGATCAATTTCAAATCTCTTAATGGTTCACTCATACTCTAGACGAAGTTATGACTATTTTGTTATATGAAGGTCATACCACGAGTGAACCTGATGTTCAATATGAACCTATGCATTCAGTTCATGAACAACCTTATCCTCAAGATCAAAGTAAATCAAGTTGGATCTGAGGACGATGTGGCAAGATTTAGTTACTAAATCATTGCTCAAAGTCATATTTGGAAAAACATGTGAAAATGCATAACTATGCTAATGTTACTGAAGCTCCCTTGATCAAATGAAAGAATCAGGGAGAATCACATGATTAATGTAAAAATCAGGGGGAGGTGCAGACATCAGGGGGAGTCTAGCACATACATGTTGTTTTCAAATGTAATAGGTGCGTTGCGCTCTTTTTGTCCTTCGACCAAAGTTTTATTTTCTCCCATTGGGTTTTTGTTACTTGGCAAGGTTTTTAATGAGGCAACACCACATGCACCATTCTATCTCTGACTCGGCACAAGAGGGAGTGTTGAAGGAAAAACGTATTATGTGCCTTCGTCAATGTAACTGACGATAGATAATTATGTAGTCATTATTATCATTAATGTATTTCCTATTACCGTTGTAATACTCACCCTATATAAAGGGGATTATCAATGAAATGAGTAGACCAATTCAGTATTTCCTACAACAAATATATAATTTTTATATAAATTTTTGGTAAAATTTCCATCGATATTCGATATTTTCTCGAAATTTCCATCGAAATTTCTTTTTTTCAAACCATCGATATTTCTGTAATCGTCGATATTTAATACCTTGCTATAAATCAGGCAAAAAGAAAGGCTGTAGTAATCGAAGGTCGTCAATAACAACTCCGGGATACTGTCAGAGTGGGTCTTCTCTCACTCGATCTGTTTGGCTCAGTGCTCCACCTCTCACTGTTTTCACCGTCTTGGTTTTCGTTATCCTTGTGTAGTAACCGAAGTACAGAGTTGTGAGCACCGTCTTAATTCTCTCACTCTATTTAATTGGCTCAATAGCTCTCATTGTTTTGGCCCTACGTCTTCGTTTTCCTTGCAGTGTTACTATGGCGGAAACTGACCTACCTGAAGAGGTTATGACAGATATTATGAGTTGGCTGCCCGTCAAATCCTTGATCCGATTCACCTCCGTTTCAAAACGATGGCGTCCCACCGCAGAAAGCTCACTTTCCCTTTCGAGATACCTGCGCGGCGGGCAGGCTCTGACTCCGACTCTGATGGACTACCGGCGGGGTCTCACGTAAGGCTACTCGGCTCATGCAATGGTTTGGTGTTTGTAGCCTTTGATGATTCCTTCTTCTACATCTGGAACCCATCAACCGGAGTCTTCATGCAGTTCCCTGAGCCAGCATTTTTCTTCGGTAGACATCTCGTTTTTTATGGTGCTGGATATTTGTCTGCCACCAATGACTACAAAGTTTTCGCAGCTGCATACGACTTGGATGAAGAGATGGAAGAGATAAAGCTGTTCTCGTTGAGAGCTCAAGAGTGGAAAGCAATCCGAAACCCTGAAATTGAAGCCCGTGGTCAGGGGACTCTTTTGAATGATGTACTTCATTGGGTAAAGCAGAATGAAATTCTTGCTTTTGATTTCGCACACGAGGAGTTCAAGACAATGAGCCTGCCTGATGTTGCCCACCGTCGACGTGATCAAAAGTTCCGCGACCTTGGGGATAAAACCAGGATTTTGTTGGTAAAGATTGATCATGAACAGGAAAAGGAAGTTGGCATGTATATGAATCAAGGCTGGTGGCATTACGGGTTTGACATGATTCCGTTTGAAGAGAGTCTACTTTGGATTTATGATTTGTGAGTTGTGCTGGATTAACTATTTGTTTATCTACTTGTTATGTGCATCCTGTTACCAGTAGACGAAACCTTTTGATTCCTTTAAAACTCAAACACCGGTACCATAGTGACCCAGTTGAGGTCCTTATGCCATTTTCTTATGACTTGTATATATGCACGGATTGTAGTTGGTCTGCAGATTTTCTCCGATTTTATTCACCAACGGTGCTTGAATTCACTTACTTCAACCAGTACTGTAGAACCATGCCAAAATAAACATGCATTCGGGAACCGACCCAAACTAACATGCATTCGGGAGCCAACTTTTTTTTCCTTTTGGCAAATGAAATTTTTATTAACTATAGTTAAGGGATATGAAGCCAAAACCCTCTAGCACAAGAAATCAAAAGGCAGCCGAGCATGAGCAATAATAATCAGATATGATTGCATCAAAGACGAACATCAAACGCACCCAACTTGTGCAATTGTGTTACTTTGCTTATCATCTCGTAGTGATAAGCAAAGTGCAAAGTGTAATCCAGATAACTAACTAAGCTGGCAAGGTGTAACAGATGTCATCTTCTTGTACTCTCAATAACAAACACCAGTGGCAGTGAGAGCGCTCAGTCTTTCGGTGCTTTAGGTGAAAGAGCTGAAATGCTGAGACGAAAGCCAACCAAGATCGAACTCAAAACAGAAGACAACCAAGAAATCGAACAAGCTGCTCAACGTGCCACCACAACAGCAACCACAACCACCACCATTATCACCGCCGCATCCACCGTCCTCAGCCACCTCGACCCCTCCAACAAAAAGCACCGCATCATGGGAAATTGAAAAAAAAAAAAAAAAATACATCGTCTCAGCATGACTCCATACGAAGAGAGTCTAATTCGGATAAATGTTTAGTCCTCAATGCTGGTTAGTTACTCCTCAATTTCACTATACTCAAATATTATTTGTTTATCTACTTATAAGTTACATCCTGTTATTGATTGATGAAACTTTTCGATTCCTTTGGAACTTAATAACTTAGTAACCCGGCCAGTTGAGTTCCTTGTACCATTTTCTTATGACTTGCATGCTTAATGCTCCACAGGATTTGTCTCGCCACTGTATGCTTTGTTAATTTTGTATGAAAAAAATTGCTGCATTGATCTAAACAGTCAATCTTATGGAAGTCATTTGAGGCCTTGTTTATACCTTGTGCTAGAGAGACTACAGAGCCGGCTGTTTCTACTTTTTACTTCGACCCTTGTCTGCTCTTCTTTAATACATGTCATAATGCTTGAAAAGGTTCTAAATTCTTCAAATTTTGTTCTTAAAGATCAGTTTTAGGAGATGAATTTGGTGCCTTTGTTAATGAGGCTATTTGGTAGTGAGCTTGGACAGTTGGTATATGTAAGCCATTTAGAGACAAATGCAAATTTATTTTAGCCTCTCCAAATTTTGCGTTCTAGGCTTCTAGCAGTATAATCTTTATTTTATTTTTGGCGAAGAGGTTGGTAACTTATTATTACTTTCTTCTTCATTTTCTTGATTTGATTCCTCTTGTGCCTATTAAGCTCTTTGAATAATTGTTCGTATGTATTTCATCATAGTTGCCCTGCTCCTGTTCTTCCTGGATGATCATTGACTAATAGCTGGTTTTCTGTTTTATGGATTTTTCAACAGTTGATTGAACTTGTTAAATTCTGGAACTTTGTGGGGGTGGGGGGGGGGCAAAATCATGGCTTCATGGTCTAGTTGTGGTGTGGCCCTGATGAAGTGGGTGCATTGTCAGTGATATTCAGACTTCTCAAAACTCTGTGTTTGCATTAATCTTGTTTGATTTACTTACTGAATGTCTTATATTGTGCGAAGAGGAATGTAGATTGTTGTACTCTGTGTTAGTGCAACTATAACTTATACATTTCAGTTTGTATTCAATCTGAAACTCTGTTTTGACTAGGCCGTAATAATCCTCATATGAGATGCATTGTGTTTGATCCATTTTACGATGTTTATCGACTGTTTTTGACAAATACTGACATGAGTGAAGTTTTCGATATGGAGACCACAACACTATTCGTCCTGACTAAGCTGTTATCGAGTTTAGTCTACAGTTTTCCTATGATATAAGGAATATTAGCTAATTCAACCGTTTATCATTGACCGTGAAATAGAGTAGGTTTTATACTTCATTCATCTAAATGTCTTTGGCCAATTCACTATGGCAGGCCTCGATTTTACACTACAACGACAATAACTATTTTTACTAAAAACAAATACATATGTTGTTTCTTATTTTTGAGTTAAAATAATGTCTATTCATTTACTATTAACGTTTAATTTTTGTCTCGAATATCGCTAATTATGCTTCTAAAGACCCAAAAAATGCCAAATATCCTTGCAAATAAAGATAAAAAATAAGGAAAATTGATTTTTTTTTTTCGACAGTGAAGGAAAATTGATTTTGGGAAAGAAAAAAAGAAAGGGGTGTTCTAGGAGAAATAGATGATAGTAAACTCTCTGTCTTTATTGATTGATAAGGAGGCCTTTATATAGGCATTACATCAAGTATCCCTGGTGATCAGAGATTTCCTATCTAATAAAGAATCTAGACTACTAGCCTTATTAGGACAAGACACACCACGGAAGTTACGGAATTAACCTTCCTTGAACACTCTCTCTTATGTCGCGTCCTCAATGGTGCATGAACTGTTGCCTCGTTAAAACCTTTGCCAGCAAACAAAAACCTCTTGGGCAAAAAATAAAAGCATGGTCTAAGGAAAAAGAGTACAACGCACCAACTACAAGTATGTGAGACATGCATAACTAGACTCCCCCTGAAGTCTAGATGAGAACTCCCCCTGATAGTCAATCAGTCTTTGAGTTCGGATAAGCGACACATACCAATGCACTTTATATGCTTCACAAATGTAGATTTGGGTAGAGACTTGGTGAACAGATCAGCTGCGTTATCTTCTGAGCTGACTTGCTTCACTTGGATATTCAAAGTCTCTTGCTGCTGCTAATTGTAGAAGAACTTAGGCGAAATGTGTTTAGTATTGTCACCCTTGATGTATCCCAACTTCATCTGCTCAATGCATGCTGCATTATCTTCAAATATGCAAGTTGGTCCCATCGTAGTAGACTCAAGTCCACTAGACTCTCGAATGTGAGATATAACTGAGCGAAGCCAAACACATTCTTTGACTGCTTCATGTAGTGCAATAATCTCAGCATGGTTCGAGGAGGTAGCACCAAGGGTTTGTTTGGTTGATCTCCAAGATATCGCCGTATTCCCAATGGTAAAAATATAACCGGTTTGGGAACGTCCTTTGTGTGGATCTGACAAATATCCAGCATCAGCAAATCCTACCATCACATCATTTGGTGTATCTGAGTAGGAGGGGGTATCGCCAAAGCCGTATCGGGACCACGACTTAGCATCCTCGGGTCCGGATATGTTGGCGGATGTGGCTGCAGGATGGCGGATGGCCGAGCCAAAACCAGTCTTGGCGGATATGACTGCAGGATGGCGGATGGCTGAGCCAAAGCCAGTCTTGGAGGATATGACTGAAGGATGGCAATCCGAGCCACGGTTTGTGCTGTTGGATGCAAGAGATCGACTAGATGTCGAATCCTGATGAGTGTATCGATAGTACAAGCCCCATGTCAAGGGTTCCTTTAAGGTATCGAAAGATGTTCTTGATTCCAACCCAATGACGTTGTGTTGGCGCAGAGCTAAATCTAGCTAACAAATTCACTGAGAAAGCAATGTCTGGTCTAGTACACTGAGCTAAGTATAACAAAGCTCCAATTGCACTAAGATATGGATATTCAGCTCCCAAGATCTTTCGTCATCTTCTTTCGGACGAAAGGGATCTTTGTTGATATCCAGACTTCTAACGACCATGGGAGTGCCTGTAGGATGCATAACTTTGTCCATGTTAAATCGTCTGAGCATCTTTCGGACATATGCAGATTGGTGTATAAAGATTCCACCACTTCGGTGCTCTAGTTCTAAGCCTAGGCAAAACCGAGTCCTTCCCAGATCTTTCATCTCGAATTCGGATTTCAAGTAGCTTGCGGTCTCATTGATCTCATTTAGAGTTCCAATGATGTTCATATCGTCAACATAGACGACTATAATGGCAAATCCTGAACTTGTTCTCTTTATGAACACACAAGGGCACAACTCATCATTCTTGTATTCTTTCCCAATCAAGTAATCACTTAACCGTGTGTACCACATCCTACCAGATTGTCAGAGTCCATATAGAGATCGTCTCAACCTGATAGCAAATGAACTTCGTGATTTTTGCTCACTTGATTTGGGTAACGAAAGTCCTTCTGGCACTTTCATGTACATCTCTGTATCTAGATCCCCATAAAGATACGCTGTAACAACATCCATAAGCTGCATATTGAGTCTCTCTGAGACTACCAAACTGATTAAGTATCGGAAGGTAATAGTATCCATGACAGGAGAATACGTCTCCTCATAATCAATTCCAGGGCGTTGAGAAAAACCTTGCGCCACGAGTCGAGCTTTATATCGCTGGACTTCACCATTCTCATTGCGCTTTCTGACAAAGACCCATTTATGTCCAACAGGCTTCACGTTCGGCGGTGTAGGCACAACCGGTCCGAATACTTGCCTTTTCTTTAGAGAGTCTAGTTCAGCCTGGATTGCTTCTTCCCACTTCGGCCAATCCGCCCTACGTTGACACTCATCAACAGTGCGGGGTTCCATATCGTCGTCGTCAATGACTTCTTGAGCAACAGCGTAGGCGAATGCATCATCGATATACATGGAATTCCTTTCCATAAGATTGTGCATGCATAAGTAGTTTAGTGAGATTTCCTTGTTCTCCAACATCAACGGTGAGTCTGAGGCGTCCCCCAGATGATTCAGAGTTGATTCTTGGACATAGGCATTGTTGACAGTAGCCGCAGAGGGGCTACAGCACGCCCACAGACCCGCAGCAAGTGCACCAGGGCCCGGCTCAAGGGTCGGGACCGGATCACCAGCACCCGGCCTCGGGGCCCGGCACTCTATCCTGCCTCCAGGGACCCAGGGGCCGGGGGTGCCAGCCTGCCTAAGAAGGCACCAAAAGGTATAAGCAGAAGGGAACTAGTCCCACATCGAAGAGTAAGGCCAGTCCTTACCCCCAACCACCTATATATGGGCCCCAACTACCTTCTTTATGAGGTAACTCGTCTCTCTTCCCACTTACATACGTGCCTTGGTTATATAACTATACTAACTTAGGCATCGGAGAGGTGAAGGCCGGCCCGCCCGGTATTCTCCTTAGTGAGCAGGATTGCAGGAGACAGTTGGATTCATCAAGTATCTACTAGACCCCCGGGTTTAGGCAGAAACAGGTATAGTCGGAGACAATCTCGTGTGACGGCGTCACAATATCGATGATGAACAGATCGCTTTGTGCCTGGACACATGCCCTCTTTCTAGGTACATTGTCCTTGGAACCGATTGGTCTCCCCCTCTTTCTAGGAGGATCTGAAATCGACGTCGGCCCTCCACTTGGAGGTGCCGAGCCTAGGCTGCCGACGACACCTAGGGCTGCGGGTCCGAGACCGGCGGCGCGTGCTCGCGCATGGCGAGGAATGTTGAGCCTTGCAGGTACATTCGCAGCAGGTATGGTTGATCTTGTCACTTTTGCAATATCAGTAAAGGAGTCGGGCATCGAATCCGCCACTTTTTGTAGTTCCAATCTGCATTGTATTTCGGTCTCACACTGAGACGTACGGGGATCATAATGAGACATAGTGGGAGAGAACCACGTCAATTCCTGACGTTCACTAGGGACGGATGCGGCCCCATCTCCCCCTAACGGCGGGAAGGATGTCTCATTAAAGTGACAATCTGCAAATCTTGCAGTAAACAGATCACCTGTCATAGGCTCTATGTAGCGGACAATTGTTGGTGCTTCATATCCAACATAAATAGCTAATCGTCGTTGTCGACCCATCTTGGTACGCAGTGGAGGCGTGATAGGCACATATACGGCACAACCAAAAGTACGCAGATGCGAAATATCAGGCTCATAACCAGTTACCAACTGGTACGCACTAAATGGTTGGCTATCTGTGGGTCGTAGACGAATAAGCATGGCTGCATGTAATATTGCATATCCCCATGCCGAAACTGGCAAGTTTGTGGCCATGACAAGAGACCTACCTACAAGCTGTAGTCTCTTAATGGCTGCTTCTGCAAAACCGTTCTGAGAATGAACGTGGGGCACGGGATGTTCAACTTCAATCCCAACTGACATGCAATAGTCATTAAAACACTTTGACATAAACTCTCCAGCATTATCCAGTCTGATTGACTTAATCGGATTGTCCGGGTGGTGAGCCCGAAGCTTAATGATCTGAGCTAAGAGTTTAGCAAATGCAGCATTCCTCGTGGACAACAACGCTACGTGTGACCAACGCGTTGACGCATCAATCAGAACCGTGAAATATCTAAATGGTCCGCATTCTGGTGTTATAGGTCCACAAATATCACCTTGTATTCGTTGTAGGAACGGAATATTCTGTTTATTATCAATAGCAAAAGATGGTCTTGGTTGAAGTTTTGCTAGTGAACAAGCTTTGCAAAACGAACGATGAGCATTAGACATCGCTACAGAAGCATGAGAAGCAGGAGGAGGCCGAACCTCTCCTTGGAGCCGAGAGGCGGCTATCGACGGCATGGCGGCCGAACTGAGGCCGAGGCGCCCTCTGTGCTTTTGTGATCTGAAAAATGGATGACCGTGGGAGCGTTTCAAAATACGGATCATCAGATCACGACCCGGATGACCGAGTCTATCATGCCAAAGCTTATAAGCATCAGAATCACATAATATAACAACATGAGATTCGTTGGCTCGAATGGTTGTGAAATACATGCCATTTCGAACTCGCTTACACTTCTCCACAATGCAAGTGCGCATAGATTGAGTGGAGGTGATCAACAGATATTCAGTTCCATCTTCAACATAAGTGCTGAGGTGATAGTCGTTGTCACGCACATCCTTGAAAGCTAGCAAGGTTCTTGGCGCCTTAGGTGCATATAGGGCGTCCTCTACCCGAATTTCAGTGCCATTTGGCAATAAGAATTGAGCAGTGCCACGACCCTTAATGACGGGTCCGGTTCCTGTCATCGTAGATAACGACGATTCTCTTGGCGAAAAATCCGAAAACAATTGCCGATTCCTCAGAATCGTGTGAGTTGTTGCACAATCCAACAAACACTCAATCTCGCCTTGATACATCTACAAAAACAATGTAAATTGAATCAATAGTCTACTTTAGACTTTGGCGAACACTTTAAAGTAAGTGTACTGAAGCAATATATCATCACAAAATGAAGTGCATTAAGGCCAATAACATAGCCATGGCATCGACATAACTTGAGAGAAAGAGATAAGCCTTATTTTAATCACCGAATACCAACATTGAGCGTTAACATAGCCTAGGTCAGAGATTGAGACCGGACACCGTCGTAGGTGGCGTGGCCGAGCCAAGGCCGAGGCCAAGGCAAAGGCCGGGGCCAAGCCAAAGCCGAAGCTGTGGTAAGGCCGAAGCTACCCTGAGGCCGAGCCGAAGCAAAGCGAGCGGTGAGGGTCGGTCTGGCATTGAGGCAATACGATGCGACGGTTGAGCTAAATCCGAAGCATGGCGAGTCCGAAGACACATCGTTGCCGAGCCATTGATGCAAAAGTTGCATTTGTTCGATAGGCTATCGATTGTTGGTTTCAAAAACCGGATTCGGTGTTGAGCCAAGCTGGCGAGTGGCCATGGCGAGTGAGGCCTAGCGAGTCGTGGCCAAGTGCTGAGTGGCATTGGCGAGCGAGGCTTGGCGAGTCTCGGCCAGGCGGCTGAGTGGCCATGGCGAGCGAGGCTTGGTGGATCGCAGCCAAGTTGGCGAGTAGCCATGGCGAGTGAGGCCTGGCGGATCGCAGCCAAGTTGGCCAGTAGCCATGGCGAGCGGGGCCTGGCGGATCACAGCCAAGTTGGCCAGTAGCCATGGCGAGCGAGGCTTGGCGAATCACAGCCTTGTTGGCCAGTAGCCATGGCGAGCGAGGCCTGGCGAATCACAGCCTTGTTGGCCAGTAGCCATGGCGAGCGAGGCCTGGCGAATCACAGCCTTGTTGGCGAATGGCTGGCCTAATGTGCAACGCGATTTCTCGCGAGTCTCTCATTTATCTTTGTGATTTTATTTCGGATTTGAGTTAACATCACCAGAATTGTGGTGAACTCAAAATAATTATGCCATTGAGAATTGGACGCATTGAACCATTTATGCTTTCATAGGGATGTAAAAATCTCAGATCATTCATGGAATAAGAGAATTTTTATTGATGACAACTCAAAAGTACATCAAGGTTGTTCTAAATAGAACGACTTATCGAAATCGAACAAAGTCGTGATTTATTGACTATATTATGTCAAAATAACAATCAAAATCAAACTTGAACATGTATCTCATGACCTAAGTCAAATACTTATTCATAACCCGGAGTATCATACTCCTGAGTCCTACGTTTCTTGGTAGGTTGGAAGTCATCGATGGTGAAGTTTGTATCTTCCTCATCTTATTCTTCTTCCTCAAAGTCTCCTACATAGTTTGTTTCTTGTTCTATGTATTTTTTGTGTTTCTTGTAAGCGGCTTGAATCTCTCTACTTGTTGTGTAATTGCGTTGAAGATGATTCTTAGAGCCACATTTGAAGCAAGGAGCCGAAGCATTGTTCGGCGTATGGCCACCACGCCTGGGACCGGAACCAAAACTGTTCCTCCCTCTGGGAGCGGTGGCGCCGCCACCATCCCTTGTCCAAGAAAGCTGTCGGCCACGGCCGGCGCCTCTTCTCCCTCCTCGTCCGCCACTTGTTGCTCTTGGCGTACGTGGTGGTGGTGCTTGACGTTCATGAGGTTGATGCTTTTGCTTAGAAGCTTTACCACGGGCTTGATGAGATTCCGCAATGAATTTCGGTCCTCGAGGCCTCTTATTGGTGGTAAGAATCAACTCATGGTACCTCTCCTTTCTTTGAAGCACATTCATCAAATCACTGAAGGTTTTGATAGTGCCTTTCTCACGGAGATCGCGGTACTGATGCGACAACATGGACGCAGATTCTGGGAACGTCGTGAAAGTCTTCTCCATCATATCGTCATCGGTCTTTTCGACCCCACAAAAGCTCAAATCAGATTGCAAGTTTAGCATAGTCTGATGATATTCCTGGACAGAATCAAAATCCAATAAGCGGATTTGCTCCCAATCGGACATGAGGTCTGGGAGTTGTGCGTCATGCACATTGTCGAAGCGGTCCTTGAGGATATCCCATAGCTCTTTGGGATCGGTTTTCCTCAGGTATTGCTTCTTGAGCGTTGGATGGATATGGCGCCTGAGAAACATCAGGGCTTGTGCTTTCTGTTCAGGAGAAGCTTGTAAGCTTTCATCCTCAGGAGGGTTGATGGTGGCGGTAAATCTTTTACCAATGAAGGTGTTCTCTACATCTGAGATCCACCTCTTGTATTCCTTGCCTTGGACATCCAAGATGTCAAATTCTGGACGCTGAGTGTCAGCCATCTACATAACACAAACAGGGAGACGTTAGTATATTTGAATACTAATCAAGTTTGATTGTTCTTTTAGAACAGTGCCAAGATATATCATGGTCACATAAATCGATGCTTAACGTGACTTCAAGTCACAATCGATATCTTCCCTTTGTTTTCTTTTAAAAAGAATACGTTGTGGTTCACAGTGACATCACAGTCACAAGCATAACGGTGGCCGATAACATCACAGTTACCCCAATCAACGTTGGTACCGGGGTGATTAAATCCCCGTATATCGTCCCGAGAAGAGATAGAATCGGGATGAAGAAGCAGGGACACGAAAAGGTCCCGGAAGAAAAACAAAACCCAACTATTGAAAATTCAGAAGCGGGAACGTTTATAAAATATTTACCTCTTCAATTGAAACTTGATCGAAAGAAACTTGACTTTTGGGGAAGCTTGTTTTCTTCGATTCTTCTTGATTTCTTCTAAGCAACGAATAAGGCTTCACGGACCGCTTGCTTGGCTTGCAAGAAATTTTGGTCTTCGAGGGATGCGTGCAAAGAATAGCACTCAAGGGAGGGCTGCTGGCGAGCGGGTTGGGCTGCAGGCGAGCCTGTCTGCCGAGAGGCAGAGGAGGAGCAGCTCGTGAAGGTACAGCGCGGCAGGCGGGCAGCGCAGGTGCTGCTGAGGAGAGGCCGACGGTGCCGAAGGGAAGAATCGGCGGCCGACGGTAGGTTAAGGTTTCGAAAAATTGTTTTCGGAAATCAGGGTTTTTAGGGTTTTAGGGCTATTAGACGGGAGGCTAGAGCAATGTGCTGATAACGTGTTCTAGGAGAAATAGATGATAGTAAACTCTCTGTCTTTATTGATTGATAATGAGGCTTTTATATAGGCATTACATCAAGTATCCCTGGTGATCAGGAATTCCCTATCTAATAAAGAATCTAGACTACTAGCCTTATTAGGACAAGACACACCACATAAGTTACGGAATTAACCTTCCTTGAACCAGGGGTAATTTTTTTTAATTATTTTTTATCTCTCACAAGAAAAGTCTCTTGCTTTTATTTACTAGGCTCTTGAGAAAATACACAACCATAAACCGCGCACCCTCAGTTTCACTCCTCGCCACTCACCGCTGGGTTTATCTAGGGTTTCGTCCTCTCCTTCTCTCTCCGTCGTCCTCCATGGCGAAGAAGCCAACCCGCGGCCGTCGCTCGCCGCCTTCCGGCTCCGGCTCCGGTTCATCCTCACTCTCCCGCTCGCCTTCCGGCTCTTTCTCCGGCTCTTCCTCCCGGTCGTCCTCGCGCTCCAGATCTCGCTCCCGGTCCTCCGCCTCCTCCTCCTCCCGGAGCGGCAGCTCTCGTAGCCCTAGCCCTCGATCCTCCAAAAGAAGGTTCGAGATATTGAGTTTCGCATAGCCTAGGGTTTTGGAATTTCCGTTTGGCATGTCTATCAGTCTCATATCACGTTTTTTTTGTTTAATTTTGATATTTTGAGGCTTCAATTATCGGTTTATAGCATGAACGTTTTGTCAAGATTGATTCTTTTTGGTTAATTGTTAGGGTTTGGTCAATGTGTGGTGGATTTGAATTAGTTTCTATGCTTTTGCAGTGAGAAATTCGACCTTAGCTACTCACCATTGGGTCGAAAACATATAGGTTTTATAATTTGCAGGAATAGATTCGAGAAGATTGAGAGTTGAACTACACAAAACTATAATTATGACCTAATTTTGAAGAAATTTGAGCAATTTTTCGATATCAATTAAAACTGAAATACCTGATACCTTTCCTTTATCCACATATACGTGCTACTGTGGGAATTGCCTGTTTTGATGCCATGGAAATTGACTTTTGTTTTCGCAGTCCTGGCACTCGACGAGGCCGATCTCCTCCACCATCTAAACGGGCGTCTCCACCTCCAAGGTAAAAATTGTTTTTGTGCTTGATATCAATTTCCCTAGCTTTTGTATTATACTGTTTTTCGGTGGGCACAGTAGGAAGAAAACACACTAGTCAATTTTCCCCTCCCCATTGTTATAAGGGCTCATAGTTGAAACCTCAGGAAGTGTTTTAAGAAAGGATAGTTGAAACTAGGTATAGAATGTCGATCAAGGCTAACATGTGCTAGCTTTTAAAATTAGAAGAGGAGACTGACTGATTACTTCCCTCTATAACTGATGGCAAGTTCTTGCATGATTTTGATAAATGTCGGCAATGTTTTCCAAAAGAAAATTGTCCCTCTATCTTTCACCGAGTTTTTATCTAATGTCCTTCATATGCACAGAAAAAAGAAATTAATTGGTACAATCTGCAGGGCATTACATAATACTATGAGGAGTAATAAAAATCCATGTTTTGGTTTACCAACAGTTAAAACTAAGGGAGATTGGCTATTGCATCTGTTGTATGCATGCTTTTGCTACAGAGGACATTTAGTTTTAGGTTCCCTATTATACATTTACTTCCAATTTTATGTTGTGGTTGCTGTTTGCATCAAGTTCTCTTTGTTTTGAAGTATTATGACATGATATATGCATGGAGTGGCTCCGCCAAATTTGCCCCTCCTACTCCATATGCGAATTCACATCTTGCAACTGCTAACTTATCACATTTCAGGAAAGCTTCTCCGGCTCATGGGTCAACTGTTCTTTACATTGATAAGCTCACAAGGAATGTGAATGAAGGCCATTTAAGAGAAATTTTTGGTATGTATCTTATTCTCCATCTTTTAATCTTGAATTTGGTTCTGGCTTCTTGACTTTGAGTAATTTCAATATCAATTGATCAGTTTAACATGTTACCTAAACTTTGTGTCAAGTATTGCATGAAACTAAAGATAATGTTGGAGGGGTTGAATTTTGAGCCATGCCAGTTGGTATTTTGACATGCGGTTAAATTTAATTTATTATCAAAGAAAAATTTTAATAGCAGCCACTGGATAACCAGAACTAGTGGGCTATCAATTTTTCAAATTTTATTCTTTTTTAAGTCTTTTATCTTTGTCAAAAGTTCTCCAAAGAACTGTTTCGAGGAACTGTACGTATGTTCAGTCATTCAACCTGCTGCTGCGTTTATTGATAACATATCGGTGTTCCTAGATCCTGGCATTCTGTTGGGCCTATTAGTTAAATTGTTTTTTTTTTTTTTTTTTTTTGCGTTTATTGTTTTTTCAGGCCTTTTTTTAAGGCATCCTTGTAACCAAATGAATAAATTGTATGGTTGGTGTTTGGTTTATCGTAATATTCTTACATCAATAGTTTACTTCGTTTAGTATAAGTAAAAGGTTGAGGAAATTGACACTCATCTTTTGTATCATTTTGCAGGCAACTACGGTGAAGTTGTAAAAGTTGAGCTGGCAATTGAACGTAGTGTAAGTCATACTGGATGGTTTCTTTATCCAAGAAACTTATATTGGTAAAAGTATATAAAAAACTGGTTAAATTTGCAGGTTAATCTTCCAAAAGGATTTGCATACGTAGAGTTCAAGATGAGAGCAGATGCTGAAAAAGCGCTGTTACACATGGATGGTGTAAGTTTTCATAAAGTGTGCTAGTTGTAAAAGTTTCTTTTATATGACCATAATATGTTTTGAATATGATGTATTTAAATCACCTTGTTGCAGGGTCAAATTGATGGGAATGTAGTTCAAGCAAAGTTTACATTACCTCAGCGTCAGAAATCGCCACCTCCTAAGCCTGTTGTGACTGCTCCAAAGAGAGATGCTGTGAAAGCTGATGGTATTGATGCTGATAAGGATGGACCAAAGCGATTGAGGGAAGGTATAATCCTGGTTTGCTTATATATGTGGGACATAACTATACATGGCTTCTGGTGATCAACATAGTAATCTATCTTTGGTGTATTGATTTCAGCTTCTCCTCGTCGAAGACCTCTTTCCCCACGAAGGAGATCTCCAGTAGCTCGTAGAGGTGGATCTCCAAGAAGACCGCTAGATTCTCCGCCACCACGTCGTAGAGCTGGTTCCCCTTACCGCCGTGGTGATACTTCTCCAAGAAGGAGGCCTACTTCTCCATCCCGAGGCCGTTCTGGATCTCCACCACCAAGGCGGCGATCCCCAGCTAGGTATTTATAATTGCATATGAATTTGTTGTATTATACAAAATGGTTTATTTTTTTCGAGTGGCATTTTGATGGATAATGTTCTTGTGATAGGGTTTCTCCAAGAAGGATGCGTGGCAGCCCCCCTGCTCGAAGACGTGGCTCTCCTCCTCTAAGGCGCCGGTAACTAGTAGTGAATCTCCATGCACCCATGTCTTTGAGCCTACTTCCCATTATCTAAATGAATTTGATTTTGTTCAGATCACCTCCTCGACGGGCTCGTAGTCCTCCTAGAAGGTCTCCAATCAGTCGTAGGCGTAGCCGTTCTCCTCCTATTCGTAGGCTTCCTCGTTCCCGTTCAAGATCAATTTCACCACGGAGGTAACACTTAAATGTCGTTTGAATTCAAGCTTAGTGTCTTACGAATTTCAGATTGGGTTGATTCTCTTTTAAGTGGTTGGGCTTTCAAAAGTTTAGTTTAGTAGTTTAGCTTGTTTATTTTCTTTTCTGTGGCTTTTCTTTGATGCTTCTGAGAGGATATCTTTCCTTGTCATTTTTCTCCTCATTGGGAGTTCCGTTTCTTATATATCAATGTTATTCTACCAGTATTGTGCTTAATTGGTTGGATATGAATGGGCGTTTTGTTCAATACTTTCAATTATTACTGAATTTTATGATGTGTGGTATGATTCAAGTCTATTTATCTTGAAGAAACAAATTTGTGGTTGAGATGCTTGGTTGATGAATGTTCTTCCTCTTTTCTTTGGGAAGGAGTAGTGGTTGACACAGCCCATGAATCTTCCCTGTTTTGATTGAACATGTATTATTAAATTTGATGTACTGAAATTAAGCTGTATATCTTCAACAGAGGCCGAGGTCCAGCAGCCAGACGTGGGAGGTCGTCATCATCATCCTCCTCTGGATCACCTGGTCCACGCAAGGTTTGCTCATTTGTCTATCTTAATTAATTTGATTGAGGACTTGGATTGTGGGATGCCTTACATGGCTTGATTCTTCCATCTTAACAGGTTGTCCGGAAGATACCATCTCGTAGTCCAAGAAGGTATCTTTGTTTACATTTTCTATTTTTTGGTATCTACTTAAATTTCTTTTGACGTAGTTTAGGGTACTTGCTATTGTTAATGTGGTTCTGTTGGTGATGTACCATTGTACTTCAGTTATGTTTTACACTTTTAGTCTTTATTTCTTAGATTCCTGAAAAAAAAAAAATTCAAACTGTTAAAGCTTATTAGAAAGTTGTTCATGGCCACAAATGTTGGTGGGTTTACTTTTCTAATATCTTGCTTGATTTTTTATGAAGGCCTGCAAGGGGAAGAAGCAGTAGCAACAGCAGCAGAAGCAGTTCACCGCCTCCTCTTCGTAAGCCATAGGTAATACTTGGTAGTTCTGGATCAAAATAAACTTACAAGTTACAGTATCATTCATATGAAACCTGTAGATTTGATATTTTTTCTGCTCTTGTGCTTTTTTTGTAGGCCTTTACGAGGAAGCAGTAGCAGATCACCCCTTCGTAACCCATAGGTAATGCCCGCATCTCTCTTCTCTCTTGTCCCCTCTTGCTCGCCCTCCCTTTCTTCCCTGGAACCAGTTAGCCGTGAAAATTTACTACTGACATTAGTGACTGAAATTCTGAGTTGATCGTTCTGCTTTGGATTGAGTTGAGTTGCTATTTGCTAAATTTTTTCTTCTTGTTTACTTGTATGGCCTGGAGATTGAAAGTGTTGCATGATGAAATGTTTGTGAAGCTATTGTAACACCATATATATACTATTTTAAATTCATGGTGGAACTTTAAAATTGCTATTGTTGGTTCCCTTTATAATTCATGGTTAAGTGTGTAGTTACACAATGGCGGACTGCTGACTCGGAGAAAGGAAGTAAAAAACACAAATTGGCAGTTCCCCTGAAGTTTCATAAAAATAAAAGAACTATTGTATGATACAATCCCACAGTTTTTTATTTGATTGCACCAAGTATATCAAGAGTGCTTACCAGGCTTTATGAACCCTACAAATGATCCAAGTCGTACAAATGATCTTTTATGGCTTGGAGTACAAACAATTTACCTTCACAGTTGTAAACTGAAAAGTGTAGTAGCACCTGGAAACATGTTTATTGGAAGACATCAAACTGAGATTGTCCGTATCATCAAAACCTTTCCCTCCCTCAACCTCAGATCAACTCACAATTAACACTTTGGCTCCTGGTATCTAAGATTTTGATCCTTTCGTAAGGATTCTTCCCGATCCAGTACTAATCTTTTCTCCTTTCTTCGTCTATCAAAGCGGTGATTCTAGTTTTTTCTACTTGCGCCAGTTATACCTGTAAAAGCTTGCGAGATTAAATGACAAATGACCAAAAAAAAAGTTGACCGAAAATCTAATTATAAATTAAGAAAAATGCTTAACAAACCAAAAAACATTATGCAAAATACATATACCAAATGGTATGGTAGTACCACATCATCATCCTAATATTTTCCAACATGTCTTTATATTATTTTTTTAATAGAAAATAGAAAAAAATCAAAATAAATCAAGAGTCTTTGATATTATGTTTATTAGGAAACATATGGTATCGGTAAATTAATCAAATTTTTATCATGAAATTCTTCTCTGATAATAATACATGCTATTGCTTTGATGAAAATCGTGTCTAGATTGTAGAAATGTTTATACTCAAATAGCAATATATGAAGATCTGAACACCTATTGCCCCGTACACTTATTCCAACCGTAAATTAAACAAAATGATTACATCTTTACATTCATATAAATATTATCACTCATTGCTGGGTGAGTGCATATGTGAGAATTTGAGGCAAGCAATAAGGAATCAGAGGGCTTCGAAGCAACAAGCAACAATCTAAATAACTAGATTTTTTTGCTAATTACATATCTAAAATTTAAAGTACGCTTTGATAAAACCTTAATGATCAGATAATATCCATTGAGTCATTCGCTCCAATAAGGAATGTGTTTTATTCATATAGATATTTATTTTTTTAAAATAATTTAAATGTAAAAAGAAATTGATATGTTGGAAATTATGTACTCGAAAGCACTACTCTACAAATAAAAATTGGATGCATGTAGCACCACGCTATAAATAATTCATTTGGATTCTCTGGTGCCCGACCCAAGCCCAAACCCGCCCAAACCTATATATGGATACTCCACTACTACTACAAATCATCTATCTATTACATTTTGCTATCATCTTCAAAAAAATCTGATCGACAACAATGGCGGTACCTGTTACTCTGTCTTTCCCGGCCGTTGGCGCCGGAAACCGGTTCTATGTAGACCTCCAGAAAGTGGGTCGTCTTCAACCTCAAACTAAACCCCCTAAGCTTTTGTCTTGCAACTATTTCTGGCAACTACCCAGTACTAAAACCACGTCAAGGGAATTGCTCAGACTACGTTTGGCTCAGGGGAAAGGAGCTGAAGATGGTTTCGTTCCGGTATGCTTCTTTTTTATTTGGGTTTTCAATTCTGAATCAAGTTTGGAACTCTATTTTGTACATGTTATACTAAAGTTTTTTTTTTTTTTTTTTTTTTTTAAAAGTAGATTGAATAAGTAGTATTGGTTCTGCCATAAAGAAGCCTACTTGGTTTTGAACCTGTGTGAGTTATGGTTTGAAGTTTTAGTCTCTGTGAAAGTGATTATTTGGTTTTCTCTAGTGTTAAGGGAGCCAGAGAGTATGGTTATTAGTATTAGTCTCTTGTGATTATGTACCGAGTAGCTCCTCCAGATGGAATGAATTGAATTGTCCCTTCATTTGCAGTTCCCTGTGTTGTATCTATGTGCTGATTTTAAGTATATTATGAGGATTTAAGCTGGGATCTTATACAATTGGATAGTATATTCACATTTGTTTTCATTTTTTGTTTTGTCTATGTGCTAGTATATATAATTTTATTTAGATATACTATCATTAAGTCTTGTTTGCGTAATCATTCTGAACCTTAGGGTACTATTTTCTGAATGTTCCAGAATGTCAGTGAAGAGACAGAAGATATGTTTGATGACTTGTTTGATAGATATGGAAAGGTGGTATATAGTAGAAAGGACAAGAAGCCTCCTAGTGAAGAGCTCGATGACGATGCTGAGAGCTTATCATGTAAGCTCCTATCATAATCAATCCAAACATCCTTCCTTGCTGTGTGATATCTGTCAATTTTGGTCTCGATATACTCTCAATTTTTACCATTGCATGTGTATAAATAGGTCTGTCTAGTCTTATTCTATTAAATTCTTTCCAAGTTTTCCGGATTCTCAAGTCTGGAGAGAAGATATTACTTAAGGCACTTCAATCTATTTAGTTGCTGTAGAAATGGCCAAAGTTGCAAATGATGTCAAGGCAGGAGATATAAAGGTGCTTTTTGTGAAGCCTCTTGTATACTGGACTCGGTTTTTTATTATTGTCACAGCATTTTCTCGTCCACAAATTAATGCAATTGGGTATGCCCTTCAAATCATCTTTGTAAAGTTGTATAAGTCTGATTTTCAAGCTGAATTATGAGTCTTACCTGGCTGCATCTTTGATCCACTTCTTATGCTGCAATTTAGGACCAAGATGAGAGATCTGGCAGAGGAAAAGTATGGAAAAATTCCAACTGGAGACGCTAAACCTAACTCATGGACCCTGTTGGACTTTGGTAAGTGTGGGTATTCCTTGCATGGTGGATTTTTCGTAACAAAAACTTCGATTAGACAAGATGGCTGTAGCCTTCTTAAGAAACTTCCATTAGACTTACTCACATGAACCCCTGTTATACAATAAAGGACTTCTGCATTCATCACTTACATATTTAAGGGAACTGTAAGTTACTTCTCTGAAAATTTTCCTGCCGAATGTCTAGTTTTATAATTTCATTTTAATAATATTGACAACTAAAGAGCAAGATGCTTGTTGGTTGTGGTAGTCAACTGGGATTCACATTTTGTTAAAGTAAAGTTGTGAATAGCAGGAGTTTTAAACACTCTTGTTATGTTTTTGTAAATGAAAGGTCTGTCTTGTTGGAGAGAAACAGTCAAGATTTGTAGTGCCCACGATATGGACAATAGATGACTTCAATGTTCTGTTTTGTAAAACTCTCCAGTTTTCTCTTGAATCTTAGGAATTTACAAATGGATTCCATCGTGATCCTGTAAAAATAATGAATTCAAATTGCGTTTGCATAGGCTATGTTGATCAAACTTTTATATGCTTCTTAAACTGGAAAAAATTAAATCCTCTCTATCTGTTCCATACCTGCACAAACCTACAAGCATACGACTTTTCTATGTTTTTATTTCTGAGTAATGATTAGACACCAGAATCACTGTTTTCTGGTGAGATGTGGTATGTGCATCATCACCCAAACACGATAGTGAGGTTGGAGCATATTTCTAGAAATTGTTGCTCCTGCACGCTAAAATTTGTTCTCTTGTTCTAAATCCAGGTGATGTTGTTATCCATATATTTCTTCCGCCACAGCGAGCTTTCTACAACTTGGAAGAATTCTATGGTAACGCTACACCAGTTGAACTACCTTTCGAAAATCAGCCACCAATGCGAGGCTAAGACAGGCCTGTTGTCCAACATAATAGAACGGCATTCATTGGATGGCTTATGCAGCAGCTACTTCAACCTCTGTCAGTTTTGGAGTCGTGATCTACTAACAAACTTGCAGACTGACAGTGTTACTGAAAAGAATTTCTGGGCCCAGCATGGTTATTTGGGAATTGGGATGAACCATATGCGCAGTGGTGCAACTGTGCAAGCGTTATTGCAAGTCTACATTTTAGTCAGTGTTCTAAGCAGGTCATCAACAAGTTTAGAGGCTCGTATATGTAATATGCATGAAATATTATGCTAGGAATCTTGAAACACTATTTAGTGTAGCTTACTATTTTTGTTTATTTCTTCTGGAATATAAGTTGCAGATTCATTTGGTCTTTTAAGTGTCAAGTGTTGGTACCTGTTACACCAACAAAGCACACTACCATCAGCATCCCATTGATTGCTATAAACCAATCAATCTCCAAGGAGATCTGCTCGACATATCAGCATTCATGTATTGAAACACATTTTAAAGATCATGGGAGCCGACTCAAGAAATGTTGTAATGGCAAGTCGAAACTAGTTAAATTTCATTGACAGTATTCTCTATCATGTATGTACCGTAATCTCACCAATCGTAAACCTTTGTTACTCGTGTGCTATAGTCCCACAGTTTTAATTAAAATTTTTAGCTTGCAGTGATTATATGACTCAAGAATATGCAATTTGGGGTTTCGGTGATGGAAGCGAAACAGAGGACTGCTTCTGTGCTGTGTATAGTAAAAATTGTGCGATTGATCTTTTCAGGCATGGAAGCTACACACACAATTGACACAAAGCAGGTCCATCAAACTTTTTTAATTAATGATCCATGAGTAGGGGAATAGACTAATCAAGTAGAGGATATTCTGCGATCATTTTATGGGAGACTCCGACTCGTGTAGAGCAAAATCCAGAAGATAGGCCAAGCAGGTCACCTGTGTTACAATGTTGAAAGGTGAAGGTGCATTGCCTCCACACCAAACACCAGGTTATTATTCGAGGAATTTTTACACTACCAAAGGCTCAATAATTTTACGTCTCGTCATTGTTGATCAGTTCCAAACTATATATCATGGCATTATGTGCAGTTTCATTTTTATTATGCAGGCCTTGCAATGGCTTTTGTTCTTAAGTTTCACCATACCTATTTGGACATAAACAATTATAGCAAGCTAGCTAATATAAGAACAATAAACATTGTTGATTTTATTTTTCTTTCAGCTACGTTATAAACGTTAACATCGACAACCCTAAATGTACAATGAGTCATTTACATTGATTTTTCTTGTTGGGAGATTCCAATTGAAAATTAGGTTCCAAAGTATTGGCTTCAAGATTACAAGGCGGGCGCTACTGGATCGATTAGAGTAAAAATTATCAAACAACAGAATCAAAATTACCCTATTAGAGGACTTGAGACAAACGAAAATGGATCCAAGAAGATAAAATTCATGTCAAGTGCACCAATCTGTTCTAGAAGTGCAAATCTTTTTTCAGTTCAGCTATTTCTACGAGTTGTACAAATAGTAGTTGATCGAGTATTGACCGGATGGTACAGTATTGCATTTCATTTCATCAATTTATAGATCCTGCGATTAAAAGCTTCACAATAATAGCGACAACACGGTGTAAATTAAGATCAAGCAGAAGGCATAATACTAGAACATAACTTTTCAAAGATTTGAAGACATTGCTTACGATAGGTTTCCAAAATGCTTAAACACGATACTAAGTTAGGTCTAATTTCCTGTCAGCAAACGAGCACAAAGCCTATCCATCCTCTAACGCAGCCGCATCGAATCAGAGTAGTATTGGCAAAGCAAGAAGGAAGTTGATAGGGTTTGGGTGGAAGCGAGCCATCAACATATAAGAAGTAGCTAGGGTTTGGGTGGAGAGATGTATATCCAAGTCTTGTGTATATGACAATATGAGCATAGAAACATGAGTAGAGTATCCGAGTCCATGGTCATATAGGGGAAAAACCAATAAACCGTGGTCGACGACTGGACCAACTTTCGAGGCCTTCTCTTTTTACCCCAACTAGTAAAATTTATTTTACTTTTGCTGTAATCAACTCCATCCTAGGTTATCTGATTGTGTCACTTGTGCGTCACAGCGTCTCATAACAAAGATCACACACTGGGGAGTAGGTGTGCAGACCTCATACGAAGACTATACGATACGATTCACTAATTATACAATATTGAAATTATATGATAAAGAACCGTAGCTGAGAATCCTGAGAATTCTGAGAACATCATACCCTATAAACCTTAAAACGCATTTTCGTGTTTAGAATGTGATATAATGTTATTAGAGTTGTCCGTGCATAGTGTTCATGAAAGCTCTCTTTGCTTGCACTCTTCTTCAAAACCTTGTCATGAAAGCTCTCTCTCTCTCTCTGCTTGCAGTTTGCATAAAGTGTTCTAAGTGAAGCAGCTAAAAACTCATCAAAGAATACCTACCTTGACAATTAATTTAGCAACATAAACCTCCGCCACTGCAAAGACCACCATACCACTCCCTAGCACCACGAGATTCGAATAGACATACTAGTCTTCCGACCGACAGCTAAAGACTTCTCCGAAGAGGCTAAGAACCTTTCACCTAAAGTTGGACAATTGGCCGGATTCATTATACGTCAAACAGAAAATGTACAACCACCACTTAAATTCTGGTGATTTCTCTCTTTATTCCATCTATATAATGCACTTTGGATACAAAACTGTGGTAATACAGCATCAGCATAGCATTCTGGTGCAAATACAAAATTCCAAAATCTCCTCCAATCCAATGGAGATGAGACTATCATTATTTCTTCAGCTTTTCCATGATCCTCCTAGGCTGGTTTCCAATACACTTTTCAAACTTCAGTACATTCTGCGAAATAGGTGAGCTAACCTTCACTACCACTTGTCTCAAGATGGTGTATTTACAAACCAGACACTGGATTAATGTCAAGATGATTTTCATTTCCTATGAGAATCACACGCCCAAGGGAAATCACATCTGTCAGGTGGCTCCTAACAGGTGTTAATTTACCACACCAAAAGACATCATCTATCCAAATCAAGGAGACGGAATCCTGCAGAAGAAGGGAACAGAACTTTAAATTTTAATCTTAGCACTAGGTTAAGCTACATAGTCTTACAGAAACAAATTTTGACATTAACACAATCTTTAGACGTCATACTTCAATGACACATCATATAAGCAATTCACAAAACACTTGGGAAGTAGCAGCATTCTAATTGTTGCAAAACACGCATATGATGTATAAATATGCAGGTAATTCAGATACGAACTTGATACCTCGAATGTGACATGGGTTTACAATTAGCCAAGTGCTGACTGACTGGCCTGTCCAGGTTCGGTTAGACCTCCTAACTCCATATCATTGGTAGCTGACCAACCAGGTTCATATGCTTCAAGGAAACCAATCTTTGCCTTATTGGGAAGATCATGTGGATGGACAAATGGCACTCCATGCGGCCACCCAATCTCCATTCTTATATTGGCACACGGGCTATCAAGTGTTTGAATGTGACTCTCACAATCTTTCAGGGGACAGAACCTCAGCTTGATACCTTTCTTGTCTGCGATATCTTGAACTCTCTCCTTTAGAACTCTCTGGGCCTCCAGTCTTAATCTCTTGGAAGGTGGCAGAGGTTTGGATTTAGAATCATTCTTCCTCCTCCTCATCATAGGCTTCATAGACCCTGTACCAGGATTTCACCGATCCAAGGACCTGCTGTTAAAAGCTTCTCACTAAGAGCTACTCACATAAAGGACACAATGAAATTGAACATAAAGAGCATTCATCAGATGAAACAAATTGCTAGAAAACTATACTAGGTTGAAGAGTTCTGACAAGACATCAAATCTAATAAATGGGCACAATAGCTAAACTATATTCTCCGTTTTTTTCTTTTTTCTTTTTTCATTGAAAATAAAGTGGCATCAAATACCAATGATAACAACATCCATGTCTTTTCAAATTAATCAGCAGAAAACCTATCTAACAGAGCTATTCTTAATTTAGCAGATCACTGTACCAACACCACTCCTAAAAACCAGCAGCCAAATTCATGGGTTGAAGCCTTAAACTATCTATGGACATGTATATTCTTCTTTTAGGTAAGAACAAAGTACAAAACAAGCCTGAACTACGCAGACTAGACAATCAAGGTAAGTGCTGTATAAATAATAAGAAACATGTGATATTAATTGACAGTATAATAGCAAGACCTTACTGTAAACATGGTAAAAGAAATAAAGGCAACATACCTTCTGG
Source organism: Potentilla sterilis (assembly GCA_963682095.1). NCBI lineage: Eukaryota > Viridiplantae > Streptophyta > Magnoliopsida > Rosales > Rosaceae > Potentilla > Potentilla sterilis. The sequence goes on from OY821759.1 coordinate 42,922,065, forward strand.
GGTTGCATGATAATTGAAACTCTGAACAGTCTGTCGGTTAAAAAGTTGATCGATCGGGTGAGACCTTTGCATAAAGTCATCAACTAGTACTGGAAGCTGGAACTGAGGTTCAACCCCATGACCAGCAGCCCTCATCTCTGAACAACTGAGACTGGTCATGGATTTAGGTGTCAGTTTAAAAGAAAAAGAACATCGCCCAAACAAGTTCTGTATACTAGTGATCTCTGTTCTTTGCAGTGCGGGGTTAACATATCCTGCAGTTGCCTGATACAGTGCAAGTCCAGGATAAACAATAGCTTCTTGAGGACCAAGATCTTCATCTACAAGAACCCAACGACCCTGAAAGTCCTTTATGTGTAGGCCTGGCTTATCTGACTTGACAACAGATATCAAGGTTTTATCCACTTGATGCTCATGGTCAGAAAACATAACTAACTGGCCATCCTCTTGGGTTGCAAAGTTGTGATGTTGTGCTCCTTGAAACGATGGGTTTGCATGACAGCAGACAGACAATACTGAGGAAGATATTTCCCGATTTCTTAATGGAACACTGTCAAGTATATCAGTGAATGGCGAGCTCCGCAGGTTCAAGTAGAAGCTGATTGCATCCAATATATCCCTAGCGGCCTTTCCGAGCACTGAAAATATATCTGGCAACCCTGCTGGGGGAAATTCCATCATGTTGTTGGGTTCTAAAGGAGTTACTCCAGGTCTGTAATCATAGGTTTCTAACCACAATTGAGGATCTGCATTATAACCAGAAGTCTTGCACCAGTCACGAGGATCATTGGTAATGTCTGGAGTTGGGTATGATGCTCTTTGATGGAAGTAGAGGCGAGCAGAATCTAAACCGGACCTCAAAAGAGCTCCATCACTCACTGAAAACTGAATAATGGCAGCGGAATATTGGGCCAATGATTGTGACAAAGTCGAAACAGATAGTTTGTAAGAATCTGATGGAAGGCCTTCAGAAGGTACGAGATCAGCTAGCTTCACACGACCAAGAGATGGCAGGCCATTACCTGCCATAAAGTCCTTCAAGAGTACTCCCTCCCCTATTTATCTAATGAACTGCATAGGTTACAAATTGACACAAGTCATATAATAAAAACAAATATAAGAAAAACAACAAACAGAAGCATCATCAATCATCGGTTAAACTCCCTTTCATTTTTCTAAAAGGGAGAAATTTTTTACCACTTAGAATCCTGTAGAACATACTTAACTACGAATATCAAAAGACACATACATAGACATTCACACTTTAGTTCAGTAGGCATTGTAAGAATCTAAAACACCATTCATCTGTTTTTGTATATATCAAAGCATCAATCTTTATATATGAAAAGATAGAGACTAAACTCAATAGCCAGATAATTCAAGAGAAATCCAGTATTCCACAATGTCATCTAAACTGAACACAAACATATCTAAAGAACTAAACACAGCATCACTTGAAGCCTTACAGGAACTAGAACAGCTTCATTTCTAAGAAACAATATCTAAAAAAGCATTCTTTCTTAAAACATCAAAGTGAAAACCCTGAAAAAATTCATGGGGCGACGTTGACCCTCCCCATTAAGTTTAACCAAAGTTTGCAATGTTGGGTTCAACAAGGCAATTATAATTCACCAGGAAGAAACCCAATAGACGAATTCACAAGCATTACCAAACCCAATTTAGCTTCAATTAAAATTACCCACTAAGTATTTCAATCCCAAAGTGAAAAAGAAGTAAAGAACCGAGTAAAGTTGTTTCCTTTATGTACTGTTATATATAAACAGAAGTGCATGAGAAGAAGAAAGAGCAGACCTTGTTGAATGGAAACTGTTGCAGAAGTAAACCCAGAAACTGGAACTAAAAGGAGATTAAAAGAGAGAGAAGGGAGAGTTGTTTAAATTATGAGAGAATGAGAAAATGGGGGAGATGGAAATGTTGGAATTTGAAGTAGAGAAATGGAAAGAGAGAAGGCAAATGCCATCTCAGCACCTGGCGGTGGTGCTTTGGTCAATGTGTCACTATTCCATCACACTTTGTGTTACTTTTTATTTTTAAGAATATCACACTTTTACGTTCCAAGTTTTTTTATACAAATTTACCCGACACGTGTGACAGTTTCCTTTTAACATTTGTCCAATCATTAATTTAACTAAAATGATCATTATTTTCAAATTTGTTTAATTTACATATTAAAATTAATATTTTTCTTGTTAACTATATATCAATCGTCAGATTTCTCATCCTATCTTATTATGTTGACGTAATTTCTCATTCAATTACGCTGTGAGTGAGTCATATTTTAAAATAAGTACACTCCAATAACTTAAATACTGCATGTACCTTTAGACTTAGGCATCCATTTACAGTGTCTTTAGAGTTTAGACTCAAGTGGGTACCCCAGTGAGAAATTGAAAACCAGGCCTAAAGTAATACCAAGAGTTTGTAACTTTCAAATGAGCCTCAACTCACTCTTATCAGATGACAACAAGCAGAGAATACTCAAACATGTCAACACATGAATCAGTTCACTCGGATGGTTCTCAAATTAAGAACCAACTATTGTGTTCAGATCAAAATAATAAATCCAATATGACTAACTGCCCTAAAAGCTAGCTAACTAGCAATTCAAAGGAGCCTACAGTAAGGCTACACTATACATAATCAACTAACATGAAATGATCACCGACGTGAAATATCATTCATCTAGCCTCAAGTAACGTAAAACTAAATCCATTAGCTGAGCATGCTCTAGATAAAGGATCGACTTGGTTTTCAGACCTATAACTACATTCACCATAAAATCCAGGCTTTGCAGGTTGAGGCAATGCACCTTCACCACTCAACATTACAACAACAGCTGACATGCTTGGCCTATCTTCTGGATCTTTTTGCACACATAGAAGTCCCACATGAATCGAGCGCAGAATTTCCTCGGGTGGATTAGTGGAGTCCCCTACTGATGTATCAAGCAGTTCTTTGGACCTGCCTTCTGTGTATAGATTCCATGCCTGAAAAGAAGTCGCAAATGAACTTACTTTTAGTAGCAGAAGCAGAAAATCAAGCAAAAAATAAATCCTAAACATTGCAGCTGAAACTCACATGTCCAAGAAGGTTGAGGTCGTGGTCTGGATGAGAGAATCCTCTGTTTCTCCTGCCACTTATTATCTCCAACACCGAAACACCAAAGCTAAAGACGTCGGATTTGGTAGAGTAGAAACCGTCACTTGCATATTCTGGGGACATGTAACCATATGTTCCGACCACTCTCATTGTTTCTGCTACAGTTTCATTTCCTTTAAAAGTCCTAGCTAGACCAAAATCTGAGATCTTAGGGTTAAACTCATTGTCTAATAAAATATTGCCTGCTTTGAGATCTCTATGAATTACTCTAAGAGTAGAGTCTTGATGAAGATAGAGGAGTCCCCGAGCAATACCATTGATGATGTCAAACCGCTTAGGCCAATCTAGTAGTATGCTTTTTCTTTGATCTGCAACATAACATGACAAATGGAATCATTAGGTGATTAGAGATTCAATAAAATGGACTAATGAAACTAAATTTGAAGGTTTCTGAGTTGTTGAACGAACCAAAAATTAAGAAATCCAAGCTTTTATTAGGCATGTATTCATAGATGAGCATCATTTCATCTGCTTGAATGCAGCATCCAAGAAGCTTCACTAGATTCCTGTGCTGAAGTTTTGCAATATGTGTAACCTCATTCTTGAACTCATTTACTCCTTGTGCAGAATGTTCTGAGAGCCTTTTGACAGCTATTTCCTGCCCATTTCTCAACATACCCTGAAATCCAATAGTCAGATTAATTATGTCACACTCTGCAGTCTGTACATGTATGTATTCATCGGTCCATACTGAAACTACCGAGAGAAAATTATATTAAAACTCAAATAAGTAGCTCTCTTTTAAGATAAACGTACACCCTTCTTTTCTTTCAATTTACACCCAATATTTATTATATAATAAGTATTTTCTGTAATTATCAAATTTCATTTTTCTTAATTTACCATTTTACCCTTATGGTGGAAAAAAAAATACTTCTCCTTAAATTTAGCTTGATTTCAATTTAAACTTCATGCTGAAAATTAGTTTTTATGACTTTATCATAATCAATTTTATTTCCTTAAATTTATCTTTACTTTATGATAGTGACATGAATACACACTATATATATATATGCTCATTACATTTCATTTCTAACACAAAACTTTAGTTCAATTCTTGACTTCTTCCTACATATAAGATGCAAGCTGAAGCCACTTCTCGCTCATATCTCTTGATAATTGAAGAATAGTTTGGAGATGAGATCAAGAAGTAGGAAAGAGTATAACAATTGCACTACCAGAAAAGGGGTTATAGCCGACGATATGGGAAAAAACGGCCGACGAAATAGTACCTCGTCGGCTATAACCCCTTATAGCCGACGAACTACTATTTCGTCGGCCACATCGTCGGCTATAATATTATAGCCGACGACTGCCGACAACTCGTCGGCTATAACTATAGCCGACGAAACGTTTTTGGTTATAGCCGACGAGGATGGTATTCGTCGGCTATAATAGTTATAGCCGACGAAAAGTTTTTGGTTATAGCCGACGAGGAGGGTATTCGTCGGCTATAACTCTTATATCAGATCGACCTTCTGCATCAGGGAGCTCATTCGTCGATGAAATCGTCCAAAACGCTCTGAAATCGTCCAAAACCTCGGCCATAAGCTTGAAAGGTACGTATATTGCTGTGTGTGTTGATTTAGTTGGTTATATGCTAGAGGTGTATTAATTTAGAGTTTAATTAGAATAAATGTGTGATTAATTTGATATATATATATATATATATGTGTTGAGATGAGATTATTAATGGGTTGATATATATGTTGTATTGGTTAGATAGAATTGAAGTTTTGTTGAAGATTAGTGATTGATTAATGTTGATTTATAGGTGATTTTAGATGAATTTGATGAAAAAATGTATATATATTAATTAATTTAATTGTAATTAAAAATATATTGTTGGTATATATAAAAAATACATTGTGTTTAATTAATTAGGGAGATTGACGATGTTTTAATTAATTTAGGGATGCATGTGTATATATATATATATATATGTGTGTGTGTAATGATGAATTTTTTAATTAATTAGTACGTACGTAGTACGTGCATATATACATATCTATATATAGCTATATTTATTTCTTGAATTTACAGGATGGACAAGAGTTGGATTACCCTTGGAAGATGGGATCAGGCGTATCATGATGGAGTTAGGAGTTTCCTGGATTTTGTGATGGCTAACTGTGGAGACACTACACTTCATTATTGTCCGTGTAAAAAGTGCAAGTGTGCCACCCCACGACACCGGTTTTCCATAGAGACAGTGGAGCAACACCTGGCTAGATATGGATTTTGGGTCCTATACACTAATTGGATTTATCACGGTGAACCAGAGTTTGCGGGTCGTCATGATCATGGACAATTTGCCGAGAGAGGGAGTTCCTCCAATGATCCGACAACGAACTGGATCAACGATATGTTTCCTCGTGAGAGCGGTGTCTTTGAGGAAGCACCAGATGTGCAACTCCCACCTCCGGAGATGGAGTGTTTCCCTGATATTGAGCCACTCGAGCCATTACCCCGATCTCCGGTCAACACAAGTGGTATGGAAAAGTACAACAACCTGATCGCATTGCAACAGACTCCGTTGTACCCCGGATGCAGTAAGACTGTCCTTGAATCTGTCATGGGAGTGATGAAGATCAAAACGGAGAACAAAGGCACTGTCAAATCGGTTGATGATTGGCTTCGGCTATGGGGTGGGGCGATGCCCCCCGGACATCGGCTTCCTACCAGTCATCATAAGGTGCGACATATCCTTAAAGATCTCGGCCTTTCCTACATCAAGATTCATGCATGCAGATACGATTGTGTTCTGTTTTACGGGGAAGGACTTGCAGATCTTGAATACTGCCCATTATGCAATACAGAGCGGTATAAGTTCACTCCTAAAGGGAACAAGAAAGCTGTGAAGATACTTCGGTACTTCCCGCTGATTGATAGGCTTGAGCGGTTGTTCATGTGTGCTTTCACGGCCGAAGCTATGAGATGGTGGGCTGAGAGGAATGTGCCTGACGATGACACCCTTAGACATCCCGCCGACGGAGAGGCTTGGAAGAAGAACGTGCTGGAGTTTCCCGAATTTGCATCAGAGGTTCGAAATGTTTGGCTAGGGCTATCATCCGACGGTTTCAACCCTTTTGGCAAGAAAGAGCTTCAGTACAGTGTGTGGCCAGTTATTTTGATTCCGTACAACTTTCCACCGTGGATGTGCATGAAGAAGGAATATAACATGCTCACATTGTTGATTCCAGGCCCAGGTTATCCGGGAAAGTGTCTCGATGTGTATTTGAGACCCGTAATTGAGGAGCTTCGGTACTTGAGTCTGAACGGCCACCTGGTCTACGACCGGTTCAAAAATGAGATGTTCCGGATGCATGCCATGCTTGTTGGCACGATCAGTGACTTTCCTGGGAGGGGTATGTTGTCGGGCAGCGTCACCAGGGGTTACAGGGCTTGTTCAGAGTGCATGACTGTTGATTGCTCCAGTCCTCATTGCAGCAAGATTGTCCAGATGCGTCACCGTCGTTGGCTTCCGCATGACCATCCATTTAGGGACGATGCACAGGCTTTTGATGGGACTGAAGAAAGGGGCTGGGCACCGGAGCGATGGACAGGGGAGGAAATATTGGCAGTGTTGAATGAGTATGACTTTGGTCCGCTTAGCAATCATCCCGATGTGTTGCGCACGATTCCAGAGAGGCCGGATCGGTATAGGTTCTGGTCACACAAGAGCATCTTATGGGAACTTCCTTATTGGGCCAGGTTGGCTACCAGATACTACCTGGATGTCATGCATATAGAGAAGAACGTGGGTGAAGCCGTGGTTGGCACAGTTTTGAATTGGGAGAAGAAAACAAAAGACACCCCCAAGGCACGCGTTGATCTGAGAAATATGGGACTGCGGGACCATTTGTGGTTGAGAGAGGGCAGGAGCAAAATGCCCCAAGCTCCTTACACCGTCACCAGGGACCAGAAACATGAAATCTTTGGATGGCTGAGTAATGTCAGGTAACTTTTTATTAATTAGGCATGTATTCCCTAAAGAATCCATCTGTTGTTGGACGACTATATATGCATGAAATCTAACTGTTGTTAATGGCTATGCAGGTATCCTTATGGCTATGCGGGTAACATAAGCAAGTGTGTTAACTACCGAGACAACAAGATGTACGGATTGAAGAGTCACGACTGCCATGTACTGCTTCAACGCCTCTTCCCTATTTTCATTCGAGCGTACTTGGAGGATGAAGTGGTTGAGCCGTTGGTGGCGTTGTCAAGATTCTTCCAGAAGTTATGCGCTAGAGAAGTTAGAAAATCAGACCTCATGAGAATGCATGAGGAAATCGTTTTTATCTTGTGCAAGTTCGAGAGGATATTTCCCCCAAACTTCTTTGACATCATGCCTCACCTGATGATCCATCTTCCCCAACAATTGTTGCTTACCGGTCCCGTACACTACACTTGGATGTATCCCATCGAAAGGTACATGTTATTCATAAATTTGATTTATACATGTTTTTAAATAAAAGTTGCATGCTCTTAACACGCACTTGTTAACCTTGCAGACAACTTGGAGACTACAAGAAATATGTGCACAATAAATCTGCGCCTGAGGGGTGTATTGCTGAAGCTTACATTGCGCATGAGTGTGTAACGTACGCCAAGTTGTACTTGGGAGCGATGGAGGACCCCCCACAACATCCAAGTCGAGATGACCCCGAGTTCAACCTATCTATCGTCGCCAACTCTGTTGTACCATACGGAAGCTTCAAGAAAAAGGGTGTGGACAAGTTGCCTGACCATGAGGTAGGGATTGCCCACTGGTGGGTTCTAATAAACTGTCCGGAGGTACAATATTGGAAACGTCACCATCTTCACAGCAAGGAAGTTCGCGGTGATGTCGAGTACCACAACACGACGTTTGCAGACTATTTTCCACAATGGGTAAGTGTATAAATATATATATTAGATGGCTTTCTTTTACAGTTCCCTATTCTTTAATCATAAACACACCGAGTGATTTGAGTTATATTTTTCAGCTGATGCAAGTGGCTGCGAGGGGTGGTCATACAAATTACTCAGAGGAATTGAGGCTGTTGTCGATGAAGCCGATATCTTCCACAGTCCGCCCAATGTGTGATGTCAACGGCGTTAAGTATATATGTGAAGCTAGAGACGGGGAACGCAAAACACAGAATTGTGGGGTGATGGTCGATGGTGCAGAGGGGGGCGTGGATTTTTACGGTGTCCTACAGTCAGTTGTTGAACTCATTTATGGGAACCGCATGAAAGTCCACTTGTTCAAGTGTCGATGGTTTGATACTAGGCCGCACCGCATACGGATCGATCAGTACGGCATACTTTCGGTGAATACCGCCACTAGTGTGTATGAAGACGACCCCTTTGTTTTCGCCACAGCGGCCAAAAAGGTCTTTTATCTTGACGATCCTTTGAACAAAGGCACGTGGAAGGTAGTTAACCATGTGTCTCAGCGAGACATATACAGTGCTACCACACTTGGTGTGAGCACAGAGTGTCAAGAAGCGACCGCATACCAAGAGCCGGACGCCGGCGACATTCCGGAATCCTCCACCATCCGCGATAATAATGTGACGCCGGGCAGAGTGGTCCGACTTCCTAGGGGTCAGGTGCCCATGTATGATGTTAATCCGAATCGTCTATATCAGCCCGACGATGACTCAGACGACGAGTACGAGCACCGGTTGCCAGATATTAACTACTATACTACGTCTGACTCAAGTGATGAGGATGATTCTGATTATCATCCTTAGTATACTATTTATGTATGTATTTGTGTACGATGGTGCATGCATGAATACATTTTTGTCCTTAATTACCGTTTTCCGAGTTTATGGGAAATTGTATTGAATTGTTTGTGTTATGTTTAGGAATTTATCAGGTGAAATAGGCAATTTTCAGGCCCTAAATGGCAAATTTTCAGAAAGATCAGAATTATAGCCGACGAAATGGACCATAATTCGTCGGCTATAATGCCCATACTTTAGCCGACGACGTGCAATTCGTCGGCTATAATGCCCATACTGTAGCCGACGACTTGCAAGTCGTCGGCTAAAGTATATTGACCGAAACCATACGTAGACCGTTCAAATGCAAAAGTGTCGTGAAATAAGATACGACCGAAATATTGAAATACGGCTACGGTTGAAAAATGGGAAGATTCCGACAAAATCTGTGTGCCGAATGTTGCGGTTAGGTGTTTTTTACTTCCGTTTTCCTATGGGTAGCCTGACGGTCGGTAAATATTTGGAGGAAAATTTTTATACGGTTAGTTGCGTCGCATCGATTTGAAACTATTCTCTGTTGAAGGTCAGGCCAAAAAACGTCATCTAGACGGGCCAATTGCCGTTTTAAAGCGTTTAGAGGTTTGACCAAGCAGTTTGACCGTCCCGATCGAGCCTTTAACGTTGTCAGATGTAGTTGTATTTTTTTTCATACATGTATTTAATCTTAACGGTGATATCTGACGGTTGGAATAGATTTTCCAAACTTTTAGATTCGAAATCGGAACATATGCACTAATGTTCCTTAACTTATTTACTAAGTGTTTAAGTGAATGTATAGTTTCAAATAGTTACCATACGTAGACCGTTCAAATGCAAAAGTGTCGTGAAATAAGATACGACCGAAATATTGAAATACGGCTACGGTTGAAAAATGGGAAGATTCCGACAAAATCTGTGTGCCGAATGTTGCGGTTAGGTGTTTTTTACTTCCGTTTTCCTATGGGTAGCCTGACGGTCGGTAAATATTTGGAGGAAAATTTTTATACGGTTAGTTGCGTCGCATCGATTTGAAACTATTCTCTGTTGAAGGTCAGGCCAAAAAACGTCATCTAGACGGGCCAATTGCCGTTTTAAAGCGTTTAGAGGTTTGACCAAGCAGTTTGACCGTCCCGATCGAGCCTTTAACGTTGTCAGATGTAGTTGTATTTTTTTTCATACATGTATTTAATCTTAACGGTGATATCTGACGGTTGGAATAGATTTTCCAAACTTTTAGATTCGAAATCGGAACATATGCACTAATGTTCCTTAACTTATTTACTAAGTGTTTAAGTGAATGTATAGTTTCAAATAGTTACCATACGTAGACCGTTCAAATGCAAAAGTGTCGTGAAATAAGATACGACCGAAATATTGAAATACGGCTACGGTTGAAAAATGGGAAGATTCCGACAAAATCTGTGTGCCGAATGTTGCGGTTAGGTGTTTTTTACTTCCGTTTTCCTATGGGTAGCCTGACCGTCGGTAAATATTTGGAGGAAAATTTTTATACGGTTAGTTGCGTCGCATCGATTTGAAACTATTCTCTGTTGAAGGTCAGGCCAAAAAACGTCATCTAGACGGGCCAATTGCCGTTTTAAAGCGTTTAGAGGTTTGACCAAGCAGTTGACCAGGGAATAGCCGACGAAATACTTAACTTCGTCGGCTAAACTCTTGCGATCCGCGCCGTTTCATTGTCTGCCGTTGGATGGGCGAGATCTGACGGCTGCTGAGAGCGTGAAGCATAGCCGACGAGATTCATATTATAGCCGACGATATTCATATTATAGCCGACGATATACTTAACTTCGTCGGCTATAATCGGCCCGCAAAGCCCAACTTCGGCCCGGCCCGGATTTCGGCCCGGCCCGTCAGAGTATAGCCGACGAATTTCGTCGGCTATGACTATAGCCGACGACTTAAAATTAGATCGTCGGCTATAGTCCTTCGGTTTAAACCGAAACAGACGCGCCTCTCCCTCATTCTGCTCCTGCCCTAAAACCGGATTTCGCCGCCCACCGAAACAGAGACGCCGACCGACCGCCGATCTGCTATCCCCGGCCCCACCCGACCCCTCCCCGCCCCGGCCCCCTCCTTCCCGAGCCCTCCCCGACCCGAAAACAGTCCCCGAACGGCAACGCCACAGCCGCCCCTAGCCGCCGTCGCCGCCGTCGCCGCCGCACGTCACCACCTCCCCTAGCCGCACCACCATGTCAGGTAGTCCCCCTCTCCCTCATTTAGGATTTTTGTTAATTTTGTGGAATTTTGTGATTTTGTGGAATTTAGGTATTTTTGTGAAATTTTATGGTTTTTGTGAAATTATGTGGAATTTAGGGTTGTTGTGCAATTTATGGAATGTTGTGGAATTGTTGTTAATTTTTTATAATTATGTGGAATTTTGTGAAGGATATATATATATATATATATATATATATATATATATATAATTAGGTATATGGAAGTTTGTGGAAATTTTTTTAATGTTGTGGAATTTTTGTTAATTTTGTGGAATTTGGACAAGGAATTTATAGGAGGATATATATATATATATATATATATATATATATATATATATTTCGGAATATATATATATATATATAATTAGGTATAAATATATTTAGGTATATATATAATTAGGTATATATACATTTAATGAAGTTTTTTATTTTTGTAAGGAATTTATGGAATTGTGTGGAATTTTGTTTAATTTTGAGGAATTAACAAGAATTTTTAGGTATATATATATATACCTTTAGGTATAAATATAGTTATGTATATATATAATTAGGTATATATATATATTTAAAAAAGTTTTTTATTTTTTTGTGAAATTTAAGGAATTTTGTGTTATATTTCGGAATATATATATATATATAATTAGGTATAAATATATTTAGGTATATATACATTAAATGAAGTTTTTAATTTTTTTGTGGAATTTTTGTGCAATTTATGGAATTTATATACTAATTGTGCAGGAAACCGTCGCTTTGTAGACCGATGGCTTGGCAGACGGACCGAGAGCGACCCCGACGCTCAGGCAGGATCCAGCCGTGGGGGGAGCGGATCCAGCGGTCGTCGGGGCCTAGGCCGGCCTATGAGTCGACGAGAGGAGACGTTGATGGGATTGACCCCGAGCGATCCACGTGGGGGCTCCTCGTATGAGTCGACGGGAGCGGGCCCTGACTCGAGTGTCGGAGGAGGACGCAGAGCCACCAGACCCCAGTGCACTTCAGCACTGTTCCAGGATCGGCAGCCGACCCCACCGCGCGCCGATCTGGACCCTCCAGAGATGCTCCCTGTCCCCCCACAGCGACAGCGTCCACAGCTACGGGGCCCACCGTCAGGGGGAGCAGGCCCCTCAGGGTCCACGCCCCGTATGTCTCCGCCATCGGGGATGTACATGGTCCAGTTCCTCCCTGCCATCCCTGAGTACGACGCCAGGGGGAGGCAGATTTGGAGGCACGACCGGCCCCACGAGATTCCCTGGGAGGAGGCCTACTTCTACAGTCCTTTCGACTCAGAGGACTGCCGCGGCCTGTGGGCCGTTCGTGAGAAGGACAAGCAGTACAACGACGCAGGTAATTGGTTAGTTTAATTAATTATTTAGATTGTTTAATTAATTATTTAATTAGTTAGTTTAAATAATTATTTAACTATGTGTTCATTTTAACAGGCGTCCTCGTCAATAAACCCGCGGGGACGAGACGGACCAGAGGGCCAGCGAACATGTCGACCCTGGAGAGGGAGCTGGCCGGTGGGATCAGAGAGATCCTGCCCGGTCCCGGTGAGGATGGACGCCCGATTGAGCGGAGAGACACCACCACCAAGTACATCAACGCGACGGGCATGCTCGTGCGGGACAGGGTCCCACTGTTGTGGCCCGACTGGGGCTCTGTGCCCGATGAGATCAAGGCGCGAGTGTACAATGCACTGTCGGTGAGTTAAATATGATTTTTTTTATAGAAAATAAAAAATTATGAATTCAGTCCTTATAACTATATAAAAATATTTTCTAATTAATTTATAATGTTGCAGCAATGGTTTAGAGTCCATCCTACCTTGGACTGGTGGAGAGACGAGCAGCTGAAGAACAGGTTATGTGTTTTGCTTTTTTTTGTATAAATATATTTATTGGCAGTGTACGAATATATCTAACAGTTGTGTTCTGTTAATATAGGTACTCCGAGTGGAAGAACGAGCTGTCCACGCACTACAGGACGTACCATGTGGAGCAGCGCTTGGGGCGAGCTGCAACCCCCCACGAGTTCCGGTACAGGGAGTACGAGTGGCTATGGCTGGTAGCCTACTTCGGGAGCGACAGGGTCTCGGTAAGAAAATTTAGCCTGGTAGTATATAACTTTTTAATGTTATTTAATAATTAAATTATGTAGTTACTTAATTCAATTAATTAGTTAGTTAGTTAGTTAGTTATTAGTTATTAAATTAAGTCAGTTGGTTAGTTACATAGTTAGTTAGTTCGTTACTAAATTAAATCAGATTAAATTAAATAAAATTAGGTAGTTAGTAAGTTAGTTAGTTACTAAATTAAATTAGTTAGTTAAGTAGTTACTAATTAAATTAGTTAGTTAAGTAGTTACTAATTAAATTAAATTAGTTAGTAACTAAATTAGTTATTAATTTTATTTTGGTTAGTTCCTAATATTTTAATTTAGTTACTAATTTATATTTGCGTTTATATGTTTGTTGTTATAATACAGAAAATCTCGCGGACGAACAGCGACAACCGCAGGAGAAACGAGCACCCCCACCACGGCGGCGCCCGCTCCTGGAGGCAGTGGGCAGAGATGGCGAGGAGGGACCGACCGCTGAGGCCGTTGTCGTGGATTCATGCGCAGATGTATCCGGGGCGTCCCGACCAAGTGGTAAGTATTCGTCCATCTTCAATAAAAGTGTTTCATGAAATTAATTTATATATATATTTTTTAATTCGTTTATTATATTTTCTTGTCAATTAGGCGGAAATAGATGCGGAGACCGACGCGATCACCTTCGGGATCGCGCGAGACACTCTGGGAGACGGGGCGTCCGACGAGGCGATCGCGGAGTTTGCCTCCACGATCGACACCCTTGAGCCGCGCTTGGCCTCTCAGATCATGCACGCGGCGGTAGGGACGGGGAACAACTACTTCTACCAGGGAGGCCTAGGCGCGGCGGGAGATGGGGTTCTCAAGTTCACGCCGGCCAATCCCAGCACGCAGCGTGCGGCTTCGACGAGAGGAGACTTGCAGACGCAGCTGCAGAGGACTCAGGCGGAGTTGGCGAGGGCGGTGGAGGCGCTCCAGCAGGCGGAGTTGGCGAGGGCCGCGGAGGCTTCGGCGCAGCAGGCCAGAGACGCATCTGTGGCGGAGATGTACCGGTGGATGCAGCAGTCTTGGGAGGCCCAGCAGGCTGGACTCCAGCCCCCGCCTCCGCCACAGATGCCCCAGTTCGTCGTCCCCACTCCCCCCCCGCATCGGAGTACGCCAGCCGATCAGGACAGCCATAGCCACCGGAACTCGAACGATCCGGTCGACGACGCTACGCGTTTAGGGGGTGATGATGAGTAGATATAGTGGGTTAATTTGTACAGTATGTAGGATATTAGGGATGGATTGATGTGGATATTTGTTGGATATTTGGATGTTTGTTTGTGCATTTTCTGCAGCCCCCGAAGACGAAGAGAAATTGGGCCCGAGTAAAATTTTTTAATTTTTTTAAATATTTAGGGGTTATAGCCGACGATATTGGCATTATTTCGTCGGCTATAACGGTTATAGCCGACGATTTTTACCAAATTTCGTCGGCTATAAGGGCTATAGCCGACGATGTTTACCATATGTCGTCGGCTATACCCTCCCGGCTTCAGGCAAAAAAAAGCCGTTCCTGGTACCGGCGATTGTTATGGCCGACGATAGTGTCGTCGGCTATAACGGACGTATAGCCGACGATAGTGTCGTCGGCTATACTTCGGGTTAGGGGCAGTTACGTAATTTTTAAAGCCGACGATCTTCTCGTCGGCAATGTTCGAAGTATAGCCGACGACGCTTTTGTCGTCGGCTATACCTGGTGTTTCATAAGCCGACGACTTACCCCGTGTGTCGTCGGCTATACTATAGCCGACGGAGCAATCCCGACGAGATAATAGCCGACGATACGTCGTCGGCTATGACTATAGCCGACGAATTAATGGAAACGGCCGACGAGATGGCGTCGTCGGCTATGACGCCTTTTCTGGTAGTGTTGTTTATGTTGAGTATTCCTCATTGTAAAGTACATATTTTCTTTTTATATTTTTTTGTCTTCCTTATAAGTGTATTTTCTTTTCCTAACATAAGTCCAGAATAGGACATTAAGGAATCACATAGATAAACAATACACTTTTTGTCAATGTATTAAAAAAAAAACTAAATTCCTACAATTTAGGTACATCATTAAACTCCTACAAGTGATCAGGTAATTCATCCAACTTCGATAAGTCAGGTATTTTGTAAGTGTTGTGTAGTCGAACATACAAACCTCTTCTCATGTTATGTATGTCATTAGTACAAATTATACAAGCTAATTTTTTATAATTTACCTATGTGATAGAAAATTTTAGAATGCAACAGAATGATACACAAAAATAACGTAACAATATTAATCTTTTTGAATTTGAAAAAAAAAAAGACAAAAAAGGGGAAGAAAAAAACTAAAATTACATGATTCTAAGCAAGTAGTAATATGACTAATTCAATAACAATATTAGAGGTAGTAATTACACATCTATAATTACATATTAATGAAAATGAGCTTTAATCATGGAATACTTATTGTTAATATTTTTTGAAGAGGTTGATTAGCATTAGTAATAAATTTTCTTCAAGTGGCAATTTCTATAATTCTAAACAAAAACAGGTTTTTTTGTTTAGCTAAAAATTTTTTTTTTTTCACTTTTTAGTTCAACCTAATTAATAGATATATTTGTTGGGTTTAATTTAAAAGAGGGTATACAAAATGAGTGTATAATAAAATTTCCCAACTACCAATAGTGCTAACAGTAGGCCGTGTAGAATTTTCCCTATGTTACTAGGATACTGTCAAAACATTTTTACAAAAAAGAAAAGAAAAAGAAAGTGACAATACCTTAAAGACACATCCAAAACCACCTTCTCCAAGCTTATTATCGTTTGAAAAGTTACTGGTTGCAAGGACAATAGTAGCCAAGTCAAACAATGGTAACTCCGCATATTTCTTGTGTCTCACATTTCCTGTAAATGGTTCATCATCTTAGATTCTCAGGTGAGCTTGTTGACTCAGAACTAAAAAATATTCAAGTAAAACTTCAGATCTGGACTTCCTGTCTAGGAAAATAGATCTGTATGACAGGAGTATTACAAACAATTTAATTACCATCTTTTCGACGTTTCTTCTCACAAATGTATAGACAGAAGGCCAGCCCCAGGATCAGCAGTCCGGTAGATGGCAGGATACAGCTAAATATGATCCTCCTTTTCTTCACACTAAAGTAAGCAGGTTTACCGCTGATTTCTGTATAGTCTTGAGGGTCTGGAAGCAAAAAATTCAGCAGATTAAAGAAAAGAAATCATGTAATGTGACTAATGTTTAGCATGCCATCATCAATGACCAATGCTACTTTGTGAGACAATCTCAAAGACTAATTGTGGAAAACATAGTAATAAGAACTGACTTTTGGATTTGAAGATGATTCCATACCTTGTTCTGATGCTGCCATCCTTATGTAAATATCTTGCCCATTTTCAGTGAGATTTCTCATATCAACTAGGTCACCAAACCACATCAAGCACCCAGTTCCTCCTTCACTAATATGCAAATTTGAATAAGCTGTGCAGGAACAGTTTCTGGTGCACTCCATCTTGCATTCCTCGAGGCTCATAGTTTTGTTAAACCAGGATTGTTCTGTGTTTGGAAATTTGATCCCAGAGTACTTTAGAAACTTGTCGCTGTTGCAATCTAGTGGAGTTTTTCTCACACACCCATTTGACCAATCCATTGTGTCCCAATCTTTTGGAAATTTTGGCACAAAACCTTTCAAGCAGCCACATACTGGGGAGTTCTCAATACTGCAAGCACCATATGCACCACAAAGTGCATAATTGTCACAGTTATCCATCTGTGCTGTTAAGTAGAGGAACCAACTCTGGGTTCTATCAATCCATGTGTAGCGCTGCAGAAGCCCATCGTGAGTCAACAACATCCTGGAAAGAACTGAGCTGTTGAGAAGCTTATAGCTATAGTACTCTTCATGATCATGATCATCAAAAACAAGCTGATATGTGTAAACATGGTTTGGACCTAAATGAGGCGTTCCACTGAACCGGATTCCATTCCACGGTCCAGTCCGAAATCTTATATTCGAACCCTCCCTCAGAACTTGTTCTGCATATCCCCTGGGACCATGTTGAAATGTGAAGTTGCCTGGAGAAGGATCAGAGGGACTTCCCCATGATGTAAGATGCCAACTGAAGCCTGTAGCTGTATTCCTACCAAGCTTCATACCTGGTAGGAATGTATCACCCGGGTAATCAAAACTCTGCCACAAGTACTTCTTATTCTCTGGATCAACATTGTCACTGCCATCTTTCACAACAAGGTTTCCTGAATCCAAAAGCTGTGCCACTGCGTTCGGTGCGGTTGTTGATGTGTTGGTGGACCAAACTGTGGTCTTGTTCTGGTTGACAAGGACAAGAATTCCAGGGTTAGTGATTTTGAGAATACCTGTTAAATCAGTGAGAGGTGTGTCTCTGTTGGCAACCCACACAACCGTTGTAACCGATATCTTCTTGTACCATATGCCTACATATCGATTACCAGAAGTGCCTGCAGGAGTGAAGAATCCGAGCTCAAAGGTTCCATCAGCTGACACTATGGTCTCGCCGTCTTTGATGGACTGAAATGTACTTGTGCTGTCTTCTGCTGTGGCAAACATTGCTGCACAGATGAGCAGGAAAGAATGGCATAAGAGTTGCAAAAACAACATATTAGGATACTTTATTTCTCACTGCATGTTTGAAGGAAACTGAAATATCATTGAAGTGTTTATTTGTCCCCTATCAGTCTTTGCTTTTATAGTTGAAACTTTAAAGGATCATTATATTCCTTCCCTCCTGCGAATCTGCAGACCCTTACCAGCAAAGCCATCAATTTTTTATATGAACAAAGGTGCACATGACAAAATGCATCTCAGAAATTTCCAATGTACCTTCTCTAGTACACTTGCAGTTTCAATACAATGCAATCAACGCGTTTGACAACCTAAGATTTGAGTATACCTCATTAGGAACATAAAATCGTCGCCGCGAAAAATGGTCACGACCCAAAAGAACACCAAAGCCTCCTCAACTGCCCAATTGAGGCAAAACTGATTACTTATGGCATATTTCGAATCACCATCATTCAGAGACAAATTGTCAGACACCTAGTTTAATTAACCGCCTGCGCAGCATCTCCAGTACTAAAGGAGAATGTAAGCACATGGATACTAACAAAAGCCTTCAATGGATTTCCTGCGGAAAGTAGGAAACAGGTTCCAATACTAATGGAAGAGCTCATTGGTCCCCTTGTCCCTTGTAAAAAGAATTATTACAGCAGTGCCCATCAGTATTCATATTCTCTTCTTTGCACAGTTCTGGCCCTAAACTACATTTTATATTTTTTTGATTATAAAGTCTTCGATTAGTCCTCATTTTATTGGTTCTCATAATTTTCATAAATCCATTAATAATAAGTCTAAATTAAAGTAATAACAGAGGTGAAAGATGTCTAATAATCAAAAGAACTAACGTGTAGTTGCGCTAATATGAATATATAATTGAATACCATAATAACTAAGAACACCTATTAGATTGAATTTGAAAATCAATTTCTCACAATAAGTAAGAACGTTCATTTTCTAAATTACAGATTAACCATCATTATTTGGTATATATATCAAAAACATTGTTAACATTAATTTTCACGATGAAATATTGTTTGTTTCATGTATTGATTTTTAAAAGAGACTTGTCACTTAGATGAGCAACAGAATCTCTAACGATGGGGCATACATGCACTGAGAAACTTCTTTGATAAGCGTAGTCGTCAGGCATTGGTAGTTTGTTGTCTACAACTTGAACAACATTTGCCCAACATTGTGGCTTAAAGCCTTATACTGATTTATTTTCCTGATTAAACTGTGCTCAAGTTGGAAATAGAACTCATGATCCTAGTGAATCTCCAGCAAATTATGACAATGTTTGTCATGCCTATGACACCTCCTAATCACTAACTTAGATTTCCTAGTACTCATTACTAGGTGCACATGATAATTAGAAACCCCAAAGAAGCTCGATCGAGGAATAATAATGTTCCAACATACTACAACATACGCAAAACCCAGTTGGCTAATTAATTAGATACCCAGAGGCGGCTCATGATTAAGAGTTCGTCTATGATATATAGATATGTTAACTAGATCAGCTTCATAAATTAGTAGTCTAATTCAACTTTATAATTAAAAACTTGCAACTATATATATGGAATTAGTCGACCATTAACATATATGTAAATGTATTATAGACTTCACACGATCACTGCATATACAAATTTTTATAATGACAACTAGTGTGCTATTACATACTGTTGCAGGCAAAGAAGCATGCAATGTGATCAACTAGCTGGTATTGTCTGAAACTACTCTTTATTTGAACTACATTAGAGTATTAAAACATGCATGCGGTTTAATTATACATTTGAAAGATGCATACATACAATTTTATGGCAGCACAATTGCTATTTTAGCTCGACATGTCTTGACATAATTAACTAGCAGAAATGCACGAGGCAAATACATAACATATCATAATACATCATCATTCTTTTTTTGTCACTAAGGATTTGAAAAGCTCATCTCAAACATATACAGTATGGAATTCTTTCTTCATTTAGGGATCTTAATCAAGCTAGCTAGCTAGCTCTTTGTGGCTTAATTAGGTGTCCGGTGACGTCGTTGTTGGAGTTACTGGCTTCCTCGCGTTGTATACATGAAGAAGCATTCTCCGCAAAACAATGTCTCCATTTGTTTGATCTAGTAGTTGTTCCTTGATGATTTCGGTAGCTTGTAGTGCAGAATATATATCATTCATCAGCCTTCACTTTTTTGTTCACCATGCATAGGTATATGCATGGCTCTGATGTGGGTATACATGTGGTTTTGCCATTGGAATTGTGGGACTTGATAGTAGTCTCTTGTTGATGAAGTTGTGCGTCTATATTGTTAGTATGAGGAAATCCTCGTCTACATGAACTGGGCGGGCTCCTAACGCTTATTCTTGCATTCATCTTCTTATAATTACTATCTTCCACCTTGTCGTCCACAACACTTTGCCTAACACAAGTCTCCTGAAAATGAATATATTACTGAGTGAGGAACTGATGGAATATGATCCATATATATATATATATATATATATATATATATATGTATGTGTGTGTGTGTATTAGACCCAAATGCAGATTTCAATGGTTGTATGGTAAGTACCTGAACTTTCTGATATATATTAATGCCGAAAGGAAATCACGCCTGCATAACTTGAAGAAGAGCGAGTAGTTTGTTACCAAGAGGGAAGAGGGTGTGTGTTGTGATTGTGTGGAAGGACCGAAAGGTATATGTTTGAATTCGTAACTTGTGATTGTATGCCTCACTGGTCATGTTTGAATTCGTTAATGAAGGATCAAAACACCGGGAGATATCTTTGGTCTGCCAATTGACATTTACAAATCAGTTAGCTCTGAATCAAAGTACTGATGAATGCATGTAACTGGAAATAACAAGTACAACAGTCACTCACGAGTCAATGTCGTGGACTCGCACCACTAATTGCTCTAACCGTCTTCTTCCATCGATCTTTGTATGCTTTATCGACCGAGGAGTACCGGTCGAGCTTCCTGTAATGAAGGCAGTAACAAAATCTCATCAGGAATTTTAATTATATCTAATACTGAATCCAAATGACTAATTTAACACTGTTTGTTTGTCTATGGCAGTCTAATAACACCAAAGTTCCAACCTTTTGGAGAGCTAGGAGACGCACACTGTGTTGGATTCACACCAACCAGATAGAGGACGGTCTTTCTCAGTCCCATTCTTTCTCCTCTTTGTAGTTGATTTATGTAATGTTTGGGACGTGAGTAAAAGATTGTTTTAATGTTTGGAATGTGAAGTAAAAAAGGGGCAGAACAAGTTGATAAACTCGACTGATTTTGTGCTTTCATTTTCTTTGAGACTGGAAGCGCTCCATGTCTTGAAGCCGTGTACAGCCACAGAGCATAAATGGAAGGAGAGTTCACCCTGCAGCTGCATCAACTAAAACAAGGGAAACGTTTTACCATCAGACAGTGTAGCATGTTATGTTTTGAGATTGTAAATCTAAAACAAGAAATATGCAGGTTCTTTATTTGGATGTAAAGGTCAAGCTTAATTAGCTATATCAATTCTATTCCAATCCATAACTTCCTTCGAAAGGAAGATTTGATATTTACCAAAAGGTGATCAAACACATCAGCACCACTAGTTACCCTGCTTAATAAAAAAATCTTGAATCATAATTCACTATATCAATGCTACAGATTAACAAATCAAGCTGACTTACAAAGTTAACCAGCGGATCAGTGGTATGAGCAAATTGATGACTAGGAAAGTTTTCCATCTGAAAGAAAACTTCTTATGTTCATCACCAGAATTCAGATGCTTCTGGATCTTTGAGGGAAAATGAAAACAGGATAGGAACGTAAAACTTGAACTATGATGAATTGTGAAGAGAACTGAATAACCTGGCATTATATAGAAGTGATAAAGTGAAACTCAACAAAATGCATGCAACCAACTGCACTAAGGAAATAAATTTAATATTTATGTACGTTACTCATTTAATCACGAGAGCAGCATGTGAGAAACCATACAAGAAGGAAGCTTGTCCTGATTTGTGAAACAGGATATATTTTGCATCTTAGTTGACCTTCATGTACTTGAACAAGATAAAACTATCTGGAGCCTTAACTTGATAATTGAATAGGCAAGAGAGTGTACCAATGTGCATATGGTTCAATCATCCAATAGTTAGTGCAATGATCTACAGATCCTATAGATTAGCATACCATCAATCTCCTCAAAATCAGAGTTCAGGTTTGGGATACAAGGTTAGAGTACAGAACAAATGTATTGGCTTACTTACCTAACCAAGTCTGCACAATTATGTGTGGGAATCAAATCAGATAACGATTACAATCTTAAGGTTGAGGTTGAGTTACAGTCCCAGAACTCCAGCTTATTCAAGTCTGCTCTCCTTTCCTTTTACCCTTAATTTTAGAGACAAACCTAAACCCTTTATGGTTTAAGGTTTAGGATGAGCAACAGAGCTATAAGCCCTATTGTTTAGACGTATTTTGGACTTTAGAGCCTAGTGGGGAAAGAAGAAATTAATAAGCAGACCACAGAAATTATCAAGAATTTAAATCTTTTCATTTAACTTCAAGCTCATTTCCAAAGACAATCTGAATGCGATTACACAGCATGATGAAATATCAGTTAATGAATTAACGAGGTTCGAAGTGAGTGGAAGTAAGTATATTAACTGAACATTGTGAAGAAGAATGGACTTGGAGTTCAGTTAGAGCCCTCTCATTATAAAAACCAGGTTTCTCAGGTACAGGCAGCACACCTTCCCCACTCAACATTAGAACTGCAGCTGACATGCTTGGCCTGTCTTGTGGGAATTGCTGAACACATAAAAGACCCACATGAATCGTTCGGAGAATTTCTTGTACATTAATGGAGTCCCCTACTGATGTAGCAAGCAATTCAATGGACCTGCCTTCTATGTGTAAGTTCCATGCCTAAAAAGAAACAGACTTTTTAACTAAACAGAAGAAGCAGAATGAAACAAAAAAAGAATCGTTAATTAGACAATAGTTGGCACTCACATGTCCTAGCAGGTTGAGGTTGTGGCCTGGATGAAGGAATCCCCTGTTTTTCTTCCCACTTATTATCTCCAGCATCAAAACACCAAAGCTATAAACGTCTGATTTTGTCGAGTAGAACCCATCAACTGCATACTCTGGGGACATGTAACCACTGCAAATCACTGAGTCAAAATCTATTTTAAAAGCAAAGAAAGTTGACTATGCAATACAAGTTTTGAGCAACTTACTATGTTCCGACTACTTTATTCGTTTCTGCTTTAGTTTCATTTCCTCCAAAACTTCTAGCCAGGCCAAAGTCTGAGATTTTTGGGTTGAATTCACTGTCTAATAAGATATTGCCTGCTTTAAGATCTCTATGAATTACTCTCAGTCTAGAATCTTGATGAAGATAAAGGATCCCCCGAGCAATACCATTAATAATGTCAAAGCGCTTAGGCCAATCTAGTAAGAAGCTTCTTCTTTGATCTGCAAAATAGCATGCCAAATGGAATAGCATTAGGTGATTGGACAATAAAGTGGAGTAGTGACTAATGAGGCCAAAATCAAGTTTCTGAGTGGTCAAACCAAAAATAAAGAAGTCCAAGCTTTTATTAGGCATGCATTCGTAGATCAGCATCATTTCATCTTCCTGAATGCAGCATCCTAAAAGCTTCACTAGATTCCTGTGCTGAAGTTTGACAATATGAGTAACCTCATTCTTGAACTCATCCAGTCCTTGAGTAGAATGCTTTGAGAGCCTCTTCACAGCTATTTCCTGTCCATCTTTCAATATACCCTGAAATCATATGTATGTAACTATGTATCATTACCAGAGAACAACACAAGCACCATGAAAAACTTGCAATTAGGGAAGTTTTAATTTGATTGCATGGAGGATTATCAAATTTACCTTGAAGACGGATCCAAATCCACCTTCTCCAAGTTTGCTGTTCTCTGAGAAGTTATCGGTGGCACAAACGACAGTAGCCAAGTCAAATAATGGAAGTTCATAATCTTCCTTTTTTGAGGGACGTTCTAAATCTTCTTCTCTTGAGGTGAACTTCGAATCTTCTTTGTTGCTGCTCCTCATTACCCCTGCAGAATAAAAAACCATTTTGAAACCATATGAGATCATTTAATTCATTCAAGCAGATATGATCGGCATTCCTTTGCTAAATTCTCAGGACAGATGGTATGACTTTTAAAAATGATGAGCTAGCTAAGATTGTATAGTCTTCAATTAACAATCTGGACCAACAAACATAATAAAGCTCTTAATTATAAATTTCTCATAATGAACTTATAGGTAGTACTATCCTTTTGTACTCAATCAAAATCCTTCCCAAATAAGCTAAAGTGATGGTCATTTTAGAAATAGAGCATACAGCACGAAACCAATTGGCAACGGGTTTAGAGGCTCATATTTCTACATTATATACATTCTAAAAGATTATAAGGAAATGAGGGATTTTGCTAACAGGTGTATATTGGTACAACAGCAAACATTTCTATACATTCTATAATCTTAACTACAGGACTAGAAATGGAAAGGGTTTAAGAGTACATAAAAACTTACCATATTTTTTGCGCTGCTGCTTCCGGCAATAAAATACCAACGCTATGCCCACGATCAGCAGTCCAGTAGGCATCAGAGTACCACATACTATGATTTTAACTTTCTTCGATTCAGAGCCTTTAGCATTGATAACTGTGTTGTCAGCATCCAGGCCTAATATAGAATTTGAAAGGGAAAACGCCGAGATTTAGAGAATTAATAAAGAAGAAAAAGTGTGATGCACAACTGAACAATACCGCCCCTATCTCAAAACACTTTACACAAATATACTGCACATTGATTTTGAGGTTGAGGAGTGTACCTAGTTCTGATGCAGCCATCCTTATATAAATATCTTGCCCATTTACAGTTAAATTCCTAATATCAACTAGGTTGCCAAACCACAGCAAGCAGCCAGATCCTCCATTACTGATATCCAAATTTGCGTAAGCTGTGCAAGAACAATTCTTCAGGCACACCATCCCACATTCCTTGAGATTCATACTTCTGTTGAACCAGGACTGCTCTGTGTTCGGCAATTTCACAGCAGAGTACTTCTCAAACAAGTCACCACTGCAATTTCCTGAATTTAGGGGGGTCCTTCGCACACAGCCATTTGACCAATCCACTGTGTCCCAGTCCTTTGGATATTTAGGAACAAATCCTTTCAAGCAGCCACAAACTGGGGAACTGTCAATACTGCATGCACCATTTGGACCACAGAATGCATAATTATCACAGTTATCAATTAAAGATGTTTGATAAAGGAATCCCCAAGTTTGGGCTCTGTCATTCCATGTGTAGCGCTGCACACGCCCATCTGTAGTAGTAATCACTCTTGAATAAACTGAACTGTTAGAAAGATCAAAAATATAATACTCTTCATCATGATCATCAAATACAAGATTGTATGTGAATATGGAGTTTGGAGTTAAATGAGGAGTGCCACTGAATCGGATTCCATTCCATGGTCCGGTTCGCCATATCATAGCCCCATCCTTCTTCAAAATTTCTTCTCCATATCCTCTGCGATCAAGCTCATATGTATACTTTCCTAGAGAAGGATCCTGTGCACTTTTCCACGATGTAAGAATCCTGTTGAAGCCTGTAACTTTGTTCCAACCAAGTTTCATACCTGGTAGGAGTGTATCACTTGGGTAATCAAAACTTTGCCACAAGAAGTTTTCAGGGTCTGTAGCATTGCCATCTTTTACAACAAGATTTCCTGAATCCAAAAGCTGGGCCTCTGGATTCTGTGCAGAACTTGATGTGTTTGAGGACCAAATTATGCTCTTGTTATGGTTGAGTAGGACAAGAATTCCAGGGTTGGTGACCTCCAGAACACCTGAAGAATCAGTAAGGGGTATTTCTCTATTGGCAACCCATACTATGGTTGTTGATGACTTCTTGTACCATATCCCAACGTATCGGTTATTAGAACCAGTATAAGGACTGAAAAATCCAAGCTCAAAGTGTCCAGTAGTTGAAACTACAGTCTGGCCATCTCTAATAGACTGAAATGTACTTGTGCTGCCTCCTGCTGTGTAAAATATCGCTGTGATGATGAGCAGAAAATAGCAAATACGGTGCAAGCACATCCTTGGTAAAACATTCAATGGATTTTTCATGAGTGTGGTAGTCGAACACCGTATTTCCATAGAAGACTCATTATACCCCTATTCCCTTGCTATAATAGTTGAAATACTACAGAAGCCTCTATTTCATGATTGACATTTCAACAACTCTACAAATACTTAAATCCCACAAATTCAATAACCATATATATAGAGTTATGATTGGAAGCAACTATTAGTTTCTTTAGTCTGCTTCCTGGGAGTCAGACTGGGAGTGTTTGACCCCAGCAAAGAAGACAGATCACTAAGTTAAGATAAGTCAATGCATATGCATTTGACTAGCTTTGGGGCATCTCTCCTAATTGTTTAAACTGCAGGTATGAACATCTACTTAACAAGGTCAAACAAACATGAAAGACTAGAAATGCATTTAAATAAAGGAAGAAATGTTTTCAAATACTTGTATCTGTGAGAGAGAACCTCACAAACACAGAAACATTACAGACATTATTAGAACATAGTGTGACTCACAAGGAGATTACAGGCATGGAGTTCAATGAAGTTCAAGGTGCTGACTATCAATATATTTCTTTTACAACTATCATAGTTGAACACGTTATTGAAGGTGGAGAACTCATTATCCCCCTACTCCCTTGCTGCAATAGTTGAAGTTACACTGAAGCCTCTACCTCTATGATTGACATTTCCACAACTCTGCAATTACTTATTTCCTATAAATTTGGTGACCATATCTTCAGAGTTGTGATTGGAAATAATTAATAAATTTTCTACTTCCTGTAATATTCCATAGCTGTAATGGATTGACTATCTGCCCTATTATTCTCTTGAGTCTGCTTCCTGGGATTTTGGATAGGAGAGATTACAAATTACTAACTCAGGATACATGCAATTTCACATAGTCACAAGGAAGACACATCTGTTAAGACAGCGGGGGTGATCATCTACTTAACAACATTATACAAAACATGAAAGATTCGAAATGCATTTGAATGAAAAATTTCAAATAAACATCACTATCCAGTGTCAAACAAAGAAAATCCTGCCTTGAATAAACACCTCCAATCAACCATTTTCTAATTCCTTCAATATTCAATAGAGCATTATTATCTACCCTGTCATTTTCAGTCGTCATCTTCCTGATGAGTTTGGAATTAGAAGTTATATAACTAACACAAAATAAGCCATTATCCAAATAAAACTCGAAAAAAGTCAATACATACAGTTTGAATCAGTTGCAAGAAGTTCCTTCCCAATTGTTTACATAGTAGGCTGGCGTCTTGATATGCTTTTGAAGATCAAGCCAAACATACTAGACTGGAACTGCTTTCAACTAAATATCACTTTCCAATGCCAAACTAAGAAAAATCATTCAACAGAAATTAGGGTACTTACTTCCAATGTTATTCAACTCCAGATGGCAATCAGGAATGCGTGATCATTTCCCAATCAATGTGTCATTTCGGATTATTCAAAATCAGGTCCACTAAGACGGCTGGTTTTCTAGTAATATCAAATTTCCCAAGACAGATCTTCTCGTCCAAATCCCATAACTCAAACAAAACTGCAGATTTTTCTGATTTGGGTACTCTTTGGCATTGTTCTTGAAGTCAATTCCCATCCTTTTCTCTATCCCTTTCATTTCCTCCTACAAGTCAATACTATAGAGACAGAAGTGAACCCCAAGATGGTTTTAATATTCCAAATTCCAACAAAAATCCAATGAGTCTGATTATGGTGCATGCATATGTAGACAAATTTTTGCAGAACTCATGTAACTATTAAAAAACAATGGAGTGAAATAAAGTGCATGCATAAATATATGTAATTTGTGAAAGGAGACTTCAGAAAACCCAGAAAAATAGTAGTCACAGAGTGTATAGAGAAAATGTGTGAGTCACGATGAGACTACTGGAATGGAGTTGAGGAGTTCAATTGAGTTCAAGTCAGTGAAGCTTGAAGTTGAAGGGGAGCACAACCCTTTGTATTTGGTTGGCGATTCATGAACAAAATTGTCCTGATTCATTCATTAATCATATAAGCCCAATAGACGGTGACCATGGGCCCAATAGGTGTGCGATTTTGAATAAGCCCAATAAGTATCTACCGGACTAAAGAGTAAGAACGACCTTTCCTTAAGGAGTTCACAAAGAAAGCAAAGACCACCAAACCCAGCCATAATAAAAGGAATAAGGAAGACAAATCTATTTGACCAATTGCATGGAAGAAATGTTGATAATGTGAAGAGATTCCAAGCTCGTGATGGAGGCAGTTAAGGGAACGGTTTATCTCCTTGGAGATTGCTGAAGATAATGTAATTTGAGAGGTAAATTTTGTTGTTGTTGTTGTTGTTGTTGTTACGACTCAGGTAAATAGGGTTCTTATGAGGTTTGTCTTAACGTGTGTTGTTGTAAGCTCCGGGTAATCTGTTTCTTATATGTAGCACAATAGAAGAAAGGAAAAAAAATATTTAGTTTCTGCAAATCATCCGACGGCAGTGTTGTGTACTATGATGGATTGTTGTTCATATATTGTTCCAGGCCTAGCTAGCTAGCTAGCTACATTATGGCTGACTAACCCAGTTCCCCTTGGGACAAGTATCTTTCTCTATTGAATAATTCACTTGTTGAATGCATTATCAAAAATTAAATGAGAAAACTTGACTTGTCCTAAAGTATTGACATTTAATCCTACCAAACACTATGAGGAAATATGCACAAGGGAAAATAATACGTTTCTCCATCCGGAAATGCATTTTTCTGAAGCAGCTCAATCTTTAATCTCAATTTCCAGGTATACATTACTACTTTGCATAGTGATTATTTATCCTGATCAGAATCCATTTCCCAATTCCCACTTGTTTATTTCTTTCTTTGCATATCTATCATTGAATGTTGGAAACCTGGGAATAAGATTCTTACTTTATGGGTAAAATAAAGTTTGTAAAAACTAAAAGCATCCTTAATTTAAAATTGATTATTATTTTGATTACACTTCCTGATCAGTTTTAACACTTTTTAATGAAATAACTCTCTATTACTTGAACATCTTCATCGCCTCAAATTTGAAGATAAAATATTAACGTATAATTCCACAAAATTATATTGGCTCGAAATCATACCAATCTACTCTAATGATGTACGGAATTACTCTTCTTTTTTTGTATTGAACTGATCTACTTGACGTATCGATACATTCATGTACTGTATGAGTATCCCGAGCGCATCATGCAAGCGCATCACGTATTGATACAATAAGAAAGGTTTCGTTCTGAATACAATAATAAGGGCCCTAAAGTATTAATAATTGGATCGTGAGTAGTGCGGTACATTTTTTTTTTTTTTTTGCAATTAGTAGCGTGGTATTTTGTACTAGTGCTTCTGTGCTACTGCAGATAGGTATACACAGAATCATGTACCATGGGACCATTTCATGAATGCCACTTCTCCTCCACTTTCCCAACCAAACAGTCAAATTTTCTGTCCTGGTTCTTAATCTCGGCAGAGATAGATAGATAGATCGAACAGATATTTAAAGCTGACATATTTTTCTAGGTATCCTGACGAGCACAAGTAAGGTATGTTTCCGATACACGAAATAATGACAGCTTAGCCCCATTAGCCTAACTCCTCACACCACTAGTCTGCTGCTGCAGTTTTCTCCCTCCTTCTAAGCATGATTGGGAAACCTATCTAGACCCCCAGATCAATCTCTCTCTCTCTCTCTCTCTCTCTCTCGCATGATCGTGAGGGACATATTAATTTAGAGTTAGGGTTAGGGTTACGGTTACTGTTAGGGTTAGAGTTAGATTGGGTTATGAATGGAATTATCTGATAGAAAAATGGACTAAACAATGTTTCAATTTGTCCACATTCTAACTTTTGATATCTCAAATTTTCAAAACTTTAAAATAGTATCTCACCTTCTTACCGTAACCGAGTTTGCCATGTATCTATTTTGAATCTTAATTGACCAATATACTCTTTTTCCATAATTAATACAAGAAAAATGTTATGTTTTTTTTTGTGTTTTTTTTTTTTTTGGTTTTTTAGTGTGTTGGGTTCCTCTTTCGACCAAAATGGTGTTGTTCAATTCCAATCTCTTACCATCAATGTGAATTGCAACAATGGATGCAAGATTGCAGAAGGCTTAAGAATATTATAGAAATCATGGACATGAAATTTGTTTGGATATTGAATCCATTAATATACAAACAATTCCCACATATGTAATCAAAGATTCAAACTTCAATTCCAAGTTCTAATCAAAGTTTCAATCAAGAAGCATAACCCCAAAATTCAATACTTCATCATCTTGCGGCCTCTGCTATGGAATTTCCTTCAAAGTTTGAGCACTATCTCTTATCAGATTGCCCACTACACGAACCCAATAGTTCACCTGGTTTTCTCCTTCATAACTTGAGATTTGAAATAGTTAGAATGAGAGCCGAAAGCTGTGAATTGAAGGCAGCACAAGAATCCCTAAAATTCGAGTTGTACGCAGTCCGCGTGGAGTAGATCGAAGGAGATGATATGAAATTTTTTTCTCATTCACCTGGATTTATGTTTTTGGGTTGAGAGATTAGACAGGGGAGAGATATGCTTAAGAGAATAATAGTAATGCATAAAAGGACGAGAATATCCTTCAAAATTATCAGTTTTTAAGATGTTGTAATTTAGTTGAGGTAAGTATATATATGAGATAGTATTTTAAAGTTTTAAAATTTTGAGATACTAAAACTTAGAAGTTAGAATATGAAAAAGTTGAGACATCGTTTCGTCCATTTTCCCTTCTCTAAAAGGAGAAGCAGAGCTGGAAAGATGGAGAAAGCTTGCTAGAGGGTACGTGAAGAAGGAGATTCTTCACAATGTGATCGAGCATGGTTATAGCAAAGGGATGAGGGGGGTACTGTGGAGATCACATGTAAGAATATAAAATACAAAGGCTAGCTTGGGCACCAAAACCTTTTAAGTTGAAAGCAAGGAAGAGATAAAGGAGGAAGAATCCTAGCTAATTGTATATATCAATCTCCACAAGTCAAGGGGATCGAGGGTGAAAGCACAAACACACATGATTCCCAACCCATGCCAATGCATCTCTCTTTCTTTTTTTTCGCTTTCTTTTTAGTCCAATTGTAGAAACTAGAATCCTTATTTATCATCATGATTGTATGCCTCCCAAGTAGTCTTGGCCCTTGGAATTAGTATCTTTTTTGTTACAAGAAAGCAATCAAAATGTACTACATGCAATGCCCTCTTCTTTGTTTTTTTTTTCTTCAACTTTCTATTACTCATGGTGTATGCTTTCTAGATTTTTGGTTAGTGGTTAAAAATGAAAGTATGGGCGATGGAATTGAGTTTGATGTGTGAGCAATAATAGAGTAAAATGAAAGAGAAAGGTGAACATTCACCTGAGGAGAGAATCACGTACTCTCTCGATCTCTCTTTGCCCATCTACTCGATCTCATCGATCGGTTATTGGGTAGTATTTTTCTCTCTCTTTAATTCAGTTTCGAAGCTAAGTATTTAATTATGTCATCAATCATATATGAGAGTCATAATTGAGTGCAACGAACGACTACCAAACTCTACATTAATTTATTAATCTACGAATTAAGCACACAATAAAAAGAAATGAATATAGTGACTAATTCTTCAATTATGCATAACGTATGTAAGTTTGTCATAAACTAACAACAAATTAACAAAATACAACGAACATTTTTTACAAACCTCACTCAAAATGTAATTCATAATATTGTTGTTCGATGATCTCTGTTAAACGAGACAGTAATTGATGAGGAAACATTACCCCGTAAATATGCTATTGCTTTCTTATCTTCTCGGTACCAACTAGGGTTTATTCTAGTCCGTGCATGACAACATCTTAAAACCTAATTAACCAATAGAATAACCTAAGCTAATCAGCGTGCAATAATATTAATACCAAAGTAAACCTAATTGGAACTGGAAGGATCGAAGATGAGGGGTATCACCATCTCCATCTCCATCTCCTTCTTCCTCTTTATAATTAATAATCCCGGCCATCAGCTTATGGCCTTGTGACTCTGTGTCGTCTGTACGGCCTGCTATATATATATATCTTAGGAAAGAAGCATTAGTTTACTAATCTTCTCCATGTGAGAGAGTATTAAACTAATTGCCCTAGCTAGCTAGCTAGTTCTGTTAATTGTATGAACAAGGTTAATCATGTTCATTATAAAACAAAGCAAAAGAGTAAGTAGTTGATAATGTCAGGTTATGCCTCCCCTCAAATCTTCCGCGAAATTAGATCATGTAGGATCATATTGTGGAACCCTAGCTACTTGGCTAATATTATAACTAATCGACTTAATTAGTGTCACTAATTAAATGACAGATCCATTTGTCATTTTGTCTCCTTGATTGGGGATACTTTAATTTTCAAACCCTTTTGCTTAGAAAAATGTCATAATTAAATTAAACCTAGTAGTGATTAAATAATGGAGGTAATTAGCTTAATCGTAGCACACTTCCATTGAGAATATCGTTCTGATCATATTGTAACTCTTGGCCTGTGGCTTTAATATATGGTGATCGAATGCAATTGATTTGTCACCCTACTGTCCGTATGCACCGCATCGATCTATTTTATTTTATTTTTTAAAAATAGGCCTCGATCACTAAAGAAATTTGTGTTTATTAAAAAAGTACATATCTTTGTGTGTGGGTACGATGATGGTCTCAAAGTATTAAAATGAAATTAGAAGTACGTCTAGGTCATAGCTAAGCCCGGATGGGCAAGAAAGCTAAAGATAAATGCATGAAGACAAAGCAATTCTCCTTCAATGGCCACCCCAAGTTTCTCCTAGCTTAGCTATTTTGACTAATTTCTTTATGTAGCTAGGTAGTTCTTAATTTATGTATATGAGCATACCTATACGGGGCATCTTCATTTCCTAACATTATTTTTCTTGCCCTAGAAATAGAGGTGGCAAGATCTAGGAGATGGGAGGTGAGACCGCCATCAAGAACCATTTTGCTCAATGTTAGATAAATAATTAAAATACTATAAAAGTGTTTTATGAATCGAACTCACGATATTCTAGTCTATTTGATAAAAAAAAAATTGAGTTTATTAATTCTTATGATGTTTGATACGTTAATAAAACTTAATGTACAACAATTATCTATTATCATTGAGTTTTTGTTTTTGTTTTTTTTTATTAGCTGGTCATATTTCGGGTCAACTTCGTTACTAACCTCAAAACTTCATCACGAAGTTCGAATCTTAGTTAGCAGCAAAGTTTAACCTGATCGAGCTATCAAAACTTGACCAATAACCTATAAGTTTATTTGGAAATGATCCAAACCAAGCAATCTCTAGAAAAACTATGACACGCGTGAGTGAGATTATGTTCCATTGGCAACTTGTGCATTCAATATAAGTTATTGATCATGAAAATCAGTTGGGATTGCTAGGCATGCTGTCAAATTTCGATTTGATCAAGATGTCTTTGCTTATCAGATTGAAATGAAAATTCATCTGCAAGAAATTAGGCTATAAATGTGGGACTACTCCCGTCACAAGCAGGGATCGATATCAGTTACTGTCATGAAAAAGCCTAATCAAGCAGAAAATAATCAAAATATGGGAGAAATTTATATGCATTGATGTTAGGCACCAATATTTTGTAACATATCATTTGTAGCAAGGACCATTCGAGACCAGAAATATCAATATTTTCTCAAACAGCTGAAAGGTCAATAATGAGCAGCCTAATATATATATGGTCTTCCTATATATGTTGAGCGAGTCTACGATGATTAATACAACGATGATATTAGGTTGATGTGGTACCATCAAATATTGAATGAGGATTTTTTTTGGTTTGGACTTTGTAGTAGTGTATAAAAGACATTGAATTCATAACAAGGATTAGATAAATTATAGAAGGCCACCACCAACGGGAAGGTAGCTTAGATTCTTGGTAGAAACGTACATTTTAATTAATAGGGAATTTTTAACAATGTAGAGGGTTAAATTAGAATTTTGATTCGAATTATATAAACTTCAAGACACGCAGTGGCGGAGCCAGGAAATCTGTTCAGGTGGGGCGAAATTTTTCTCTCCGAAAAAAAAAAGAAGAACAAGAAAACCTGAGCATGTGCCAATATATCAAATATAACAAATACAATAGATTGATTCAATAATAAAAATGCTTATATCTAACTTGAGTTCAGTGTATCTCAAAACAGTACATATATATGCCCATATCTCTCTAGTTAATGGTATAGAATGACAAAAAACCACTAACTTATGCATTTACACAAAATGCTCTTAACAAATGAGACTAAGAGAACTACAAATGCATTCTACGAGGCTTCATGTTTTGAAATTGATGAATAATAGCTTCATCGTCAATGCTATCAAAGATCTTCTTCTCAATATAAGCAGTCAAGCAACCATTCATCCATTCATCTCCCATTCGATTACGCAACCGAGTCTTTACAATATTCATTGCAGAAAACACTCTCTCTACACTTACTGTTGCAACCGGTAGAATAAGTGCTAAAGTTAGAAGCAAGTAGACTAAGGCATAAGTCTTGTCCTTTTTTGTATCAACCATCATTTGTGCAAGATCAGAAATCCCATGCAATTTTGAGAACTTATCATTTGAACGCATGTCCATTATGTAATTCTCTAGTTGCTCTTCAAGAATTTGAATATCCATTTCTGAAAAATCACTCGGATAAAACTTGGCAAGACATACTAACTTCTCTTTGTCAAAAGAAGAGAAATAATTACTTGGATTCAAGCATGCAACACAAAGAAGCAACTCAGTATTCTTTTCATTAAACCGATTGTTTAATTCTTGAAGTTGCACATCAATAACATTGTAGAATAACTCAACACGATAATGATGCATATTTGTGACTATTTGAGCATTTCGCTTCGGTGGTTTTCCTTTAACTCGAAACTCATCATCCATATTACGAGTTTCAATACAATGCTCCTCACAAAAAGAAAACACTTCACCAAGTAAATGATCTCAATCAGTGTCCCTCATCGTTTGCAATCTACCCTTGCTTATTGTCACCAAATTCAGGGCATTCACAATGTCTTGATCTTTTTTTTGTAAAGACTGTGACAAATCATATGTAACTCCCAACACTTTCTTCATGACATGTAGACAAAGGATGAAATCAAATGACTGCATATAATCTAAAAGTACCTGGCATTGAAACTTCTGTTTAGAGGTCATTCCATCACCTTGTTTTAAATCTTTCAGCACTTGCATAACTGATGAGAACATTTTGACCAAGCTTAATAATGAATTGAAGTGAGAACTCCAACGCGTGTCACAAGCTCGTTTGAGATTTGTTTCTTGATTTTGGCCTCTTCCACTTGATAGATTACCACCATGAATTGCTTCTAAAATAAACTTAACATGATAATCTCTAAGAAGATCGAGACGCTTTGGTGAAGCTCCAATAACATTCACTACCATAGTAACTAAGGTAAAGAAGTGTTCCATTGTCTCATGTTTCTTCGCCACAGCTATAAGAGACAATTGGAGTTGATGCGCAAAACAATGAACATAAAAAGCACATTCGTTGTCTTTCAAGATCAATGCTTTAAGGCCATTAAATTGACCTCTCATGTTGCTTGCTCCATCATACCCTTGCCCTCTTAATCTAGAGATGCTTAATCCATGTCGAGAGAAGAAATCATCAATAGAATGCTTAAGAGTGGTAGCATTAGTATTCATAACATGTTCAATACCCACAAAACGCTCAATCACACGACCATGTTTCACATAACGCAAAACAATAGCCATTTGCTCCTTATTTGCCATGTCACGAGATTCATCAACAAGAATGGCAAACAACGAATCACCAACGTCATTGATGATTGCTTGAATAATTTTAGTGGAAATAGCACTTACAATGTCTTTTTGAATATCCGGTGATGTCAACTTCAGATTATCAGGAGCATTCTTCAAAGTCACAGCCTTTATACCATCATTGTATTCACACAACCAATTCAAAATCTCAAGAAAGTTTCCTTGGTTGTCCGAATCTTCTGACTCATCATGTCCACGAAAAGGAAGCCCTTGATGTAACAGAAGTCTAACAACACCGATTGATGCACAAAGACGAATTCTATAGTCACATCTATCTTGATCATTATGCTTTGAGATTATTGTTGTAATATGCTCCTTTTGGTTCAGCAAAGATTCACAATTTCTCCAAGCTATGTTATGTGAACTATTAAATTTTCTGACATGCTTATCCAGTTTACTTTTGTTTCTCCAATCTATAAATCCAGTACCAACAAACACATCGCCAGCTGATTGACCTCCAATATCTGGTCTGAACAGAAAACAACAAAGGCAATATGCAACATCTTCACTTTCACTATACTCTAACCATGTAGGATATTCACCATACCAATTACGAATGAATCGTCTTAACGATCTATTTGTAAGTGTTTGACGAAAATTATGAAGTTGAGGTTGGCAAGGACCTCTTTGCAAGTACACTCTCCGAACTTGGTCTCGGACATTAGGGTGATAACTTTGTATACGAGGACGCAATCCAGGATCAGCTATGATATTATTCAAATCAACTTCTATGGATGATTGTTGCGGTGGATTTTTCTTTGCTTTAGTACAAATTCTTTTGGGACTATTTGGAGACGATGCTAGAGTCTCCGGTGTTGGTAATCTCTTGAAAAATCTTTCCATAGCTCTAAATTATAAACAAGATACTTAGTTTCTATCCAAAATAAGTAGTATGCTACATTCTAACATGACACTGAATCCACTGATGACAGGGGTAAACAAATTTCCACACACTACTAATAAACATAAATCAGACTTCATGCTTATAAATTGACTTGTATCTTTTGTTTGTTCATAAAAAATCAAATCAAAATCCACAAATCCAAGATCCACCGAAAAAATAAAAACATGATCTTTGCTCACCTAGCAACTCAAGACACTAATTTAAGGCTTGAACTCATCAAACAAGTCCCAAAAGTCCCAATTCAGCCACTTTAGTCTGCAAATACAAATTTACTACATTAAATTAAATTCAAACTATTAAGATTAAATCAAATTAAATGATTATTGATGAACTAATCATGGCATCATGCTACATATTATGAGTACGAGAGTAAAGTGAGTGAGAGAGAGAGAGGTGAGGATAACTAGAATGCCTAAAAATTACCTGATTTGAATGGAGAATGGAAATTGAGCTGGGAGTGGAGAGCAGCGCCTGCAGCGGCGGAGAGAGTCTCAGAAGAAGAAAAATAAGAGAAATGAACTTTGTTGTTCCCAATGGAAACAAAACAAAGGCGTGGTAAATTGGTAATGGTGGTATGGAACTCTGACATTAACAAAGTCAATTGGTTATATTAAAATAAAGTAATGCAAGTTGCTTATTTATTTTAAACTATGCAACGATTGCAAGCTGTTTATATCCACGAATGGATGGGATGATACATACAAATTATTAAACAAAGAAGGAAAATGGGAAGAGAAAGTCAGGTCCTATAATAGGAAGTATAACATACACATACATATTAACATATACACATATAGTATTTTTTTTTTACAAGAATCTCAGGGGTGGCACTTGCCTACCCTGGCCAAGTGCTCCCTCCGCCGCTGAAGACACGTGCGATCGAGTGTGAGCTATCATCTAATGTAACTGATATGCATGTGACCGACGTTTGAAAAAAATGTCACTGTACGTAATTGATCATAAGCGAAACAAACTCAATGACATGCACACTAACACGCGAGCAGACTGACGCTTGAAAAAGAAAGTTAGGTAACATCTTGCACGCACTCGAGCTATTATGGCAATCGGCGTTTGATAATAAAAGACGTTAACTAAGCTCAACGCATGCACAGGAACACGCGTGCAAAATGACGTTCGAAACTAAAATTCACTAAGAGCAACGTCATCCTATGCGCACTAAAATAGAAAACGTTCAATGACGTAAAAAATAGTTGAAACGAACTCCAAATCATGCACTCTAACACGCTTGCAATGCGACAATAGCAAATCCTCCATTAAATACCGTATCATCCTGACAAGAGAACTTATACGGCTACAAATTCAAAACAATTCAAAAAAAACACTAACGTTCAACTTATCATGACTCATTCGTTCGACGAGTTTAGTTCGACGAGTTTTGTAGAACTAACGTAAGTATCAACCGATCAGTAACCGAACGGATAGAATATGAACAACAAACAAAAGGATTACCAAAATTAGTGCTCTGATTCAGACTTTCCTATTTACCAAAAGACACGGTAAAAAGGTAAATTACCTAAAGGTAAAAAAAAAGAGTTTCGTTAAAAAAGAAAAAGAAAAAAGGGGAGTTTTAAAAGGGGGGCAGAGAACAGTTGGAGGGAACAGTCCAAAGGTGAACCAGAGAAAACGAAACGTATCCATGCGGGAAGCATGAGTGTAGCTGTCCCTCAATTTCTAAAAGCAAACAAACTGCCAAAAGGAGCCAGTCGTCCCCAATGGGATAGTACGCTGTACCCATCACCACTCCAACCCAAACCCAACGCCTCCACTCTTTTCCCTTTTTACCCTCCCAAGTCCCAACCTCAATATTAAACCAATTAAAATTTACCTTTCTGTACGTTCTTTTGCCAATAAGTCCGGGGTCCCACTCCCTCCACGCTGGCCCCTCACACGTACTCCGTAACGATCGACTTGTCTTGCCCCCTGCCCACCCCGCTCCACACGTGCTGCTTTGCGATAATTAATCAGTGACCCTTTGCTTAATTAATCGAAATGTGATTTGGCTTTTGCCGACGTGGCGGACTCTGGCAGGCCCGTGGCAAAGAGACGACGTGGCAGATACCCACAGTGTCAGTTTATCACTCTCCCGCTGTCAGTTAATTAAGCAAACAAACGAAACCAGAACCTAATTAATATCGAGTCTCAGCAGCACAAATTCCGGATATGCCCCTGGAGGATCGCTGGAATTACGGACTGACCGAATCTCTGTAACTGATGTTTAAGATTGGCAGAGAGTCGAGTAAAAATTAAAAACCAGGAGGAAGAGGGGGAGAAGAGTTATTCGAGTAACCGCATTCCCATAATTAGACAAAACGGTCAAAACCCTTTACCTTTTCACCTGAACTCTCTCTCTCTACAAGTAAAAAAATGTTTAAAAGGATTAATTAGAGAAGAGGATTAAAGATTTGGTTTTGATTATGGTGCATCTTTCTTTCTTTCTCTCTCTCTCACTAACCCAACCAAACCCTAAATAAAACCCACCATCCAGCCTTGCCACCTCAATTGCATGCCTTGTGTTCATTTCCTCCTCACACTTGTTTTCTCTTCCTCCTTCCTTCCTTCCTTCCTTCCTTCCCCAACACAAGAACCAAGTCCCCAAAAACGCATCATATATAGATAAAGACGCAGAGAGTTATTATTATTACCCAAAGGAAAACCCCAAAAGAGCTAATCGACACAAACGAAGGAAAGAGAGGCTTTATATAAGAGAAAAACGCTTGCTTGCTTTTGATTCAGAGCAACCCTTCTCTTTTCTTTTCTCCTCTTCTCTCTCTCTCTCTCTCTGTATTTCAATGGCCGTTGAAGCTCGGCACCTCAATCTCTTCCCCTCTCAACAACTCTTCTGCAACAACAACAGGTACTACTAATCTCCTGTCCTCTCCTCCTTCTTTTTCTTCATCTGGGTATTTCTACTGGGTCGGTTCTGATATTGGTTTTTCCGGCAGTGACGTCATGAACCCGGTTCAGGGGAACGACGGCGTGTACGGTGCTCAGATTGGGTACGGCGTGCCAATGATGACCGGCGGGCTGGTGGCGACGGAGGCTCTGCTTCCGGCGTACAATAATTCGGTGATGAACGACGCTATGCTTCCGAAAACGACGGCGATGCAGTCGGACAGTGGGCTCACCTACAACGTCCCAATCAGTACTACGTCTCTCCCAAGAAAGCGCGCCCGAGTCGACTCGATCAACCCGAATCTCTTCTCGTATCCGACTCCTCCGCAAAGCCATAACTACAAGACAAACACCGGCCACAACTCATTCTCGTTTCTCGGCGAGGACATTTCTCTGCAAATCCAGCAGCAGCAGCTGGACATGGACCGCCTCATTTCGCAACACGTAAGCCCAAAACCCGAACCCGAGACCCGGTCCCGGTTAATTCTCGAAAACGGTTTTATTAATTCTGTGTTTTTTTTTGAACAGATGGAGAAGGTGAGGTTGGAGATAGAGGAAAAGAGGAAGAGGCAGGCTCGGAGGATAATGGAGTCGATAGAAATGGGGGTGATGAAGAGGCTGAGAGCGAAAGAGGCGGAGATCGAGAAAATCGGGAAGATGAATTGGGCGTTGGAGGAGAAGGTCAAGTCACTTTGCATAGAGAATCAAATATGGCGTGACTTGGCGCAGACCAACGAGGCCACAGCCAATGCTCTCCGGACCAATCTCGAACAAGTCCTGGCCCAGGAGCCCAATCACAACCAAAACGACGCCGAGTCGTGCTGCGGGAGCAGCGGGGAGGATGACGTGGCGGGGTGGCGGGCGGTGAAGGGAGAGGAAAGTGGGTCGGGTACAATGACTAGGAGTAGGTGGTGCAGGAATTGCGGGAAGGAGGAATCGTGTGTGTTGCTGTTGCCGTGTAGGCACCTGTGCTTGTGTACGGTCTGTGGGTCATCCCTCCGCACTTGCCCGGTCTGTAAATCCACCAAGAACGCTAGTGTCCATGTTAACATGTCTTAGATGAGATGAACAAAAACAAACAAAAAAAAAAATATGGAAATTTTCCCCCCAACTAATATTTAGAATTTAGACAATTTTTTTTTTAATATATATTTAATTTTGCCATTTCCAATTTTTCTTGTGAGTAAATTTTGTCCATAATTTTGCGACACTATTGTTCCGGTCATCTTTTGGCTTGGCTTCTTATAGTCTAAAACTCTCAATTGACTTGCCTATATAATACACGATCAAACTCCGCTACAGTTTGGAAGTTGCATATGACTACTCCGTTGTTCAAAATCTAACCCGGAAATTTTCGCGTCGATTTCCAATTCGATGTGGCAATTTATGAAGGATAATTCATTGTTGAATCAGGTGAAAAACTGATGTATGGATGGGAAAATGGTCAAAATAGCTGAAGAAGATATCTTTCTCGGTTAGTTTAGGTGGTTGTGTTATTGTTAATTTCAAGTGAGAAATTAGTTTTTACTTTTTGGATAGGGAGGGGGTGCAGGTTAGCAAGATACGGTGTAGGTTAGCGTGGGGGAGGGTGGGTCAGAGTTTATGGCTGAAAGGCGGGATGTGTGTGTGTAAGAGTGTGACAGAAGACGTGATATGTTAGTTTTATTTTATATTTTAATTTTTTAAAGGCAGTGGAGTGCGGGCCCCAGGAGCGCATCTACCCCTCTCTTGGTCGCAGGAGCTTATTATCCAGATTCCAGAGTGTGTTTTTCTTTTCTAGGCCGACTAGGTAACACGAATGGCGGTACACGCGCGACCTCCTATGCGTGGGGTCAACGGAGTCGTCGAAAGCGACGGGTGTGGGAGGGAGGCAAAAAGCCAACACGTAGGACGCGCGCGCAAATGTTGCTGCAGGGCGCACCAACGGCCACTACTTTTAATAATTTTTCAATTTAAATTACTTAAAAAATTAGGAGGAAAAGTACGAAGAGATCCTGGTCCTGCCACCGTCAGCATTGAGGTGCTGCCAGAGCCCAAATTGCGTGACTGAAACGACGACGTTTTTTTGGGTGGGAGGGGGAGCACTGTTGGGATTCCCCAAGCGTGTCC
Organism: Potentilla sterilis; assembly: GCA_963682095.1. NCBI lineage: Eukaryota > Viridiplantae > Streptophyta > Magnoliopsida > Rosales > Rosaceae > Potentilla > Potentilla sterilis. The sequence goes on from OY821759.1 coordinate 42,963,919, forward strand.
TACGCGCGTTCCTACGAGGCCTGTCTGGTCGCTTTCAAATAGGGACAACGAGGGCAGGGACAACGAGCCATCATTATGTTACTGTTTGTTTCGCTTTATTAGGTTCTCTTTATTTTTTTTTTTTTTTTTTTTACAGCTAGAATATTAGTTTGAAGGGTACAGACTACAGAGGTGCTAGGTGGGGGTACTGTGGTGCAGTGGTACGGTGGCCTGAGGCTAGGAGGAGTGAATGTGGGGAATCAACGGCGGAAGGGACTGTGCTGGATTTGGTAAGGGATGATGCGACTTGAGGTTTAGGGGGTAAATGGGGTTGCATCCCCACATTGTGTAAGTTGTTACAGTCGTCCCCCCATATCTTCACTATTGTTGCCACCACCGTGATGTTGAGCATACAATATGTACATTGAGCTGCTGTGGGTGATGATGGGTTGGTGGCCAAAATAATGCTCCCCCTTTCTTTTGAATAATAGAGTGAATAACAAATGTCTAAAATATTTATGATAAAATAAAAAATAGGCGGTGATATTTACAATGTATTTAAAAGAGTCTAAAATCGTAAAATTGAGTCTAACAAGTTTTAGTGTTTGAAATTTGAATTAGTTATTGAATTTTTCTCTTCTTCAACACCCTCTCTAACCTCAGTGTGTATTTTTAAAATATGGGGAGTTTGAATAAAATGTTGTAAAATAATTTTAAAAAATAAATAATAATAATAAAATAAAAAGATATGGGGGAGTTTGGATAAACGTGAGGAGCACGTGATATGTTGTTGTGTTTTCATTTTCAAGATTTCAAGATGTGGGGAAATAGAAGTCAATGATAAGATAAGCGGTGTGGTGATCTCATCTGCCAATATGTATATGGTTTTTGTGAAATGTGAGTTTATTCTTCTCATTCACCGGTCACCACCCTTTGTGGGACTTTGAAATTGTCTTTCCCAATATTTCCATTCATAAAAAGTTAGTGTCCTACCACATCAAAATACAATCGAGAGAAAATTAATTAATATAGTCGATTTAGTGTATATGAGTCATTTTAATTTTATTTATATCGTTCTAGTTTTATCATATATTTTTTAAAGAGACGAATACAAATTAAATTGATGAGATTAGATTGGTTCGATCTATTTAGATTATGATTCATAAATTGACCAAACACCAATTCAATTTGCAGTACTGAAATCCTAACAATTGAATATGATTTACTATTTATTTGAAAGTGACATTTCTGCAACTATTTTGATGTAGAAAGCAATGTACGTTATGCATTACATTTGGCTATTTAGCCTCGAAAGAGAATAAGGAAGTTTAGTTAAAAGGAAAAAAACAAATAAAAGAACCTGATATCTAATTATAGAAACATAATCAATCCAATGAAGATTGTCAAGACGTGGAGTCGATCAATAATAACATAAAAGGTTCAATTATCTACATTGTCAAATACTTAAACGACATTTTGGCCAAAACGACAAGGCAAGATGGAAGAAAATCATTAACACCAGTGTTTATCTTTGTTTCCCAGTTAAGCAAGTGATTAGGTTTGTTTGCCTGTTTAAACACAATCAACTTATTGCGCTACAGTAATAGCGTCTTTTGGACAACCACTTTTCAAAACTTAGTAATAAATGTTGTGAAAAGGAATACACGCGACTTGATGCGCATTGCTAATCTTCTACTCTTATGTACCAAACGAAGGCAACACATAACAAATTTAGTCTTGTAGTTAATTTTCTATTTCTATTATTATGGGGATATACAGTGTCAAATTATGATTTTTGTTTGATATAAGTTAAATATTTAAGTTACGGAATTACATCATAAAGTCGAGATTTAATGACTCGCGTTAAAATTTGAGTTTAATCAAATTTTATAATTAAATTAAGGGGTTTTTACCCAAAACTACAATTTTGGGTACATAATTACCAATAGCAAGGTCTTCTTTTTAAATTACCATTAACAAGGTTCCATCCAAAACTAACAGAATCAGTTAAGTCTTAAATTACACAATTACCCTCACTAAGCCTAATGCTACTGATCCTCAGAATTCAACCTAATACTACTGACCCTCAGTGAGCCTAATGCTACTGATCCTCAGAACTCAACCTAATATACTGACCCTCAGTAGCTCCGCCGTCTTAATACTACTGACCCTCAGTAGCTCCGCCGTCCTCCGCCGCACTTCAATACTACTGACCCTCAGTAGCTCCGCCGTCTTAATACTACTGACCCTCAGTAGCTCCGCCGTCTTAATACTATTGACCCTCAGTAGCTCCGCCGCACTTCAATAATATTGACCCTCAGTATCTCAACCATAACCAACACAAGCAAAAATCCCACAACAATCAATTCCAACACACAACAATCAAATCAACACACAACAATCAACACACAACAATCAATCAAGAGAGAGAACACACAACAATCAATCAAGAGAGAGAGAGAGAGAGGGAGGCAGAGAGGGAGAGACAGAGACAGAGACAGAGGGAGGCAGAGAGGGAGAGACAGAGACAGAGACAGAGGGAGGCAGAGAGGGAGAGACAGAGAGAGAGAGACAGAGAGGGAGAGGCAGAGAGGGAGAGGAGTCCGCCGTCGCGCCTCGGTCCCCCTCCTGGCTCCGCCTTCGCGCCTCGGTCCCCCTCCTGGCTCCGCCTTCGCGCCTCGGTCCCCCTGTCTCCGCCGTCGCGCCTCGGTCCCCCTGGCTCGGCCTCCGCTGCCTCGCTCGTCGTCGACGTCGTCCGCCTCCGTGCCTCGCTCGTCGTCGTCGTCGTCCGCCTCCGCCTAGCACCTCGTCGTCGTCCGCCTCTGCCTCAATCCTCGTCGTCGTTGTCGTCGTCCGCCTCGCTCCTCGTCGTCGTCGTCCACCTCGCGCCTCCACCTCGCTCCTCGTCGTCGTCGTCCACCTCGCGCCTCCGCCTCTGCCCTCGCGCCTCCGCCTCTGCCCTCGCGCCTCCGCCTCTGCCCTCGCGCCGCCTTCACTGCCTTGCTCGCTGCCTTGGGCCTCCGGCCTCGCTCCTCCGCCTCGCGCCTCGCCCCTCCGCCGTCGCGATTGAGAAGGAGAAGAGCTCCAGATCGGGAAGGAGAAGAGGAGAGGAGAGATCTGACTTGTTTTTTTTTTTTTTTTTTAATATATATAGATGGCATATGTTGTAATTTTTAGATTGTCAGGGTTAATTATGTCATTTAACATTGGACGGATTAAAAGTCTGTTAGTGTTAAATCCTGTTAGTGGTATAAAAAAATCAGACCTTGTAATTGGTAATTATGAGTACAAAATTGTAGTTATTGGTAATTATCTATTAAATTAACTATTAATGTTTTATATAAATAAATTAGTAAAAGAGATTGACAAAACTAAAACAATTATGAGGTAAATGACTAAATCTCAATCGGATGGATTGAGGTAGAAGATATATTCCCGTAAATTGAGGAACAGGAAAAATTAGACTTTTCAAAAATGGCCAAAAGAGTTTGTATACATATCACATAGGCATCAGCCGCATCACCACCACGATCATCTTTCCAACCTCCAAAAATAAGTGTGTGACTCGACCATTTTTCACTTTTTAATCCTTTTTGTTAGTTCCAAGTCTCCAACCGCACCTGAAGAACCGTGATCACTGATCCCAATCACTCTCCCCTCCAGCCCCTTCACGTGAGCATCACGCTCTCTGACCCGGTACCACCAACCTTCAATTATTTCGACGTGTCCTTATTCCACTATATCAAACTTGGAGATTTGTCCTCTTCTCCATGTACCAATCAGGAACAATCTGTCCCATTCGGGACTACAACTATAATAAAAAAAATAAAACCAGTAAAAATATTAAAAAACACCCGCACTGGGCCCCACCCAGACACAGATACATACAAACCGCCAAAATCAGCATTTAATGAGGAGGGTGGGATTAAACAAAAGACATCACAAAAATAAAGGTGGAGAAGAGAGAGAGAGATTTTGCTTTTGCTTATAGGAGATTTTGGATCTTTTGGGCCCACCTACAGACGGACCCCCACCGGATCTAGGACCATCTGTCCCTTTATGACCGGCATGCCCTATATAACACGCGAATCTTATTCCCCTTCCCACTTGAAATTAGTTTTAAGTGAACCAACTAAATATTTATTAAACGTAAAACATATGATTTGCACATTAGCGGAACAAATGGACCCCGCTCCTCTTCACACTCGAAAAATTAATTTTGATATTTTTCTTTTTCTTCCTCCATCATTATCCCTTTGTTTATCTTATACTTGAATCTTGCTAGGTTCTTAATTAATTATGATTATTTGGATTAATCTAGTGTTAGTTGGGTTCTCTATTATTTTGCTTTGACTACTAGACTACTAGTTACGGTGATAATGCATCATTTTTAGTAATTAGGGCGGCTTTTTTCGATTAATTAGTTTAGTGGTGTAATGGGATTTGGGGATAGATTTTATAAGTAAAATGGGGTGTTTCTGCCTAGGAATCTAACCAAAGTTAAGGGAACTTTGTACAAATAAAGAGAGAAGGAATGGTGTTTTTGGGTGGTGGTGGTGCTGTTTTATTATTATTATTATTATTATTATTTTATAAAAAAGTAACGCTTTATATCATAGAATTTAAAATTACCAATTTTAGGTGGTTTAATCGACTAGAATATTATTAAAAAGTTATACAAATTCTTTACAACACTGTGGTGGCATGAAGCACAATTAGATCTATACGCTCACTAGTGGATGTACATAGTTTTTGATGTGAAGGTTGTCGACCGGACGGCTTGCATTTAAACACATGTAATTACCATAAAGCATCTTACCGTATTTTTTAATTACAGTACTATGAATCTACAGTGAGTTTGGACAAAATAAACAAAATTTTGGTGAATAATTTATCTCCGATCCACTATATGTGGATATGAGATTTGATTGAAACCCTAGCTGAATGCTAAAACTGCAAACCTAATCAAACATTTCAAAGAATATTTCTACTCTCTTTGCTAGTTTGTATTCACACTCAAGTATCCTAAAAAAAAAAAAAGAAAAAAAAAAGTATTCACACTCAAGTTGGAATCCATAAACTTCTATTACGGTTTGGGCAGCTAGACGTTATGACTTGAGCACAAATTTGTTGCCTATAAGATGACTCCCATGTCATTTAGGCCACCATTTGGGGGATTCCTTGTCTTTTATAATTCCACTATTTTCTTGTTAGGCCAATTTTGTTTTTATATTCAATCCAAAACAAGAATATTGTTGTACTTGTACATATCACAAAACAAACATTGTCTGTACTTGTGTATGATCGTTGCGTGTTTATTTGAATTCCAAGCCATCTACATTATTCACTAATTCAATCAACTATCATGGTTATATTCTTATGCCTAAGAAATTGACATGTATTGCTTGGATGTGACGACTCTTTTTGTCACAATTGAGATGGCCGGTGTAATTTGTATTTCTAAGAGAAGAATCATTGAGCACGTTGCATAGCTAATAGTCTCTAATTTCGTGAAACTTGAATGGCAAATGGGAAAGAAATGCCAGTTGGGTTTTTGATCAAGAAAATGTTTTAGGTCACTGTCAAGGCTAATGGAAGATGCCCCATGGTTTCATTGCCTTTGGATGGATAGTCAAGCAAAAGAGGTCAGAGAATGCTTGTTATATAAAATTTGTGGATGTTTGATTGATTGATTGTACTTGAATCATGGGAGATGGCTAGATAGCAACTAACAATGTTGACAAGAGCAAGAGAGTTCAGCTTGTTTTCTTCAACTTCTGGTAAGGTGCTAAAGGTAGGAGAGAATCAAGAATGAAATAGGTGAATAAGTTGAACAAATATATTGGTAAGGGAATGGAGTAGTGTATTCAAAGTGGAGGTTAAGTCTTACCTTAGTATGTGTTTGCTTCAAGCTCAAGCAATTTGGCCATGTTACTTCAACTAACAACCAAGTGTTGGAATTCTGTGCCAAATAAGAGGTGCAAAGTAACTTATTTGTTGCGATTTTGATCATATCCGATTGTTAGTCTCTCCTGTTTTGTTAGAGTTTTCAGTGCACGATGTATATATAAATACCGTCTCAATAAGAATCAAGACTACGTACAATTAAACCTTGAATCTAAAAGAACTTGTGCAAGGTCAATATAGACACTGTTTCACAGATGCATGGTATGTAGAGTGTGGTTCAAAATGTTTCTTATTCTATTATTGAGATTGAATCATAAAAACGAAAGAATTGACCTCCTCTAACTTTTTATAATGAACTCAACAAAGTTTTATGTAACCCTCAATAGAGCTAAGCATAATCGATCGTGACATTTGTTCAAATTCAATGGTTAGAAGATAAGACAACTTCTAATGAAAGCATAAAGAAAATGATCACATATATATTTACAATTAGATCAGGTGCTTAATTGGCTACAATTTTGTGTTGATAACGATTGGTTTTTTTTTTTTTTTTTTTATGGATTACACACAGATTAAGCATCATGATCATGGGGCCACATTGCTTATGTTCTAGCATCCAATTTGATTAATTCGAAAGTGACTAACGACCATGTTGTAACATTACATTATGATTAATTTTCCAATAGGATTTTATTCGGTTAAAGAAAGTTTCATAGAACAAGTATCTATCAAGATTATTAGATTGTCAAAGGGGAATCAAGTACAATTTAATCTTGTCAAAATTGCATGAATGATGCTTGCTTTGCTTGAGTGCTTCATTGGGGAATTGGTATTGTACCAAACCCTATCTTTCATAGACTAGTGGTATTATTTGAGTTATGATCTAGACAATCTGTCACCTACATATAACTCTATTTTGTTATTGATTTGACTTAATTTGTTCAAGGTTTATTTTCATTTAAGTTAAATTTCGAGCTTAATTATAATTAAAAATATTATCAAATTTTGAATCTAGCTCTCCCCTGTCAAGGAAAGTGGTGATACCCAAATCATGAATTGAGGTAGTAACTTTTGTGAATGCCAAAGGAGAGGGAACAATGACACACAACCCCAATTGATTATTTTTGCTCCCATGAAAAAGATGTGTGAATAAAGCTAGTAAACCTAACTACACTCATTGCCTTAGCCTTGGTCCCCTTGCTATAAAAATAGAATCACACATCAATTTCATGGTGGGTCAAAATCACCCCTCACCTTATTCCTCTTCTCTATCGAATGACATACATGCACACTACTAATTAGAGCAATTTGAATAATAATGATTAAGGGCATGCCAATTGCTCAACTCATCAAAATGATCACAAAGCAAAGCAAAACAAAACAAAACAAAATGAAGACAATGACACATGAGCCAATGAGATTAGGCTTATTAGCTAATATATATAATGACCTAAATACAAGGAGAGAAAACAAATCCTTGTCTAAGTATCTTAGGCCCATGCTTTGTGCTTTGTTTTTGCTTCCTTTAAGCTTTTAGGTATGAGACTTGGTGTAAAGGGATGGAGATATACATAAGTTGCCCACTTTGGAGATATAAACCATATTCCAAGTTTGAGTTGGAGAGGAGGAGGAGGTGGGACAGGTACTACAAATATATTATTATGTAGAAGAATATGGATATCCACAATTCAGAGAGGACAGGCATGGAGGGCCAGATCATGATGGGAACCCTAAACCTATCTTTCCTTGTGAAATAGGTCACTCAATCATGTAGTACTAGACTAGTTGTAGTTGTAGTACTAGTACCTCCATCATCTCACAATTATGTTGCTTTTCCTAACATATTTCCTTCATCTTTAGAGTTTTAGACATTGGACCCCCTACATATGCAATTGGTCCCTCACATCTATGAGACCTGGCCCCATTCTAAATTAGCAGTTCCCAATTGGCTTTGAATCCCAGTAACATTTCAATATCACTTTCTGGGTTTCTGCATGTGGAAATAAATTACTACAGTATTAGTAAAACTGGTGCCTTTCACTTTTGTGATCACATTCTCATTTTACTATACTGAGGCCTGAGGGTAATGGGTTATATGTTATCTTTTGAATGGGGGTTCATGATAAGATTCCATCAAAGATAGAAAGCATAACAAATCAGTGACCTAGAGATCATATCTGAGCATTGGGATTTTTTGCTCTCTCTCTCTCTCTCTCTCTCTCTCTTTATGTGGGAATTTCTTATGACTTGACCTGCCATATGCCATTGAATTGAGTCCACTGCCACTTTGTGAGGTTGGATTTGGTAAGTGTGACGATAGATTGGATAGAGTAAGAGCTAAACACTGAGAGGGACCTTGTTTATTGCACATTTGAATCAAGAAAAATAATAACACCCCACTATGGATGATGAAACATGGAGAAAACACAAGTTGAAAGCAGCATAAAAAGAGCAAAGGAGGAACAACAGTTACACCAAAAACTATTCTTTTCTAAACTTTCTGGACTTTTGACAGATTGGTATCTTCAAGTGCAAACATCATCAGCCTCTTCCACTAAAACAACAATATCCATGTGCCCATGACCAACTCATCTTACTCATTCCTATTCTTGGGTCCTTGCAGATTGTGGTTGCAACTAGCATACTCAACTCCCAGAAACCTCTGTGGTAGGGTGGCCTTGCTGCCCTACTGGATGTCCTCTGACTAATCAAAACTCTCCATTTTAATGAAACATATTAAAAAAGAAAACTCAGATTAGAAAATATAAGAAATCGAGCTCTCGCAATTCTCAATTGTCACGTAATTGATCGGTAGATCAACTCGATTTACGTGACACAACGGTCCTACTTAAGATCGGCTCTTCTTATTGGGTAAAATCATTGTGTTTTGATATCTATTTCTTTGCATATAGTGGGAACTTTCTCTAAAGTGAGGCATGTAATTCCTTGTTGTCTACATTAGGCACTACTGCAAAAGCTAAACCAATGTCATTCATGATGTCTGGGTTGATGTGAGTGGGCACACACCAAAACCAATACCCCTAGATTTTCTATATGAAATGACAATATGCATAGAATAGGTTAGTTTGGACTAGGTGTTGTCCTAAAATATATAAAGTGATTCCTGTGAAATGATCTCTGTCAAGAAAGAAAAAACCAAGAGTGATTGAGAGGGATCAGAATGTAGTATGTTTTTCATCTTTCTTTTCCAACTTTCTGAAAGTCTGGACGTTTAACAGTGTGGAGTGGACATGAGCTTGGAGTTGAGAGTGACATTATAGAGAGAATCAGCGATATATCTCTTTAAATCAATGGAAAGGAGAAGGAGGAGATATTTGGTTGTGTCATCAATGTCTGGTAGTGCCTAGTGCACAGCATCAGATAGGAGTTGTTGACAGTTCATTGAGGGGATAATAGGGCCACAAATTGATCATGCAGAAAACTCACCAGGAATTCCAATTCCATTTTCATGATTATGAAAGAAATTTCATGTTTCCTTTTCTGTCTGAATCCTAAAGTTTTGAAACTATATCAGCTGCACTATAATCATAACACTAATCCAGCATGGAATGTTATAAACATCTTTTCAAGATTTGACTCAACACAATATGTGTTTTCACTCTCGCCAAAATATAAACGATAATAATATCTTTCAACTATACTGTTACTAAATAATTTTGATTTTTGCGCCAGTTAATAAAACAGTTTACTCGCTAATATTGTAATTAACTACACTACCAAGAAACCGAATTTTGATTTAGCAAAGCTAATTCAAAAACTGACTAACATTACTTGAGATCTCTTACCATTTGACAAAAATGTATGCAAAAGGTCATTTGAAGTCCATCTGGCTATTCTTTCTTCTGATAAGATGAGTTATACTTATAATCTATGCATCAAATACTATACCAAGCATTTTCATGATGCCAACTAAACCCTTAGATTTGAAACCACTCACTATACATAAATTAGTTTACTTGACCATGACATCCATCACAAGGAAAGGTATATGCTTTCCCTGTGTAATCAAATTGTTCCAAGATCTATATTGTTCACCAACCAACAATAATGTGCATGAGATGCAAGAATCAAGGAAAATAGAAACACAATCCCACAAATCCAATTCACAGTGGGCACCGAAACACATACATAAATATAAAAAAAAAATTCTTCAAAATGACTAGATGAAGCTTTGTCACAATAGTCGATGGTAAATAAATAAGGTTAAAAATGGCATCATGCAAGTAACAAACAAGCAGTAGTAGTCCATAGTTTTGGAAGCTGCCTTAATTTCCAAAACAGAATGGGCCATTAAGATCAAGAGACTGAATAAGTATGTTGGGCCTATTACAGGGCTCCACTATGAACCCTACTAGTACTATAACTAATCCAAAAATGGCCTAAATCAATCAAATCTTAAGTTCAAAATGAATTAGGGATAGTGACTTCACAGGCAAGAAATGTCCCACCTGGTTTATTCTATACCAAACCTAACATGGAACCCTGCATAATGCATTCATTGTCACACTAGTCGACACCGATGTTATAGCTCACATTATCATCATGATAAATGTACAAATGAGCTTTCTGGTTGTTTTTTCCGTTTTCAATTGATGATGAACAGCGTATAAAACTGGACAAGATAACTAGATCGGGAAAAATCTTTCGTAAACTTCGCAATCTGTCAGCACCCAATTATTTGTCTTGTCTGGTTTTGTTTAGTGATAATGCATCGTTAGAGGTCTAAATCTCAACTATATGTATGGCTTCAAAGTATAAATTAATGTGGTGTAGTGAGGACATAAACCTGCTGAGGATTCAGCAGAGCCACCAATTCAGATACAAATGGATGAGTTGCTTGCGTAAGTTTATGGACAACCAAACCGACCTAAACAATGGTTGAAGACTCTTTAGATTAATTCTCATTGAAAACTTTGTTCTTCTGCCTTCATTAGTCTTCAGGGGTTGCAATGACTTGGGAGAAAAGTAAAATTATGTGTGAGGTAAAACCCAAGTGGACAATACAGATTAACTATACCAGAAACCTAAAGGCCATGATGGGATAAGAGACATATACCCAAATTCCCATGATATAAGCACATTCAATCATAGCATGATGACCGGCCTACAGTAGAGTTCACTCAGGAAAACATGAGTAGCTGGAAAGGAATAGGAGAAAACTAACATGCATATCAGTGGGTTATTACTCAGCTCTGCTTCACAATGTAGACGACAAGTGAGTATGAAGTTGAAGAAAAAGAAGGCTTCTTTTGTTACTGGTGCCCTTCAGCCTTTTATAAAAGTCATATAATTAGACACAAGGAGGAAAACCAATCCTGTGTGCTATATATGATTATCACAAAGTCTCTGAAAAATACTCATCATCATTTAAAGGGGACTTGTTTTTATTCTTGAAGGTGCTCTCAAAAGAGCACAACCATAAGTACATGTTAACTTTTTAGCAAATCCGTCTTCCTAAATCACCATTTGAACAAGTTGTTATTATTATTTTTCAGGTAGAAAAATCAGAGATGCAGTTTCTTTAAAACCCTGAAATCATGGCCCCTCAAAATGGATCCTCGTGGGAAAGCAAATTATTATCTCAGACTATGATTTCGACTATGACATTACACACCGTCCACTTTCCAGAGAAGGAATTACTGATACGATGCAAAACTGTACTCGAATCATAAAAGTGGTTCACCTAAAAGGATGAACAAGAAAACAAAACACATCGCATATTCTTCACAAATGAAAATGTGTAATGTCATTTCACCGTTAGTTGCAGCGGGGATTGAATATATCGAAAAAATATGACTGATCAGGCATATCAGTTTAAGATAAAGCATTCGAGTTGATCAGTACCAATTTGAATAAGTTCAACAGAAAAATATCTGTCTTAAACATATATTGTCTATAAAGATCTAAACTTCACAAACAACATTTGTAGAGTAAGAAGGAGAAAAATATGTTTAAATTTGTTCCTGTAGTATATATTCTATATTGTCATAGTTCAGCCATATGAGACTCAAACTGACCAGACTACAACAATGAATTATGATCAAACATACGATTTGCGTAAATAGATTGAAAGCCATATTAGGAGAAGACGAATCCAATAAAAAGTCTCAGTATCTATCACAGAATAGATGATAAAATGTACTCAGGTAAGATTTTCAGACAGACAGATAGCTTAAGAAAGATTTGAAAGTACCTGATAGGAACCTACATCTCTGCAACTTCACCGGCCCGCAGTCCATTGTTAGGCAACAAAATATTAGACACAACTGAAGCCTAATTCTAACATGGACCAACACATCCATGAACACAATATGGGCCATCAACTTGTTGATATTTGTACTAGGAAGTGAACTGATGCACAGACTTGTATTTTTAAGGGTGGTGATCCATCACTCTCCTGTACTTTTAGGGGTGATCCATAGTATTCTCCTGGTATATACTTGCATTAGAATTTCCATATGTTAGTGTAGATAGGATTTTCGAGCACCCCAATTTTTCGTGAGGATCATGAGATGATAGGATTAATATGATGCTGGAATAGCTAGATCACCAATTTTGCAGCGTGCACAAAATTATTCATCAGAATGTAACATTTTCCACATTACATGAGTTGATCTATGTCCTACCTGTAAGTACTACATATTTATCATTAAATAACAGGAGGGCATATTTGTTCATCAACTATGATCCATTATACGCATATATAAGATATACAATGCTTCCCTCTATTGAAATTCTGACTTCTTTCCCACTCCATCAGAGGCCACATATACTTCAGTAGCTGATTGTTCCTAGCGAGCTGAGACTGTTAGTGAATAGCCCCAGTTCTCCACAAGTAGATAAGCTCTTCCATTGACATCTTTGACTGGAAAAAAGCCAGGATACTTTTGAATCAGTGACTTCTTGAAATACGTCAAATCCAATTTGAATTCAATACTCCATTGTTTCGATTGGAACCCAGCAATCAGCTAACAACATTATCTAACACTAGCTTAGATATTTATCAAACAGGACATAAATTCAGCAAGGATGGGAGCCATTCCAGGTTTATAAAACTCACATTTATGTTGCATGGTATAGGCAAATGTAGCCTCTGGATGGGAGAATGGCTGTTGCAATTATCATCTTGTGTCTGCATAGCAAAACAAAACAATCAGTATCATCAACATGCTGAACCACTGATCTTATTATTAAGATAAATAATGGGAAGTGACAGAAGATAATGTCTGTCACAAACCAGATAATAGATTCAATCACTAGCAAAAAGATGAAAAAGAAAAGATGACTACAAAATAAGGTAGGAAGATTTTATCAGACTAACTATATGTGCATACCCTTGAAGAGTCATAGTCTTTATTCAAGGCTTTGGTTCAGATACACTTGGATGTTCTAGATACAACTGCACAGAGAGAGGTTGACTACTCATTGACTTAATAGGGGTTATTAGGGGAGGTTGTTGCCACTGCTTTATGTCTGTTGGAATCCACAACTCTTCATTCTTGCTTGAACTTTCCTGAGGAATGGATCGAAAGTATGCTGTTGTCTCCCACCTGCAATGTATTATAAGATAGAAGCTTACATGATCTAGCTGCAATCTTTAAAAGAACAATGAAGACGCAGAAGGACCGGAATTGTAGTGGAAGAAGCCAGAAAGAACCCAAGTGTAGGGTCAAAACCAAATAAATCAAATAAAAGATGAAAATGAAAAATTCAAACATAAAACAGTAAAAGCGAAGAAAAACAAATTACATTCAATAGTATTCTATGACAAATATAACATCCAAGCATGACAATGAGCACAAAAGTTGATTATGAAATCAAGGACTTACTCTGGGGAAGAACCCTAGTAACAGATTCTATGACAGGAAGCTTGATAAAGAATGACCTAAGTGAGAACTCCAGGTCAACTTCTCTGACGTTTGAGCCACAAGACTTATCCACAGTGAGCTTAAACATAAATCTTTCCACCGGGTCGTTGTCACTGTCGAAGAAAATAACTGCTACTCTCTCCACCAGACCCTTTATAATTAAGATGTATGTTCGTTTCAGTGAGATTATATGGCACATGATGGGGGGCAACGGATATATAAACACTGAAAAGAAAAGTTGTCAAATCATTTCATAGGAATAAGAAGTGTCGACATGAAAAAGATTCGATCTTTATTCTGCTTCTGTCATGACAATATGAAACTTTTGAATTGCACAGAAATCAGATCGCACATCATGAATAAAAACAGTAAAAGCTACGGCAAGTGAATTAGTATATCTCTTTATACATATGTATTATCTACTGCATGCTCCTTGTTACACAGGTAGTTCATTGGTATATTCCGTAATCTATTGCACTTGTCTATAGCATGAATCAGTTAAAAAGATGCAATCCAGATATAATGAGAGAACTTATCATGGTGAATGTGAGCACATATTACAAATCTGATAGACTAAGGACTCCACATGGTCAATCTCTGTTTGCAAAATATTCCAGACCATACTCATTTACTATATACTCAAAATAACTAGTATGGTGGTTCAGCCTAACACTCGATTGATATTTACAGTATCTCAACAATGTTCAAGAAGTTCAAAAAACAGGTTTTTGACAAAAAAAGATACATTTTCGATGACAGTGATCATTATATATAATGTAACAATTCCAACAAACAGGTCAGTAGCCTATTCCAAAACTCAAGCACCAACTAGTAGCGTACATGCATTAAACGAATCGGCTAATTCTTGCAAACATTTTATTACAGAAGACAATATATTATGAAAAACAACAAAAGCACAGGAATTTTTTCCCAAAGGACGAACCTTTTTGATAAAAGGAAGAAGTCCTGAGGCAGCAGAATGGATATAATCTCTGAGTTCAGGGTGCCGAGCTCTATGAACCACCAAGTTCATATACTTCCTTCTCTCAAAAGCACCTTCATACCCAAAAAACATACCAATCAGCTAAAGCTATTTCAAACATTTAAACACATAACACTCAATTTCTCAGGCTTTTATGGGTTTTGCTTTCTGGGTTCCTAAAAAACCGAAGAAAAAGACAAGTCCAATACCATAATGACTTAAACAACATTAAAGAAATGGGCTTTGTGATTGAATAAGATGAGTAGAAACCGGGAGGATAGATTCCTTTGAGGAAGATGATTA
The DNA here is from genome assembly GCA_963682095.1 of Potentilla sterilis. Classification (NCBI taxonomy): domain Eukaryota; kingdom Viridiplantae; phylum Streptophyta; class Magnoliopsida; order Rosales; family Rosaceae; genus Potentilla; species Potentilla sterilis. The sequence goes on from OY821759.1 coordinate 42,978,979, forward strand.
AGGTGATTGCCACCTCCAGAAAGTCGACCAGAATCCCAGCGGTTTCATCTGCGCAAGTTTCAATTTTGAATTAAGAACAGAAAGAAATAAAAAACCAGAACCATTAAAAAACACAGAACCATTTTCACAAGTGAAAAAGCAAAACCTTGAGGAGACCGATTGTCTTTGCGCTCCATTTTCTCTACAGTTGGGAAAGTTTGAAGCTTTAAATAGACGAACCCGCTTTTTGGTGGGTCTACCCGATTGAGGTCCAAACCCGACTCACCCAAACATCGGCTTATTCACATATTCATTTCTTTTTCTTTTTCTTTGAGTTTAGAGTGTCATTTATATAGTGGTAAAAAGAAATAAATAACAAAGAGAGATTTTAGTAACGTCTCCAATTTTTTTTATTTTTTTTTTAAATCAATCAGCGATGGTATGCTCAAAGACTTTTTAGGTCTAAAGACTAATCCGCAGCATCGGAGATTATGTCAAAACGTTTCCTCTCTCCTGGTCATATAAAATCTCTTACCAACTCGACCACCTGTAGTCAGTAGCGGAGCCAGGAAATCTGTTCAGGTGGGGCGAAATTTTTCTCTCCGAAAAAAAAAAAGAACAAGAAAACCTGAGCATGTGCCAATATATCAAATATAACAAATACAATAGATTGATTCAATAATAAAAATGCTTATATCTAACTTGAGTTCAGTGTATCTCAAAACAGTACATATATATGCCCATATCTCTCTAGTTAATGGTATAGAATGACAAAAAACCACTAACTTATGCATTTACACAAAATGCTCTTAACAAATGAGACTAAGAGAACTACAAATGCATTCTACGAGGCTTCATGTTTTGAAATTGATGAATAATAGCTTCATCGTCAATGCTATCAAAGATCTTCTTCTCAATATAAGCAGTCAAGCAACCATTTATCCATTCATCTCCCATTCGATTACGCAACCGAGTCTTTACAATATTCATTGCAGAAAACACTCTCTCTACACTTGCTGTTGCAACCGGTAGAATAAGTGCTAAAGTTAGAAGCAAGTAGACTAAGGCATAAGTCTTATTGTTGCGGTGGATTTTTCTTTGCTTTAGTACAAATTCTTTTGGGACTATTTGGAGACAATGCTAGAGTCTCTGGTGTTGGTAATCTCTTGAAAAATCTTTCCATAGCTCTAAATTATAAACAAGATACTTAGTTTCTATCCAAAATAAGTAGTATGCTACATTCTAACATGACACTGAATCCACTGATGACAGGAGTAAACAAATTTCCACACATTACTAATAAACATAAATCAGACTTCATGCTTATAAATTGACTTGTATCTTTTGTTTGTTCATAAAAAATCAAATCAAAATCCACAAATCCAAGATCCACCGAAAAAATAAAAACATGATCTTTGCTCACCTAGCAACTCAAGACACTAATTTAAGGCTTGAACTCATCAAACAAGTCCCAAGAGTCCCAATTCAGCCACTTCAGTCTGCAAATACAAATTTACTACATTAAATTAAATTCAAACTATTAAGCTTAAATCAAATTAAATGATTATTGATGAACTAATCATGGCATCATGCTACATATTATGAGTACGAGAGTAAAGTGAGTGAGAGAGAGAGAGAGGTGAGGATAACTAGAATGCCTAAAAATTACCTGATTTGAATGGAGAATGGAAATTGAGCTGGGAGTGGAGAGCAGCGCCTGCAGCGGCGGAGAGAGTCTCAGAAGAAGAAAAAATAAGAGAAAGGAACTTTGTTGTTCCCAATGGAAACAAAACCAAGGCGTGGTAAATTGGTAATGGTGGTATGGAACTCTGACATTAACAAAGTCAATTGGTTATATTAAAATAAAGTAATGCAAGTTGCTTATTTATTTTAAACTATGCAAGGATTGCAAGCTGCTTATATCCACGAATAGATGGGATGATACATACAAATTATTAAACAAATAAGGAAAATGGGAAGAGAAAGTCAGGTCCTATAATAGGAAGTATAACATACACATACATATTAACATATACACATATAGTATTTTTTTTTTTACAAGAATCTCAGGGGTGGCACTTGCCTACTCTGGCCAAGTGCTCCCTCCGCCGCTGCCTGTAGTGGTTACGTCTCAAAACTCAAACAAGTTGTATGTTGTGACGATGTGTTAATATGTGGGTGGATGTGTTTTGGTTATGGAGCACTGCACATCCACCTTTGGAATGTGCACAATATCAAAGCTTTGGAAATCCATGTTGTTTCATTCCGCATATCATGTTAGGCACCAATTTTCCTTACTGATCAAACCCATTAGATGCATCCCCACGCTGGGACATTTAGTCGAGCAAATACAGTTACCAGAACTAAAAACACTCACGAGGTTCAACTCAAATACTTGTAAATCTTCCTTGATGGAAAAGCGATGGCGATTCCTTCAGCCGCGCTCAAATATTCTAGCGTACTCGTCTCGTTGATAGTACAAAAATAAAGCACAATCATAGTCCCTCTATATATTAGACCCAATCGAAGTACAGAGATTCAACTGTGGTAGGAACAAAACCAACACATTGGGGCAATGGGGCAACACTCTGAATAAGATAAGCAGCGGAGACAAAATTTGTTTTCCTATATGTGATTGGTTTTCAGCCTTGTCCAGGAGTCTCTCCATCGGTTTGAGAAGTTTCACATATAATGTTTCAGAAGCAAAAGTCCCCCTTCAGCCAAAAATACAAATTACAAGACTCTTCATTCTGTTGAAATTACTACATCCATGTTACAATACTTGAAAGGAGGATAATTGGACAGCTGAAACTCGAACTAACATCTGAAAATAATAATAATAATAGCATTAAGAATGTCCGAAATGTGAAAAGATCAACAGGAAAAACGTTCTAAGAGAGCTGGAAATGCTATGAAAACAAGCATTTCGGAACAAGGCAAACAAAAAGAGTGCAATCTAACATAGACAAAAGGATACAACATCCAACAGAACAAAGGAAATGAAGATAATAAGCAAGCCACATTTATTCATAGAAACATGATGTTGCAAACACAACAGTTAATATTCTCAATAGAAACAATGGGAAAATAAGAAGGCCACACCAGAGATACACAGCTACAAGATACCACAACGGAAGAATACACCCAACCAACAACCTATTAAATCAGCTCAAGAAACCCAACAATCGGTACTATTTCAACAAACATGATTACCAGCTACAACGAAGATGATGTTCAAGAGGGCAGATTGAAAGAAAACGACCGAAGAACACCAGAAATATAATACAGAACAAAAAATATATATATATAACTAATCCCAACCATAGAGTAGTAATTGTTATAGCAAAGTACCATAAGACAATACTAAAAAGTAAAAAGAGTTAAAACGAGATCAAAACTTAACACCATCTACTCCAATAATGTCCGCGCCTATAGGCTTGAAAGAAAAAAAAAAAAAGATTTAGAGCTTGTCCTCAAACTCAGATAGAGGGGTCATTTGCTCCTTCAGTCCCTTCCTCTTGCGGATGTCTTGAACAAGAGAAGCTGCCTGGGAACCAGCTTCCAGTGGATCAGAAGACATCATCTCCCAGTGATCAAACACACATTGTGGGAAAGCCTGGCCAGAAGTTGCTGCCCTCAGTTGACCAGAGAAACCGAAAGACTCAATGACGGGGAGGTAGGCCTTGATGTTGTAGAGTGGAGTACCAGGCCTCTGCATTTCTTCAAACACGTGTCCACGCTTCTGATTGAGAACACTGTAAATACCACCAAGAGCACCCTCAGGAGCTTGAATCTCAACAAGATACACAGGTTCAAGGAGCCTTGGCTTGGCTGTAATCTGAGAAGCATAGATGACCCTCCGGGCTGTTGGAATGACTTGACCACCACCTCTGTGAATAGCATCAGCATGAAGAACAACATCACAGACCTCAAAGCAAATACCCCTCATGTTTTCTTCGGCCAATGCACCTTCCTTTGAAGCCCACTGGAACCCTGCAACAACAGAATCCTTGATTTCATTGAGGTACTGGACTCCCTTACACATATCAACCACCATATTAGGACCAGTGGTCTCAGGACCGAAACACCAGATTTTCTTTGCAAGATCCTTGTCCCAACCGAATTCCTCAGCCAAGATTTTAGAGCGAATTTTAGGATCATCCCTTGGACCAATACGACCCTCATCAATGGCCTCTGGAAGACCTTCCTCCAACGGGCGTGCTTCCATGTACAGACGGTTGTGCTTGTTGGGAGACTTGCTCATCACAGTTCGGCAGGACTTCTCAAGGACTGTCTCACGGAACGACACAACAGGATCAGATTTTACAATTTCTGCTCCACCCATAAAATCATCTTGCAGATCCTTCAAGCAAATCTCAAGATGAAGTTCACCAGCTCCAGCAATAATATGCTCTCCAGACTCCTCAATGGTACAGACAACCATAGGATCAGACTTGGCCAGACGTTTGAGACCTTCAACAAGCTTGGGAAGGTCAGAAGCAACCTTGCACTGAACAGCAACACGCACAACAGGTGAGACAGAGAACTTCATGGCACGAATGGGGTGAGCATCAGTTTCCTTCTCATTTGTCAAGGTAGCATTCTTGGTGATGAACTGATCCAGACCGACCAAGGCAACAGTGTTACCACAGGGAACATCTTCAACAGTTTCTTGTTTCTTTCCCATCCAGATAACAGTCCTCTGTACGTTCTTGACATACAGATCCTTCTTTTCCCCAGGAACATAGTTTGGTCCCATGATTCTAACCTTCAAACCTGTTTGGACCCTTCCAGCAAACACACGGCCAAAGGCAAAGAACCTACCCTTGTCAGATGCAGGAATCATCTTAGACACGTACAGCATAAGAGGACCATCAGGATCACAGTTTCTGATAGCATTAGCATACTGATCATCCAGAGGACCCTCGTACAAATTCTCAACACGATACTTTTGAGCAGTATGTGGGGAAGGAAGGTGAAAGATCATCATTTCCAATAGGGCAGTGCTAGCGGGAAGCCAGTTCTGCATGACCCTCTTCATCAATGCCTTTCCCATAAGTTCCTTCTCATCGCTCTTCATATTGACATTAAGCTTTGTCAACATTGGCCACAGCTTATCCTTCTGGTCATTCATGCAGGTGTTGATAATCTGCTTGATGGGTTCATAACAAAACTGGACAAAACCACGCTTGCAGGTAGCAGAACCAGTGCTTTTGGTGGTCCACTTCTTGGTAGCTGGGTCAAAGTAGTTCTCACCCCAGAGCCTTTCCATCATCTTCGCCTCATCGACTCCAAACTTAGATGCATACATCTTGGCAAAGTTGGTAAGAGTGAATGCCCAACCGTGCAAACCAGCAGAGAAAGCAACTGTTCCTTTCTCGGGGTAGACCTGGACATCACCGAGAAGAGGGTCTTCGTAGGTAGCCATGATGACATTAGCATTCTCAATAACCCTCTGGAAGTTTTGGTAGGCCTCCTCACCATCCACCTGAAGCTCAAGGAAGCACCTGTCCATCTTGTTAACAGTCAAAACAGGCCTGATCCTTTCTCCCAAGGCTTGACGAAGTACAGTCTCTGTTTGGACACACACGCCCTCAATACAATCCACCACCACAAGTGCACCATCAGTAATACGAAGAGCAGCAGTGACCTCAGATGAAAAGTCCACGTGCCCGGGAGAATCAATGAGATTGATGAGGTACTCATTTCCGTTCCTCTCTCCCTTGAAGCTCTTCAGAGAATCATCTGTCATCTCATAATATAGAGAGATTCCGGTAGATTTGATTGTAATTCCACGCTCTGCCTCATCTGCCCGGGTATCCGTCATACGGACATCACCCGCAACTTCTTGTGCAATGATACCAGCAGCAGCAACAAGGGAGTCTGTAAGGGTTGATTTACCTGAGTGGATACAGAAATCATTATTATTAAGCTCAATGCAGTAACAGATACAAAATAACAAAAATCAAACAAGCTCAAACTTGACAGGATAAAATCCCCACCATAAAAACAACATATGTCAAAAACTCCCAACTGCAATCCTTATTGACAGTAAAGTCACCCATTTTGACATCTAAAATCACTCTAAGACCCACAGAAAATACTGTTTTGTTTTACATAAACTATCAATTCAAGAATGAAATACGTCTCAGAGATAATTGATACTTGGTAAGCAAATTAGAATTACCATGATCGACATGGGCAATAACAGACATATTACGAATGTTATGCTTGTAGTCCATAATTCTTCGCAACTCTTCTGCTGTAAACTTCACCTGCTCATACAGAATAAATATATCTCCATTAAAATTACAAAAGTTTTATTCTTTCACCAATCCACTGAGAAAAAATTGAAAAAAAAGTGATGTACCATCTTGACTGATTGTAAATTTCACCCCCAGTATTTCAAGTACCACCTGCAAACAAGAATAGCGAATGAGCAAGAAATATCAAAGCAATTTCATCAGAAATTCATAAACCAACTATTTCCAACATCCAAATAACAGTGGTAGGTCTGCAACTTGTTACATACTCACAATAATTTATAAGAGCCTGTAAAAAAGTAAATATGCACTTCCTTGATATGAATGTGCTCAGAGAAATTAATAAAAAAGAAGAAGCAGAACTCAGAACCGCCAGAAAGAAAAAAATTCAAACAGCCTCAACATAGGAAAAGCAGAAAAGAAAAAAAAAATCGTCACCTTTGAAGGTAAAAAAAAGGTAAGATCTTAATCAAAGAAATTTTACGGCAAATAAAAACAAAAAGAAAAAACTAAGAATTACAGCCAAATAACTCGTGAAATAGCTAACATCAAGTATCGCACACAATCACATGCAGATCTCTACAACTTAGAAAAATAAATTAAAAAATTAAAACTTTTTCACGTCAAAACTTCCGGCGGAACAAACATAGAGCCGATCTACAGCACAATCCATAAACAAAAACGAAGAAACTCCCAATTTCTGACGTAAAATTTTCAAAAAAAAAAAAATTACAATTCTGCAACGAAAAAAAAACAGAGCATCCAGTGATCTAACTGAGATCAGTACAAAAACACAAAGATCTAGCACAGATCACACACTCATATATCAAACATCCACAACACAAGGATTTCAAAATCAAAACATTCACATAAATAGATATATACATCAGAATCGAGATTCATAAATATGGAAACGCATGCAGCAAAAAGAAAAACGATGACTGAGACGGAATGAATAGCAGAAAATAGTGATGCGAATAATACAAACAACAAGTAGCAGATTTGAATAATAAGATATAATGAGAGCTGAATAGAATAATCAAAAAGAATTGAGGAGGGAGACGAACCTCTAGAGCTCGGCAGCCACCAAAACAAGAATTGGGACTGATTCTGACTCTGTGGTGTCACTCTTATATAACCTCAGGGTTTCCCTCTGTTGGGCCGGGCTGGGCTTATTTTACACCTTCTGGCCCGAGCTTCTTTGGGGTATTAATATCAAGAATTATTCTAGATACCTGATTTGGAGTCATTTTCCTTTTTTTTACCTTTTACCGTAATTAAATGTTAGGGGCTATCAAAGAATCGGATAGATTACCTTATTTCTGACTTTGCAATGTATGGACTATGGAGCTTCGTGTCCACACTGCTCCCCTCGAACTCATATCATTTCTTGCTGAGTCGAGGAGAGCAATGAACTGGGGTAATTTCAATTGGGAAGGTAACTTAGGTAAGTTGGTCACAAGGAGATTGGCATCGAAATTGTATCCGATTCTATTGACAAGGGACTTGATAGTTGATACTTTGACCATCATGCTATTGACACGGCGTTTAGTGTGGACATCTATAGCCACCACAAGATAGATGGCATTTTAAGATTGAACCAGCAGCTCTTGCTTGTCAACACTAAAGGAGAGCAGTGCTGAACAGCAAGATTGTCAAGCAACTAAATCAAACCGCACAGCAGTTCCATACATTCAAGTTATCAATCAACCAGCATATTTGTGTCAGCCAACAGAAGACTATGACAAGTCATACTGCAGATCATACGTGTTACGCCAAGCAACATACATAGTAAAGAAGCTCAAATGAAACAAAACACAAAAGTAATATCGTAAAAGCTTGAATAAAAATATAATGTACCAACATGGCCATAACAACATTACATACATAATTTTGTTATGGGCAAGCACAAAAAGTCGCTACTTCAACAGAATGCTTACTACAACAACAACAGAGTAAATTGAAATAAGACACTGAAAAAACTGAAACAAAAATAGGCAGTGAATCGTACTACAGACAGCACAGTAAAACTTTCCTCTATCAATCGGCACATAGAATTAGATGCCTCTCTCAAAGCTTGTCCTCAAAATCAGAAAGTGGGGTCATTTGCTCCTTCAAACCCTTCCTCTTGCGGATGTCTTGAACAAGAGCAGCTGCCTGGGAACCAGCTTCAAGAGGATCAGAAGACATCATCTCCCAATGATCAAACACACACTGGGGGAAAGCCTGTCCTGAGGTGGAAGCCCTCAACTGACCAGAAAACCCAAAGGATTCAACAACGGGTAGGTATGCCTTGATGTTGTACAGTGGGGTACCAGGCCTCTGCATTTCCTCGAACACGTGTCCACGCTTCTGATTGAGAACACTGTAGATACCACCGAGAGCACCCTCAGGGGCTTGAATTTCAACAAGGTACACGGGCTCCAGGAGCCTTGGCTTGGCTGTAAGCTGAGAAGCATAGATGACCCTCCTGGCCGTTGGAATGACTTGACCACCACCTCTGTGAATAGCATCAGCATGAAGAACAACATCACAGACTTCAAAGCAAATACCCCTCATGTTTTCTTCGGCCAATGCACCTTCCTTTGAAGCCCACTGGAACCCAGCAACAACAGAATCCTTGATTTCATTAAGGTACTGAACTCCTTTACACATGTCAACCACCATGTTAGGACCAGTGGTCTCAGGGCCAAAACACCAGATCTTCTTAGCAAGATCCTTGTCCCAACCGAATTCCTCAGCCAAGATCTTGGAACGAATTTTAGGATCATCTCTTGGACCAATACGACCATCATCAATGGCCTCAGCAAGACCTTCCTCCAATGGGCGTGCTTCCATGTACAGACGATTGTGCTTGTTGGGGGATTTGCTCATCACGGTACGGACAGACTTCTCAAGGACTGTCTCACGGAAGGACACAACAGGGTCAGATTTTATAATTTCAGCTCCACCCATGAAATCATCCTGAAGATCCTTCAAACAGATCTCAAGATGAAGTTCACCAGCACCAGCAATAATGTGCTCTCCAGACTCTTCAATAGAACAGACAACCATAGGATCAGATTTTGCCAGACGTTTGAGACCTTCAACAAGCTTGGGAAGATCTGAAGCCACCTTGCACTGAACAGCAACACGCACAACAGGTGAGACAGAGAACTTCATGGCACGAATGGGGTGAGCATCAGTTTCCTTCTCATTTGTCAAGGTAGCATTCTTGGTGATGAACTGATCCAGACCGACCAAGGCAACAGTGTTACCACATGGAACATCTTCAACAGTTTCTTGTTTCTTTCCCATCCAGATAACAGTCCTCTGTACGTTCTTGACATACAGATCCTTCTTTTCCCCAGGAACATAGTTTGGTCCCATGATTCTAACCTTCAAACCTGTTTGGACCTTCCCAGCAAACACACGGCCAAAGGCAAAGAACCTACCCTTGTCAGATGCGGGAATCATCTTAGATACGTAGAGCATAAGAGGACCATCAGGATCACAGTTTCTGATAGCATTAGCATACTGATCATCCAGGGGACCCTCGTACAAGTTCTCCACACGATACCTCTGAGCTGTATGTGGAGAGGGAAGGTGAAAGATCATCATCTCCAATAGGGCACTGCTGGCTGGCAACCAGGTCTGCATGACCCTCTTCATCAATGGTTTTCCCATCAGATCTTTTTCCTCACCCTTCATGGTGATTCCAAGCTTTGTCAACATGGGCCACAACTTGTCTTTCTGGTCATTCATGCAGGTGGCAATAACCTGCCTGATGGGCTCATAACAAAACTGAACGAAACCACGCTTGCAGGTTGGAGAACCAGTGTTCTTGCTGGTCCACTTCTTGGTTGCTGGGTCAAAAAAGTTCTCACCCCAGAGCCTCTCCATCATCTTAGCCTCATCAACTTTAAACTTCTCAGCATACATCTTGGCGAAGTTAGTCAAGGTAAAAGCCCAACCGTGCAAACCAGCAGAGAAAGCAACTGTTCCTTTCTCGGGGTAGACCTGGACATCACCGAGAAGAGGGTCTTCGTAGGTAGCCATGATGACATTAGCATTCTCAATAACTCTCTGGAAGTTTTGGTAGGCCTCCTCACCATCCACCTGGAGCTCAAGGAAGCACCTGTCCATCTTGTTAACGGTCAAAACAGGCCTGATCCTTTCTCCCAAGGCTTGACGAAGCACAGTCTCAGTTTGAACACACACGCCCTCAATACAGTCCACCACCACAAGTGCACCATCAGTAATACGAAGAGCAGCAGTGACCTCGGATGAAAAGTCAACGTGCCCGGGAGAATCAATGAGATTGATGAGGTACTCATTTCCGTTCCTCTCACCCTTGAAGCTCTTCAGAGACTCATCGGTCATCTCATAGTAGAGAGAGATTCCGGTAGATTTAATTGTAATACCACGTTCTGCCTCATCAGCACGGGTATCTGTCATACGGACATCACCGGCAACTTCTTGTGCAATGATACCAGCAGCAGCAACGAGGGAGTCCGTAAGGGTTGATTTACCTGAAAAGAACCAAATTAAACATCATTAGCTCACGGCATAAGGGAAACACAAAATTAAACAAACTCCAAGACAACACTGGACATTGACTTGCTCCTAAACATTGAAGTAAAATAACATTCCCACCCAGACAATTTATCAAGCAACTCTCAATTGCCGACAGCCTATAATTAACAGCATTAGCAGTTGTCCATTAGCATTTAAAATCATTCTAAGGCTTGCAGTTGCTTTCTAGTTGTTGACACACCACCAACACAGATGAAATACCTTTTCATTCATAACTGATACTTGCTACACAAAGTATGTGCATGGCAACGGGTACTTACCATGATCGACATGGGCAATAACGGACATATTACGGATGTTATGCTTGTAGTCCATAATCCTTCGCAACTCTTCCGCTGTAAACTTCACCTGCTCAAACAGAAAAACATCCATCATTAAAATCACACAAGTCCACAGTTTTTCTAAACACAACAATTGGCTAAAACTAGAACGGAGTGACATACCATCTTGACTGATTGTAAATGTCACCTCTCAGTAGTTAAAGTTCCGACCTGCACACAATAACCACAAAACAAATCAGTCACTAAACGAACAAGAAATAACAATAACATCGACTAAGCAGTTTCAAAACAAACTTGAAAACACCACCGTAAAGTGAACAAGTAAAAATAATTAGGTCTGGAAACAGTTACATCCTTTTAGCTCAAAACTTCAATGTATATATATACAAATTTCAAAAAAAAAAAACAAGATTTTGGATTAAATCTGAGTAGGAAAGTAAATCTACACCATAACTTGATATGGATTGAATTAAAGCAAGTACAAAAGCGATTGCCTTTTCATGAAAACAAGCTACTACAAAACTACACAAGAATCTAAGCATGAACAACCACAATCCGATCAATCGAAGCAGTAAGAACACTATATAATACTAGTTCAAGCATAAATCACAGATCTTGAGCTAGAAAAACTCGAAGAACAAGTAGTAGAAATCACTAGAGCAAAGTAAGCAAGCAGCTGAAGCGAGGATATAGATAAACATAGAGCTATGGAGCATCAGATCTAGAGAGAGAGAGAGAGAGACGAACCAGGTGACGAGAGAGGCGGCAGAGTAGAGAGAAAATGGGGCAGGGTTTGTGGCTTTATATACAAAGGGAGGGAGCTGAGATGAGAGCATGCAAGAGGAGAATAGAATAAGGGCGGTATATGCGGTTGTGGAAGTCTTCGTTATCTAGGGTTTTGCTTTCATTTGGGCTGGGCTGGGCTGGGCTTTTGCTTTTTATTGAAGGGAGAGTGAAATCTAAGCTAGAGGGGAAGGAAGATCATCGTTAACATGATTCCTCCTTACCATCTTAACGGTTGATACAAGTTAGAATTAGGGGTTAGTAGGGCTGAGTTAGAAGTGAGAACAAATTAAGACTAATATCTTTTTATCGAAAACGGTTTTAAAAAACTTTCAATTAATTTTCTCTTATCGCGGTTTAATTGAGGATCTCCTTTCATTCTTTTTTTTTTTTGAGAAATTATATTCACACATCAATTGGCACACACCCCTGATTTTTCGAGAAAATTTAAATGCACCCTTTCCCTTCTAACGAATACAAGAGAGAGAATAACCTTCATGATAGTTCTACATGCACTTCTACCAGTCTCAGTGTGGATAATTGTAGGTTATTTTGTCCATCCCGTGTCTATCATTTGGGGGCACAACAGCATCTCTAAATACAACTGCAATCAGTATCTTATAGGAACTGTTTCATTTTAAAATACAAATTGGATGAAACCAAGCGAAAAACTGCATTTTAAAGCACATTAATAGAGAAGAGGTCAACCTGCTCAAGCGTCATGTGGTGGAACATCTCCAAATAACTCTATTTAGCCTTCTTTGCCAACTTCTTTACTTGGTTAGAGGTTAGGAACTCAGCATCATCTCTGATGAAACTCCACCAAATGTACGTTAGGGGGATGGTGGTGGCATGCCAGACCGCATGAGCATCCAGAAATCCTTCATACGGAGGGAAATCATAGATTTCTAGGAGCATTGCAAGCCCACCTCCGACTACAACCAACCACAATTTCCAACGAGATGGATGGCAAGTGACACCAGCCCATACCGCCCATATAAGAAGTTGAGCCACCGCCATGACAACACAAACTTTCATGTTCCAACCTGCACATCAGAATGTTGTCCTGTTTATGATGTACTGCAAACTTCTTCATTTTTAAGACAAAAGAAGGATCAAAGAGTCTATACCAAATAAGTTGTCAAGATGAAACAAATAAGAAATAGTTTGAATTTTAGGATTATCACATGGAGGCTAAACCCAAGCTAGATAGATCACAGGATATCAATAAGCTTCCATAGAAAGACTTTTCACCTAGTAGAAAAGAAGAAAGGACAGATTCATGTTTAAGGTCCACTTGTGTGGACTGTTCAAGCCAACAAGTGAGAAAAGTTGAAATGCTGAAATAGATAATATTCAGCATTTCCTACTAGCTTACTGCTAGGGAAACAAAGTTAGAAACTATATAACAATTGAAGATCAAAGGAAGCTCGATTTATCAATGTCTTTGTATGTGCTAAATTGCATGAGTAACCTTCAAGAATATAGCTTCATCCATTACTGACAAAAAGAAGATAAGAAAGATAGAAAGGGAAGATAGTATACCATAATCCAGTTTATAGAAGTTGAGATACAATATGTGGGTAGTTACAAAAGCAAGCAGTGGAGCAGCAACCATAACTCTGACAGCATCATGCCTCACATCGAAACTTCTGAGTATGGCAAGAATGAGCGAGTACCCAAGTAATGCCACTGCAGCTGAGTAGTCTAATTTTTCTGTCAAATCCACGTCTCTGTGGTTCAATAAGACACAGTAATGATCAGGAGAAGTGCTAATGACCCAACTACCCAGAAAAATAATCAAAAACAAAGTTTTAGTTTTAAAAAAGTATCACTTTCCATTCTTTCTTTTCTATTGGTGGAGTGAGGTATGGGTGGAAGCGTCAAGGCGGGAGGTATGTGGTCCCAGTTGATTATCATGACGAGTACGAGTTTGCTTTTAATATTGAATCCTTTTCTCAGGTCAATTTAACTGTACTGCCAGAATGTGTATAAATCTAAGGTGCTTACAGACTCATTCTAGGTTAATAAGTCAGTTGTCTCATAACAAGTGAATATTTGAGTGCTGTGTAACCAAAAAGTTCTGTTCAAATGCCAGCCATGTCAAAAGGGTCTTAAAATGTCTATTTCCTTATGTTCGTGGATGAATGTAACTATACCTGCTTTCTCAAAGGAAAAAAAAAAGAAAAAAAAAAAAAAAAAAGATGCAAGCATAATTGCGGCTGTCAGATATAACACTTTACTGTTTGTTAATGGTTAACTGTACGACACTATCACTTAAATGTAAATCTCTCTCTTTTTTTTTTCTTTTTCTTTTTTGTCAAATAAATGTAAATCTCTCTTGAAAGACAAGTTATGGATGAAGGACCAATATTGAATTTGTGGAGTTTATACATGAGAACTTATCAAGAATGAAAAGGGCATGCAGTTATTCCCATGCATCATAAGCAGAATGTTAATAGAAAGAAAGAGAAGCTTACCTACTATGGAAAACAGCACTCCAGAACCAGCTGTTCAAGGCAAAGAAACCATATACATGCCACAAAAAGGCATAGTCATAATACACCTTCTTATCTCGTCTCAGTGGTAACTTATAGAATAAAAGGATGATAAATGATACCCAACCATGAAAATGCATAGCAAGGTTGAGTGCAGAGAAAGCCACAGAGGCAGGCTCCTGAAGAAATGCATGACATGTCAGATAGAACAAACTACAAAACTATGATGAGCAAAAGAAAATGTTGCAAAGGTATATAGCCTGTAAAAAAGCAAACCTGGATTCCATAAACACGCTTGAAGGGCCATTTACCATGATATTTGACCGGGCCATAACCAGCTGCTTCTCTTTCTTTTTCTCTGTCAACCATACAATAATAACGGCAATCACTCTGACAGTCCCATTGTTTCCACTGCAAATAAAGAGGTTCTTGAAGGAACCATGGCCCATCAATGGAGACCCCACCTGAAGAGAAATTGCAATGTGGAAAGCATCTCTGTGCTACACATCCAGTTTCTTCACATTGTTGTAAACAAGCCCTGCAATTCCAAGTCAAATGTGACTCTGTCAATTCCAAGCCCTAACTCCACATGGCAGGTTACAAGTGTATGCAATATACGCCAGACTTACTAGTTGTGCAACATGGACAAAAGCGTTTTTCCCCCCACCAAACAAATAATAAGAACCATACTCAAAGAACCTAGTACAAGTCAGTACTGAACCAATTATTACATATTAGTTCCAAAGGAGGAGGAAGTACTTATCAAAATCAATTTCAAGTGATGTTAAGAACATATATAGGTTTTTACAGATAGGAGTTACAAGAAGGCATTAAAAGAAAATGGAGAGAAGAAGAAGGAACAAGCAACATAGAGGAATCCTCTATTATAATGGTTCAAAAGAACGCTGAAAGTTACTGCTTTTATAACAATACCATGCCACGGTTGAGTACCGTTTATGGCTGAGAAACTGAGAGCAATGAAGGAAAGCATTTTGACATAACAAAGTTTACTTTTCTTTATTAAAAAAAAAAATTAATAAAAAAAAAGTTTACTTTTCCAGAATGAGCTCTTATAACAGCAAGCCAGCTGACAAGAACACAGGTGAGACGTACTTATCACACGAGTAATGAACAACAATGCTCCACAGCTCCCTGCTATAGTTATGAGACTCAATCTATATTTTCAAACAGTAAGCACAGAACCGAAATCAAATAAACTTTAACCTGATCCAACCTATGTCAAGAGAACCCCCCATGACCTATTTAGTCTTGTGGTATGTACTTGTTCCTAAGGACACAGTTAACATCCCAAGTTTAAGCCTCGGTCCTCGACAAATAGAAATGTAAAGAGAAGTGCAAGCCCATTAGAATTGTGTTAACGAAGAGACTATTCAATTAGTTCAATGACCAGCTTCTATTTAAATTATAGCAATATCAAACATTCCACAAAATTACTGATTAGTGTATTACCATATGAAATGCAAACCCAATGATCAATAAAAATACTACTCTTCTCCTTTTGAAGTTCTAACAACAGTTCTTCAGCTGAAGCTTCCAGTCACTCGGAAGATAAAATGACTAATCCAGGCTAAGAAAGCCTCAGCTAGCCACATTACAATGCGCAATCTTTCAAGCTAACCGACCATAACTAAAACACAATACCCTCAAAACAATATGCATAGCTATGGAAATACTGATAACATAAAGACCCTCAGTAGAACTACAAATCTCACTAACAGTAAAGAATGATAATCTCACTAACAGTAAAAAAAAATAATTTACCTGTAATGAGGATCAGCATCACCAGCACTTGCATCTATAGCTCTGAATCTGAAACCCCATAAAACCACCACAAAGAAAGCGACCCAGTTGTGCTTTAACATCTGAAAAATTACATCAGTTTAATCACCAAAATTGATACTCCGAGATTTGAATTCAGACTTGAAGCTTCTTCTATGCAATTTATTGAACTAAGATTAAATCAGTTTTGCTTCTTTAATTATAGTGACTTCAATTAACTCCATTAAATTCAAAAACAAATCATATGGAAATTTGAGAAGCACTAAACGACGTCGCTTAGATCTGAGGTTAGGAACTCACCGGAGCCTGTGTCTCTTTCTTCTTCTTCTTCTTCTTCTTCTTCTTCAGCAATGCGGTCTTCACTCTTCAAAAAGCTCAATAGCTACTTCTAATTGGTCCGGATTGGGTTCGGGTTTGGGCCTAAAACGGGCCGAGGATGTAAAAGCCAATTTGGGCCTGAAACTGGTTTAGCCTTGGACAGGTCAACCCAAACCCGGATCGTATTCTAGATGCTTATGCTTTTTTTTTTTTTTTTTGTCTCTCTCTAGTAATTTGACTTTCTGTTCTTGGTTTTCGGTCAGAATTTTGACTTTCTATATTTTTCTTTATTTTATGCTTGATTAGCCATGTTTTCTTAATCTTATTGTTGATGTAGTCGATCATGTTTTGAAGTGGTAATTTTTCTGAATTCTGACCAGAGGATGTAGATAATATTATATATTAATCCAAAATCAATATGAAGCTGGCCAATTTTTAAATATATTTAACTCGAGTTAGTATTTTCAATAATTTATCAAATAATCAATTGAATCATAAATGCAGAAAAGTAGTAGTACATTAAACCAGTACCTTGCTCGTCGTCTGATTTTTCTATACTTTCTTGCATATAATTTTTGTTATATTATTGAAGTCATGCATCGATTAGAGTGAGTAGCTAGTTTGACTGTGGAGAAATTGAAGTTTGGAGATACGGTATATAGTAAAGAGGAGAAACATGATCATACTGGCCGGGGCAACTAGTAAAGTTGCAGCAGCTGCTCGATATATCTTGTTCATTTTAATGAAGCTGCATGTGCTGGAAATTGTTGCCATTGAGAGGTGTATTTTACTATTTATTCTCATACATACTATATACAGCTACCAGCCTACCGGCCACCATTAGGTGATGACTACCTCCTCACATCTTAACTACATTTAAATCAACTGTACGTACGATGACTACCTCCTCAGAAATCAACTTATTTGAGGATTTGTGTTTTTTAGACTGTGAATTATGAAAAATTATTTTGGTTGCAGCTAAAATTAAGTCTTGGAAACGCAACAATCCAACTGCGCGCGCGCGGAAGCTAGAGCTTTAAGAGACCAGGCCGGGTTATATGAACATTCAAGTCGAAAGAGATTCAAAACTTGCATGCCAATACTGATGGAAGGATCATTACCCCATGGAGACAGCTTAATTAAGATCATTGCAATATCCTTTAATTACTTCAACCTAGCTTATATGTTAATTATTCATGCCCAAAAACCCAAGGCAACAGGACAACTGGACAAGGATCTCGTACGTTGACATGCCCGACCAACAAGAACCGTATAAGCGCACTCACTCGTTCGATAGCATGCATTCCTTACAATCCAAGAATGACGCTTTATCTTTCTAATATGTAAGACATGAAAGACATGTACTCTAGCTAGTACGTAGCTAGGTCACCGAATATAGTTTTAACATTTACATTTCCGTTAATCTTATGCTAATCAAATCAAAACTATTTCCTAATCAGTAAATGGATATATGCAGAATCCAATATTACTGTCTTCCAACAAGCAGAGAGATAATAATTAAACGAAATATTATAAGATATGTTAATCTTTACAAATAATTAATTATTAAGTTTATGTATTGAGCAGCCTCCCAAGTTGTAATTCTGTAGAGTTCAATCATGGTTCGCGCACGACGAATTTAGTTTAATAGATTATCTATGGTTTTGCTCAAAAGGTTGAACAAAAGAAAAGATTCTTAAAAACGGAGAGATTGAACCGAATTAATTAATCAATTAATCACTAACTGAGCCTTAGATTAAGCACTTTGAGGAAGATAAACAAGTAGAAACCATCACTCGTCAGTCTGGTCTTAGGAGTTTCAAGCAACATGAAAACAACCTGGCTTGCTCGATCTTATAATTTGCAGCAGCCCCCCTGATAGCGACCCTGACCTTTTCTCATAAGCCCTCAGAATTTCATATGCAATGATTAAGATAGTTTCTATACGAAAAATTTATAGACATGGAAACAAGCTAGAATACAAGAAGATATATATAATAGCGAAGTCATAATCATACAAGTACTCCTATACTCTAGGATGAAATTAAAGGTCACAGGAATCGAAAAAGAAACTAAGAACTAGCTACTATTACTAATTTACTAGCCACTGCTATCACTGACACTAGCTACAGTGCTATTGCACATCATTATTGAAGTTTCGTATGTATCAGTTTATATAAACGATGGATCAAGAGCGAGCTGCAGAACTGATCTGAACTCCTCCCAGTTCTCGTTAAAAAAGTCATCATGATTCTCAATATCTGCATATGAATAGCTCGATGTGAAAGAATCCATGCTGTATGGATGCGTAGCAGCAGTCGTTCCGCTGCTGAATTCGCTTGCATTCTGCAATGTTGGCTGGTTATTGTTGCTTCCATTGTTATATTTAGCAAGGTTGAGAACATTGGGTTTCGTCTCTTCGTAGCAAATGGTTGAAGCACCGAAATTGATATAAGCTTCTCGATTAATGTTTGTGGAATCTTGATTATGATCTTGATCAGTAGTCATGTTGCATTTCTTTGAGCTGGATTGTTTAGCAGACAATTCTCTCCAGTCTGGTGTATACTTTTTATGGGACACGTTTCTCTTGAATATTCGACACAATGTCCAAATTTCCTGCAGATACCAATTACACCATGTACAAGAGTCAGTACGTAATTGTGCATTTACAAATGGAAATCAAGGGAAATTATCAAAATCATGTTTCTAGGTCTAGTCCAACAATGCTGGTTAGGAATTACTTCTGAATCATGCATGCATGTAGTTAAATTTGAATTTGATTAATTGACGCCGAGTATATATATATATAGATCGAAATAATAACGACATTGACGAGTAATTGCTAAATTGTCATGGACTAATTAACATGATTTAACTTGATCAGTCTTGCTTCTGTACATATTATTAGTATAATTCCCCAATGCAGTACGAAATTATTAATTAATAATTACCCTAGTTAATTTGTTCCTGTTAGGGTACAATTCATATGGATATTGATTAGATGCACTTGTTCAAATGTGTTAGTGTGTGTGTTGTTCTGCAAACGTACTACACACTTATAACATATATAGCATGTCAAATATATATCCAATAAGAAATTTTGCCGCCTCATATAAACAAGCACAAGTTGCAAAGGGATGTGTGACAGAGTGAGTATGCTTTTTCATTACTTACAGCTTCTTGAAGATTAGTAGTACTCTGGGATAAAGCAGTGCAGGAAGTGCAGTTATTGTGAACGTTGTTGTTGTCAGTGGTGGAGGGACGGCGAAATTCGTGCATCATCCAATCAGTTTTGGTGCCTTTTCCGGCACTCCCCCGGTAGTAAACCAGAGTTTTCTTCAGTCCAATGCAGTTGATGTTGGAATCATGAATTGGCTTGTCTATCCCAGTTGCTTTCCAAAACCCAGACCCGGTTACTCTATTAGGTCTGATACTATTCTTGTACTTTCTCCCTCTTCTGCAGAAGAAGTACCACTCTTTGTCTCCTGCAGTAGTCGTCGCTTCTGCATAATATTTCACAAAGTCATTAGATACAATAAACTGGAGTTATACTAATTAACTATACACACTTAATTATCATAGCAGATTTTTTAGATAAATATGAACTGCTTATGATCCAATAAGAGTGTCAGGGAACCTGTGACTGACTGTTAAATTAAGAACTAATTGAACAGTTTGTTGCATTAAGAAAAGACTGGTGGGGTTTCACCAAAAGAACAAAAAAAAAACAAACGAAAACAGATAAACGGATTGGTGCAGTAACCAATCCACGTTTTGTTGCTCTAGAAATTTTTTAGCCTGATTTGAAGAAAATTAATCAGTAGTTCAGTACCCTATTAGCTAGAAATAGAAAGATATGCAGGAATAGGCTTTATGCATACTTGGAAGATCCCAAGGATCGTGCTTGTAGATGTCAATTGATTTGATGAGCTCTAAGCTGATGGGTTTCTTCTGAATCTTCCGGCGGAGATAGAACCCAACAAGTTCTTCATCTGTTGGGTGAAATCTGAATCCCGGAAGTGGAACATCCTCATCATCATGATCCAGATGATCATGATGATCATCCTTGCAACTAGTAATTTTTCCATCCATCTTCAAACAATCGATTGACTAACACAGCTTTGATATTTCCTTAAGGTGATAAGTGCATACGTACGTACTTGTATTTCTCTTTCTCTCTACCCGGGTCAGTGATACTGAAGGAAATTTGGAAGAGAAAGAGTTTGAAAAAATTGGAAGTAGCAGAAGCTTCTGTGATTAATGTGAAGAGTCATAAGCTAGAATACTAGTATTTATAATGGGAAGAAGTCACCACAGGAGGTGCTCAATATCAGTCATGAGATTTGACCTCAGGCTCAGCCAGAACTAACAAGTCTTGCACCAATATTTAGTTGTCGAGAGAGGTAACCAATGAAGACTGTAACTCGATCAAACAATATATTAACTAAGAGGAATGTTTTGGTCAATTCTCTGTAACCGATTTCAGCTCAATTTGCGGGAACTATAATTCATGGTAATGGTGACACAGCCGGCCGGCAGAGAGATCAGAGTAGCTAGAAGAGAATTTGTAGCTTTAATAAGTTTTATTACTTGAGACCATACCAAGTCTTTAAATCTTTTAAGGTGGTCATGGTTAGGAGAGGAGAGTAGACCATCACTTTGCACGTCTCTCATTTTTTTTTTTCTATTTAGCTAATAAAACCTAAGAGGCAGCTTTCCAGCCAATGCCTCGTTGAACCACAGCCGAGTCCTGCCATGGAACTGCCCGACTTCCAGTCCAATAGCTAAATGCGAGGAGCTGTATAGATAAGAGGCATAGAGCTAAACGGCCGGTTAGCTTCATATTAACAATCCAGAAGTTGACAATCAGACCAAATTTTGGTCACATGCATGTCAAAATTTTTAATGTTCAGTTTTTACTTCTCTAGTTATGAGTAGATACTTCTAAAGATTTTTAACCAAATTAATTTATTTTCGGGCATTTGTAATTTTAATTAACTAATTATGAACATAAACGGTTTAAGTTGAACATTTTTTGTTCGTCAATTAATTTGATCTAATTTAATACCCGATTCAAGTTAAACATAATTAGTTTGATTCTCGAATGGTTGATAGATGCACATAAGACGACGGAATAGTGAAAAAGTCGATATGTGACTGAAAAATTATTCTAAATAATGGTTAGCTTTATATATTATGAAACTAACTTATTAACTAGTTCTGCAACACTAGCTCCTCAACTAAAAACTTGCATATTATGGGAGGTGGGTAGACCCCGTAAATTCACAGTACCAACTGACTACCAAGTATGTCAATGGAACCAGATTTGCATGGTGTATGTGTAAGAACCCTGTTTAGAAAATTAGGTATTGAATTAAGGGACGGATTAAATCCATAGTGTCCGTCAATAATCAAATGTCAATCCTAGTATAATTAAAGGGGACGAAAATCCCAGTCCAAAAAGGCAAAGCTAAAGCCATTTGCGCAGCCTCCAAAAAGTGCATAATTGGAGGGGGCTCATTAATCATTATAGGTAGTCTGGTAGCCAGATTACCACACATTATACTAGCAACTCCCATCGGTATGGATCGGAGGAACAAAATATCGTAGTCGACAAGACAAGATATATATATATATATATATATATGGCATGTGTAGCTCAAATTTATGCTTCTAATTATTATCTATGGGGATTTGATTAAATTGAAACGTTTGACTACCAATTTTGAGTTCATTTCCAAGACAATCGGCCGACCCTAGATAGAGGTCATTTAGGTATATAGTTAAACATCTATAAATTGATAATTACACTATTA
Source organism: Potentilla sterilis (assembly GCA_963682095.1). NCBI lineage: Eukaryota > Viridiplantae > Streptophyta > Magnoliopsida > Rosales > Rosaceae > Potentilla > Potentilla sterilis. Next base: position 43,001,292 of record OY821759.1, read on the forward strand.
TTGATATCAAGTTGAGACCAACCACTGTGAGATTATTAATTTATTAAGTGTTAAATCATCCATGTTTTGTTGCTTGTGTTAGGCTAAATTATCTTATGTTATTGAATCTCCAATCAAGGATTTATACAAGCTAACTCTATAAAATTACTAAATACTGTATTAAATGTTTCTGATCCTAGAATCCAGATATTTGACCTGATTAAAGAAAAAGAAAAATTTGCAGATTCGAGTGCTGTTAAAGTATTAAACTGATGCATGCATGCTTCTTTGGTCCAGTATGGTTAATTTGTACATTAATTTTGTTTGTTTAATCATTTGTGTAATGGTTTTTGGTACTTAATCAAGGAGCCCCTTAAACAAGAACATGATTATACATGCATAGAGGTTCGATAACCCATTATTCATAGTTTGTTTTGAACTCATAATTCACAAAGTTGCTTCAAAAATTGCAAAACGTACGATGGTTTCACAATCAAAATGTTGATTGTCAAAATGTTCAGATTCACAAACGAGTTCAGATCAAAATGTTGTCAAAACCAAACTCTCTCAAGCCACTCGAATGGATGAATTATTGTTTCACAATCAAAATCGATCCCCAAGGGCCAAGTCTATTGAGGTACTACTGTACTAGCTAGTACGCTTAAGACTTGTATCAGAGTAGTTTGTCATACATACGAACTCCTTGTACTATTAACCATCTCGATCCCTGAACTTACGGTCAAAATGGAAACACGTACGAGCTCTGAAACACTTTGATGAGTATGGAGGGGAATATGGATTAGTACTTATTAATTATCTCATTCACTGTAAATTATGCATGAGTTATATATATATATATTTATCAAACTGATTACCTGAAATATTAATTACGAAACGAATTAAGAAAACATCCATAGTGAGGACGATCGAGAGAAAATCAAGTACTAAAAAATAGATAAACCCGTGTAATTAAGGAGTGTTGAGCGCTAATCCTTGTAGATCGAATGGATAGATCAAGTGCATGTCAGCTATTACGTCATGTGTATTGACTAATTAAGGATTTTCTATAGTATTGGCCGCCTGATTAATTAAGAGAATCTAGACCTATATTTCTGGCATTAGTTTAAGTTCTATTCTATATTAGTCATTATACATCACTCTTAAACTTGATTAACGACAGAAACTTCTTTGACCCCTCTTTGGCTTTGTTGAGATGTCATGGAAAGGGAAATTATACAGAAAAAAATGGCATAGAATCAATACAAATCCCAACTTTTTATTAATTGAACAACGAATCCTGTATAAAATAAGAAGCGACTTGCTCAACATATATATAGCCACGTGATTTTGAAATTTTGACAGATGATAACAATAATACTATATAGTATATCTGTACCTAAAGTCTACGGACCAAAATACTACTAGCTATTTCTGTTAAGAAAGGAAGAAACTTCCACTGTATATATATATATATATATATATATATATATATGCCATGCATTGGTATATTTCAAGAAACAAAAAAGAGCATTCTATTTCTGGAACCAAAACCTCACAGTTTTTCATGATCGATCATGAATTCCATCGATCAAGTTAGTTCTTGTACTACTCTAAAATAGCTAGCATTATTAATTAGAATATATATGAAATAATGTCCCTCGTCATCCGATAAATTAGTTTAGCCTCCACAACATGCATGTGACGCCTATTGAAATTAACAGGGAGGGTTTTGGGTCTTCTGACTTTGCCATGGCAAAAGAGTGACTGAGCTTCATCTTGACTTCAAAGTTGAGTAATCCTGCAGGACATTTGACGTAATTGATGATATATACTTGCGTTTCATTTCTCGACGGAAGAACGAACTAATCTAGAAGAACAGCTTAAATAATTAACAGCCACCAGCTGTGGTAAACAATGAAAGCATATTTGATGATTCGGATCCTTCACGACCAGGAATGGATCCAACAAATATATATCAATTATCATTATTTTTTTCGGTTGATCAAACCGTATATTTCAATATATATATATATACACACACACACTTACATGACAGTTTTATAATCATCATTAATTTCAATTATTGAAAAATAATTGAGAATAATGCCGATTATACATTCAATCTGTCAATTGTGAATACATGACAACGATGTGTGTATATATTATCCCTCACCGTCTTTTAAAACTTTTAAATGAGCATGCATAACAGTTCTCGAATTCAGTTAGGAGCATAGTTCCTAAATTTTTATGCAAATTAAAATCAGACAGAAAACTATAAGATATAGTAACACGCGGCGGTGAAAATAAATTTTGTCCTTAAAATGCTTTGTTGATCTTCATCCCTGGCCAACTTGATATACTGCTGTCACAGTGGAGTGCCTATCGAAGACTGCAAAATACTTAATCTTGGGGGACATAGCACCCTCCCCCACTTGTGGTCCAAGAACACAATATCAACACAAAAATGTTTTGACTAGCATAAGTGCATCAATTAACAGAGACTATAGAAGCAGTTTGAATTATTGACAATGAAGAAAAAGAAGAGCAACCAGGGGGGACTATAACAATCTGAACAAGTCCGTCCCACTTAGACAAAACACAAGTCAGTGAAGCCACAGAAGCAAAACCCCAGTTGGTTGGAGCATATCATTCTATCAAGTAGAGAAAACGTTACCCTACTCAATTGGTTGCAGTGTCAACCAGACATAGATGGATATTATTGATTTTGATCCATCCTGGTTTGAAACTTGCATGAGATGCAGGACCGACTTATAAAGGCTAGTCTAGATGTATATAGACTTAAATGACTGTGATCAATTATAGTGAAAATTATCTGTTCCTTATTAGGCAGTTTCTGAGTTTATAGTTGTGTTGATGTCTAAGAGACACAAAACCATGTCAGAATTGGAAGGACGACCAACCAGAGTTAATATTGCCAACTAAAACTTGGTCGTCATGTAGCAACAGAACACAGCTTCAGCTTTGGTCAGCAGACCAAAGACTCATACCCATCATTTCGGTCAGTCTTCGGCTGCTTTGATCTGTGCAAGTGTGTAACAGCATATGTATTAGGGCTGGGCATGGACCGGTGCGGGCTGGGCATGGACCGGTGCGGGCCGGGATTCGCCTGATCCCGGTCCCGTTCTACGAGAATTTAAACGGGACGGGATTAGGCTTTTTGAAAATAGATCCCGCAGGTCCGGGATCCCGTACGGGACCAGGACTAAAACGGGATCCCTGTTCATCAATTTAAGGAATAAGTTCAATTGTTCATAAATAAAACTAAACTCTTGCAATTCAAAATCAAATGTCGACATCATAACAAATCACATAGCAAAGTTTATGTCCAAATAACATAACAATTAACAAGTTAATGTCCAAGTAACGTAACATAAACAATTGCCTAAACTATAGACAAGGTTGTTTCAACATATCTGTTATGTGACAAAGTAAATGATAGAACATGTAATGTAAACTCCAGAGAAGAACTCAAGAAAGCCCTTGCTGCCCCTGCTGTCTCTGCTGCTCCTGCTGGCTGCTGCCCCTGCTGATCAACATTCCATGCTGCCCCTACTGATCAACATTCCCTGCTGATCAACATTTTGGGTATAAATAGGCATATCAACAAAACGTGAATTCTATTTTGCATTCACAGAAACACATAGCACCGAAATTAGGAGAACACAAAACAATAAAACACAAGTTAAAATAAGAGCCTGCTACATAATTGAATCTCACAGCTAACCTTAATACCAAGCCTCACAACTAGCCTTGTATTTAGTTTAAAAAATACTAACAGAACAATAATGGAACATTCAAAACCAAACCAAAGCTCAAGTTATCAAACACCCAACTCTAATTAATTGATTGGTAATCTCACAAGCACAAGACCATGCCAATAATCCAGATATAAGCCACAACAACATATCATCAAGAAGAACACCAACTCGAAATAATATAATTGTCACTCACAATTTTATCGCTCCAGCATCAGAGCCCTCAAGAAAGAAACTAACCAACAAATCAATTTACACTCGTGCAGATTCAACCACACGTAATCAAACATGAACCCATAATCATGGTTCGACACTTTATAAATAACAATTAACTCAATTCCACTACTATTAATTTGTCAAGCATTAAGCCATCAATCATATCATACCAGCACAGGCGACCCATTCCTTGCAACAATCAATCTCGTCCCTATTTGGGGCTTCGGGCAAATACGGACCGGGAGAGGAACAAGAAGGGATCAGAGACGACGATGGCTCGAGGTGTGATTTGCAGCTTCGGGCGAGCGCCGATCGGGAGAGGAACAGCCGAATAGGAATCGGAGACGACGATGGAGACAAGATGATGGACTGCCGGACTGGTTGCGCCGTGGAGGAGTGAGGGTCGGGTCGAGCATGGAGGGACTGAGGTCTGAGGGAAAGGTTTCTGAATTTTAGACTTTTGGTTGTCTCACTTGTCTAAGACTGAGATACAGAGAGAATGTGAGGGAGTTAGGGTTTTAATCTAACGGTCCACTATTTTTTTGTTTTTAATTCAACGATTGAGATTAAATAAATATATATATAATATAATTATTTTTTTATTTATTTCTGCGGGACGAGACGGGATTTATTGAGCTAATTCCGGTCCTGTCCCGTAGTTTTGGAACGAGATCGGAACAGGACGGAATTAGCATTTTTCAAACTTCAATCCCGTCCCGTCCCATTTAAGAACGGGATCGGGATTACGAGACCAAATGCCCGGTCCTAATATGTATAGTTTTTAGGTTCTGGCTTTAATTCTCCTTGAAATGTAGAGCATGCAGTGGAGCATACGGTACGTATGAGATGTATGAAACTTGACACAAAAAATTCAGGCGACTGAAGTAACTATAAACACGGCAAATATTGGTATTCAGAAGCTAGATTTGAATGTATATTCAGTTTGGAATTAGTAAAGGTCGAGTTACAGAAACTGAAACCCTCGAGTACAGCTAGTATAATGGAAAGATTGTATGGTGCTGAGAGCTCTTCAATCTTCACAGTTGGATTTCGATACAAGAGACAAAGGATAACGCTGGGTGACGAATTTGGATTCCACATACGGTGGCGAGCATCAAAGATCTAGAGCACTGTAGAACATGGCAATAACTCAAATTTAGAGACGATTGACACACCAGTGATGCAAAATCTCACCTCATCGTGGTCAGTTCAAGTACTACATTATTGAATGATAATTGGCCAGATAACTCCAAGACGGATCAAATAATCCTACTAGAAAACTATACAATGTACAGAGACATTGAGGGATAACATATAGATATGCATCGTGTATACTATCAAGTTCTTTGAAAGGCTGTTTTTGGGAACCAAAATCCTTGTATATCCAAATCTTTCTATACGTACCTGTGATGATAGAATGCGTTTTATATTGGCTGCTCCATTTGCATGTTGTATAACGCTAAATTATATTTGGATATACATCTTGTCCTACTTGAAGCCACGAATCATCATCATCTTTCTCGTTGCCATCCCACCCTACAGTGCTTTTTTCGTATCTCAGCAGTATACCAAACAAGATCTTTCCCTGCATTTTTCAGAAAATGAAATTATATTAATCGATTATATGAAATTAATCAGAATAACTCGGCTTTATTTAACTTCCATGGCAGACCTTGTCTCTCCTATATGATGCTAGAGTCGCCAAAGGTTCATTTGACTTCCGCACTTGTCCAGCTTCATGAACAATGTTGATCATCTGACAACGGTTGCATCCACCCAAAGACTAGGAAAAAGAAAAAAGAATTGCCTCCGAAATCAGGAAAAGTATAACACATGTGCCCACAGAGAGAAAGAGAGAGCATAAAGAAAACAATATTCAGTGTAAACTCTATCATTAGCTATGAAAGCTCAAGAACTAATTTAGGCACACTCTTTCATGTATGCCACATAACTACAAACTCACACCATCATTTACCTACATCTCTTCTAGAGTTGGCAATAAGTAAAAGTAGGCAGTCACTGGTAAAACTAATCAGTGTGTTTATTTCAGTTCATGAACTTACTGTGAAATATATATCCCCAATTTTTAGGTTTTTCCATCCATCTTCAGCATATGGTTCACCACCAGATACAACGAGGTTGGGCCGAAATCTCATTGGATTGATTTGACCTCCTGTTCCTTGAGCACCCTCTTGTCCATCTGCTATCAATTTTTGAGTTGCATAGACTTATCCATATATATCCCCGGGAAAAAATATACTTATATAGAAATTGACAACTAAGTTGAAAGGAGCATAAGCAACACATCAATATTTTCATTAGAAAACTCAGATACATGTAGGTGATTTAAGACTTGTTTAGATAAGGATGTGTATTATCGCCTGCTGGGATTAAGGTTTTGACCACAAAGAAGAAATGTTCGACACCTGTTGATATATATTCACAATGTAATGATGAGCTTAACAAAGACTATGAGGTTTGATTATAATCAGGGAGAAGGAAATGGGCAACTCCCGTAGGATTTCAAGGGGATCTTGTATTAAATTTCCATTCACAAGAGGAGATGATCCAATATCATCAATACAAATGTTCCACATCAGGAGTGTTATATTTGACCCGTTATATGACTGAAACACTATAATAGAAAGCATACTTGTTTTTAATCTGTTGTGGAGATCAGCTACGCTTTCCTCTGATATTAATAAGAACTGAGCTTCATTAGAAAAATTCAACTTGCTTTCCATCCTTCTGCACATGTCCGTACTTTTGCTCTTGTTCAAGCCAAGGTTGTATTTTGAACTAAAACAACGTAATAAGGTGCATGGACGACCAATGGCATTGCTAAACCATATGTTGATTTCCTTTTCGTAACCCTGTACTTCATATCTAAGCCACACAGAAAAATGATATAACCATGACAGCTATGTCATTGTTGTACAGTGTACAGGATAACAACAAAAGGGAAATGGTCTAAACAACTCCGTAACTAGATAGGATGCAAACCTCAACAGAACTTATTAATCATACTTTAGTCCAGTACAGCAGATCTTGGTGTTTGCTATAAATGTAAAACTAGGCAATATCTGCCTCAACAGAATTGGAAAACTTCAAATGAAGTAACCAAGTAATTTTCTTTGATTCATAGATGACTTACAAACTGCTGATTTCAAGGCACAAAAACAGACATATACCTACATCAATCTGTCTATTATCCAGTAAGCTGTGGACCTGTGGTTATATTTCATCTCTTTCTATTACATCATCCTAGTTGCTATTTATATCTGTAGAATGAATTTTTGATGTATCTGTGAGTCTGTGACTTAAACCTTGGCAGACCAGGTAATTTCAGATTAACAATTCTATATTCCTCTTCCAAGTCTTTAGGTCCACATGACATATCATAAACAAAGCCACACTCTAGAAGTAAAGAGAATAATAGATAATTGAATGACAAGCAATTAAAGAAACCAAGTATTATAAATTACCTCTGGCCATGTAAAGTAATCTCTTCTCTCCCAGCATTACATGAATTTGACATTAAGTTGATGGGCAGTCTCATTTGGCATTGGGGTGACTCTACAAACAATATTCCCTTATTGAGGTCAATAAAAGTACTTATGAAGCACATTTCAGGGACCTACAAAAGGAAATTCAGAAGAGTTTAAAACTTCAATAATAATCATTTCGCACCATGATTACAATAATTTACCTAGACTCGCAAGAATTAACTAAATAACAAACTGGCAAAACCAAAATTTACATCCAATCCAGCTTGCAATCTAAAAGCTGAACATGGAGACTGACACATGGAAATAAGTGGATCTACGACCTTACTGTCTCCATTGGTCCATCAGTTTGTCTGTGCGTGTGTGCCAATCTAGTTCTACATTAGAAAACTACTAAATTGGTAGTTCACCTTCTTTTGTGTAAGGATTTCACCACTTAGGCTTGTAAGAATCCATTCCCGATCATGACGCAGACCTGCTCAAAACATGGAAAAGAAAGAATTCAAAATACTGTTTCCAGAACACATTCCAAAAAATTAACTGACTAGGCAAGCCTGTTGCCTTGTAACCTTGCTTTATTTCAAGGAACATCTTTGAACGCAGCAGGCAAGTCCATTGAATGAAAATTAACAAAAATTAAAGAATGGTACTAAATGCTATTAATAAAAGGAAAAAAAAGGTGCATGCCATCTGAGACAGTAAAAGACTACCAGAACTGCTCAGAGGCCAACACTCCACATTGAATCCTGCACATGATTTAATTGGATAGATAGTAACAGATTTCAAAAAGAGACTTGCTGCTGCTAATCTGCTTTCAGGACCTGCAATTTATTGAAATTGAAGAAAATAAGATTTCCCAAAATGTGCCTGGGCATGCAATCATGTACACAGAAAGATATGAGTGCAGAGCAAAGTATCCCTTTAGGGTTAATGCAAACCATTCCCTATTTTATTTTTCAAAGAGTGAATAGAAGGCCCCTCCATGCATCTGTGTCGTAACACGTACTACGATTGATACAAACAATTAGAGGAGAGAGAGCCCAAAAAATTGATTTCACTTGACAGGGTGGTAGGCAATTCAAAGTTGTTTAAATCATATCACCAAAGTATAAAGCATCATATACATTAACCTTATTTAGAAAGGGATTGAACCTTGCTTTACTTGATATCCATTTCCACTCCCGTGTGATAATGCTACAAAGGAACTTGTCACAAAATCAATAAATTTCTGCATATCATCAAACAAGAGAAATATAAATTAGAGGACTAGCACCAAAGGGCCAGTTTAGTTAAACTTTTCTTTCTTTTGCTATGTGTATGACAACAATGTTCTCCATCTAAACTGAATATGAAAGACAATTCTGAGTTTTACAGAAAAGGACATTTTGTGGTGAGGTTTTTACGGTAGCTTATTCATAAGATTGGAAAGACATGCAGCATCATTATATACTAAAATTTTGACAGCACTCTGTTTTTCAGTGCGGCTTATAAGTTAGAACCTACCTTCGCATCTTCAAATGTTGACATATAACCAAAGGACACTCTTTTGCTATGTGTATGACAACAATGTTCTCCATCTAAACTGAATATGAAAGACAATTCTGAGTTTTACAGAAAAGGAACATTTTGTGGTGAGGTTTTTACGGTAGCTTACTCAATACGATTAGAAAGACATGCAGCATCATTATATACTAAAATTTTGACTGCACTCTGTTTTTCAGTGCGGCTTATAAGTTAGAACCTACCTTCGCATCTTCAAATGTTGACATATAACCAAAGGATACTCTCACAGCTCCTGTAGGTTTTCCATGAATAATGTCATTATCATCCCAGCAAACATGGCCAACCTGATAAGAATATCTAATAATGTCAGAAGAATCCCATCAGATACATTCTATCTACTGGACCAATCAAATGTATAAAAGTTATGACTAAATGAACAGTAAGAAGGACCTCAACGTTTGAAAGAAGTTCCAAGTGAGACAAGGCTAGATATTTAGCACATGCACCGGGATTGCAAAAGCATCCTGTCTACAAAGAATTCAAGTTACCAAACACGAGTTACATTAGTAACCACCTCCTTTTGAATTAGAATCATTATCAGACATACGTAGGAGATGCATGCAAAATGTGAACTAACAATAATTACTGCATGTGTATAAAAGAAGAATAATTTCGAATAGTATTCAAGCTTCAAGTCTATTTTGGTGAGCTTGATACAAAAAGAAAAAAATATATAACCGACAAATTTCTAAATGCAAAGAGATTATTGATACGATCTGTAGCAGATGAATGAAAATCCTGTAGGACACATCACAGAGAATAACATCACTAATTCACTACATTATAAAAGTTTCGCAAAAAGTTCAGGTATCTTCTGTGATAGAACAGAAAATCACTCCTGCACCAATCCACCAGAGTCCAATTTAAAGGTATCCAAAGCAAGATACTTAACGATATCTATACCAGATTATTTCCTAATGCCTTGAACGTAACAAACATAACCAACAGCTAAGTTCATTACTGCACCACTTCCACCTTTTGTCTAATGCTAGTACACAAAATAATATGAAGAGATCGTGGCCACTCTTAGCCGGTCATCAACTTAGTGAAATCCAAACTAAATTATTTTCATTGGAAAAGTAATGCCATCTTGTAAGTTGTAATGACTTTTGTTCGTTAGGGTCTCATCTCGAGACTTCATTCGGTAGGCCATATAATTTTTTCATTGGCACGCAACGACAATAGAATGAACAGAAATTCAACTGTACATATAAAAAATGAAGAAAATAATGCCTACAAAACATCTCTTGAATTATACCCGTAACTGAATTCCAGATAAAGATGCTAGTTTTTCAACTTCGCGGTATCCATACCAAGTGCCATTCGACCTTTTCAAGTTGAATGACACTGTTGGACCAAATCCATGACATAATGCCTGATACAGAGAAGTTGCAAGTTTATCAGATCAACCAAACTGGGAAACATCAAGTAAAGAGATTATGTGGGTCTGATCAGCATAAAAAAGTCATGTGTTAACTTCCCAAATGAACTTATTTTTGCCGATTCTTAGATAGGACATCCAAACTACTGAAGAATTGATACAGTATTAGACTTCAAATGTAGACCAAACAGATTTTTTTTTTAAAGGGACCAAACAGACCTATTAAGTTATCTAGAATTGTTGGAAATCGAGAAGCTTTCTTATTACCAAAGAAAAGGAACTTGGTTGACTGGCATAACTACGAGATGATGCATTCGATCACTTAATTTAATGTTGCAGATTTGCTAACAAAAATAAATAATACATGCATTAAATCAGAAAGCTAACCTTTGACATGCCATAAAGTGTGCAAATCTTGGCTCCATTTTCATGCCTCAAAGCCAGAAGCTTATTCCTTACATACAAGGCAAGTGATGCTGTATGCCTAAGATGTCACAAGGCCATGCATAGTTACAAGTTATCTCTAGGTAATGATGGTTAAAGGAAATAATGGAAATGAAGAAGTATGCAAGAGAGCTTTCTTTTTAGCAAAAGGTTTTCCCGACCTTGGATGAAAATTATGAGAAAAAAATGTAAGTCTACGTGAAATGGGATCCACATGTAATTGGATGAAGCAGTTAAATATTACCTACCGAGATATGGAAGATACAGTCAGTGAATTCAGAATTTTGAACCCGTGTTGAATAGATGCTATGCTCAGGTATGAAATGGTGCCATCCTCAAACAGCTCTTCCACATTATTTCTTCTTTTAACAAAGTCGATGTCAGCAATCGAGGCAGCAACCGTACCTGTACCATACTGACAATTATCAACTGCATAACTATATCGACCACTAATTAGCAATTTAGATTGGTGCAAACCTCCGCTGAAGTAAGTTTTTTTCAGAACTCTAGCAGCATCTGTGGAATTAAAAAGTGAAATATAATATTAGAGAACCATAGCCATTATTTTGATATTCAATTCTTGCACAATACATGCAGAAACTTCGAGGAAATCAGAGGAAACAGCAACCGCTGTTTGAGTAATTACTTGTAATGACGTAAGGCTAGTGGATTACAGTCTTCAAACAATTTCAAGATAACAAAAGTGAAAGTAGCATAACCCAATCTTCAACTTTACTGTATCACTTATTTAAATCAATCTAACTATATGGCTAATTGTTAATGATAGTCCATATTATTAGAAAATAGCAACAATCTAGACAAAAGGGAATAACAAACACGAAACACTAACCGAAAAAGAAAAAGATCAAGAGAAAGTGATTTAGGGATAAGAAGACAATACCATGTCAAAGGGAATAATATAAAACTACAGAAAACTTCTAACACCACTGTCATATAGTTTATAATCACTTATGTGTTTACCTTTTCGAGCAATGAGTGCGCCAAGACCAGTTGGATAACCAAATAGCTTCACATGAAACCGACAAAAGCATCAGTGGCTCAGTGTAAAAAGAAATACTAAAGACGAACTCCAAAAGGAAACATCCAACCCAAAATATATACCTTATAGAAAGATATAACAACAAAATCTGCTGGATACGAAGATAAATCTGGTGGTTCTGTGGCACATCCTTTTGCCGCATCAATCAAGACCATCCAGTGGCCACTTTTTGAATAAGAAATAATAGAACATATCAAATGCATATTCAAAGTGTAGAGTTATCAAAATCTGATTTATTTTACTACCCCATATCAATATAAACCATAAAACACACTCTACTACATAGACCCTGCTGTCTCTCTAACACAGCCATTTAAAGATTGATCATCAGCAAAGATGAGGGATTTAACAGAGAGGTGGCTACAAAATTGTGGAAATTCTGGACTACAGTAGTATGACTGTCATACTTGCAGAATGGAGAGCCTTGCATAATTGTTTTTGGATCTTCTTTGATTATCTTCACCAAGTCCAGGCTGAATCGCAGTCCTGTGAAATTGCACTCTGAGGGGAAAGCGAATAAGTTATATGCACCACCTGCAAAAAGTAAATATCAGTATCCAACTTTCAGCTAGATGTTCATGTATCACAAAACTTCACAAGTAGGAGTATACTTTAAAGATAAAGAAATAATTATAAAACAACTTATTTTCAAGCCTAACAATTCTCAGAGCAGCCTGCAGCCATAAATATGCTAGCAACAATAAATCAGAACAGATAAAGACATCAAAATACCATAAGCTTTATTCAGTGTGATATATATTTGCTCCTAAATTCTTTAACCCTCAACAACTGAATACTTTCAGAATCAGACAAATGAAAGTAACAACGATAACCCCTACAAAGACATCAAAATACCATAAAAGCTTTATACATTTTAATATTGATTAAGTCTTAAATCCATAACAACAATTGACTTCTTAATTTTCCCATCAAATATAAGATGTGTCCACTCAGAATTACCTGTTGGTTCCTCCTCCATGCATCTAGCTTTATTTCTTCGCTGTACGTCGTGCTGCAAAACCCTCATGGATGGTACATTACCACCAGATACTCCATAATGAACATACTCTTCAATATCTATTGCAAAGGCTGCAGCGCCTTGACCGAGAGCATATCTAATCGTAATTAAGGGTAACACAAGTCCATCATAAATCACAGACTTTCAAGGTGAGAGAGAAAAATAAAGAATATTGACTCAATGTATGTATAGATATACATATACAAATACATACATTGCATCATCATATGTGTGTGTCTCCTAAGATTTTTTTCTATACAACGGTATGTTGTGAGTTGCTTACCAAAAATGGGAAGCAATCAGACAAACAATTAGGTAACTCAAAGTTTAGTCCTGACCAGTGTCTTTAGGTGTTGCTCAATGAAAGAGTTTCCTATCACCAAAAACAGAATTGAAGGGGCAGTTTGAGTAGAGTATGCAAAATGAAGAGGCATTGAGTTAAAAATTGAAATAAAATCTCTCTAAAGATTACTATCTGATGAAGATGATGATGGGATACTCTCTGATCCCAAGGACACTGTTGTGATTCTCTGTCGTGTATGTAAAACAGCTCTGAGAGCTCCATGGAAAGGACTCCCCTACTAGCTTCAGGGCAGCGGTTGCCCCACAAGTGAATATGCAGCTGTATTCTTTCGGGGATGCTTTACAGTAGTCGAGGACCTATATGAGGACACCAGAGGCCAATAAGCATACTACTCAACATATGAACACTGTTTCAAACAAATTCAGATAAAACCAAGAAGAAATTATGACAATTAAAGATTACTAGCATATACCAATTCAGAGAAGATCAATAGGTGAACAAATTTCCACTGTCTATCCGAATACTCGCAAAATTTGAAGTCCTAGCATAAAAAAGCAGCAGCGGATCACATATCATACCTGTTGGCGGGCTTCCCTCACAATGTCACTTGTGGCAGAACTGGTATCACTTTGACTATCTAAATTTAAATTAAGGAATTTGATAAAAGCAATCATGAGTCAAGAGCAATAATAGAAACACCAACCATAATAGCATACAGATTCCAAGTTCTATTCCAGAATCACATTAAGAATCTAATAGAACAAAAACCATGTACTTCACATGCAGTAGGATACGTGGGTTTCCATACACATTGGCATTTAAATCCTTAAAGATTGCTTCCAGCTGCAACTCAGAGTACAAAGTAGCCCCAGCATGATCCAAGTACACATTCCCTGCATTTCCCAAGTGGGCCAAATCAAACAACATCAATAACCAAAACCCAGTTTTCCCCAACTCAAAACCAAACCAATAGAACCCAAAGACTGAAACTTTTCCAGCTCAATTTTTCTGGGGAAGCAATAAGAGCAGAAAAGGTGTGATTTTTAAGAGAGTTAAAAAGTGTTCTTACCATCTAATCGCTTGAACTCGGTTGCTCGGATTTCATCGATGGATTTGGGTCCGTTGGGGTATCCATAGTCCTCCCCGAACTCACTAAGAAACTCTTCCTTGGTTGCATCCATGTCCGATAGAGAGACGAGAGAGAGTGACAACGTAAGATGAAGCTGTTCAGTTTGAGAGCGGTTTGGCTTAGCTTTTACACCGCCTCAAAACTGGTCCAACGATTGTATCTGGTCAAACTACCTTACTATATACTTATGTTCGGTACTGGATGCTATGTTTCGTAACATATTATTCCAATCCAGTTTTGAGAAGTAATTTCCTTTCCTTTAACAGGTGAAAGTTAATTTTTTTACTACAGCTAGTTTTTTGTGAGTCAATCTCATAATGTTTCAGCTACATAAGACTAAATTGAATTTCATAATGCTAAAAAGAAAATCATATGTATCAATTCTGCATCAAGGAAATTGAAAAAGTGGAACAAACCAATCTCAATCTCTTTATTGTTATTTCAATAACAAACATTATGCTCATAACCAAAACATAAAGCTTGAACAAAACCAAAAACACAGCAAGAACACTGATACTGCATAAGAACAGATTCAAACCATCTGCTCCTCTGATTGGATCTATGTCTGAGCTTGAACCTAAAATAATAAACAATTAGACTTTGCCTTCTGTTAGTTCACCACCAATAGCTTCTGATATGGACAGAATGAATGCTAGAATACAATGGGAACAATATGGACAGAACTACCTATTTATATATGATTTTAGTCTCATGAGTCCATCCATAAAAGACTGCTTAAAGCTTAAGAATCCCAATTAGATACTGAATAAATTACTGTAGCATTCTTCTCATAGAATCCGAATAGGTTTTTTTTATCTTAAGGGATTATTACACTGATTCCTAAAGCAACTAGGAGAGCACAAATCATTGTCCATGTTATACTAGTTTTCAGACTTGAATTATGTAATTTGAATATTATTGTAACAAGTCCAATTATTTTCTAACAATCTCCCACTTGGACGGTTGCAATATATCATGAAAAACAATGCACTTGTAAGCATCAAAACTAAACAACTTACTTAGAGCGTGCCAGACAATAACAAGTCATCAAGACCTATTCTCTAAACTGTCAAACTGCAGCTATTCATGCAGAGCAAGAAACATCGAGTACTTTAACAAAAATGCAGAGCTTCTGTACCACTAACCCAAACATTTGTAATCCACATGTTTAAATGCAACAATTATGATATATGCAAATGTGTATTTACGAGAAAAAAGCATATAACAAAGTCCACCTAATGTTTCCTAAACCAAAAACTCAAGCAAAACTGTACACCAATGGCCTTCCAAAAGCTTGAACTATATTATCATATTTTACCATGATATAAAGTCATCTGATAGCAAGTATAAAATTGAAACAGTATGATAAAATTCAGATAAGCAAAACATAATGCTGCAGCAACCACAATTTCTGAAAATACCTCAATTCATTAAAAAAACTATGAACTGTCATTACAAAAAAAAAATGTGATTAAAATCACAAGAAGTCTCAAGAACTCTAAAAGCTTGAACTATATTATCATATTTTACCATGATATAAAGCCATCTGATAGCAAGTATAAAATTGAAACAGTATGATAAAATTCAGATAAGCAAAACATAATGTTGCAGCAACCACAATTTCTGAAAATACCTCAATTCATTAAAAAACTATAAACTGTCATTACAAAAAAAAAATGTGATTAAAATCACAAGAAGTCTCAAAAACTCAAAAATTGGAAAATTTATAATTTTGCTTCTAATTATAACTTCCACTGGACCTAAAACTCTAAGCTTGTTAAAACTCCCATGTTCTTTATGTGCTCTTTGAAAACGCCTACTGCAAGAGCCTTAGTGAAGGGAACTGCAACCTGTGAGTTAGTGTTTATACTTAAAACACTAACCTCTCCATGTTTCAAATCAATGTGTTTTAAATTACTAGACCTCTTGTTATTTTTACAGAAAAACACAGCTGCTTCATTATCACAATAAATCACAAGTTTATCTTCAACAATGTGACTTAATACTTCAGTTTGAATCAGAAATTTCTAATCTAAAGCCCCTCACACATAGTCTCATAAACAGCAATATACTCAGCCTGCATTGTAGAAGTAGTCACTAAGTTATGCTTCATAGTTTTCCAAGCTATAGCTCCTCCAGCCAACATATAGACATATCCACAGGTTGACTTTTTAGATGTAGGAAAATTCCCAGCAAAATCAGAATCAGAATAACCTGTGAGTTTCAAGTCTTCTACTTTGCCTTTACACCAGCATATGACTTTTAGTACCCTGCAAGTACCTTAAAACTTTCTTCCCGGCAACCCAAAGCTCATGATTAGGATTTGACTGAAACCTAGACATAATACTAACTGGAAAAGCTAAATCTGATCTAGTGCAGACTTGAGCATACATCAAACTGCCAACAAGTCTAGCATATGGTTTGAAATCCATAGCATCTTTTGCATCTTTAGATTTATTTTTAGTCAGCTTGTCACTCTTAGACATAGGCACCTCACCAACTGAGCATTTTTCCATATTGAATCTCTTCATAACTTTAGAAATATAATTCTTCTGAGATAAACCTAAGAGTTTACAAGTTCTGTCTCTTTTAATCTCTATCACTAGTACATATGAAGCTTCTCCTAAATCTTTCATGTCAAAATTATTTGACAGAAAGCTCTTGGTATTTTTTAGCAATTTGACATTAGTGCTGGCTAAGAGTATATCATCAACATATAATACTAGAAATATGAAATTATTTCCAGAAATTTTTAAATAGACACACTCATCAACTAGGTTTTCAGTGAATCCAATAGAAGAAATCACTGAATCAAATTTCTTATACCACTGTCTTGAAGCCTGCTTTAATCCATAAATGGACTTCTTTAATCTGCAGACTAAATGCTCACTGCCAGCATTGATAAATCATTCTGGCTGCTTCCTGTAAATCACCTCATCCAAGTCACCATTCAAAAAGGTTGTTTTAACATCAATATGATGGAGTTCCATATCAAAATGAGCCACTAAAGCCATGATAATTCTGATAGAATCTTTTGTTGAAACTGGTGAAAAAGTTTATGTAAAATCAATTCCTTCTTTCTGTGTATAACCCTTAGTTACAAGTCGTGCTTTATGTCTTTCAACATTTCCAGATGCATCTCTTTTGGTTTTATACACCCATTTGCAGCCTATAGGTTTCTGATTTGGATTTGGTTCAACTAGCTCCCACACTGCATTATTATCCATTGATCTTATTTCTTCATGCATTGCCTTTTGCTACTGCATTGACCCTGAACTTTCTACTGCTTAAGCAAAATTAGTGGAATCATTATCATCTGAACAGTCTGTCTCTACTTCTCCCTCATTAAAATAAACATGATAATCACTATCTTCCCCCATATTTTAGTTTCTTGGCTCTGTTAGATCTTCTAAGCTGAGGAGGTGGATTTTGCTGGTCTACAGGATGGTTATTTTGCTCTATGTTTTGTTCTTGTTGATTCACTTGAGGCTCATGCTGAACTGTAGGTTTAGCTTGATCCTCATCCATATGATCAAAATTTTGCTCTTCTGTATTTTCATTTTCTGTTAAACTTTCAAATGCTAAATTATTAGTTTGAAAAGGTAAAACTATTTCTATATCTTCATCCAACATAATTTCTTCAACGTCTGTAGATAAATCTTCAAACTTTGTATTATGCACTTTTTCACTTAGAAACTTGACTTGACGTGTTTCAAAGATTCTAGGTGAGTGTTTGGAAGAATAAATCTTAGAACCCTTTGATTTATCCGGATAACCAATAAAGTAGCAACTAATTGTTTTAGGATCAAGCTTATTTATATTCGAGTTATAAACTCTTGCTTCTGCATGACATCTCCATACATGACAGTGATGAAGACTTGGTTTTCTTCCATACCACAATTCAAATGAGGTTTTATCTATAGCTTTACTTTGAGTTCTGTTGCAAATATAATTTGCTATTTTTAAAAGCTTCTCCCCATAGGAAGTTAGGTAGGTCAATATATAGTGCACATCATGCATCTGACCATATTTAAAAGAGTCATATTCTTTCTCTCATCAACAACATTTTGTTGAGGATTAAAATGTGTTGTATACTGAGCTTTAATTCCATGTTCATCAAGAAACAAAGCAAAAGGACCCTTATGTTGGCATTTCTCTGTGTATTTTTCATAAAACTCTCCCCCCTTATCTAATCTTACTGTTTTGATTTTCCTCTTCAGTTGATTTTCTACCTCATTTTTATAAACTTGAAAAGCTTTTAGAGCTTGAGATTTCGCAGAGAGTAGAATAACATAACAGAATCTGAAGTAATCATCTATAAATGTGATAAAATACACATTTTCACATATAGTTTTATGCTTAAAAGGGCCACATATATTAATATGGATTAACTCGAGTAGGTTTTGGCTTCTTTATGCGATCTTTTTTTAAAAATCTGTAAGTTTTCCTTTGTAGCATTCAACACACTCGTTTAAATCTGAAAAATCAAGTTCTTGCAAGATATTGTATTTTATCAGAAATTTCAATCTTTCTACAGAAATATAGCCAAGTCTCTTGTGCCACAAATATGCAGACTTTTCATTGATTTTAAGTCTTTTAACACCTGTAATAGTGTTAGTACTTTGAGTGCATTATAATTTTAGAGTTCTTACTTTTTCAATAAGAGAGATTTCTTGCTGAGGTGTTGAACAATTCAACTGTAAATAATAATTCATAATAGCACCAGAACCAACATTCATAGAATTTCTTGAACTATTTATTCAATTATCTTCAATCAAAAGTCTACAACCAGCTTTGACCAAAAGACTAACCGAGACTAAATTCCTTCTAATGGAAGGTACATAAAAAACATTATCTAAAACTAAAAATTTTCCATATCCAAAACTAAGCCTCAATGCGCCTACTGCCTTTACTGCTACTCGCATACCATTTGCTACCCTTAGGTTGATTTCATCACTTTTTGGGGTTCTCTTCCTTGTGAATCCCTGCAAAGAATTTGTTATATATACTGGAGAACCAGAATCTAACCACCAACTAGTAGGTTCAACATTCAAAAAGATAATTTCTAAAGCAAAAATTTGGGAAAATTGCTTACCCTTTTTAACCAATCAATTCTTGTATCCAGTACAATCCTTCTTCATGTGTCCTATCTTTTTGCAAAAATAGCACTTGAACAGGAATGGTTTTGATTCTCCTGATATTGAAGCCTTGGTTATGGTTTTGACAGCTTTGAGCTTATTCTGAGGCTTTTTCTTTTTAGACTTTTCAACAAGGTTTACTGTAGTGCTAGGTTTACCTTGTTCTTTCTTAATCTTTGTCTCTTCATAACAGCATATAGAGATCAACTCATCTATGGACCAGTTTTCTTTTTTAGCATTGTAGCTAGTTCTTAAGTGGCTATAGCTGCTTGGGAGTGTATTTCACGCCCCGGTCCCGACGTCAGTGGAATATAAATATTTAACGTCGGAGTCGAGGCGTGAGCGAAATTTTTTTTTTTTAAATTTAAAACAAATAAATACAAAATATTTTACATAAATGTTGAAAATAAAACATTTGTAATAACAAAATAAATTACAAGGAAAATAACACCTTGCGTTCTATCTCACTCGACTCTTCCTCAACGTCACAGTTAATCTTCTCGAAGATGTGTCGTACCGCACGTTCCTGAACAAGAAATCTCTAGGGGTGAGCCTAGAGATAAGTAGGGCCAAACCTCTTAAGGTTAATCTTAACTATATTACACCAACAAGTTATAAATTAAAAATATAAGCATTAATAATAATCTGATGCATGAATGCAAATGAAGTTATTCCACTGAGTTACCGGACATTACACCATATATCAAAAACAATAGAACCTACACGTCCCATACCGTGCATTTTACCCACCTTGGGTGACTCTAACGTTTCAGACACATGATCTAATAACCGACAACTTCTCGATGTATGTGCCTCTTTTGCTAGTCGTCTTGTTAACCTCATAGTCCCCAGTCCCGAAACCCGAAAAGATCGTTTTATCGACTTCTGGCGTCGAAGGGGATACTTTCCCCACATTTGTGCACGGTGGGCTGATCATAGCTACTGGATGTCCCTACGAGGAAACTCAACTACGCAAAAGGCATTCTTTCCTCTCAATCTCATTCTCAGCTTTCCACAATCACCACTCTCAAATGCATAGTCACCGGATCTCTCAATGCATTATGTATGCCACTTGAAATATCGAACATAAGCTTTTATGGAAAACAGTAACATCGATCATATATATATATGTATATATATATATATATATATAACTTATCAATTACACATGCTTTTATCGAAAGCAATAACAATCAAGAGTTATCAAACAAGATCACACAAATCACTGATTTCACATATAACTCTAATAATCAATTAAAATGAGGTTCCCCGAGAGACCCTATCTGGAAACAGAGTTAGCTCCGTCGCTAGACGAAACTAGGAACACAGCGACAAGCATTCTCAAATCTTTATCATTCTGCTAGTGCGATCGTGGATAGTCACCCCAGCCCGTCTTCGTATTGAAATCTGGATTCACAGCAGTCACCAAGCCACGTTTAGTCAACTCTGTCAAATCCTTAAAATTGATAAGGACACCCAATCCTTGTATTGCATTCCTACAAATCATGCCCAGACTCTAACTCCACTTCTCTTTTTATACTTCGACTTGTCATTTTCATTGACCAAGACCCATATACAGCTCCGTTGATTTTCCTTTCTAATTTTGTCTTCTTCCAACTCAAAATATAATTTTTACACACCCATTATGAGTTCACGTCTGCCAAGCTTGCTTACAAGTTAATCACTTAATTGATTCAAAACAAGGTATTAAATATCGATGATTACGGAAATATCGATAGTTTGAAAAAAAGAAATTTCGATAGAAATTTCGAGAAAATATCGAATATCGATGGAAATTTTATAAAAAATTTATGTAAAAATTGTATATTTAGACAAAAATAGACTAAAAGTAAAATATCGGAAAGATATGAGTATTAATATCGATGTTTGAAAAAAACGGAAATTTTGAAGAAATATTGATGTTATCGAGGATATTTTATTCCTTGATTCAAACCAACTCAATCAAAACAACAACTAATTAACTAAGATCAACAGATTGACAACTACCAACTATCACCACACCATTCCCACCGTCGTGAGTAGTAACGTGGTCACTACCCAAAACCATATTCCAACAACTAATTACTCTGGACACCCAAAGCTTCCTTTCTATCCTTGTTAGCGTGTCTTCCACCTCAATGAGCCTCTGCAACTCTACTAGTAATTCCAATATAATTGACCATTGCATCAATTGAACAACTCTCTCAAGCCTTCTTTATCATTTTTGTTTAATACTCAAAGATCACAAGTCTGCCAACTCCAATATAATTCTCCAATGCACACAGTAGCTTCGTCCACTCTAATATTTAACCCCAAATACATTTTTAAAACAAAAGCCAAACCCAAAATGAACCACCACACCAGCAACACCACTCTGCCTTCCTACACAGTAGCCACACGGTGGTTTTCACTGCCCAAAATCTTATTTTCTTCCTCTCTTAATCAAACTGGAATTCAAGCATGTACAAACATCCACATACGCTCCATAAATAGAAATTAAATCATGAACAAGTCAAAGAGAGACCAACACCACTACCACAACCATTCCTGCTACCGTACACAGCCAACCACTACAGTCAAAAATCCAACTCCTCCAAAACTCAATCAATCTCAAAACTAATTATAACAACACGTAGAGCTCGACGTGAGAATTAAGTCTGATACCTGAATTGAAATCCCAAGCCGCCAGACAAGAACAGAGAACCACCCAAATTCCCAGAGCTTCAATTAATCGATTCTCCCTCCTCAAAGCTTTTCTTGGAAAACTGAAACCACAGACATGTAGAGGAAGTCGAGACGAAGCCACCGATATCGATGAGTCACCTCGAATGTGCCGAAATCGGAAAACCAATCGGAGAAGTCGTCACCTTCTCTTCTTTGTTTCTCTTTCTCCAAGGCTCTTCTTTGGAAACCGAAACCACATATAAGACCACCACCTCAAGAAGAAGTTACAGTTATCGGTGCCAGTCCAGGAGACGGCCGGAAGAGAGAGGAGAGGAGGAGCGGAGAGCTCCATCGCTGCAGAGCAGCCCGAGACCAAGTCGGTCTGGCTCTGTTCTGTTCTGTTGCAACTACAATCAATCCAACTTTTATATATACCATAAATCCGACGGCCCAGATCTTGTGATGTAGGAGATCCAATGGTCACGATTATGCTGACTCAAAAATCTATTTTTAATTAATCTTTTGATAATACCAACTTCTAAAAATTATTAAAAAAAATAGTTCCGATGTCTAAACGATGCTCCGTAAAAAAATCAACTCACGAACTCGTAACAACGTCTACTTTAAAGTTACGGCTCAAAAGTTAGAATTAGACAAACTAAAAATTTAATTTAATTTCAAAAACTATAAGAAATGTAAATATAAAATAAATCGTTATCAAAATAACTTGAAAATAATTTTCTTAAATAAAATAGAAAATCGAATTTCCAGGATATTACAGTGTATCAAGCACATGATGTACTATCAACTCATCTTTAACTCCCTACCACATTTTCCTAAGTCTAGTATTGACATTCACTAGCTTCAGAATGTGCTCTCTAACTGATCTGAACTGGGAAAATTCAATGCTATGATATTCTTTGTTAAGCCTAGCTATCTCAGTCTTCTCACTTTCTCTAAACTTTGCTACAATAGCATCCATGAAGTCTGTTGCTAGCTCTAGTTCTTGAATACTACCCCTTATTGAGTTTGACATAGAGGTTTTTATCAGGTTTTTAGCCATCATGTTGGACCTCATCCACTTCATGTAGTGATCTTTGACCTCTTTTGAATCATCTCCAGCTGGAACATCCGGCATATCTTCAATAGAAACAAAAATTTATGTTGTCTTGCACACTCATGTAGTTTTCTATTGACTCTTTCCAAGCTTTATAATTGGTTCCAGTGAGCATTAACACAGAGCTAAGGTTCACATAGTGTTTTCCTAGAAGCAAAAAAGAAAATTTTAGTGAGTTCTCAGTTTTGTAAAATTTTATTGAGTTTTCAATGTATTATGAAGTTGTGGTTTATTCTATATAAAACAATAACAAGAAAACAACACAAAATCAAAGCCAAACAGAGAAAACACTCCATACACTATACTTGCATCTTTCAGTCCATAAATCAAAACAATATTAAAACAACACTTTTGAGCAGAAGCCAAATATTTTGTAGTTCTCGATCAATAAGCCATGTTAAATAAAGCTACATTATACAGAGAAATCAATCAACATCTTTGGACAGAGGAAAAATTTCAATGTATCCAAATATAATTTTATTTGACATGCATACTGCTGTTTTGAATTTTAAAATCACATTCAGTCACTTCTTTGGAAGATACAATGTTATAATTTTAAAACACATAACACAATTTTCAATCTTGTTTTCCAAAAATACTCTCCTAAAATCAATGAGGAATGTTTTATGCAGTATGCTCATTGATATCAGCAGAATACAGCAAGATTTCATGATTTCCAACTGTATGCCTTCTAACCATAATTTTCTTTCTTCATAAGAAAACTTGAAGAAATCTCTGCATCTGTAGGTCTTTTACCACATATAAAACCTTAAGAAGATCAAAATATGCATTTTAGAAATACATTAACACGCTTCAATCAAATTCCATAGAGCATAACCTGCATTGAAATTTCATCCAGCCACAGAACAACACAATCACCAACTTATGTGCACGTTGGAAGTGCTCTAGGGTTCTTATGCATATATATGTATATATATATATATATATATATATATATTTATTATAGTATAACATGCTTGAATTGAAATTAGATACGAAAAACCTGGTTTTGCTTTTTTCCCAAATTGCTGCATAAAAATTTTAAAGCGGAAGCATCTTTCTTTGCAGCAGCATCATGATCTTGGCTTCTTAATCCATGGCTTGTTGGATTTGAATTCCATAAGAGACGCAGAGCATCTCGAGCCTCTCCGATCTACCACTTTCCCAACTGCTTTTGCAGAAATCGACCGTTAAGAGCCAACGGCTAATTTTGCATTATAAATACTTTTGCTTCGGGTCGGGTTTAAACC
Source organism: Potentilla sterilis (assembly GCA_963682095.1). NCBI lineage: Eukaryota > Viridiplantae > Streptophyta > Magnoliopsida > Rosales > Rosaceae > Potentilla > Potentilla sterilis. Next base: position 43,025,837 of record OY821759.1, read on the forward strand.
GGGTCAGCCTTCTGCACATGGGTTTGCCAAGAACATGACCCGAAAACAAAAACAGAAAAATTCTCTTGTTCTTAAAAATTAGTTTTCAAAAAACACTTTGATCAAGCAACCGATTTTATGAGCACAGATGTGCTCTAATACCAATTGTTATTTCAATAACAAACATCATGCTCATAACCAAAACATAAAACTTGAACAAAACCAAAAACACAGCAAGAACACTGATACTGCATAAGAACAGATTCATACCATCTGCTCCTCTGATTGGATCTATGTTTGAGCTTGAACTTTAAACAATAAACAATTAGGCTTTGTCTTCTATTAGTTCACCACCAATAGCTTCTGATATGGACATAATGAATACTAGAATACGATGGGAACAACAGGGACAAAACCACCTATTTATATAGGATTTTAGTCTCAAAAGACCATCCATAAAAGACTACTTGTACCCTAAGAATCCTAATTAGATACTGAATGAACTACTGCAGCATTTTTCTCATAGAATCCGAATAAGTTTCTTATTTTAGGGGATCAATACACTGATCCTAAAACAATTAGAAGAACACAAATCATTGTCCATGTTATACTAATTTTCATACTTGGCTTATAATTCATGTAATCTGAATATTATTGTAACAAGTTTAATTATTTTGTAACATTTATTACATCAGAGGACCCATAAATCTTTGAGTTGCATAGTAGCATCACTCGTCATAAGAAGCCAAAGCATTAGAAGTTTATTACACAGCATTTTTGACAGGAAAAATCAAACAAAGCTAGCCCAAAAGACATTCGTTGGAATAATACTCATCAATCATCAACATGTTTATTTTGATAGAGAGTACTCCACACTCCATCCTTTATATCAAGTAGTGCAGCTATTTAGTTACTCTGGGCATAATCAAGAGACTTCTTGCCCTCATGTGCCTGGCCAAAAAAGTTGTTCATATAATCTCCGAACACCATGTTACGGTAACGAGTCACTCCATCACGCGCCACCACCTCTGGCAGCGGCCCTATTATTTCTGTCGGATTTGGAATTGTAAATATGGGAACAGACACTCTTGATTGAGCGCTTGTAGTTCGGACTCTGTGTTCTGCACTCTTGTACCTCCCATTACTAATTATCTGAGCAAAATAAAAACACAAAAAAAAAAAAAAAAAAAATCACATGGCAAGAAAGTTAGATTTGCACTATTACATAATAGTAATTAAACACCAGAATATGAATGTGTTGTAACCTGTAATGTATCACCAATGTTTATGACCAGAGCTCCGGGGACTGGAGGGATCTCGATCCACTCTCCTTTCTTTCCAGCATTGATGTCTTCTTCAACTTTCACATACAAACCACCGATTCCATCTTGCAGTAAAACGGTTAAGGTGCCCATGTCCGAGTGACGCCCAACTCCAACAGTGAGCTCAGGATTAGGGCATGTTGGATAATAGTTCATGTTCACCATCTTTAACCCAATCAGTCCATCTAGTTTCGAGTCTTCGAGTGTCACTCCAAGCTTCTCAATCAAAATTGTCACAATTTTCTTTACCATATGCGTTGATGTTTTAAGGTACTCAAGTGCAACTTCCCTGAAAATTAAGCTCATTAATAACACGTATATTAATATATCGTTATAGATTAAAACTTCTTCTAAAACGCAATATAAATTAAAAAGAAAATTCCTTAAATAGTATCACAACTTTGCTCAACTATTAACATTCGTATCTCATGTTTTTAAAATATCATAATTGTATCTCAAGTTTCAACCCCAATCCAATTTTGGTGTCTAGGTACCACTAATACCGTTAACTCCATTAACTTTTTAAGGGCAAATTTGTCGCTTAACTTAATTGGAATTTAAATCTCAATTTGTGGTGAACACTTTCAGTATACCATGAACTACGATGAATAAAACCTAGAAAAAGCATGAACAAAAGAGTTGACGATTGATATCTCCATACATGATTTGGTTTTGTTCTCTCTGAATATTAACTGGGCATTTGTTTCGATTAATTTTTATTTATTTTTTTATATGAGATGAGACCTTGATGTTCATATTCAAACATGCTATTGTAAATGTGTTATCATATCCCTCTAATTTGGGTTGAAATTGATTTGTTTAGATAGAGATCGAGCATGAGACTATAAAACGACGATGAAGTTATATTTTCAGGGATTTTTAATTAGATTTAAATGAAGAGATGACTTTGTCCTTTTAAAGTTAACGAAATTAATGGTGTTAGTGGTACCATATACCAAAATTGAGTTGATGATGAAACTTGAGATACGGTTATGATATTTTAGAAACATGAGATACGAATGTTAATAGTTAATTAAAGTTAAGATACTATTTGAGCAATTTTCTCTAAATTAAATGATAGCACTTCATACTAATTTTTAGTTTAACTAATTTTGGTACTAGATATCAAAATTGAGTTAATGATGAAACTTGAGATACGGTTATAATATTTTAGAAACATGAGATACGAATGTTAATAATTAATTAAAGTTAAGATACTATTTGAACAATTTTCTCTAAATTAAATGATAGCACTTCATACTAATTTTTAGTTTAACTAGGGTTTTATCAAGTACTGTAACTTACTTGCACTCATTAGGCCAGTAACTGAGAGCATGAGCATCACTGGAGTACACCATGCTAACATAGTCCTTCCACTCCAATGCCTTCTCTTTCTCCGGCACAAAGCTCGTTCCATACTTCACATACGGGCTCGGGCTCACACCTTTCCGGTAAGCAGCTTTCTTTTCCGGCGCTTGCTCGAAAAACTTGTTTGCAGCATCTTTCAGAGACTCCAGCAACTCCAGGGGGAGGCCATGGTTAACAACTTGGAAGAACCCAAGAACCTCGGCAGCATTAACGATCTCGTTAGCCACTTGTTCATGATCAACCCCATCAAGCTGTGACAGATCGATTGGAGTGAGCTCGTTTAGTGAGCTTGCATTAAGCTTCACTATACGCTCATGAGGTGGTTGTATGTATTGTTCAGGTACTTTGGATAGGCCCAAGTCCACCATGCCCTTCACGCCATTGCCATCCCGGACAACAAAGTTGAATAGTGAGGTTTCATCATTGAAACTTGGAGGAGTTGGAGCCATGATGATCTGCTTGAAGATTTAGATGCATAGGCGGAATTCGATGGGATAATGATGGTGCACGATTATTTTGCCAAAGAGTGACAATATATACTAGTAGTAGTAGGTCATTTGACTTCTCTATGAAGTGAAGCCAACTACCACTAACTACTTGATCTGCGAGGTTATTTTGCTGATGATTCCGGTCAACAGTTAAACAATGCAAAAGGCAAGGTTCAGGGCATCTGGGCAAGTTTGCATTACAGCTACCTAGAATTATTCTACGCAATCAAAATTATTCTACAACTACAAGATAAAGAAAGCAATCATTCTGTTCAATTCTTTGTGCCACTATCACTATCACCAAAAAAAAAAAAATCTAGAGTACTTACACTAAACCCCAAATGCATCTTTATTAATTCTTTAAAAAATTCCCGTCTTCATTTTTTTTCATGAACCAAACAGTTTCACAATTTATTTTGTTCATTCTCAGCTTATATGAATGTATGTGACGCTATGCCATTAAATTAAATAGTACTGGGGTGGTAGTAGTAGTTTTGCGGGCGTTGACATGAATTAATAAAAGGCAAGTGAGAGTTTATTTCAAACATCAAGTTGAGGCGGTGAGCCATCGATGCCTTTATTTGAACTAGAGCATCATTCGATCATACTCTTGGTATTTGAAGTCAGCAGAAAAGGCAAGGTTCAGGGCTTCTTAGTAGGTATGTAAGTTTACATTAAATTTAGAGAGAAGCAAACAAAATACCTCATTCTGTACGTACTTGCTTGAAGTACGATACGTCTTGGAACTGGTAGGCATTAGATCATCCGAGCTCGCAAGATAAAATGTCAACGCAACAAAGAACAACATGAATGATGCTCTTGCTCCCTTCATTTCTGATAACATGGCTACGTACCTTTCTTAATTACTTATACAAAATGTCAATCGCAACATTCGCATGCATGCATAGTTCTTGGCATTTTATATAAGTAATTAAGAAAGGTACGTAGCTGATACTTGTATATATTTTCATAATGGTAGCTAGACTGCACCCCTAAGGTTCATTCTTGGGCTTCTTACCAGGACGGGGCCGGGTGTTAGCCCAAACGTAGATTGGGCGTTTGGGCTCCACAGTGCTGTTAAAACAGGTGTTCTATCTGCACTTTTTGTCAAATGGGTAAAAGTCCGTAAAACATCGAGCTGTCTGCGACTCTGCGTCTCTGCATGTGTCCAGAACTGATCAGATCAATACACCCCCACCGTACGTGGAGGTGCAACCAAACAGGACGACGTGTTATCACGACAGCTCGCTGCTTCAATATCACCTCAACGTACAGATGGTCGACATTGTAGCTAGGTTTATTTGACTTTCACTTTTGCGATCATAGACTCAGAGTATCAATGGCATCAGTGGATCACTTTCATCATCAGAAGCCGGACATGTACCACTCAACTCAGCTGTCCTCACTCGGCAGTAGCTACGGTGGTGCAGCCAGGATCTTGGTCACAGGGGCAGTTGGCAGCACGCTCTCTGTCTTGTCCGGTTAACTTTAACCGCCACAGTGATCGCCCTGATCATGGCCACTCCAGTGGTAGTCCTGTTTACCCCTATTCTAGTCCCAGTAGGATTAGCAATGTTCCTCGCAGCAACTGGTTTGGTTTTCTCCGGCGGGTGCGGCGTGGCGGCGGTAACGGTGTTTGCTAGGTTGTATAAGCACATATCTGGTTACGCACCAGCCGAGAAAACGAATTACGGGTACGGCCAAGACTTTTACCAGCCAATTAAGTGAATTATCATGCATGTGAATAAGTTGGGGAAGTTTTTACATGAATAATTGGCCATTGTGAAGCTATATATAATGTAACTATAACTTCCGGTGTTTGCCTACTATGTTATTTCTTTGGTGTGAGCGTTTCTGCATTATATAACCTATTGTGACTTTGCTGTGAGACTTGGAAGTAGTAAATGTAACCAACAAGTGCAAATATATAGCTGGATTCCATGTCAGTATTCCAAGTGTATGTGTGACTATATGTAACACGAGCTTTCGATCTTGTCAAACAAATTACACAATCATATATAGTCGAGGAAAAAAATGTCGGTTAAATTTTGACAAAAATTGGCTAAAACCATTACAGATTCCGAACCATCCCTCTCTATCTATTTATATCAAAGATATGATATCAGTGACTTGACTATATATATACTCCTGGCCGTCTGATTTGTAGTACTAAACTTTTAAAATTTTCGTTTGCTAACTGTGAATGAATTATTCCTGGTTGATACATACATATATGAATGACAGGAAACAATGAAAAATCTTTCCCTCAGGAAAAGATACAGAATGATCTCGTCATTCTTGTGATTTGATATATAAAACATAAGAATATCCGCAATCAGTCATCTTAATTTGATTACTAAACTGTGGTTGGCAGGGAGTTCTGCCTCAAATAATTGGACAGCAAAGTCTTTCTATGATGTTACTTGTCTGTAAATTAATTGAAGTTTCTATATTTCCCCGCTTAAACTCGTTCATATATGTTTAGACAGATGCATTATGCATCAATTAGTAACTAAAGTCATATATACAACTAAACACTATCTAGCTAACTAATCAAAAGGTACACCCTCTTAATTATTCATATATCATGCCACTTATAAACATATAGTATGAAATATGAATGCAAACATTAACATAATACACTGGAATCGTCGCATGCTGCTGTTTGTCCTTCTGGGTGTTTAGGGTTCAACGACAAACAGACTTATAATAATCGGTACCTACACCGTGCAGCCAATGTTGAAGGCAAAGTAACCGCTATTCTCCTACATTCAAATTTTTTAATTTCATCTGACCACGCACTGCATGTAATGAGATTTATCTGCACGCATGCACAAATAATCTGGACGCAATTGAGATATATTATATCTTGACCGTACCTTCGTGTGCGACAACTAACCCCTAAATTAAGCAGTTAAATACGAGTTTTGTTTGGGAGGAAAATCCACCAAATTATGGAACTTGCACTTGAAAGTCAAGTGCACATAAGAATAGATAAATGCAAAGTCAAATTAATCTCTCTAGCTAGGTAGATTCATCGCGCACAAGCTACCTCGCTCAAATACGTAAATGCGAATATGCGATAGCATCAATAGACTTTTAGACATGTAGAATTTTATATACGAATTCACATATATGTGTATACATATATACGTAGTACCAAAACGACCCAAGTCTCCAAGATGATCAATAGCAAAAGCTAGACTTGTGTGTTCCCGGTACGTGCTTAGCGGCCTATCTCCGCCGATCAATTTTCATGTCCTAATGTTTCTTCACTTTCTTGTCCCATAATTAATTACTATTACGGTAATATTAAAATATAAGTAACGTTCGTAGAGACTAATAATAACAATATATATTAGTGTATATATATAATTTTAACTATTTATTTAATCACCGACTATTCATATAGCCCTCATATTCGAGGGGTGAGTGAATATTAAGTTGTAAAATACTATAACTAAAGCAAATTGGAGAAAGCCACTATGTCAACATAATTAGCAATAACAAAAATCGTAATAAAAAAGACCATAAAAAGTAGTATTCATGATACCCAACTATTAATGAGGCCGGCATTAAGAGATACTGACAAAGTTGAAAAAATGATTACGTAAATAACTATTTACACACTATTGGCACAAATACACATCGGTGCGTTGAATCTGCTCCCAATATATGTCCCCTAAAAAGAAAAGAAAAAATAGTTCATTGATCGATCCCAAGGTGGGCACGTACTTAGATTTGCGCACGTATTTTTATTACTTCTTAAATCTAAGAATGAGATCTGTGGTTTCACAAACGTCTAATCTATAGATTATTAGAAGAGTCTCATTTTAACTCATACGCATTGCTTAATTAATCAAGACTTTAGCGCTAATTATTTGACCAAGTAATGCAATTTAAATTTAAGCACACGCAACTTTCAGTACGTAGTGCAATTTGGAATTACTAGATAATTAAAACCACTGTGCCTCAAAAGCACTCGCTCTCAATGATGTTACTTGCCCGCAACAAAAATCATTCCGTATGGACCATATTGATTACATCACCGAGCATAAGATAACCTTTAATTTTGGCAAAGAAATTTCCACTAATCAAAGCGTTAATTAGTTCTTGTATTGCATTTGCAAATTAAATTTGATTCCCCATATCTTGTCAGCCATATCTGATCAGTTTGGAGTTTAGTATTAGGGTTTTTCTAGCTTTCTGTTTCACCACATAAAATCACTGTCTATGTGTATGTAAAGTTCCTGGCAGGATCTTACAATGGGTCACCAAGAATATATGAGGGAAATTACTAAAATAAGTCATGAATTACTATAGTATTAGATTAATAGGATATACCTAGCTAGTTATTGATATAGGAATCTTGTGAATCAAGTTATGCCGGCCAATCCTACATATTTATGTAACGAATCTAAATTCCTATGATACGATCATTAGTTTAAGAGTTCAAACACTAGGTTACATAATCTGTTAGTGCATGCACAAAAATTAGCTTTGCCTTTTGTTCAGTTTTACATTTGGATGAGCTAGGCTCCTAGCTATAAAATATGTAAACCCCACCAATTCAAGGAAAGAAAGAGAAAGCAATGAAAGGAGCAAATTAGTACATCATCTTATATTTTGGTCGCAGTTTTCAAGCTTGACCTGCACACTTGTTCCCTTCCCCGCTGTTCGTGCCAATAAGCTCATCGACTATTCAATCTTCAGCAGTAGTTTGTATCTGGCTTGGTTCTTAATTAATATTGTTTACATCCTCGAGCTTTCACTCGTGTCAATGTTAATCCAGTATAGTAAGCTATAAAACCGATCGATAATCCACCCGAGATTTGGTCAACAGACATATCTTGGAGTCCTAATGAAATGCTTATGTAAAAGTGTAAGATTACACGCTATAGAGCATATATATATATAGGGCTGTTAATGGGTCGTGTCGTGTCGGGTTCGTGTCGGGTCAAGATTTTTCGCGTGTCACAAAACACAAACCCAAACCCAACCCAAACCCAACCCATTTAATAATCGTGTCGAAAATTTAAACCCAAACCCAACCTATTTATTAACGGGTTACCCGTTTCCAACTCGTTTAACCCATTTAATAAATAGGTCGTGCCGTGTTGGACAAATGACACATTAACATTGTGACCCATTTAACTAATGACTTGATTAAATTCACAACAAACTACATAAGATCACAATTATCTGTAATTCGTACATAAATCCATTCATAAAATTAAAAACTCTCATAAGTTTAAAATTAAAAAATTCATCCATCGTATAAAAAAAAATATACATAATCCATAAACTGAGTTTGAAATTTAAGTTTGAATGTAAAGCATCAAATGCTAACTTGCAAACACTGCTTCACTTTATTCAGCATAAAAGAAACAAGTAATCACCACCTATAACAAAGTAAGATCATGGAAACGAGAACAAACATGAATACAATAATCTTATTAGGGTTTGAACATGCTATCTAATAATCATGGAAACGAGAACATATATATATATATATGTTTGTTCATATGTATAAACCCTAAGTTCCTTATGATAGCATATATATAATAATCATATATCTCATCCCAGTTTTGAACTGGAAGATCTAGAACAAGAGTTGATCAAAATCAAGTATCAGATAAACATATCTCATATATAAAAGTACCATTGGCTTGACGATAATACCTTCTCGAGAAAAAGTGAAGTTTTGATGCTGATGTGCGGTGGAATTTAGGGTTTTTGTGTTGATACAAGGCTTAAACAAGAGAATTTATTGTGTTAACGGTAACCCTAATTGTAAGAAAAGACTTAATTGACCCTTATAAACACGTAATGTATGGGTCATGTATGCATGTTATATATAATATAACCCGACTCATTTAATAAACGTGTTAAGCGGGTTAATTTCGAGTTGGCGGGTTGACCCACGGTTGACCCATTTAATAAATGGGTCATGACGGGTTGACCCGCCGCTGACCCGCTTTTTAATCGTGCGGGTTCAACCCGCTTTATTTCGTGCGGGTTTCGAGTCGTGTTATCGGGTCGTGTCGGAATTGACAGGCCTATATATATATAGTCCCTATTTAGAGCAAATGTTCGCACTGAAATTAACGTGCGAAGTTTTTTTTTTGACACACTTTTTTGTCATATTTTAACATCTTCACCGCTCAGATGTTTGAACCTAATGTATAGATCATTCATACAAAATTTCATCTAATTTGGTTACTATTAATTAAGGTATCGAAACTATATTAAATAAATGAACAAACCGAATATGTTCAACCTAAACTGTTCGTGTAAATCTCCATAATAAAAGATGAAACGATTGTCAAGTTGGATGAAATTTTGCAGAGATGATCTAGACATTAGGTTCTAACATCTGAACGGTGGAGATGTGAAAATATGACTAAAAAATGTGTCAAAAAAAGAACTTCGCACGTTAATTTCAGAACGAACCTTCGCTCTGGATAAAGACTAACTATATATATATATATATATATCCACCGTTTAGATGTCAGAACCTAATGTATAGATCGTCTCTGCCAAATTTCATTTAATTTGGTGATCGTTAAGATATCGAAACTATATTAAATTAATAAACAAACCGAATTTGTTCAACATGAACTGTTCGTCTAAATCATTATAACGAAAGACTAAACGATTATCAAATTTGATGAAATTTTACAGAGATGATCTATACATTAGGTTCTAATATCTGAACGGTGGAGATGTTAAAATATGACCGAAAAAAAAGTGTGTCAAAAACTGAACTTCGCACACAGTAAGTTCAAAGCGAAATTTCGCTCTTGATAAAAACTATATATATATATATTAATATATATATATATATATATATATATATATATATACTTTTACAATATATGTATATATAATTATATATACACACATATGCATATTTCTTTAATAGAAAAAAATAACATGCACAACGATTCATATGGAACATATTCGGTTAAAATTTTCATATTATAATTCTCGTATTATAAGTGAATGAAAATATAAGGTTAATATTCCAGTTCTAATAAACGAAAGCTAAGCAGACGAGGATGAAAAGAAATTAAATTCATATTGAAAATGGGAGACAAAATATATTATTGACGGTGGGGATAAAGATCTTATCAAAAACGATGTTTTGTCCAACAAGATCTAGGGCCTCTTCTTTTCTGGGACCCTGCAAGATTTGCTTTTTCATATACTCAATTCTCTATATAACCTCCACCATCCTAACCTCAAGCCCTCCTCCCCCACTCTCCGATCATTAAGACCCTGGAAGCGAATAATACACATCATTTCGCTATTCATTTTCCTGAAACTAAGTAATTAGTCCTTTATTTTTTTTGGAATAATATTATTTTTGTCCCCAGCTGGGAAAATGAAGGAGCTCAGTGGTAGAAAACAAGGTGGAGTATCTCCATGCGCAGCTTGCAAGCTTCTGAGAAGGAGGTGTGCGCATGATTGTTTGTTTGCTCCTTATTTTCCAGCTGATGAGCCTCACAAGTTTGTAAGTGTGCACAAGGTTTTTGGTGCTAGCAATGTCAACAAAATGCTACAGGTTCAGCTCTCTCTCTCTCTCTCTCTCAGTATTGTCATATATAAACGATAGTGTATTGGCCGTTTTTGACACTTAAAAGCTTTCTAATAACTAGAATAGGGCAGTCAATTAACAGCAGCTCCATCCTGCAAATTAACAGTGTAATTTCATAGATGATAAATGCCGGAGCAGATCGAGGACTCGAGGCAACCATGTTAGACAAATATGAAATTCTCGAAGCTGATTGAAGTTCTTATAAATACAAATATGAAAACCAGTTATCAGTTATCACGACTATCAAGCTCTGGAATAAGTGCAGGAACTTGGTCAGTGAAGTATATCAAGCCGATATTTAGTTAATTAAATACATACTCTAACCGTAATCTTTAGAGAAATTATAAGAGAATATGCTTGAACCCTTTCGTAGCTTTATTGGCTGTCAACTCAGAAATAAAGGAAATGACCTGAGAGGGATATTAACATGTCCTTTTCCTGGTTAGTTTCTTGTTCTTGTCATCAGAACTGTTGTAGCATGTTATGTGGCTTTAAGGGCATGGAGGGTTACATAGCCAGCTAGCAGAAAGCATAAAATAGTGTAATGGTTTAATTAGGGGTAGACAAATGTTGAGTTTGTAGTCGTTAACCACAAATTAACTCAGTCATTCAATTGTATTTATTGTTTTCATTGTTTATGTCTTATAATGATGAATCTCACCATCGATCACCTTTTATATTTATATATATATATATATATATATATAGCTTATTAAAAAGCATGCATGTATGCCTAATTATCCCACAGACACAGAGGATCATAAAAGAACTAAAAAACAAAACTCATTCAAACAAATTAAGATGCAATTTATTTTACAAAATTAAGAGTTGTGCCAGTGCTTTGATGTTTGCCAGACTTAAAAAGAGTCTGATCGTATCAGATGGGGTTTACTTTCGTGAAAGAATAAAAACCAATGATTTTCTTGTTGTTTGGTAGTTGTATAGAATCCTATGCATGTTCTATTGGTTTTTCCCAGGAGCTAATGACTTGTTAAACTGTAGTTAGAAGCTGATAATTAAGAAACCATTTAGATGTCCACGAAATTTCTTTTGTTAACAGGAATTTCCCTTCTTTTTTGCCAATTTAGCATGATGTTTTTGCTTCGATCTCAAACTAATGGTTAATTCGTACAAGAAAGGAGGAATATTCTTCAGTACTCTATTTATATGATACCCTTATTTACTAATTTGACGATGAAGTTTATTGTTATGGTAATTATTCGAGTGATTGTTTGGATTATTGTAGTTCTTTTAGTTGTAATTACTTCACATACGATATATTTATAAATTTATAAACAAATGGTTGTCGATGTGGTAAATTGGTTTAATTATATGTAAATATATAAAACACATGTTGTAAATTTGTTATCAATGCTGTAAATTTAGTGTAAAAAATGGTAAATTTTATTTAGTTAGTAGTAAATTAAGAATATCGTATACATCAAGGTACTGTAGACGATCCTATAAAAGAAATTTGGATATCAGTTACAGTTTTCAATTGCTTCTACATCAAGTTAATACAATTTCGAGGACTATATCCATTCAGCTCCAATCTCTGTGTGTTTATCATCTCCCCCTTTTATCTTTTTAAATAGGTACTTCCGAAGAGGAGGCTTAGGTTTTAGTCCTCATTCTATACTTAATTTCTAGCTTGTAAACTTACAAAAAGAAAGTCTGTGGTCTGCGGATGTATATTCTCTTTGCCTTTTGCTTTTATAGTTATGGTTTACATTGATTAACACGTTAACATATAATAAGTCCGAGAAAGAGGTTGATCCCAAGTAAGCAGGTAAAAGTTCTCCGGCTAATATGTTTGCTAAATAATATTTGGAGGAAGAATCTTGAATTACATGGTCATGATGTCATAATGAGTCAATGACATCTAGATAATTATAGAAATTGATAGGACTGAATTTGAGTCCAATTTTGTTTAGATCACATTTCTGTGAGCTGAACCCTAGTTTTCTTTTATTTGACTTGCAGGAATTACCAGAGCACCAGCGCAGTGATGCAGTGAGTTCGATGGTGTACGAAGCAAACGCTCGAGTGAGAGACCCTGTGTACGGTTGTGTTGGTGCAATCTCATCTCTACAGCAACAGATCGATGTCCTCCAAACTCAATTGGCCATTGCACAAGCTGAGGTCGTACACATGAAAATGAATCATCCTTTCCCTTCTGCAGCATCTCCGGCATCAGAGAACACCTCTCCCGTCTCAGTCAAGCAAATAATGCCTAACAATAATAATTATAACAATTCACAACATCATTATCATCCTCATCAGGCCACTAAATCCTATTTTACAATGGATATGGTGGTAGATCAGGCCAATTCTTTGTGGTCATGCTAGCTATATATATATTCCCTATACCTTTGCATGCCTGCTCTTACCTATATCTATTATTATATAAAGCTATAATATTCTCTAATTAATTTATTAATTAGTCAATTAGTATCATGGGCTTGCTTTTTTAATGTCTGCCTTTTTCTTTCCCTTTTTTTTTTTTTTTTTTTTGACCTTTTTCTCTTTTTTACTTTCATAGTGCCTCCTAGGCAAAGAGGTGAAGATTGATTAACCATATGTAAATGTGATCAAACATTGTTATAAGGTAATTATACTAGTACTGGTACTGTAATTGAGCTATCTGCTTGTGTTTTCTGCATTTCCAGATAGCTATTTCTTTTTTAATATATTTACATAAGTAAAACATATGTACTATCTCAGATTCTCAATCGAGCTACATGCCACCTGTTCTGATAATCGAGCCATCTATTCTTGAATTGGTTTTTGATCTACATGTCTGTACGTATTAATTACTACTTACTGACTGGTTGTTAAGCCTGCAAATTTATAATAAATCAACTAGTTGTATATATACACTAATGCCAAGCTTAACAGATCGAATATCAGTAATGAAGCCATTGTATTATTATGGTAATGGATCGACTACGTCAGATTAAAAATTATTTAGTTCTGAGAACTCTATGTAATATTGTAGTTAATCAGTTAATGCATAATTATATAACTAAACACATGCAGTAGAAGCTAGGGATTGTCTTCTCTGATGGGATGAGTGTTGTTCATATCAGCTCGCTCATCTAAGGCAAATTGATTGAATTATATCTAGGACGATTAAAGCCCTTTGTGTCAAAGAATGAGCATTTTTGTGTGAAAAGAACATCACAACTACACCTCCACATTTCGAGACTGAAAGATGGCCCTTCAAAGTGTTAAGGTGAAGATTTAAAAAAAGAAGAAGAAAGTGTTAAGGTGAAGACTGAAGAAAGTTGAAGAAAGTTGAAGATCATGTTTCAGGCTTTAGGCCCAATCCAGTGCTGTGCAGCCGAACAAGCCTAGTATAATTAGTTGTTCTTCCATTTATTTAATTTCATTCAAGCTGCTATCAGTTCTGTATGATTACCACAATATCAATACCAGTTGCTCCTCACTTTCTCTTTGCGACTTCTTCTACATCATGTTATGTTTTCATTTCCGCCATTTTGCATATGGAATTAAGTATTACAGTAATTGGCTTTGGTTTATTCTAATTCCATATTTAATTAATTAGAAAACAACATAACCACAAAGTTTTGATTGACGCAATCAAATAACTAAACGATTTTTCTTTGCATTCATCTTTTTGTTATTGAGAAATGATCTTTAATATTTGATTTAATGTCTAAACGGTTAAATTTATGAATATTCATTGACAAAAATATGTAAAAAAAAGAGAGACTATAGATGCACACATATATTAGTTAATCAGATGCAAGCAATTTCTTTCTCTAATCAAATTGTCACATGCATATGCATGGACGATCAAAATTGCAAAACCCATAAATCAACACCAAGACCTACCAGATAAAGAGTCTGTTAGGGTGTGCGTACTCTGTAATAGTTAGGCGAGTTGGGACTGAGGGAACAAAATAATGGCAAACAACGAAAAAATTCACCAAGACAAGACATCTTTCCATCGACTTCTCTACCAAATAACTAGTATGCGCACTTATTGGCATTCCTATCAATATCATAGTGTGCAATCTATTCTTTTCCATCTAGTGTTGGACTTTGTTGTTACACTGATAGAATTGAGACATCAAAACCATATCCTTAGACTCCCCATATCGATCAGAGACAGAGATTAATACCATTACCAGGCTCATAGTTAAATAGCATCAGTAGCTTACACTACATATCATTTGGCTCTCCCAAGACTTCTGCATGAACTTGTGGTCTCAAATTCTGATTCTGCTGCTTAAATTTGGTCAACTTATACACATTATTCTCCAGAAATCCAATGGGACCTGATAAGCTTTCAGCTGCTGCAATTGAGGCCTCTTGCTAATCTTGTGGGTCATCCATGGAGGCCTGAGTTGCCCATTATTACCGACATATCTTTCTTGATCATATTGTGATTGAGCTTGAAGTCTGGACTTGATCTTCGAAACCCCACATCAACAGTTCATCAGCATTACAATTTATTGGCATGAAAATGCATGTAAGCCAGTAATACTGCTGTGAATTTAAACTTCCAATATTCCCATCATTTTTAAGATCAGTGCGAGTACAGACCTGATGAGTTCAGTATATAGAGTACATTTTTTAGGACTACTAATTGTCTAATATATCTGTCTAAATCGATTTCGTTTACTCCTTAATCTTACTTTGTTGATTAGTGTATTGCACGTACCTCTCTCTCTCTCTCTGGAGGAGGCTGGAGTCTGGTTGTGATTGTGACCGATACCTCTATCGTCTGTAGCTGAAAGCCTGACACTACTACTGTGGAGCAATAGTTGCAGCACCATTAATATTCAGTATGGATCTGTATCTCCTTTGGTCATCAGGAGATGCTGAGAGTTCAAACTGAAATTGGCCAAGTAACCGAACGCGGAACACAACGACTCTGCACTTTATAGCTATATCGATCATTATTCGCTTTTGACATATCAAAGGCGTCATCGATCTGTCCATCGATCAAAATTGGATTATCATATATATCAAGCTTTAAAACTTAAACAAGTTCTGCGATGTTCCCCGGCCCTAAACTAGTTAACTTCAATTCTTATCACCGTTCTGAGTTTGTTTACAGCTGTTCTGAACTTTATTGATTTCTTCACGACAAATTACGGACTGTCGCATAAATGTATGAAATTTCACTCCATTATGCAGAGAAGTGGCTCGATCTAGTGTGTGAATACTTTGGGGAATCATGATTTGGCACTACGTTCAATCCCAAAAAGGATCATATCTTGGTCTTAATGGAATGGGGTCACCTAATGTTATGATAATCATGATAATGTTATATGTGTAGTGCTTTCTTACGATTGTAAGAATGCTTGCTTGTGACACCCATTTTCCATTTTTGTTCTATAATTTAATTTAAAAAAAATATGTCAAGTATGAAGTATAAACAATATATGTAGATACCTAACTGAAAAAAATAAAAAAATTAAAAAATCTCCAACTATTGCTTTGTTATTACTGTATAACATTTCCTTTGGGGTCCTGGGTTTAGCCTTTCCTCTGCTTTCGTTGTTTGACTTGGCCATTGCTAGATACCAGGGGGTAGCATTAATGTTGGTCTCGCAATCGATTTGTGTCAACTCATATCTATGAAGGGCCGGTTCTTCATTTAGTTGGTTTTGTTCTTCTTTTCTTGGAATTATTTTGTACAGCAGGGGCCAAAAGTTTCCAAATTCAAATAAGATGAGGTACTTGTCTATTTGGTGTATTACTGAATTCATTATTTGTTAGTCTAGTGGTATAATCTCTTACTAACAAGAAAAACTCACGAAAAACTCGTTGTAATATTGAGTTATATATCGTATAAGAAGAAAAATTAAACACTACTTGTCGAAGTCATCAGAAATGACACAACACCACCGGTAAGCCCCAACCAATTAACATGTGTATTTAATATGCACTCAATTGTACTAAAGAAGAAATCACACAAAATGAAGGTTTATATGCTAATTGATTGAAAACTATGTAGTCAGATATGTGATCGATCTCACTTTCCATGCATGCATCTAAGTATAATCATTTTTGCGACTGTGGAAGCCAGTTCACCTAGCTAGCTAGCAAAGGACCGTGCTAACAACGCTTATTTCCTTCCTTAGTTTCCGGATCGATAAGAACGCATGTGATTGCCAAAATCGCTGCATATTGTGAGATTTGGTGGGGAATATTATTTGTGAAAACAACATGTACCACTTAAACCTCGAACTATACTGGGTGAAGTTGATAGTTATGATTAAGGAAGTGATTGATCGAGGTGTTACAACCAATATATCTGTGTTTATGAGCTGATATTCTTGTTTAATTAGTAGGAGGTAGCTAGCTACATGTTCTATATATGGTACTCACAGGGCATTGACATCAAATTAAAACATATCAGTGGCTCGCATATTCCAATTGGTACAAACTAGTATGAATGGCCTTCACGATCAGAACAGCTAGTTATATGAATCCAAATAGCGAAAATCATAGATTGAATGAAGAATTAATATATATATATATATATATATATTTTTTTTTTTGCACTCTTTATTTTTATCAAAATGTAATATAATTTTGTGTTCAAAATGAAAATTTCCCGAATTTAAAAAAAAAAAAAAAAAAAAAAACCATGATCATTTGATATGTTAGTTCATGTCCAAAATACTTCACATAGACCAATGTGCTTGTTATAGTATCAAATTCCATGTAATTAAACTAAATTACTAACGTATAGTAAAGTAAAATTGGAAACCTTATGTAACGTCCCTCTAATCGAAATCATGTAAAGACGTCCGTGGAGACTTGTAGTCAAGGTGGAATAGAAACCTTAATCATAACTTTGATCAAATCAATCAAATCATGCCTCTAGAAACACCACTATTAGGTACGTACGCACATATATGTTCCACTATATATGCTTCTTTACAGGCACTGAACTAATGTTGGAATTAGTTATGTGTGAGTAAATTTTAAATTTGACTATTTGGTAACACATGCAGATGAATAAACTAAACCTTGATAATTATTAACGTACAAGAAATGATAAGCAAATTATAACCGGTCGATGAACCAGTTAATTCATATTTCAAATACAAACACTAGGGAACTTTAATTTGAGCTTGTTAACTAGCTAGATGGTTGCTAGCTAGAAACTTCTACAAGGACGATGCCCTCTTCAAACATCAGTCTCCTCATTTTGAGCAATTAGATAGACATAGTCAATTGATATCAATAAATATAGGTAGCTGCACGTACTATACATATGTATCAATTCTCAGCCAGCAGTGACATAAGGTAAGTACACCAGACTTGCCATAGCTTCTTGCAGCCAGTCCTCATCGTCATATTTGATCTGTAAATATAGGATCAATTAGTGCACGATCAGTACTCAACATCGTAATATGATAGAAGTCAGAATTATGATAGGAAAGTTCGGATTTATTTCTTTTTTTTTAGCGTAAAACTATAATGAAAAAATAAAATAAAAAACACATACGCACAGAGTAAGGTATATGCATGAATAGTAAGTACCTGTACACCACCGCCGCTACAATACAGTTGTTCAGATCTGTCATTGCAAGAATGATTATTGCAGCTGGTGTCAATCTTTTTTGGTGCCATTTCTTGATGAGTTGAATCTTCATTGAGCTGTTCATCATTACTGCTGTTCCTTGCAAATCTCCCACGAACTCGGACTCTTCTATCAGCTAGGGTTTTGCGACAAGCATACTGTAACATAATAGATACAAGCACTATTAATATGAATATTTCTGACGAAAAACTTTTAAGGTAAAACAATGTTTCATTTATATGTTAGCTATGGTAGCTGGGATATATACCTTAATAGTTTTGTTGAAGTTCCTTTGGTTTCGTTTCTTTAAATACCTCTCAATCCTTTCTTTCCTCTCTTCTTCTGAATACCGTCCCACCTTCATATTTGTCGAGTGATCTTCCATTGTAAGCACCTGGTTCCCTTGATTCAATCCCTATATACCACAAAATTGTATACGATTAGTTTTTAGTCATTATAATATACATAATTCTTGCATATTGCACAAGTTCAATATATATGCGCGCTTACCCAATTTTCTTGAACAGCAAGGCTGAGAGGCTTAGAATTAGCAGGCATGAATCCAGTAGAGCATTCCTGATCCCCAAACTGATCACACATGATATTATTTTTATTGTATAATTGGAGGTAAGAATCTCCACCACCAAAACTTTGATTAAGCCCTGCAAGTCCATTAAACCCCAGATGAATATACTCTGTAAAAGAAGCAGGCGTCACAGCGTCTTCCGAGAACCCAAGTAGCTCTGGGAACGCTGCTGCCGCCCCCATGCCACAGGAAGAGATGTCAGACTCCGGTGACACGACATCAAAACTAGCTGCACCATTGTTGTCACAGAATATTGGTACCTGGTTTTCTTCGCTACTACTAGTACCCCACATTGCCTTACTCATAACTGGACCGCAACCTGTCACCACCGCCGGAGTCGGGTAGCCACAAAACTCAGAAGGGAGTGAATAGTCATTATAGAATTGAGAATCCATGGATAGCTGAATAGAGGGAGGAAGGACTCTAAGCAAATGAATGTGAGAGTGGAGGTTTAAGCTGCTTTCTATATGATACTGAGCTGAGCTACCCTCTGTTTTCGAATTGTATATATAGCAATATGGTGGTAGTGCACTCACTGGCTTCAAGCAAGTTGTTCTGCCCAAACTGTTTCGGGCACTACTGCCCTTGTGGAGGTGCTACTTAATTAGACAAAATTAGTTAAATTAGCCGCTTAAACATAGCTAGCTCTACTGTAAGCGCGTAATTTAACCAGTTTGTTGTTAGTATAATATTAATTATTACTTCGTTTCTAATTACGTAGATATGATCAGTTTGGCATGGATCCTGTACGTGGGTTAGAATATTTTACGTGTTAGGGTAAACTATACACTCTAGAGTCAATAGAACTATTAGGGCATTTCTCCACTTACAAATATATGCTTTTAGTTTTGTTAGCTTGAATCTCATTTAATTAATTAGCGGATTGGATCAATCAATATATTATCTTGTTTTTATGTAGATATTATGTGATTGGGTAATACTGAAACGAGGATCAATAATATTATTGCACAATAGAAATAAATAAATAACAACTATGAGGTGTGGCATGGTTGTAGATTACTTCGTCCCTTAACCATGAGGTCAGGAGTTCGATTCCTGCTCATGGGAATGGAGCGCATCATATGGCAAGCCATTACCTCTAAGGAGAGCCCCGTGGCGAAGGGATTAGTCACTGCTGTCGGCAGATCCACATGTATGTATTTGAATTCGTTCCGAAAAGTTTCCTCACAGTGTTGATTCGGAAATTTTAGTTTTTAAGCAAATAATAAGGAATGACAAAACTACATAGAGAAAATAGAAATAAAGGAAATGTGAATGAATCTAGGCAATGCAAGGTAGAAGGAAAAGCTGGAAGACTTTGATAAAGAGAGAAACAGAGGGCCTCATGTGAATACTATTCTCCTAGCCTGTAATGTTTAAAGCTGTACACGCACAAGTAATACTACATATTCTCACCAAAAAAACAAAAAAATCTGCTACAGACCTAGCCTGCTTAAGTACTTCTAGAATCAAACACATGGCTTTGTATAATTTTTGCATCAACAAATCAAGTACAACATATATGATCAAACTTGACCACTTCCACAATTAAACTTGATCTTGCAATTCCATTGAATTTATTTAGATACAAAATTTGGATTTTCAATTTATTTTTAGGAAATTTTCTTTAGTACCCTCATGTATATGATAGCCTCATTTATAAATTTGACGACAAATTTTATTGTCATTGTGGTAAATAGAGTGATTATTTGGATAATTTTAGTTCGTTTAGTTGTAATTACTTCACCTACAACATATTTACAAGTTCATGAACAAATAGTTGTCAATATGGTAATTTATTTAATTATATATATATATATATATATATATATATAACATATATTGTAAATTTATTGTCAATATTGTAAATTTAGTGTAGAAAAATAGTAAATTTTATTCGGTTAGTTGTAAATTAAAGATATAATATACATCAAGTTACGTATTGTAGACGACTCATTTTTCCTCTTTTCACCGAGCATCTTGGTTTCATAATAACACGAACCATTCATTTTCAAAATCACATTTTAAATATGACTATACTACAAAGAAGAGTGATTTATTCACAGAATTACATCAAACTAATGCATGGTTAATCATGAGAACGTTACCTCATGCTTCTGGTACGATACGTAGAACAATGGGAAAAAAAAAAATCCTCATGCTTCTGGTAGAGGATCTTTGTTCGACACATATATGAAGGGACAAATGCTCCTTCGTGTTAAGAAAGCTGCTTAGTTTAATTTGAATGAGCATGGAACTTGTTCTGCTAGACACATATAAGGTAAGCTAGGTTCCATTCCTATTTGGGGTAAACAACTATACATGGTTTCTTACCATTGCCTGCGAATACTTCAAATGTGATTTGATATTGGAACTTATACCTGTAAAATGGCATGCAAACTATGCGTGACGTAGTGACTGAGTTATTTGTTCGAAGGAATATATCAATGTTTAAGTGCTATATAAAGATATATGGAGAATTTGATAAAGATAGTTATGGTTGTTAGTTTACAGGTTTAAAAAAAATCCAGCCAAACCAACACATATTCATGCTATTGCCTGTTAGATATTATAAATTTATGTAGGATATACTGCATAAATCTGTCTTACAATTTGGTACGATCGCATAATTTTCCGGTCTCGTTGTGGCTTGATTATTAATTGTTCTACCTATATGCACGTACTCCCAGCTTTTCCAGAATAATCTTCACTAAATTGCTGCGCTTATTGGTCCTTAAAAGTTGAGTATGCTTAACGATATCATGATAAGATAACGTTATTTTTTGTTGAGGTGAGTCCAAAGCTAGGTTTAATTTCTTAATTAGGAAACTAATCATAATCTAAACTGACAAATGTTGAAGTTGAATTGGTTTTAATCGATTCTTTTACTTGTTCTACATCATCTATTGAATAGGGTTTGAAATTGTTCGGAGTGCTGGCTCTCATTTATTCTCTTCTGTATTTTTCTGAGTTCTAACTTTGAAGGGGGAGGGAGTATCTGGTTCAAAAGGATTTCTCTTAAAGAGGTTTTCCATAATCTTTTGTTATCTTTGAAAAGATTCCTGGCTTTCCTGTCATACCAACTTCCAGTATCAATTTAAATATTTGGAGAATTCAATGGGAACAAGTTGGAGACCTGTTCTATCATGAAGGTATGTGAATGAGGGATTGAGGAGCATTTTGGGGTACCCTTATGCATGAAGTTTTATCTCTCCCTTAGCTATTTGCCACATAAAGTCAAAAAATGAGATCGATAGAACTAAAAGATTTGTAGGCAGCAGTAGGAGTACATAGTATCAGGTCCTCTGTAAAAATTCCATCCCATCAACCCTAGCCAGCTGAGCCTGACCCTTAATACCCACTTGAATTGAAATGCAAAGAAGCTGATACTAATATAAGTAACTCGATCACTTCCTTTGAAATCTAGAGAAAGAATGAGATCCTCACAGAAATATTGCTGCAATTTGAGAGATTTTTAAGATCCTAAGCCGCAACTCTTTCTGATGGGGATATAAATTATATCAATCCTGGAGTATATGAATGAAAACTTCTGATATTAAAACAAGCTAACCATCAAGATTTAAGTTTTGGAAATTGCAATGAGATGCACAATTATAGGTGTTTTTTTTTCCTTTGGTTTTTCGACAAGATAAATGTTTATTCGTCTAACCATTAAGTAGTTCTCTTTAAACAGTTAGAAACAAATCAATTCGTCTAGATAGACGCAGTAAAAGAATTGGACAAACAGATAGAGAAGGACACAAAATAAGAACTAGTATGACAGAGGAAAATGGGTATCTATCGTTGTATCTTGTGTTTAAAGGTTGATTAGCTTTAAGAATACAGAGTTGGTCCAATGTGGCATCTTCACAAAATTGTAGCTTTTAAATCCCTTGCAAATATTTGATTAGTACCTCTGAGATCCAAATGACTTCCAAACTCGAAGCATAAGAATGACATGTTATGCGTAAACCGAGAAATGATGAAAAAATTCTCTCTTCAAAGGCAAGGTAGAAATACAGATTGGAGTACAATGGTAAAAGACATGCGTATTTCATTTACCCTGGTGATTTCTATTATTATCCAGGGTCCAAGTCCAGGTCCAAACATGCTCATGTTGGTACAACGTGCATGTCGAATTGAAATGAATCTAAGTATATTGCAGGAGAGCATAAGATCACCACGAACGTACATCAACATGTTTTTGTGTTTCCCATCATTTAACAGTCACGAAATTATTCTTTTTTTTTCCATGTATTGGTTTCTATCTCCCAACATATGGATACTCCTACAGAAGATTTGTCCAGACTTTTCCCGTACAACCAATCCTCTTCCAGGCTAAGCAACTAATGCCGTTTTACTGCTTTTTCTGGTTCGTATTCGTTTGGAACATTTGTTTGAAAAAACCAGAAGATATCAGTGAAGAAAGTAAGGGATGGAGAGGAGTCGATCAAGAAAATCGAAATTAAAATTCCGCTATTGAAAGATATTATTAGAGCTGAAAACAAATTAAAAGCAGAGACCAATTCTGCTCTCGACCACAGTAAGTGTAACTTGCTAGTCTTTTGTAGCTTCTGATATATTCTTTCTTATCCAAACAATTCAATCGCATTGGCTATATTTCTCATCTAGAAAACAAGGCAAAACTTCTTACCCCAGAATGTGTAGATCGAAAACCACTTTATTCCCTTTGTCTCACATAATATCTTAACTAAGTACTTGAAGCTTGTACGTAAGTAGCTTAGAAAACAGATGATAACTTTACCATTTATGCATATATGGATCATATTATCAAATCCAGCTTCCCAACCTATAACACAACGTTCCGTACATAGAATGCAACGAATTTGACAAAACTATTCAAACCCTAAACGTTTAGGGTTATCGATTAATGAGAGATCGATCAACCTCTACAACTCGTGTGCACTGCAGTCCAGAGTAGGTCACATTACATTCATCTCAAGTTCCCATGTAGTAGATTAAGTACTTCATTCAGCTTTGTTATACACCCAAGGCTCTAGTAGGTCTCGAATACAAAAAGATCAGCCAGTAAGCGCCCTGTAATATCAGATTCATTTCTTCCTATATGCTTCACGTTGCAAGAATTCCAAATGAAAACCATCCTAATCTCCTAGTTAACTGGTCATGATTCATATTTGACTAAGTAGTCATCTAGGAGCAATTAAGTCTTCAATTCATCCCCTGTTCGATCTTTATTCGTATATGCATCGATCCCTTCACATGGCTACAAGATAATGTAACAAGCTAGCTAGCTAGATAACTTCTCAAGTTAAGTGTTAAACCTATCTGAACCAAACAGAATATATCAATTCTTTTCTATTTTGTTCTGAAAGTCTTTAGTTTCAACTTCTCAAGTTGATCTAATCGGAAAAAAAAAAAAAAAAACTTCTTAAGTTGATACTCCAACATTACATGTGCAAGAACGGCCAAATCAGGAAACTACTGTCATTTGGTTATAGGTTAAAATGTTAAATAACCGACCCGGAATTCCAAAAAATATAAAACAAAGCAGCTATTTACATGGCATACCTGCAATTCTAGGACAAACTGAAGCCTTCAAAACCCTACTCTAGTTTGCTAAAACTCAACTTGATGTGGATTACATCTCAACAATTGTCTGAATATTGAATACATCTCAACATATTTCTTGATGTTGAATCAACTCGGCGAATGATATGATAGAATGAGCCATGGACCTTCCATTCATAGAAGCTGAGAACTTGATCTAACAACAGCCTACATGGTGAGGTGCCAGACTGCAGAACCTGCATAAAAGAAGCTAACTGTTGAGTTATTGTCATCCAACTAATTTAGAGCAACACACAGTTGATTTCATGATCAGTGATGTATTTTTGAAACTTGAGGCTCTTCAAGGGCTGTGAATGATGCCCATAAATTGTGACATGAAGAAGGTCAAAAGCCAAAAAGAAGGACGCAAAGTGAAGAAACATGGAAACCCGGCCACATGGAAACATAAAATCAGTCAATTTTTTTTTTTGGGGGGGGGGGGGGGGGGGGGGAAGGAAAGGCTTTAAGAAAATAAGGACAAACTTACTGATTATTATAAAGGTTACAAGCAGTGGTGGACGCTAATGTATGTTGCGGGTTAGCAATCCTTGAAATGATAAATACAGATCTTTGTTATCTGTCCCAAAGATCTCCTCTGCTTTCCTCAGAGTTTCCTGGAAAATAATGTACATAAACTGTTCACTAATTTTGTGATTGATGAATCAGCTACATATTCAGTTGCATAAATTTAGCAAACGTAAACTACTCCACAAAACTTTACCTCCCGGGTTTGCTTTTGAGCATTTAGCTCCTTGATGTTAGCCAGAAATGCACTGAACTGCTCATATGATAGGCGGCTCCTATATTGCAGTATATTTCAATCAGTTTCAAACCACTTTGCCATAAAATCGATTGGACTTGAAATAATTAGACCTACCTGGCCTGACGAAAGAACTCTTTTCCATCAATTCGAGGAGTACGCCCTACATAATTCACAATGCACAAGATATTAACTTTTAAATGCAAATGGTAATTCAGCATTGTATAAGAGTGTTCAAAGACTGCTGCCAACTACAAATGTTGTATTGAAAAACACAGGCAAAATAATTTGAAGCATGAGAGAGGCCGAGTTTGATAGAAATCTGGTCATAAAAATTGAATCAAAGAATAAAAGTAACTATTCCAACCTGACAGTGGGCGTCCACGAGGTGGAGAGTTTGCTGCTGATGACTGCTGGCTTGATGGGTACCAAGAAGACACTGAATTCCGTCCATCATAAGATTTTGTGGGAGATGTGGCACCAGAGGTCTGCTGCGGAGATGGAATGGTAGAATTTGCTCTAGGTGACCCAGTTGTCGAGAAGACCTTTGGAGTTGCAGTTGGAGTAAGTCGAGGTGTGATATATGGAGTCAATGAAAACTTCTGCCCAGCATTCCTCAAGGCTGTCAAAAAAAAGAAGATTTCTACGTATCAGAAATTAGGTGCAATGTCACCTGTTTTATAAATCACTCACCACACACCATGAATAAGTAAAAGATGCGCATTGAATACGTTGTAGATGTGTTTACATAACATGTTCTACAATGCAATTCAGAATATGTTGTACAACTATTTGACACTTATTCTAAGAGTTCCACGTACGGCACGATACAGATCCATATATAATCAGGTGCAAATACCTTCGTCCGTTGTGTTTCCCATATCAGTAGAACCAGTTGACGAATATTGTACTGAGTAGCCATTTGTCTCCTCATCTAGCAGGACACAAAATATAGCCTATTGCCCATCAACCAAAGGCCCCAAAAATAACAACAAAATAGAGTTAGGAACCACAGATCATGTGGTCCTGTCATCACTGATCTGTGGTTTAATTCATTAAAGCAGGAATCAAGTCAAATAAGAGTACCCTTATCTGGATATGCCTTTGGAACTGCTTGGTCACAGGTGCCAATATCAACAGTCCTGGCTGGCTGGAAGAAGTGAAATACAGCTAATGATTTCAATAAAAAGGAATTATACAAAGTACTTATAGTTCCAAAAGCAAAACTTCCATAAGAGTAAGAACAAAAAAAACTCAAATAACTAGATCCATAGAACTGGAAAGGATTAAATACTTACGGATGAATTATCATCGTTAAGAGATTGCATCAGTTGCCTCTTAAATGTTTCCAACTGTGAAAAGAATAAGAAATATAGTTCTTAGGCTGACGTGCTACACGAATTAAACGGCGTGTAAAAAGTAAGGTCAAAGTTCCCTTCTAATTTACCACACAAAACAGTATGAAACAAAACAAAGAAAGGAAGCAATGAACAATGGAAGGATGAGAAAAAAACATGGAAGAGATTTATGAGTTAATTGGTCGGAATTATATGGCACATATACCAGCTTGATGATTGCAGTGCAGATATAGTCATGTGGGTCTGAACAGTGCACTTTGAATGAATTTACTAATATTGTCCCTATAATAGTAATATACTTGATATCAAATGTCCAGTAAGTTGTAGCTTCTTTTGCATTGTTTTTCTAAACATGATATCTAATGAAAGAGAATCTGAAACGTCATCATATACATATTTGAAACAGAAAATGAATATGTATTACAACTAATTCAAAATCTTACTAAAAAAATTAAGACAATTCAATCAAAGGAGAAAAACACATATTTCAATGATACAGACACCAGAAAAGGAGAAAGGAATTCACTTAATTTTGGCGACTACAGTTATGTTACTTTCATATATGTACAACAATAAAGCAAAAGCTCATCCCCATATTCCTCCCAAGATAAACTCAAGTTTAAGCAAATAAAAAGATAAGAACTCTCATAAAAATAGATACTAAATCCCACCTTTGCCAAGTCACGGCTGAGCTTCTTAGCAGTCATTGCCACAGAATCTCGTTCTTTGGAGAGCCTCATCTTCACGAATAACAACAGCACAACAAAACCACAATCACTATTAGCTTGTTCCAAACACGAGCACCAAAATTGAAGAGGAGATGGAAACAAGAAAAACAAAACTAAATAATTCTTCAACACTGCTATTCCTCTAATTTTTCTTTCTTGATTTAGACTCATGGAAACTTAAAAGTTAAAACTAAATTGAGCAGAAGCCTCTAGCTCAATGTCTCATCTAGCAGGCATGCAACTATTTGACGTAGTTCAGCTCAATAAATTAGTTCATTTCTACTTTAACAAACAAAAACAAAACATAAAAGAATCATATACTCCATATCTATCTCGAATGACAAAAAAAATTGTTTTACAAATTCAGTCTCTCAGACTGAAAGAACGATTTTCGACATAAAGCACAGAAGACCGACATGATTCAAGCTCATTCATCTCAGCTAAACCATCAAATTCACATCTTTAATAATCTAAAAGCACAATCCAATCCGCAATTTCAAATTCCGACTCAACATTTCTACATTCTATTACATTCCTAAACAAATTCGAAGCAAAACTTTTAACCCTAAAATTTGAAATTAAAAAAAAAAAAAAAAAAAAAAAAAACAGAGAGAGGGTCTTACATTTTCCTCTAGCGCAATCCTGAGCCTGGAATCGGCATCATGATTAACACGTTGTAGCCTCGACGCTGATTCCTCGAGGTCAAATATAACCCTATCTTTCTCAGCCACCTTCTGCCTCAGATGGCCCACCTCCGCCTCCAGATTCGAAACCCTTGCCGCTATCGCCATCGACGTTATCTTCCGAGCCAGATCCAGCTGCTCGTACGGGTCGCTCGGTATCACCGCCAGTATCTCCTCCGCCAATTCAAAGTCCCGCCCGCCCGACATCGCCGATTGCTTGCTTCTCCTACGCCGGCGCTGGTTGTGGTGGTTGGGTCGTCGTCGGCGTCGGCGTAGTAGTCGTCTCTAACGCTTTGGGCACAACGAAAATTATATAAATCGCGTCACGGAGGTTTTGGTTTTTATTCTTTTCTTTCTTTTATGAATAAAATTTGAATAACATTCCCACTCTCTTTAATATCAATTTTAATATTTTTTTCAAAAAGAATTTTTGTCCTTTTCTGGATTTTATTTTTTTATTAATTTTGTTTCCTCTTTAAAAAATGTTTCCCTTTTTTCGGGTCGCTGTCAAGTTCGAAATTTGCGGGGCGATTTTCCCTCCAAAATCGAATTTAGCCAGATTTCAGAAGCGGCCCACGGCCCAGTAAATTACGGGCTTAAATTCCAAACCCAGTTTTACCCTGCCGACCCGATCCGACCCGACTTGGCATATTTATAGGACCTAGAGAACGCAGAAAAGCTAGAGCTCCGACTCTTCAATCAGATTAAAGAAGAGGTACGTCTTTTAAGCTAAGAAAAAAAATTAGGGTTTCGGTTTTGGATGATTCTCCATTATTGGGTTGGTCTTAGATTTAGGGAAAGCTGTGTTCTTGATGAGGTTTAAGCTTTTTTGCTTAGTATTTGGGTTTTTTAAGGTTTCCATGTAGTAAAAAGTTGGTGCTTTATGCTTGTTTGTGATATGTAATGCTGAAGCTTTATGGAAATAAAGAAAAGATAGAATTTTGCTAGTGTTCTGGGAACGGGTTTTTGAGATTAAGATTGGTCCTAGTTGGGTTCTTTTTATTGAGCTATGCACAGTGTGATTTTATTTCTAGAATTTAGTTTGGTGATTAATTGTTGCGGTTGATGCAGAGTGAGAGAAGATGTCAGTGCTTATAGTGACGAGTTTGGGAGATATAGTGGTGGATTTGTACACTGACAGGTGCCCTCTTACTGCCAAGAACTTCCTCAAGCTCTGCAAGTAAGTCTAATACATACATCTACTACTTCACTGAGCTTTGGCCGAAAGCATTTCTTTTACTTTTGTTTACGTCTTGTTGTTACTTTTGTTGATTGAGGAGAGGTATTTGTTGGTGTTTTAGTTAATCAACTAGGCAATCGATGAAACAAAAATGTTAGCTCTGAAACTGTATAGCATAAGAATAGGTTTGTGGTGGATGATCATGATATTATTCTTGAGATGCTTGGCTCCTATGTAAAGGGTTATGGTATTGTAGGTACATTAGTGGTCATGGTCTATTTGAATATGGATCTTATTCAAGAATTGTTTTGGTATTTTTAGTATCTTAATTTATGGTTGCAAGTTATATTCTGAATGCTTGACTGGGTTGGTATTTTGTAAAAATTCTATACATATCATTGCTGTATTTAATTGTGATATAGGATATTAACTTTTTCTTTCCTTGTTTAATGTTTATATCAATTCAGGATAAAGTATTACAATGGGTGTCTCTTTCACACAGTCCAGAAAGACTTTACTGCACAGACTGGTGACCCAACTGGAACAGGTTCTGGTGGCGATTCAATATACAAGTAAGGAACACTGCGACTGCTATTCTTTAATTCATTGAAGATGTTTAAATATGGTTTCTTTCTTTCCCTCACAGAAACAGCTTATACTGAATCAATTTTGTATAAGTTTGTTTATGACTCTGTCAGTCTACTTACACTATGAGAAGTGACCGGTTCTTATTTAACTCTATATTCACTTACACTACCATGTTCCACTTTCAGGTTTTTGTATGGTGATCAGGCTCGCTTTTTCGGTGATGAGATTCATCTTGATTTGAAGCATGCTAAAACAGGCACAATTGCCATGGCTAGCGCTGGAGAGAATCTGAATGCCTCTCAGGTATAAGATTACTGCTATTCTGGCATAAGCTTGTAGGCTTGTTTCTGTTCCCTTTGAATGGAGCTCTTTTCACTTTTCAATTACAGATAGTAATGTGCTGATGGTTTTATGTGTTCTTTTGTTCAGTTTTATTTTACATTGCGTGATGATCTAGACTATCTCGATGGGAAGCATACAGTAAGTCCTCCATTTCATGTATCTTCTTTACTATTTATATACTGAATTCACTGTCCTAGAGAGCCAAATATGATTTAGAAGTGTTCTGGTGGTCTTCAAATATAAGTTTTCTATTTTTATTTTCCTACCATCTGTTACCAGCGAATTTTTTTCATTTGCTGCATTTGATGCCTTGCATGTCTGCATTGCAGGTTTTTGGGGAAATGGCAGAGGGGTTGGAGACATTGACAAGGATCAATGAGGCTTATGTGGATGGGAGCAACAGACCCTATAAAAATATTAGGTCCGTCCGTGTTTCGCCTGTATATATTATTTTATTATATGTTTATCTCAGGCTAGATGAACTTCATCAACATTTTTTTTATGTGAACAGAATCAAGCATACCTACATATTGGATGATCCTTTTGACGATCCTCCTCAACTATCTGAGTTAATTCCTGGAGCCTCTCCAGAAGGAAAACCAAAGAATGAGGTATTTACTAATAGTTATATTCTTTAAGTATATATATGTTGTGAAATAACAAACTAAGACAAATTGAAAATTTTATTTCTTTTATAGCACTTGAAATAGCAAGTTTCCTGAATAGTTGAGAATGGTGATCGTATTTTGGCTAGTTCTCATCAAGTTTGTTGGCAAAAGCTATAGCTCGGAGGTTGTGGGCTAATGGTTATTTTATATTCTATTGTTACTATTGGGGCAACATGCATAAATTTTTGTTATTGGACAGCTTCAGCTGTAAGCCAAAGTTAGACCTTGAGTAAGTGTTTGTTAATCATATTTCCAAGAAGCTGTTTGGATGTGGGCTAATCATTAGATTTTATTCTACGGTGCTCAAAATTTTTACTTATCTCTGTTTTGATTTCTAACTAGGTTGATGATAATGTGCGTCTTGAAGATGACTGGGTGCCTATGGATGAACAATTGGCTCCTGGAGAGCTTGAGGAGCGTCTTCGGGCTAAAGATGCACATTCCAGCGCAGTTGTACTTGAGAGTGTAAGCACCTTTAGCATGAACCTGTTATCTTAGTTGCTTTAGGTGATGTTGCGTAATCTTCCTTTCCTACTTTTTTGCCATGTCTGCAACAGATAGGAGATATTCCTGATGTGGAGATAAAGCCGCCAGACAATGTGCTTTTTGTTTGTAAACTAAATCCAGTTACAGAAGTATGTGGCTCTTCTTTTCATGATTTTCTATCTGATTTTGACCATTTTGTCTGTTGCCTAACTTTTGGCACTATTGTAATTGATGCAGGATGAGGACTTGTTCACAATTTTCTCACGCTTTGGAACTGTGCAAGCGTAAGTAGTATTGTTGTTTATTTCTAAATTTTTGGGACTTGTGAGTTACGGAATACGAAGTGCTTATGCGTTGATATGTAAACTATTGCAGGGCTGATATCATACGTGATTTTAAGACAGGGGACAGTCTATGCTATGCGTTCATAGGTGAGTGAATTTCATGGAAGATATTACTGTTTCGGTTCTGGCCCGTATACGAAATGCACTTGTCTTCTGTGCTTGAGAATTTATTTTTGTTATCTATGCTTTAGTAGTCCTTCAATATCTGTCCTTCCTTCTGTGCACAAGTTCACTGGTTGACCTTAATTCTTAAGTATCGTCTTGTTCTATCCTTTAGTTATTTCACTTCTTCGTGATCGAAACATTTCAGTTTCCTTAGTGTGGTGCTCACATTATTGATTGTGTAAGCTAATCGCCTTGACATTTTGTAATGCCAGAATTTGAAACGAAGGAGGCATGTGAACAGGCATATTTCAAGGTATGAAAATATCACTTTCACTATTTCTTGAATCTCTTATTGGCATTCCTTGCGGGCATGCTAGTAGAAAATCTTAGTACTTGCTACTATAACCAATTAGAATCTTTTATAGAGATCATGATTAAGTTGAACTTGCGGCGATGCTCAGTTCTTTTCTTGTTTAAACAAAATAGGTTGCTAGAATCCTTGCAGTAAAACATAATAATCTGGCTGCAAAAATTGACTTCTGATTCGTTTGAGGCATTCTCTGAATAAATAAGGCATCCTGTAAAGATTTTATATCAAGGCCGATTTTGAAAATCTTGTCTTAATAACACTTTTGTTGTATGAATGGATAATGCTTTGATTGATGACCAAAGAAATACCACAAACAAATAATGAAATACATTATTTGATACTAAATCCCCAATCTGAATATCTTGTTTTACTCAACATTGCTTTGGTACAGATGGATAATGCTTTGATTGATGACCGAAGAATTCATGTAGATTTTAGTCAGAGTGTTGCAAGGTTGTGGTCCCAATACAGGCGCAAAGAAGCGGGGAAAGGTATGGAGTTTAAAGCATGCAAAAAAGATATATGATTGTTTCCTTTCTGTCCATTTTCGTGTTCTTCTAACTTGGCATATATATATCATTCTCTGGTAGACTTCTCTGATGTTCTTTACCTCTTTTTCAGAATATATCAACTTAGCTAAACTTTGCACTTGTTTGGTGTGCTTTGCTTGGTGTTTTTGTGATGTTGGAGTAATTCTCAGCGGATGTCAAATGAATCAAATCTGTTTCTTTTAAAAATGCATGATCAAGTAGCTTATGGAGTGTCTTGAATATATATATGTATTTAGATCTACATATAAATTCGTCCTTCGGGAATCAATTACACTCGATAAATTGTTGTTTGTATACCTACCATAGTAGGTACAATTGCAACAGGACTGAATTAACCATTGCTGTTCTTTGTTGCTGTAGGCAAGGGCTGCTTCAAATGTGGTGCACTTGATCACATTGCCAAGGAGTGCACTGGTGATTCTGCCAATAAACAGCAACATCAGAAGTACATATTAAAGAATGATAATGCACAGCGTGGTGGAGGCAACAACATTAGGTATGTCATTCTGTGTGTGCATGTTCTTTTTTTCCTCTGTGTGTGTGCATGTGCCCAAGATCTAAACTGGAACAAAGCAAAATGACATGTCATTGAATTCTGGCTGTTGACACTGAGAGGTAAAAATGAGAGAGAGCGTGTGTCTGATGTTATTATGATTGTTGCAGTTATGAGATGGTGTTTGATGGAGACACTCCAGAAAATCCAAGACCAGAAAAGAGACATCAAGGCCATGATCCAAATGACCGAGTTGAGAACCAAAAGAATAGGCAGAGTTCTGAGGACCGAAGGCGGGATCAAGAAAATAAGCACTCAAGTGATAGAGACAGACACAGTGTCAGAGGTAGAGGATACAAAGAGGAATCAAATCGAGACAGTAGATCAAGTCGATCTGGTGGAAGAAGTCACCGGGAGTATCTTGAAGGGGGAAGGGATACTGAAAAGCCAAAGGTGAGACAAAGAGACACAGATGATAAGCTGGACCAACGGGGGAGTGGAAAGACACACAGAGACGATGGCACCTATGCTGAGAGAAGACGTGATGGAGATTACAGAATGAGGAACGTAGATAGTGATAGAGAGAAGCACAAGGACAAACGAAGAGACAGAGATGAGGATGATGATTATAGAAAGAGAAATGCAGAGCATAATAGGCATGCGGAGACGAGGGATGATAGACACTATAGGAAGAACTCTGTTGATGATGACAGACGAGACAAAAGAGATGAGCCATCTCATAAGAAGAGAAGCTCAGGGAAGAAAGATAGAGAACATAGAAGGTGAGAGACAGGGAAGTTCTCTAAAAGGATATGAGGCTGTGTGACTAATTTTGACCCCATAACTTGTGTTTTCTGTGACATCTCTCTGTAATGAATTGAATCAATATTTTACTGGTGTCGATTTTGAACTAATGACCCCAAAATGAGATACTCAAACTAGTTGACAATTTTAGTTAATTTTTATTGAAGACATGATTATCTTAATTTTTATTTTTGATACATAGTAGAACAAACAGACAAACAGAAAAGAGAAGACAGTTCATTGATTAAGGTTTTTACCGGCTGCGGAAAGGAAAGAGATAAACTGAACCAGAACATCGAAAAATGGATGACAATGACTCATCCACGCTCATTGATTATAAATATCGTGTTTCTTCTCAATTTTAACTACTATAAGATTCAAATTATCATCATTGAAACTATAGCACAGCGTTACAATTGAACATGTATAGACGATTTAGGATGATAGAAGCCTCTTAGGGATCTCTGCAGCACAGTACTGGGGTCGAAAGGTATACATGGAAGTCGAAAATGACGAGAACATTTCCAGAAGCTGGAGAAGGGGCAGTGTAAGCCAAAACCATCAGCAAAGAAATCACGATACATGTGTCAAGTCTCTCCGGAAAAGTAGTAGACACCACCTCAGACGTGATTCTCCTGTACAGGCCTTTTGCTATCCCTTTCAGTGTGGCCAACTCGGCCAACCCGGTTGTGACTTTCAGTGTGGTCAAGGTGGTTATGGCGATAATCATGTCTCTGTTTCTTTTCTGCAACAATTTCTCGGGGGCTTCCTTCCTTTCTCTTGCGACTGCTTGACTTGGGTGAGGGAAATTCGTGTCCAGCTTCATAAGCTGATACCTCACCTTCTTCAATAGTACTACCACGTGGTCCACCATCTCCAACACCCTCTCGATGTTTTCCCTGATGAAGGCTCTCATGTTCTTGTCTATGTAAGGGCTTGAACCAGCTTTGCCTCCTGTCCCGTTTGTTTTTCTCACTCCCACCAGCCAGTTCAATACCATCTTCTAGTTCCCTTTCAATCAGATCATCCTCATCCAGCACATCTGTTTTCCTGGTCACATCGGCAGTGGCTTTCCTTCGTTTCTCCAGTGCTGCCCTTACTTTGTCCTTGTCGAGTTTCTTAATAGCTTCCTGAGGTGATTGACCAAGTGCACTATGTGTATTATCCAGATTTCGGCCAAATTGTTTGTCCCCTCCTTCCCTTATTTCACCCTTCCTGTCAGTACTCTCTCTTTCTTGGCCTTCTTCACTACGTCCCTCAGACACAGACCTTGAAAAATTTTGAGCTTCCCTGACTTTGGGGTGCTGATTGTCTTCGACTTCTATATTTTGATCCAAAACACCTGTCATTCCAGCATTTCTGTAGTCATTATTTTGACTCTGGGTAGTTCTAACAGAGCCATCATTCTCAGCATAAGACTGCTCAGATGCAGGCCTGGATGCCGGCCTTGAGGTTCCAGATCTTGTACCTCCAGCTTGCAAGTGACTGTTACTAGTAGCTTCGTATGAGGCTGGAATGTTACCTGACGATCCGTGATCAAAGTTTTGCTGCTCCATCCTGGATTTAGTCTTCGCAGCAGTTGCTACAGTGCTTTCTACATCGTCAGAAGATGGAAATCTGTTTTGCTCATATAGTTCCAACATTTGATTGCTAACTTCTGCAAACACAATAACATAATCCTCTGAAATCAATACCAAATACATTTTGGAAGAATCTTAAGTATTACTTTAAAGACATGCCACAGGACTGTATGGTGGGAGGATGGATGGAGGGAGAGCGACAAAGGGAGTGAGAGAAATTAAATCTCTTTCTCTTTCTCGTGGTTGGTAGTTTGAACATTTCAGTTTTTTTTTATATATATATATATAAAGTTTTTTTCAGGTGCGGACGTCCGTACGGTGCGGATGCGGCGTTTCCGGCCACCGGCGAGGCGGCGACGCCGTATCCGGCCACTGGGCTTTGCTCCCCGGTGGCCGGCGACCCCGTCTGTGCCGGCCTGAGCTCCATCGCCGGCCGGCAGCCGGCCGGAAAACCCAAAAACGCAGAAAAATGACAAGCACTGTTCATTTTTCTGCATTTTTGGGTTTTCCGGCCGGCTGCCGGCCGGCGATGGAGCTCGGGCCGACACAGACGGGGTCGCCGGCCACCGGGGAGCAAAGCCCAGTGGCCGGATACGGCGTCGCCGCCTCGCCGGTGGCCGGAAACGCCGCATCCGCACCGTGAACAGTGCGTGCGGACGTCCGCACAGGAAAAGGACTGTATATATATATATATATATATATATATTTTTTTTTTTTAGAACCATATGACAGTAAAGAAAAATGAATGGGGTTGAAGGTGGAGAGGGTTGATGAAGAAATTCATCAGATGAGCATCAGGATGGGAAAGGACATTATTGATTGCTCCGTAGTATTACATATTGTAATAAATCAAGGAGACCCACCCTCCAATTGGCGTGGGGTGACATCAAACTCTTGCCACCAGACCTTCTCGCCATCTGACGGAAGCTTTACTTTGAGGAACTTGGCGGCAAGAAAAATAGCACCAGCTGCAATGTGGTGGGGCTTAAATTGCAAGCAAAGAGAAGTCCGAAGTCTGCATGCCACATTCCAAGTTCAAAAAGAAATGAAGAAAGGCTAGGAACAAGCAACAGACATGATCAAGAAATATCATACCCATCATTTACAAAATTCCATGCAACTTGGGCGAGGGCATTTTGCGCTACTTTGAATTTCTTTATTGCCTCCACCAGGGGTTTATACGGATGATGTACATTGAAATCAAATGCAAGAGTTCCAAGAACAACCCTCTCGCCAGTTAAAATCAATTCCTTCTGCTGCTCATATACCTCCTGCATGATTATTGCACATATGTGAATAGACTAAACAAAAAGGACCAACAAAAAATACTTCATATCTGACCCAAACTTTAATTAAAAATTATATCATATTACTATACATATCTGAGGATATTTGGACAATAAATTATATATGAGGAGAGAGAGCAGTTGTGCAATGAATGCTTTGCTTTTCAGTCAAGCAGACTTAATAGCTGGCTAGAGGGCACACATAAATTGGTAAGATAATACAACATGGGTATGCACATTGTAAATGTGCCCTAAAGAAGATAACTAGACTTTCAAAAGTAGTATTAGTGGAGGGCAAACAATAAGCACTTGCGAACTTGCAATGAAAGACAGAATAATAAGAGTGCATACTGCATATATCAGTATTGCTCGTACAATTAGGAAGGACCAAGTAGAGAAAACCTATTACAAGCACAATTATGGCTTAGTTTGGAATTGAGTTTTGGAGTAAATAATCACTTATAATTATCATTATGAGTTGATTATGTTTTTGGTAAGTTTTTTATAAGGTGCTTATTTATAAAATTTAGTTGAAAAAACCACGATTTAAAAAAGCAGGTGACATGTTGCTTATTTAAAACACAGTTTTTCCATATTTGAGTTTTTTCACCTCAATACCAAACTCAGCCTATGATAAGTAGATAAACTACCTTTTGTTTGATTCTCTGAGCTGCTGCAGGATCCTTCTTATGAATAATTTCATAGGAGACAAGGATAACATCTTTCAGAGGTCGGGGAGTTTCTTCAACCTTACCGGCAAGAAACATACACACTGTTGCGATGGTCTGCACAAATTTTTAATTAAACATAATCAATAAGGTGACTCACTCCAGATCACTTAGAAAGAGAGTGTTTTCAATTCTAAATATGGTAATCCCAGCTCCCAATTTGGCTTTATGTGCAGCTATA
This sequence comes from Potentilla sterilis, assembly GCA_963682095.1. NCBI lineage: Eukaryota > Viridiplantae > Streptophyta > Magnoliopsida > Rosales > Rosaceae > Potentilla > Potentilla sterilis. Next base: position 43,063,574 of record OY821759.1, read on the forward strand.
ATCATCAGTCTTATATCAGTTTTCATATTAGCTATCTGTTTGTTGATCACATCAGGGCTCTAAATGGATGTCAGACTGCTGAAGATAAATGCAAAATGTAAAATCTTCTCAATATCTATCGTTCCTTCCCAAGCACGTAAACAACTATCCTTGACAAGGTAGAGAGAGAATAACTAGACGCCGTAAAACCAACCAATATCATGTAATACCTTTCACCTCAGCTAGAAAGTCTAAACTCCGATACATATCAAAGACAAGAAGAAAGCATAATGGATTGAAGCCATTCCACATCAATAATACTCACCCTTCGATCATTCTTTGCATGAGATTGGCAAACATAGAAACGATGACAGAATATTATGGCTGTTGCAATTGTTACCTGCGGTCTGCAATACCAAAACAAAATGTTCAGGATCACCAACACGCTGGATCATGATCCAAATTGTTTAGTACGATGTGAGACCACATAACAAAGTGAAAGTCAAAACATAAGATAATATACTCAATTCACTAGCATGAACCTTCAAAGTTCAAAGTAATTGTTTGACGATCAGTTATGTTTATGAAGTACAACAGCTATGACAACTTTATATGGCTTCAGTCCAGATGACTAACCATTTCAATCTTAGATATGTTTTTATATACATGTATCTGAATCTATGCATCCGCAAAGAAAAAAGAATAGAAATATTAAACAAAGAAAGTATCTTTTTGTATAAGGCTTAAAACTCACACTTTAAGTCTCATCCCCAAATCTTGTAGAAAAGTACAGTATGACTTTCGTAGATATGCCTCTTTCTTTAAGTCTATGCCATCTACTCTAGATGGAGAATTTTCTTCAATTTCCTTCCTGGAAAAGTACCAAGAGCCTCCTTCCTCTTTATCCTCAGTCTGTCTATAGCAACTGCTTTCACTCACAGCAAAGTTAGACGAATCGCCAGACAGAAAGGAAGCCATATGTATCTCTCTTTACCAATTAAAACAAATCTGACATAGACAGTTCATCGGCACAAAAATATGAAGAATAAATACCCAAGTCCAGCAATTTCCTGCCAAGGATTACCAAAACCGGTCAGAAACAATGGCCTTTAACAGCATCACAAAGAGGGTATAAATGAGTAACAAACAAAGTATAGACTGAAAGTAGTGTATAATGAGTAACAATTGGTCACATAACCGTACAATAGGCATCCAGGAAGTGACCTTCTATATATGAAAGAGTATTAAAATTGCTCACAAGTCATCCAATGAAATAAAAAAGAATCACCAAACACAAACAATAAAATCCACAAACTACTGTAGCTATACCTAAAAACTGACTAAATTGAAGCCCATAAAGATGCCCCAAAGCCGACTCTATCCCGAGAGATGTCAAACTCATCTCTCTCACATTCTTAATAGTTGTTTCCCTCCTCTCCATCTAGACGACCCAAATCACCACCAATATAGGCACATCTCCCCAAACCAACCCCTCATTTCTCACTCAAGACAATTAAGACAAATGAAGAACAACTAAAAACACTGCATCTCACACAACCGGATGGCGTCCCATCTCAGATTAAATTCCATAAAATCCATATCCAGAAAGCTAATGATTAAATTTTGGCTTCTTCATTGCACATTATACACTTCTGTGGGCAAAATTCTAAACTAAAACCCAAAGTTATAAAGAGACTTTAACCTTCCAAAATAACAGAATAAAAACTTATGAGATTAATATGTGCAAGAAGATTCACCATCAGCTCCTAGCATCCACCTTCTCTTATCTTGTCTAGATGAGACCAGCAGAATGTCCTCGGTCTGAGATAATGAGGAGCTCCCATATTTCCACATGATCTGACAAAAAGCTATGTCCACCCGCCATCTCACCAAACCCTTTCTCCATTTCCACCCTAAACTCTAAACCGAAACAAATTATCAGAACCTTTACCCACACTCCTCAACTACAACATTCAACTCAATGATAAGATCTCAGCACTAATATCTACGATTACTTTGGCGGTTGCTGGAACAACCCTTTGCGTAGTCGCATTGTTTCATTTAAGCCCTAAAAACTTTGAAACATAATACCATCCGACCTCTAAACTAAATACAATTTTTCAGTACCTCAACTGTATCCCCTGCTCAAATACTTTCAAGTTCCAACTGTCTCATACTGCGGAAAACCAAAACTTCAACTGGGCATAAACCGGCGGCATCAAGCATCACCACAGCTGCTGAATGTAACTACTAAAAGATCCACACACACAAAAAAAAAAAAAAAAACCTCAATCCGAAAGCTACTACACACTGTTTCATATTCTAAGAGCTCCCCAGGATAGCACTAACTCAATCATCACAACTCAGCAGTATGGAAAGTGCTCCAAGTATCAAACTTAGCTAAATCAAGTCAAAAATGCAAATGCATAAAGCAAAAAACGAACTTCAAAAAAAAAAAAAAAAAATTACTCATAAAAGCTCAAAACTTTCCTATTTTATCTGGCAAAATCACACAACCCAATCGGTTTTGTATCGAAACCGCAAGACCCAATTTAGAATTTTCAAATTGAGCAAGATGGGTCAAATTTGAAAAGACCAAGCTAAAAAAAGCTCGATGCTTTGAACAACACAACTGAAAATGGAAAGTAAGGAAATATTAGGAAACAAAGTTAAAGGAAGTGATTGGTACCTGGGTATTGAATTGAGGAAATGAGAGGGCGTAGAAGTGGCGAGTTAAGCCAAATCGAAAAGGAGCCTTTAGGGTTTAATAGTGTGGAGGGAGAGCTAGAACAGAAAAGGAAGAGAGAAAGATCGGTGTTTTGAGGACGAGGACCAGCATTTAGCTTTTGTATTATTACTGGTTACTTTGTAAAAATATAAAAAAATTATTAATATATATAATTTTCAATCTATAATTAATAATAATAAAATTATTTTTTTTAATTATCACTAACAGATTTTTATTCATTTAACTAACAAAATTAATTCATAAATTACGAAATTACCTTTTTTAACACTACTGTAAGTCACTAATATTAGGTTATTATAAAAGTCAGTAGTGTTATGCTAATTTATAAGAATTATGGGTTGTTAACTATTGACATATTCTAAAATATATATTTACATTCAATATAAAACTACTGATCATCAAAAATCACATAATGCTATTGACTCTAAAAAATCGCGTAATGCTATTGACCCTCAAAATCGCTTAATCATACTAACCCTTAACAATGTCGTAAAAAAAATGGCAATTTCGTAATTACTATTTAACAGATTTTATTAGTTAAATTGATCGAAACCTAATATTTTTAAAAAGTAAATTTATTATTGATAATTATAAGCTTAAAAATGTAGTTATTGTATATTATTATCTATGTGACTACTCATTGAGTATTTCAGTCCGTAATACACTAAAAAAAGACAACTACAGGTATTTCCTTTAGAAACTGGAGCTTTGCTTTAGTAAGAGGTGGTCGTAAGCATCAAAATATAAGTTTTACATTCAAGTTATTTATTCCATATGGAATGCTTTGGAGAGTGAAACGAAACTGTGATTGCAATGGATTACCTATTCCTCATAAATTCACTCTCAACCAAGAAACTTGGCATGGACAATGGAGCATAAATACACGGTACCCTAACAAAATTGCAATCATTTTATATAATTGATGCTTTCATGAAATATCGGAAGTTTCTTCACAGTTCAACCATCAATCAAGATACAGCGTCCAAAACATGAGGAGCCATTGGGTCCCTTTGGAATCATCAATAGTATATTATTCCGATACCAGGAATAACAAAGGATCAGATGAGCATACCGAGGATAGTCTGCAAAGAAATCAGTGTACAATTGTGCATGAAGTGAACTTGCAACAGACCATCCATCTGATTCAAACGTGATTCTCCTGTGCTTGCCTTTTCTGATCCCTTTCTGTGTGTCCAACCCTCCTGCAATGATCTTCTGCGTAATCAAATCCATTATGGTGGGAGGTTCCAGGCTCATAATCACGACGGTGTCTCTTCTCTACAGCACCGTGGGTAGGGCTTTCTGCCTTGCGCTTGGGTGATTGGTATCCCTGGCCATCATCATGTGCAGATACCTCACCTTCTTCCACAGTATTTATATCAGTTCCACCATACCCAACACTCTCCTGATGAGTTCCGTCATGTAAGTTCTCATGCTCTGGTACATTTGAGAGCTTGGATCGGCTTTGACTCCCGGCACCAAGTTCAATACCATCTTCCAGTTCCCTCTCAATGAGATCATCTTCATCCATCAAATCTTTCTTTCGAGTCATATCACCCTGGGACTTCCTACGTTTCTCCAACGCAGCCTTCAACTTGTTTCTGTCAATTTTTTTTATGACATCCTGAGGTGACTGGCCAAGTGGACCTGTTCTATTCTCCGTGCTTCGATCAAATTTTCCTTGCAGTTCCCCTGCTTCTCTTGTTTCACATTTCCCATTATTTTCTTGACCTTCACCGCATCCCTCTGACCCAACTTTTGATGCACTTTGAGATGATCCTCCCTTTTCCTGGTGAGAAAACATCGATCCAGGATGTTGATTATCTTTGCATTCAGCATCCAAATTTTGGTCAGACACATTTTTCGTGTCTGTACTTCTGTAGTCATTATTTCGACTTTGAGTGGTTCTAGGAGGTCCATCGCCATTGTCAACATCTGATTGCTCAGAAGCTGGTCTAGATGACGAAGATTTCAAGGTCCCAGGTCTGGTAGCATGTTCTTCACTGCCAGCTGTACCTTTTGGCTGGGCCCGATGTGCTCCACTAGCAGTACTTCCTTCAACTTCATTGGAAACTGGCGCTCTATTTTGTTCATACAGTTCCAACATTTGATTGCTAACTTCTGCAGAAAACAATTCTGTAAGAATAAAGCTGAAAGGGGGTATATATGCAGACTATTTAAAAAATAAAAATAAATAAATAACACTACAGATTATCCAAGCACTATTTTTCAATTCCCAGCAAAACTAATGTAATTGCCCAAACCATTTTCATTTCATTCCCAACTTCTTCTAAATCTGAGCTAATAGTATAGTTTTAGTAAGTAAGAAAAGGAATTAGGAGGGAAGAAAAAATAAAGGGGGAGATCTAGTCTAATGGGGAATAAGAGTGGGGAACGGACACTGTTGATTGCTCTGTAGCATCACCTACTGAATTAAAATGAGGACACCCACCCTCCAATTGGCGTGGGGTGACATCAAACTCTTGCCACCAGACCTTCTCGCCATCTGACGGGAGCTTTACTTTGAGGAACTTGGCAGCAAGAAAAATGGCACCAGCTGCAATGTGGTGGGGTTTGAATTGCAAGCAAAGAGATGTCCGTAGTCTGCATGCCACATTCCAAGTTCAAGAAGTAAATGAAGAAAGGCCAAAGACAAGAAGAATATACATGCGATCAAGCATACCCATCATTGACGAAATTCCATGCAACTTGAGCAAGGGCATTTTGTGCTACTTTAAATTTCTTTATTGCCTCGACAAGGGGTTTATAAGGATGCAATAAATTAAGATCAAAACCAAGAGTTGCGAGAACAACCCTCTCTCCACTTAAAATTAGTTCTTTCTGCTGTTCATATACCTCCTGCAGTATTTCAAATTGCATTATAAGACCACGAACAAATTAAAAACAGATAGGAGATATTCCAGGGCATTTAATCGGAGTTGAGATCTAGAGGTAAATTGAGAACAGATCATAAATTCATGACTACCAAAATCATTACAATGAATAAATTCACTCAAAATGAGTTTTTCCCAACAAAAATACGTATACAATTAGGATGAGGTACATGAATGTATTGTATAAAAGCAGTGTAGAGAAAACTACCTTTTGCTTGATCTTCTGAACTGCTGCAGGATCCTTCTTATGTATGATTTCATAAGAGACGAGGATTACATCTTTCAGTGGCCGTGGAGTTTCTTCAACCTTGCCAGCAAGAAACATACAAACCGTTGCAATAGTCTGCAGTAACATTTTACAAGAGGTTAGTCAATAAAGTTGGATTATCTATATCTGTCACTAATAACGCCCCTCTTCACACGCGTGCCCCCACACAACACACACAAGAATATAACAAGTCACCACTGAGCATGATCATGACTTCCCCTATTTCATAGTCATGATCTCAGCTCTTTAAAATTTGTCATTTGTACTTTTTCTTTTTGCATACTTCCAGAGTCCACAACAGCCAACACCACAAGTTAACTATTAACCCAAGCAGAAAGTATAAACTAACTCAGACATAAGAGTAAATAAGAAAAGACAACCATAGGGGTCGGAGGGCATTCAGAATTTCAGTGCTCACCCTTCTGTCATTTCTTGCATGTGATTGTCGAAGAAAAAATCGGTGACAGAATATTATGGCTGTTGCAATTGTTACCTGGGGTCTGCATAACAAGACATTCACGACCTTGGTCATGTTAAATCAATAAGTCAAAAACAAGGTAAAATAAGTATGTGCAAACCATATATGAAAATAAAGATATGCAATGTCAGTTGCAATCTTTCTCAAGAGCCTTACAAGCCTACTCAAAAGGTATTAATCAAGACTCAAATCAAACCTAAATCTGCCGTAGAAACTAAGATGCAGTGACACTAAAAGCATGCTAGGTAACTTATATTTACGTTTTCCTTAAGCAGAACTTGTATAAAAGAATCACTACAAGCCAAAACCAAACAACAAAACAAAAGGCTTCAGGAAAAGCAGCTCTATATAACATTTAATCAACTTTCAATCACTTGTAGATGTATAGTTTACTTTTTGTACACAACCAAACACTTTTTCAATCATCACTTTACTTTAGCCATTGAAAAATACAATGAAAATAAATACAGCACTAATGGAACCTAGTATTCCAAAGCACCAAAAATTTCATATGCAAACTAAAGCAATAACTCTGACGAGGTGTGTAACAAAATCCAAAACATGAACAAATGTGAAGGGGAAACTATTTTCAAACTTAAGACGTATCAAGCAAAGTCTGTTAAATTTCCCAGTTAATGTTTGCCAAGGTGTTAATAGAGACAAATACCTGAAATAAGGAAGGATGACATTTCTGTATTAAATTGCTTTTTAGAAGAATCAAGAGTAAACATGCCATGTATATAAGTCACTTTTTACGAAATTAATTTTTTATTTTTTTATGGAACAGACACTTGTCTACAACCTTACCGTCTGGTAAGAGATTACTAAACAAGCATAAATATAATGGCATTTATCTGTACTTTACATGCAAATATATAGTCGACAAGATAAGGTTCAACTTGATAATGGCAGCAGCCAGCACAATATTGTATTGATTCTTGTAAGATATAGCCACAAAAAACCATACTTGCTATATGCTAAAAGTCTAAAATGTAACCTGACCAGTACACCCAAGGGCATTTGAGAGGAACAAAAAGCTATGAGGCATCAAGAAGAATTTTTTATCTTATTATATATATATATATATATATATATAGATTATATAGAATAAAAAGCCATGAGGCATGTCGAACGGTTTTGGTTTCATGAATATGATAACATTCTGATATATAGTCAGGCAGAGACTGCATTAAAATACAAACTACAAAGGTGAATAATAACCTCAACAACAAAGAATCGGTTCAAATAAAAGGCAAATGAAATAAATTTGAAGGTAAGAAACTCACACTTTAAGTCTCATGCCCAAATCCTGTAGAAAAGTACAGTATGACTTGCGTAGATATGTCTCCTTCTTCAAGTCAATGCCATCTAGTCTAGATGGAGAATTTTCTTCAATTTCCTTTCTGTAGAAGTACCAACAGGATCCTTCCTCCAGCCTCTCCTGAGCGTTAGATGACCCACCATCATACATTCCAGTGATTCCACTATGAGAGGACTCAGCAGGCAAAAAACCAGCCATATATATCTCTACAACAAATCCGATGTACAATATTTATAGTGTTGAACGTTGTAAACTGGAACAGTCCTGTAGTTTCCTGTTCATAGATTAGCATGTTGGTGACGACAACTTGGCCATAGAACATGAATTATCAAGTAAAGAAGCATTGCACTAGCCAAAAATATAACCAACACAGAAACCAAGCAGGCAATCATTAATGTAACTGTCAAATTGAGCACCCCAGTTAGCCAACACTATGCCTTTTTATTTCGCATAATGTCCATGGAAAATAGCTTTTCTGTTTCTTACTTCCACCCACTAACTTTCCCTTCCAGTTAATATGCATTTTATATCTGCATCCTCATATAACACTGCTGTTTCTATGTTAACAGTACTCTTGCACTATGAAGCATCCAATTTTCTAGTGAACTTGAATTGGATGTAATTCAGAATTTCAGAAACTAAACCATGGTGGCCAAAAGAATTCTCATCAGAAAACCATAATCCTTTATAAATAAAGTTGACTAGGTTGACAAAACAAAACCTTAAATGAAAAAATGAATAAACGATTCATCAGTTGCAAATGTTCTTCCAGTCCTTCAAAACTCTTAAAATAACTACCCTAAGTCTACATGCTACAGTAGGTTACAATGTAGGGGCATCAACTATCTTGTACAAGCTGCCCTAATCATAAACGTAATCGAGGGGCCACTGATTCATTCATCATTGAACAATACTTCTACCTAATAAAAAAACAGTACCCAATAGTTTATCTTACCGTACTGCACCGAATTCATGCTCCTTTATATTACAGTCTATTGAAATCAAATGATAGAAAGCTTGGAGATCTATACAACTTTGTTGACCACATAACTACCACAATCAATTGCAAAACTAGGAAGAATTTAGAAAAAAATACAATTAATTACACAAAACTTGAATCCTGGACAAGCCCTTGTTGTTCTAAAACCTATTCCCATGAAATTCAATTGATACAAAAAGGGGATTATCCTAAAGCTCCAATCTTTGAGTAGAAAAATTACAGAAAAGACCAACAATGAAAACCCTTTTATCTGGGTCGCATTTGCGATAGCAAGGAGGGTCAAATTAGGCATAATGCGAGGTTCGAAAGGGTTGGTGTTGAATGGAAAAGTAAATGGGAGAAAATAAAGTAAGAAGGAGAAGACAGCGTTCACCTGGAATCGACGAATAGGACCGCAGCTAGGGCAAGAGGAACACCCAATCTCCCCAATTTGGATTTTTAGGGTTTATGCTCTTGGATTTTAGAGAGAGAGAGAGAGAGAGAGAGAAGAATCGAGGTTGGTTTTGGAGGAAAATAAAACACACTATTTCTTTTTTAAAGGGACACGTGTCGGATTATGGGTGGATGGAGGTTATTGAAGTTGAAACTAGTTTCTTCCTTATAATTGAAACAGAGAGAGAGAGAGAGAGATGTGTCTTGTCTTGCCTTGTCTTAGAGGCTCAAAGGTTGTCGATGGCATCATCGGGGAACAAGATCGAGAGGGCCCACCAGATGTACAGGGAAGGGAAGTACGATGAGGCCCTGGGATTCTACACAGAAGCCCTATTGATGGCCAAGACCAAACCCCAGAAGATTGCTCTCCACAGCAACAGAGCCGCCTGCTTCCTCAAGCTTCATCATTTCAAAAAGGTCCGTCCTCCCTTTCTTTCTTTCTTTCTTTTGTTTGCTAATCATCAATTCTCAGATTTTGGGATGAATGTTTGGTTTGGTTGAGAATCTTTAGAGTCAAGTCTCTGTGTTGTACTACTTGAGGCCCTAAGTTATTTATCACTGTTTACAATGATTCAGCTTTTCGAGCACTTTATGTTTCAGTGGCAATTTCGTTTCTTTCTATAGCCATTAGGAGACCCAGCAGCTTATACAATTCTACACTGTATGCCTTGATTTACAACTCCGTATTTGCTTGTTATGAGTTCAGTTCAAATACTGTCAGACTTGAGATGCTGAAATTAGCGATAGTTTCTCAATTTAAATTATGAGCAAGATGAAACCATTTCCCTACAAAAGATATATATATATATATATATATATATATATATATATATATTCTGTTCAATTTTTTGTTCTTAGAAAGAGCTTTATGTCTACTGATAAGAAAAAGCGTCCTATAACTTTTAGCAGGAAACAGGAGAGGTCCTAGCCTCCCAAGTAACTGTAATATGTTTCGTTATTTGTGGGTCTGGTGGACAAGGGTTTACATTTAAGTGTCATATGTCATAGCATTTTTTCTTTTTGGCCATTGAGTGATGCTTGAAATTCATGATCAGTTGAGCGCAGGAAAATCATGCATCCAGCCGTAGGTCTTTGACTTGTCTGTCTATTATTCTAGCTTGTACATTTGTCTTGTGTCTCTAATTTCTATTGATTTTCACATTGTGCGTCTATGTGCGCATACATGAAATTTCATCCATAAAAAATTTATTTCTTGGCAGTTTTATCCTATCTGGTGTTTGCTCTTTTCTGTTGATTGATTTCTCACATGATTTCAATCTGATCATTTTAGGCTGCAGAGGAATGTACATCAGTGCTTGAGCTTGATTACAATCACACTGGAGCCTTGATGTTGCGGGCTCAGACCCTGGTGACACTGAAGGAGTACCGCTCAGCACTCTTTGATGTTAATAGGCTCATAGAGTTAAATCCATCATCCGAAGTGTATCAAAACCTTGAAGCCCGTTTAAGGACGCAAGTGGTATAATCTCTTATCCTTTCTGCCAAATTTCATTCATCAACATAGAACTTCCATATTACTTATGCTTTAGTAAATGAAGATTAGGGGCCATCTATGATTAATGTATGATTTTAGTGACCTGCGCTAATTTGTTCGAGAATAATTTGCATTTAGAATCTAAATTCGGAGAGCAATCATTTGTCCTGGCTTTTTGAACAACTTCAGGTTTCTTTTCATTTCTATTCATCATCAGCACCGTCATCTTTGCAATTGTGAACATCATCATTGCAATAAATTTACCATTATGAACATCATCATCACCAGCAGCAATGCAGGTGCTGAAATCATAATTTGCACATGTCAATTTCCTGGCTGTGAGTAAGAAGTTAATTTTTTCTGCTTGAGGAAAGTCACTGGCTCCAATACCCGAGTCCGAAGCAGAGCTAGAAGAAGAGGAAGAAGACGAGGGTGAAGCAGAGCGAAATAGATATGGGGAGAGAGAAGAGCAATATAGAGGAAAAGAAGATGTGGTGCCTTCGAAAATTGCAGAGGTTAATAATACTACTGTGGCCTATGTTATCCCACTTAAGACACCAACAAACAAGGACTCTGCTGAACAAGGAAGGGATCCAAAAGAAAACTGTGTGAAGACTACGCCCCTGGCTGAAGTTGGAACACCTGAAAAAGAAAAGGGATGGCAAGCAATCCCAAAACCAAAGGGACACTCTTCTCTGGACTATGGACGGTGGGACAGTGTGGACGATGACTCTAGCGAAGATGATGACGATGATGATGAGGAAGACTCTCAACCACAGTATCGGTTCCGTGTAAAAACTGTTGGTGTTCGGCCAGTAAAATGAACAGAAAATTATACACAGTACTCAAGCCAGACGACTGTGAATCATGATCATAGTGAGTTCAAGATTGAAAAGATCTGGTGGTTAATCAAATGCTGAGAATTTATAGCTATGAGAATCCAGCTTCGGTAAGTTAGCAAACTTGGCAATTTTATTGTCATGAGAATCAGGATTTGCATTTTGTCCATTCAATTGGATTGGTCGAATCTGTGCAGTTGTATATTACGCTCTGCTATTTTCGAATTATACATGGTGCCACACAGAAGGGGAAGCTCGGTCTGCAATTGAGATCAAACATGCAGCCATTGATTATTGCTTATGAGCGTCAGGCAATCACTGCTACGTCGATGTAATTATGTACTGTTACATTGTCTGTGATGCTTGTATGAAAAACATAAAAGTTTGAACGTTTACCTTACAGATGATACAAGATTTCAATATTTTATTTATTTTTTATCACACTTTCTGGTGTCTTAGGCATATTCCACCTCCAGGTTACCAGGTACATCAGTAATCAGAGCAAATGGATAAACTTTTTTGGTTTTTCAAATACTGACGGATGGATGAACTTCGAGTTGTATCATTTTGGGAAACAATTGAAAATGTTTATGATATTCAGATATTCTTTTACGTTCTGAGCAACCAGCAACAAGCTTATTTAAATACAAGCAGATTCAACTCTCAAGTAGCATTAGTAGTTCTAGTTGTCCATATTTTAAAATGTAGTACTGAAAACATTCAGGAATCTAGATACCGATAACAGCTAGTACAAGAGCTATGAAGCAACATCTACAGCAGAACCAATTTCCTACATTCTAATTTAAAAAGTTTCGTCAAGTGCGGGCAACGCTTGGTACAGAATCTCAGCTGCATGATCCAGCTCCTGCTCACTTATGATCAGTGGAGGCACTAGCCTCACAACATTGCCTTTTCCAGCAGTTAACACTAGAAGGCCGGCATTTCTACATGCATCCACAAGAGGTGAGGCAGGGACATCCAGTTCAACTCCAATAATAAGCCCGAAACCGCGTATTTCTCTTACATGAGGATTTCCGCCCAGCTTCTGATTTAAGATATGTTTAAAGTAGAGACCGTTCTTAGAGACGCTGTCCAGAAAGTTGGAATTTGATATCTTCTTGAGAACAGCTAGGGCAGCATTGCAGATGAGAGGTGCACCGGCAAAAGTACTTCCATGGTCACCAAAAGCTATGGCTGAAGCAACTCTTTCAGTCACCAATGCAGCTCCAATGGGTAGGCCCCCAGCTAGTGGCTTAGCTAGAGTCATTATATCTGGAAATACACCAAATGCCTCATGAGCCCAAAGATAACCAGTTCGACCTAAACCACATTGAACCTACAAGGGAAACAAAAAGTGGAGAGTAAACATGAAAAACTGTGGTATGAAGCAAATAGAGTTCAAAGACATTTAACTGTGGTACGAAGCAAATAGAGTTCAAAGACATTTAACATCATACTACGTACATAAGAGATAAATACTCTATAAACTTGAATCTTTTAGGCTTAGGTCACTCAATTCCTGTATCCCTTTAACAACATTGTAATAGTAGTCCGTATTGAACACTCTATGAGACCTACATTTATTTATCTAAAATGTCCTTTTTTAAGAATCTGGCATTTATTGTAGTTCTTTAATCTTACTAGCAGAGGCTAGTACAACAAATACAAATTTATAGTGGGCAAGTAGCTAAGGAATTCAAGTTTAACTGTTACTGGTAATCCGAGTAAGAACAAATAGAATTGAAACAGGTCCGTACTTGAACATTTTTGTGTTGTTTGGTAAATAGGAATAAAAATATAGTCCCAGGTGATGCTGGGCTGATTCTGGAGGCCATTGTCGCCATTATAGAAGGGCTAAAATGACACCACTTGCAATTACCAACATATAACAAGGCAACATAAAAAGATTTTGGTGCAGACATGAAGGTCTAGACAAATAAGAAAACAAATTTGGAGAACTCAGCATCTAGCATATGAATTTGACACAAACTGGGGACAAAAGAAACTGATTACCTCATCAAACACCAGAAGAGCCCCAGCCTCATCACAAGCAGTACGCAGAAATTGTAGAAACTCCTTGGTAGTACTGTATATGCCCCCTTCACCCTGGATAGGTTCGACAAAAACTGCGGCAGTTTTTCCAGGCTGAATCAATTCTCTTGTAGCTTCGATATTTCCATACTCTGCAAATGTAACCCCAGGCATGACAGGCTCAAACGGAGACCTGTAATGCTCTTTGCTAGTCAAGGCAAGAGCACCCATGGTCCTGCCGTGGAAGCTGTTAGTGAAAGATACGAAGTTTGTCGCAGGTTCTCTCGCATCCGGATGATTGTGTCTCTGAAATTTACGAGCAAATTTTATGGCTGCTTCATTTGCTTCAGTTCCAGAATTAGTGAAAAACACACGGTCTGCAAAACTAGAGCCTACCAAACGCTCTGCAAGTTCCACCTACAGCAAACAATGTCATAAGTCCATAACCAATCATAACAACCACAAAACTTAAAATGATATCAACTTTTAAAAGCTCCATAGGGAATTGTTTCATTTATACACAATGAAAAGTCCCGAACAATAAAAGATAGAGCCTGAACCTGAGGGATGGAGTAGTAGACGTTGCTGACATGAGTGAGGGTATTGGCCTGTTCAACCACAGCCTTCAACCAATCCTCATCACCATGTCCAAGTGCATTCACAGCAATCCCGGAGCTCAAATCCAAATACTCTCTCCCCTCAGTGTCAAACAATTTACAACCTTTGCCACTAGCCAACACGACTGGAGTTCTTCCGTAAGTCCCCACCAGAACCTTCGCTTCTTTCTCTATAACCTCCTTGCTCTTCAGAGACCCTGATTTTGATGCAGCAACTGGTTCTTCCCCATCAAGACTAAGGCAAGCTGTCACCGGTCTCTGGCCATTGATTATTCGGACCCTTTGGTCCAAATTTGGGCTGAATTGACGCCGTAGATTGAGCGGCTGAGAAATTGTGGTGGAGGAGATTTGAAGGGAAGTCATTGAAGCGCAGTTTGGTATTATAATCTGTTGTAAAACAAATCATTTGTGAGAACAATCAAACCAACAGATTGAATGTTAACCTTTGCTATAAAAATGGTGCATTTGGCAAGGCTGCTTAAATTAACCAGAAAACATTTAACAAAACTTTGCAAACCTCCAAGCCAATGTCAATTGAAAAAATCAACATTTCAATTGCCAATTTCAATTGCTATAATATGGACTCTTTACTTCCCAAGCTTCACAGTTGAGATATATTACCCCATGGTTTTGATTAAAGTCATTTACTAGTCTAAACAATCTTGAGATAAATTAGAAGAACCTTAAACAACTTATATACACAATTCTAATGATCTGCCTATCAATATATCCCAAAACATCAACTTGCAAAATGAAACAATTCAAGACAACTATGAGATGACCCAAGAGTGAGTGCAGAAAACCTGATTGCTCGTACAAACAAATCAATAACAACCCGAATTGCATCAACTACCCAAATTTTAGAGAAAGGGCATGGCAAATGTCAGTAGATTGGTGATGACTTTATTTGAGCTGAGAAGCCCGAAGAAAACAATAATGATTAGATTACAAGTACCTGAGTGTAAAATTGGTGAAAATGAGAGAGAGATTATCTGAGTGGCTACTGGCTAGAGCAGAACAGGACCGGAACAAAGCAACAACACTGCGGTTTGTTCCAACTAGGGATACAGACGGCGGGCTCAAACACACTGTTCCCTCGCATATGAGATCGGCCAATAAGGATATGACACGTGTCTCTATTTTTTCCAAGTCAGCCTTGGTCGGAAAGATCATCTCCGATAAACTTCACACCAAGTCGATTCGTAGAGACACGTGTGGATCCTGGGTTGAGCTGTAAGGTGTACGTGTCCCTACCCTATCACTCCTGCCAAACGACGTCGTAGCAGTTTGACGTGGGTATTGTCTAAAATAAAAGAGGAAAAAGAAAATCAAACGGTGCCGTATCATGACAAGTCCAACTTCTATTCCTCGAAGGATGGGGACTCTGTTAGGCATACAACATAAGAAGAAGGAAAAGAGGGATTGAATTGTAGGAATTTAAGACAAAAGAGTGAAAGCTTAATTCATATTCAGTTCTCCTCCCATACATGCTCAATACCGAATATAAGGCTACTATCCTATCCTCTCTACAGCTGGCTTGTCAAGTACAAATCCCACAACTGGACACCATACTCAAAAGACTGGGTCGGTTCATGGGCCAACTGGATAACATACAAACTAATAACATCATAAGAAAGCTTGGTGCAGATATATTGTCGCAACAATTGCTCCCGCCCCAAAGGACGCTTGTCCTCAAGCGCAGAACGCTAGAAAGTGATCGGCCATGGTGTGGGCATCCTCCCACGTTACTTCCTCAGCCGGCAGGCCCTCCCATTGTACCAACCATGTAGTTATCCTCTGCCCTTTCTTAGAGCGAAACCCCATATCCAAAACCTTCTTTGGAATCCATGACAATTCACCATCATCATTGAACAGGGGAATGGTGGTAGAAATTGGTGTGTCTTCACCGAGTCTTTTCTTCAGGAGAGAGACATGGAAAACTGGATGGATGCGAGCAGAAGGAGGAAGTTTGAGGCGATAAGCTACGGATCCAATACGCTCTTCAATTAAGAATGGGCCGTAGTATCTCGGACTCAGTTTGTGGCAGCTTCGCTTGTTCAAGGAGCGTTGCCTGTAAGGGTGGATCTTTAGAAATACTCAATCTCCAACTACGAATTCCCGTTCTGTACGTTTCATATCAGCAAATTGCTTCATCCTGTTTTGGGCAATAGCAAGGTTAGCTTTCAATTTCAGTAACATTTCATCTCTTGTCTGTAGAGCTTCATCTACTTTTTGAATTTTCATTGTCCTAGGTATGTATTTGCTGATTAGAGAGAGAGAGAGAGGGGGGGGGGGGGGGGGGGGGGGAGGAGAGGAGATGGCCATAAAGAACTTGGAATTGGGTGGTTTGAATTGAAGAATGGAAGGTAGTATTGTGCCAAAATTCTACCCAGTGGAGGACTTTTTTCCAGTTGCTCGGCTTCTCAAACACAAAGCATCGCAGGTAGTGCTCAAGCGATAAGTTCACAACCTCAGTTTGTCCATCGGAATGTGGATGATAGGCTGAGCTATGACAAAGTTGTGTGCCTTGGAGGCGAAAGAAGTGACGCCAAAAGTTACTGAGGAACACTGCATCGCGGTCACTTACAATGCGTTTGGGCATCCCATGGAGGTGAAAGATGTCCTTCATAAAGATGTCTATAATTTGGGTAGTCGTGAAGGGTTGAGTAACTGGGATAAAGTGAGCATACTTGGACAACCGATCCACCACGACCATGATTGCGTTCGACCCCTCCGACTCCAGGAATCTTTCTATAAAGTCCATTGAAATGTCCTCCCATGTATCATCTGGAATAGGCAGTGGTTGTAATAAACCTGAGGGGTATATTGACTCATAATTCTAACGCTGACATTGGTCACACAAAGCGACAAACAGTTTAACGTTTCGTCGTATGCCTGGCCAAACAAAGTTGCGGGAGAGACGAGAAAGGGTGCGGAGATAGTCAGAGTGCCCTGCCATGAGTGAGCTGTGGAAGTCATGTAATGCTTTTGTGCGAAACTCCGAAGATTCTGGAATATAGATTATGCCTTTGTAAAGTAGTTTGCCTTGTTCTAATGCAAAAAAAATTCCTTGTTTCCTGGCCACTCTCCAATGCAGCTATGATAGCTTGGGCAATGGGGTCTCGTCGGCAAGCCTTGTCAATTGATTGGATATAATCAAATACAGAGGCAGAAGCTAGTTGAATAGCCATAAACTCGTGCTGGCGAGAGAGTAAGTCTGGAATGGTATTGGCTTTTCCTGCCTTGTATTCAATAGTGCAATTGTACCCCAAGAGCTTGGCTAACCATTTGTGTTGTGTCGGGGTGGTGATGCGCTGGTCGGCTAGATACTTGAAGGTTTGATGGTCAGTCTGAATAGTAAAAGCATGGCCAAGAAGGTACTGACGCCACTTATCAATTGAGTACATGATTGCCACCATTTCTCTTTCATAGGCTGATATAGCTTGATGTTTGGGTGACAACGCCTTGCTAAGAAAAGCTATTGGGTTTTTTTCTTGAAGGAGCACAGCACCAATCCCCTTTTCACTGGCATCAGTTTCAATTATGAAAGGCTTGGTAAAATCTGCTAATGAGAGGACCGGGGCCGTGGTTTGTGCCTGCTTGAGCTTGGTAAAGGCAGTCTCTCACTCAAGTGACCACTTGAAGTTACCTTTCTTAAGCATATTGGTGAGCGGCTAGGCAGTCTCTCTGTACTGGGGCACAAACTAGCGGTAGTATCATGTGAGTCCCAGATAACAAAATAGGCTCTTCAGTGTGGTTGGTTTGGGCCAGGCTTCAATAACGAGAATTTTTTCTAGATCCACCTTGACCCTTTGTTGGTCTATGATGTGACCCAAATATTGTATCTTTTCTTGCGCGAATGAACATTTTGATAACTTGACCTTGAAGTTATTTTCACTCAACAATTGTAAGACAGATTGTAACGCCCAAACGGCATCGAAAAAGTTGGACTAAAGATCAAAGGGAAAATGGCTGGTTTGCTCACTAAAGTATGCCCCATTCTAAACTTTGCTCACTGAAGTTTGTCCAATATCACTTTGCTCACTATCGAATTACACTTGTATTCACTTTGATCACTCCGTCTAAATCAGACGTTAAAATTTTGCTTATGCCGTTAAAAACAATGACACGTGACACTCATGTGCAAATCTTAAGGACATTTTGGGAATTTCATTAGTTTACTCCCATGGAAAAATGGCTGGTTTGCTCACTAATGGAGGGCTCTATCTTACATTCATGAATCATCGCAGAAGCACATTTCTTTAACAAAACTCGCATCACCAAACACCAACAAAAAGGAAGAAGAAAACATCTAGCTAAAAACCTCAACCTATAAACAGACCACCCTGAAAATAACTTGTGGGCACCATTTGGAGATCTTCTGTTGCAGGAATACTGATATTGGATTATGCAACAGCAACTCCAGCAGGGCGAGGCCGCCTTTCTGCTTCATTACTTTCAGGCATCAGATCAACCACAGCTTTTCGTTTTGTTCCTATTTTGGGTACTGGAACTGCAGGCTTTACATAGCTTCTTAACTTCTCCAAGTCTTTCACTTTCAGAGGTTTCTGCAAGAACTCTTCAGCTCCATCTGTGAGACACCTGAAAAGTCCAAAACATGAAATCCAGCAAATGTTAGCACACACCGACTCCATTGCAGTCAGATCAATACATGAGACTCTATCATACAATGTAGTTTATAGTGTAGTTTCAAGTTATTCACTATCTTACATCAGCAGCATGAGACGGATATTATTGTTGGAGATGAGGGACACTATCATACATTGAGTTCATATGTAGTTTCAAGTTACTCACTATATTACACCAGCAACATGAGACAGATATTGTTATTCATAGTCTTCTTAGTCAATATTAGTGTTAGTTACAACAAGACTCTTCATATAAGGTGGTGAGATACGATGAGAGACTCAAAATTTGTAGATATCATGTTTCAGCTTCTCATAAGTTGTATATCGTAACTCGTAAGTCATCAGGCAAAAACTCCAACAGCTAAGGATATCTTACATACAATTGAACATTTATTTTAGCCTTGCCCTAAGCTTCATAGCAATGAAGAGTGAAAGCCACAACTGAATATAGTGTTACATCACTTGTCAGAATCCCCTTTTGTATCTTTTCTCTGTTGTAAGTTGGTTATATCATTGTTCAATTGCTCACGGTCATCGATGATCACCAGCCATGATTCAACATTTCTTACAAGCAACCATCAACTCCACAAAAATACTAAGCGATGAACATAAGATGCATATCTCAATGACTCAGTAAAGACTACTGCAAGCAAGTGATGAGCAACAGATTGTAATGGAAGCAAATACCTGCTGATTCTCTGTGGATTAAATTCAGAAGACATTATGACCACTGGAATTGATTTCATGTGGCTGTCCTCCTGAAGATCAAGTACAAGAATTTAAAGTCAGAAATTAGTTCAAGGATAATGAGTGTGAAATAAGTTTTCAAATACAAAGATATAGGAAGTAGGAAAGCCAGGAAGTGTCTAGATACTGGACTAGTTATCTACCATCAATGGCAAAATGGTGCCTCTGCTCAGGGTTTCAAATATTAATAGTCACAGATATATTGGCCTTCCATTTAAGAAAAAAATTTCAGGGACATATCCACACATATGTAAATAAAAGAAAAAGTTAGGGGTTAGTTTATAGGACCAACCTAAATACACACTGCATAAGCCCACTTGATGTGTATCTATGTCTATAAATGTGTGTGCGCGTGTTATATAGAACCCCACTTGCTATCCTAGCGTATGATGCATGGGTGTTTGATATATAATCTAGGTTGCCTGGTTGCTGGTTGTTTATCTCCATTATCTAGTGGAGCTCCTTAAGATTAGCCAAATATAGCCATAATTATCCTCAGCATCCATCTTCTTCACCTCAGCATCCATCTTCTTCTTATAATTATCCATTTCAATCTTCTCTGCCTCAAATTCTTCAATTTCTCTCTCATATCGATTGATCTTGCGGATTAATCCGGGTATAATTTGAAGAGAACGGGGACACATCTCTGGGTCGGCCCACATGAAAAAGCTGCATTGCCTAGGATGCTGCAATGGTTGAATACTAGTCACCAGATTTACATTGACATTGATTAACAATGTTTTAAATTGAAATGCAAGTGAAAGACACACCAGTTTTGATAGGAGGAGTGAAGCTACTTACCTCGCCCAAATAACAACCATAGAACCTTCTCCCAGCACTATGCTTCCTCCAAGAACATTGAAGAAGAGCCACTCTTCCACAATAACAGTAGTGGTGTCCATGGTGGTGTCCCAGAAATTCATCCATATTTCAGATCCTCTCTTGTTCCCAGCTTCAATATTAATGACAAGGGACAACTGCAACACACTTTTTATAGGTGGAGTAAACTGCATTTGGAGGGAAACAACTAGTTATTGGCGCCAAAATACCCCCACGCAGTAAAAGATGGCGCCAAATATTATGTGATTAAAATACCCCTACTGCTAACGATCGTTTACAAAGTTTTTTGAATTTTAACGTCTGATTTAGACGGAGTGATCAAAGTGAATACAAGTGTAATTCGATAGTGAGTAAAGTGATATTGGACAAACTTCAGTGAGCAAAGTTTAGAATGGGGCATACTTTAGTGAGCAAACCAGCCATTTTCCCAAAGATCAAAATATCATCGAAAAAGACTAGAACGCACTTACGTAGTAAGTGGTAGAAGAGGATGTTCATCTCCGTTTGGAATGTGGAGGGCGCATTGCAAAGCCCAAACGACATCACGAGAAACTCGTAATGGCCCTCATGGGTGCGAAACGCCATTTTCTCAATGTCAGCTTCGTGCATGCGGATTTGGTGATACCCCGAACGGAGATCAAGCTTCGAAAACTACCATGCTCCTTGTAATTCATCAAGTAACTCATTTACTGTCGGAATTAGGAATCGGTCCTTGATCGTGATGGTGTTTAAGCCACGGTAATCAGCACAAAAACGCCATGTGTTGTCCTTCTTCTTTACCAAAATTACCGGTGAAGAGTAAGGGCTAGAACTATGACGGATAATGCCAAAGGAGAGCATCTTAGGTACCTGGGTTTCCAATTCAGCCTTTTGAGAATGTGCGCAACAATATGGCTGAACATTAACGGGCCATGTTCCCGGCAACAAGGTGATTTTGTAGTCCACTACTCGTTTTGGTGGCAACCCAATTAGGGAGGGGGGGGGGGGGGGGGGGGGGTTGGTAAATAGGTCGACATAGTGAGTTAACAGAGACTGAATAGAAGGGTGGGTACGGTAGTGGGGGTATATAATTGGTCTTTGGGGTTCTGTCATTATAATTCACTAAGCCGGAGTCTATTAGGGCCATGAGTTCAACACACGTATTCGGTGAGCTCTTCGATGTGATGCCCTGGAGAGACTAGAGTAGACTGCCGACATAGAAAAACATGAATTTCACGGTGAAGTGTCATCCGATAAAACCCAATTTACTTAGCCAGTCAGCTCCGAGCACCAAGTCGCAGCTCGCGACCGCTAGAAGGAGGAAATCATCAGGTAGACTGTATCTGACAGGACCCACCCCGGATACAATACTGTTATCCAGAGTGGATCCTGCGGGGACCATTTCAAGGGAGATTCTACCGAAAATTCGGCATGACCCCTCTTAAAATGGACGACCCTAACCTGGAGAAACAATCAAACACTTCTAAAATATTCATCCTGAATCCTGGAGCCACCTGCTCCCCCACAATCAAACAACTTCCACTACCAAGTAATAGAATTCAATTTCTAATAGATACAAAAGAAATAAAACAGCATATTATCAACGACTTCAGGCTACACCCAAAAGTAAACATTTAAGTTTACCACAACACTCAAAGTATCAGAGCGACTATACAAGGGAAAATATTTTACAAGTAGGTTAATCTAGTAACCTACGATTTCTGACAGCGAAAGGGAACTCTAGATCTTGCCTCCTACGAGTGCCGAACAGCTCTGCACACTGGGCAGTTTAAAACGAAGGGCCCAGGGAAAGTAATTCAAAACATTAGCGTGAGTGGACAAAAATCAATATATAACTACGTATCATTTTATTGAAAAGTACTTTATTACTTTTCTAACTTTTCATAAATAAAACCATGATGCATGCTTTAATAAAACATTTAATTCTAATATTCTCAATATAAAGAACACCCCAGCCCCGCTGGTTCGGAAATTTATAAAAAAATAGAAAATTTCAAAGTTTCCCGAATGCCAAGTATAAAGTATAAATAAATAATTAGGCCAATCCCATTGACCAATGAGTAAAATCGAATAAAAATAGGGAAATGTTAACCACCATATAATAATGAGCCTCCAAGGCTAAGGGTCAGTCTCTAAGACTCTATAGCGTCCCGCGCAATATCTGTACACGTCGACCACCGAGCGTGAATCTGACCTATGTGGTCAAGTCGTCACCTTGCATGGGATCAGGCGACTAAGCTAGCTAGCATTCAATAAATATATGGACCCTGATATGGTGAAAATCCGAAAATAAAACCAAAGTACATTTCCCCTAATACTTTATAAATCAGTACGGTCCCCGACCGCACTTCTAAAGCTTGTAAATATGTTTAAACATAATCATAGCCTTATTGAAAAATAATGAAATTAACATTTCCAATAGGTCATAATACTCAATCCATACGAAATTATATACCCCTCGGAAATCTCATTTCCGATGAAATATCAATATGCATATAATTTCAATATTATCAAATTAATAGACTAAATGGGGAAATCATTTAAAAGTCGATAAATGAAATCATTAATTAAAATGGATTATCAACCATCGATAATCCGTATTATTCTCAACATAAAGAATACATATATATATAAACCCCCACAATATTAAAAATGTGTTTGCATGCATCGATTTAAATAAATGTCCACTCACAGTAACTAGGCCGGTCTCTGACCCGAGTCCTCCTCACATTGAGTCTCTCCCCAGCCTGTAAAGGAATATATTTAGAAACCTGAACTTGAGATTAAATTATAAAAACTTAATTTACTGACGTTCTCACTCGTACGAATCCTCCAAATCACTGAACCACGTAAATTCCGAATAAATTATAACTGAACTTAGTTATTATATCCCAATTGAGACCTTTGACCCTTTTATTGGTCTTTTTCTTCTAGAATCCCCTTTTTACTCGTATTTAATCCTCTTTACCGAATGTCCAAGGGTGAATAAAAATCACCAAAATAATAATTCTATTAGTTTGACAGTAAATGGTAAATTAAAATTTATCTTTTCATATTTACTGTTTAACTTTTACCATTTACTAATTACGGAGTTACTGTTTACAATTTACTGTTTACTATTAACTATTTACTGTTTAACCTTTTTACTTTTACTTTTACTGTTCCGCCGCCACTGCGGCTCCGCCCTAAACTTTCGCTACGATTACCCAAGGCTTACCTCTTCCTCCCTCAGCCGCCCAATACCGCCGCAGCCGCCGCAAATGGCGGCTGTCCCGGCGGCCAAATTCCCCCTAACCTGCAAATCATCAAAACTCAACCATTCGAACCAAAAATCACACTAATTCGACTCCCAACAACACCATGAATCCAATTCCAACATCCATAAACACCAAATCCATCAAATCAACCATTCTCCACCGAATTCTCAAAACCCTAAAAATTTCAATCTTGAAATTTTCCTTACCTGGGTCGAATTGATTCGATTCACTTGGTGGAGTTGCTACCCGAGCCAAGCTCTTCATTTCCCCCCTCAAATCGGGCCAAGAAGTGGCCGATTAGGGGAGTTCCAATCTCTACTGGGCTGAGCCTTTCGGCTGCAGACCGGCCAAACGGCGGCGAGATTCGCCGAGCCGCTGCCGCTGTGAAGAAGGGGGAGGTGGCGCGAGTCGTCCTGCACCGGTAGCACCCGAGTTGGTGGCCGGACGGTGGACTTGGAGGGAGGTGTCGGTGGAGAGAGAGATATCGGGCCGGAAGAGAGAGAAGAGAAGGAGAAAAGAAAAAGAGAGGAAAAAAAGAAAAGGGGAAAAAATGTTTCCAAATCGAAAAACTCTGCACCCTTTTATATCAACCCAAAATCGGAAAAATAGTGCATTTATCAACACACCCTTTTTAACTTTTTCCCCGATAAAATAAAATACGCTACCCACAAATTCGTTTTAACGTGTTCTACCTCACGTAACGAAAGATTTCCGCTTAACCAAAAATAAAGAGACAATTTTTATGGGTGAAAACTTTTAAATAAATTTTACCCAGAAATTGAACTAGGTTTGGGGCGTATCAGTATCCTTGCATTAATACTCTGAGTTGAATGGCCTTGCCGACCAGCTGTAGGGGATCGCCGGAGGCGGAGGTGAATCGAACCAAGTCGGGCTGAATTGTAAGAAGACCTAGCTCTCTAGCAACAGTGGGGTTCAAGAAGTTGGTGGCGGACCCGCAATCGATAAAGACCCGGGTTTGCCCTTGATGTAACCGGTAAGTCTCATCATTTCCCCGAATGTGGTTTGGGTTATGGCATGGAGTGGGAGAATGGTTTCGTTGTCATGGTTGGTGTCATCGAGCTCAGCAGGGCAGTCATGAAACTCACTGAGTTCGTCTGTGCAGGATGGAGTGGGGCAGTCCAGGATAACCATAAATGGGCGGCAACATATGTGCTCTTTAGACCATGGTTTGTCACAAGTCCAACATAGGTTTTTGGCCCGGTGTTCAGTCTGCTCCTTAGTGGTCCAACGTCGAAATGACCCATTAATGCCCTGCCGTGTTGCTGTTGTTGTTGTCCTGGCTTGGTTTGTGGTATTTGAATTAAGAGCATACCAGTTTTGGAATGTAGTGGCAGAGGTTTGGTAGGAAGAGTTGGACAGGGTTGGACCACGAGTGGGGCCTGGCAGCTCTGGACACGGCCGCCTTATTGTCCTTGACTTTAGCTTCGTATCGCCGAGCAAGCCGTTGGGCGTAAGACAGTATTTGTGAGTCGAGCGTCATCATGTCATGTCGTATATCCGACTTGAGGCCGCCATTAAAAACATGGATAAGCTGCTTCTCGGACCAATCAGGAGCCCTGCACGAGAGCTTGGTAAACTCAGTGATGAACTCGTTCACCGACCCTTGTTGCTCCAAGTGGGTGAGTTAAGTTTGAAAATCAGCGTTACTCCCACCTCTAAAGTGGTCAAGGAAAGCTGCAAGGAACCGATCCCAAGTGGGTGTGGGGTTCCTCAACTCATATGAGTTCATCCAGATGGAAGCATCGGCCCCAAAGTGCAAGGCAACAGTAGCCCCCCTCTCGTGAGTAGGGGTTTTCTGAATTTTCATGTATCGCTCGGTCATCGCTAGCCACCCGATGACACCCTCACCGGTAAAGCGAATATGGTGGTAACGAGGTGTTAATCTGGCTAGATGTGAAGTTGTTGGTGTAATGGTCCAGAGAGGTGGTTGTGCCCTGATTGGGGAGGGGAAATTTGTTGGGAAAGGAGTTAATGGTGGAGAAGAGACTCAGCGCCGTAAATGGGGGTATTGGACTGGGGGGTGCTTTGCATAGAGGTGTTGGCGGATGGAAAACCCAGAGTGCCCCAACCAGACTCATTAAGAGACCCAAATAGGATTTGCGGGGTAGAGAGGGGGAAGGTGGGTTCAATGGTGTGAGGGACCTGTGTGGATGGTGGTTGGTGGTGTTTGGGAAGGAAGAGATGACAGAATGGACTGTTTCATTCAGAGATGTAAGGGCGGCATAGATTTGGTGTTGTGATTGTTGGAGGGCCTCCATTTTGTGATGCAACTCGTCAGTTTGGTTGTGGAGGAACTCAATGCTATTGCTAAAAGCATGTGGCTCAGATGTTGAGGGAAAGGAGGTTCCATACCCAACTAGGTTGTCAAGCAAGGGTTGTTGAGAAACGGTATCAGAAGTGGGTGGGGATGAGAGTGGTGGTGGGACGAAGGCCATCGAGAGCGGCGTTGAATGGTGCTGGTTTTGCAATCCCCGGAGCGGCATGGCTCTAGATACCAATGTTAGGCATACAACAAAAGAAGAAGGAAAAGAGGGATTCAATTCCAGGAATTTAAGACAAAAGAGTGAAAGCTTAATTCATATTCAGTTCCCCTCCCATACATGCTCAATACCGAATATAAGGCTACTATCATATCCTCTCTACAACTGGCTTGTCAAGTACAAGTCCCACAGCTGGACAGTATACTCAAAAGACTGGGCCGGTTCATGAGCCACATACAAGCTAATAACATCATAAGAAAACTTAGTGAAGATTTGTTGTCGCAACAGACTCCCCGAGTCTGTGTAAAACACAGTACACACGCTCCCTTCTCGATCTTCTTTCCATCATTCACCGAGATCAAACCACATGGCAGAACAGAAGGTTCTAAAAAAGTACTATCCACCGGACTTCGACCAGGCCAAGATTCCCCGCCGGAAAACCATTAAGAACAACCAAAAAGTCGTCTGCAACATCCTTCCGATGACCCTCAGCTCCGCAGCAAAACTTGCAGCAGTTTCATCTACAAAGGCACCAAGTTCAACCACCGCATGGAACGAGCCCTCACCAAAACCTACTAAGGAAGCGGAGGTCGAAAGAGGATGATGAGGATGCATTGTATGCTGCAATCTAGGTTGCATGGAATCGGGTGCGGGTACGTGGAAGCGAAGCGTTTGGAAACGCGGAAGCGTTTTTTTAGAAAAATATTAAGAAGCGGGTACGTTTTGGAAGCGCCGAATAAAATAATACTAAAAAAGTAACACTATATAATGTTATGTATTCCAGTTGGAAATGTGCAAGTAAATGTTTTGACAGCAAAACTCAAAAGAAGCCAGACCTCTAAGAAGTCATGCAGAGCCTTTCGAACATAGCTAGCGTCACCTTCAAAAATTACTTCCAGCCGTTTCAAATTCAGACCCATCATCATAGGCCATACATTTAAGTTTTGAAGCTGAATCTTTTGGACAGTCAAGAGTTGAGACAACAAATTTGAATATATACAATCTGTTGTAGGATCTATCCATCAACACAAGGTTCTGCAATCACCAATAGTCTCGGCAAGAACATAGGCCATCCCTAAAATGATGAAATCTGTTAGCATCCCTCACACTGATCTCTCTCCCAGTAACTTTGGCTATTAGTTTAATGGCAGAATGACAATCCCCACATACCCGAAGATTCTTCATCACCCTAATGGGCATCCCTTGTGGCACCTTAAGGAGTCCATAAACTATTGCAAGCTTCTCACTGTGATAACCCAAGCTCGGGACGTTCTCTTCTTCATCCACATCATGCAACACAAAGCTGCTATCAGGGCAGTACCCAGCTTCTCTTAACAGTACATCTACTCTCTTTAACATTCTCATGATCACCACATCTCTCCCCAAGTAAACATATGTACTTTATGTTCCACCTCAATCCAGCTACAGCCAGGTGACTTGGTAACACTTCTGGCTCCCATCATTTTGCTCAACCAGGTGACTTGGTAACACTTCAGGTTCTCTCAGGCATTTCATCGAACACCTTCCTCGCAATCTCCGCTCGAAGGCTCCAACCAACTCCACCTCGTCTTCTCCACCCTCACTCTTAATACTCAAAACCCCCCAACCCCTCCTCCCTCGCATTCTCCGCACCCCAAAAAATGGCCTCCTCATTCCTCTCCACCAAGCCCACCATCTCCTTCTCCTCCGCCGTCTCCACCTCCCTCCCATGGCGCCCTTCCTCATCCTCCGCCGCATTCCGCTCCAAGCCAATGATCGATGTGGCTCCTTTTCGGATGCTCGAGGCCGAAATACCGCTCGCCAGAGTAGTTGCCCAGCCCTTCTTTCTTCTCCACAATTTTCCCACGTTTCCAATGCGCTTCCCATCCGGAAGCTCGCGCTTCCATAGCGCTTCCAAAACCTCATTTTCTCGGAAGCGCGCTTCTGAGCGCTTCCGACGCGCTTCCGCTTCGCTTCTACTTCCGAAGCGCGAAACGTGAGTGAAGACGCGCTTCCGTGCTTCCTAGGCTGCAATGGATACTTAACTTCACTTGACTAGACCTCTGTCGTCTAGTCATATATATTAGGTTATTCTAAGTTTCAGCATAGTATATATCCAACTATGGATACTTAACTTCACTTGATTATTTCCCATAAAAAAAATAAAAAAATAAAAACTTCACTTGATTATTATTACGTGCAATAATGTATGTAACACCTCAATTCAAGCTCTGTATTGTAGTGTTAGGCCATCGTTACCAACTGCACTTGAAATTAAGTTTATGAGAGATCTTGCACCTTCTTTTTTTTTGAAGTACAGAGGTCTTGCACTTTTATTTACATGAAATGAGACATGAAATTGAACTTATTTTTCCACCAACAAGTTCTGTAAAATTGACAGGTTTTATTCAAATGAGTATATATTTTAATCATACTGTGAAGCAATAATCGTACATACGTACATTCTCAAAAATCATTTCTATATTAAGTTCGGGTTTAGCTCAATTGACGTTATCATCATTTTTTTTTTCCGCTACTAAACAGACTAGATTATAGAGAAAATCAAGAGGTCAGACATCACATTAGAGGGGAAATTCATCTGTTAGAATCGAATATCTCTAATAATATATATCAAAACAGAAACTCTATCAATTGTGACTAAAAGTAGAGTTTGCAAATTCCGTGAATTGCTATATATATATTGTCTATATGACTGCAGGACTACAAGTGGCACGTCCTACTCATTCATTTGTCCAAGTTAGTTAATCAAGTCAATCTCAGAAATAAAGTTTTGATCGGTTATTCAGTTGATGCAGTTATTCTGCTGCTACCAAATTATTCAAACCCATGTGTTCAATTTCTTTGGTTTCTTCCACTCGACACATAGAATTGTCAATTGCATGTAGCTGTGTTACGTGAATTTTCTTTTAAATCGGCTCACTTATTACAACACCGTAAAATATCAAATGACCAACTTCGTTGGATGAACTGGGAGGCAACATTTTCTTCCTTACAAATTACAATACCAGGGAAACTACCCATGCATGGTGAACTTTTTAGGCAAACATCAGCTAGTTTACTATCAAATGCTAAGCTAGCTAGGCATGTATATATTCCGATCGATAAGCTTTGTGAGCAGTGCCAGAAATACAAACTGATCCATGAATTACCAGTCAATATATCAGACTGAAATTACGTCGAGATCTCGATCAGATAATTAGATAATGCAGTTTCTTCAACCCTGATCGATCACCAGATCGGTTCTGCAAATAACAGATTCAAGCCATCGTAATTTCCTTTCGCTGGTTCCCACCTCATATATATCAAATCGTGTGAACTCTTATTTTTTCTCAGAAGACGGCCAAACTGTACACTATGAAACTAACTTCATTGGAAGAATTGGGAGGTCAAATATTTTGCAGCAAATCAAACTATGGCAACCACAATTGCTTGTCGTACATTCTTTAAGTCAATCTTCGACCATTCTGCGGACTAAAACAACCCTCTCATTTTCCAACTTCGCCAAGAAAATTGCCAACCCAGAAAGGGACCGAATTTGCATGCAACTTCCATATACCACCAAATTCAAAACGCTGACTTAAATTGCCACATATGATGTAAATTCTTTGGTCCCTTTTCGAAGAAAATATCCAATGGGAGGTTGATCAAAGTGGACCAGTCAGTTCTGGTATTTGGTCGACCTGTAGATTTGAGATGCTAGTAAGATTGTTTTCCTTCTCAAGAAAGATATGCATGCATGTCACATGTGAGGTAGTAGACGAGCTAGGGTTTGGTGTCTGCATGGTAATATTCGTATGATATAAGCAAATCCCTGAAATGAAGTTGAACCAAATCATGTTAGTTGGATAAGAGCTTGACTCGATTCGAATTTGCCATTCTGGAATTTAACTTGACACAGACGAGGAGAAGACAAGAGCTGCACAATTGGTTGCTTCATCTGATTTGTTTAGTGTAAATTGCATAGTGTTCGGTTCATTCCGAACAATCTCAATGGATTTTTATCGTTCTTGCACTTTGTTCAGTAACAAAGGTTTGTGACACTTAATCATTTGCATTAGTCATTGAGTCGCACAAAGGTTTATGCTTGCCGTTTTGCTAGGATACAATAATTAAGATTCTATATAGCCGCACGGCTTATGGTACTTTGACAAATACTCACAAGATATGTACCAAATTACACCCAACTTTGAATTTTTGATCCGAATATATAGTTAGATGTGGACTTGTTATTTAATTAACAATAGCAACTCAATTGGTTTTTCACTTCACTTGTTTCCAGCTTGAAAGATGAATTTCAATATATAAAGGGAATAGGAAATGAGAAATGACAACATGTCCTCAATTATTCGAGATAATGTACGTGCGGATCATTCAAACTATTTATTAGAGACGAAGATAAACATGTTAGAAAGAAAAAAGTAAAGAATTATAACAATAATCAACTCATCAGCAATCTGAAAAAAGAGGCTTAATTAGAGAACAATTATAAATTTTCACTTTTCATTTCTACACCCAAAATTTCGATTCTTTATCACTCAAATAACTAAGTCGACTATTCATGACCTCGTGTTCATTCCCCCACATCCCAGGACTTGCTTGCTACTCAATTATTTATTGTTTATTTCATTTGGTTTCTTTGTTATTGACGACCTTTATTCCCTTTCTCTTCAGTTTAATCTTATATCCAAGTTGCTACCAAAACAAAAAAAATATATATATATATTTCTTTTATCCAAGTTTAATTATTGGCAAGAGTATTAGTTTAATAATAAAAAATGGGCGAGCTTTCTACTTGGCAAAACAGAGAGACACCTAGGCCACCGTAGTGAGGACTATTCTAGTCCCATCTTGACACGTTGTGTTTGCTTCAAAGCTCCCAGTTTTAACTGCCCTCTCCTTCCCTCCCACATTCTCTCTGTCAGTTTCTCTGTTCTCTTGCCTATCACTGGCTTCATCCATTAGAGAAAAAACTCCAAGTGAAACACAAGTTGAGATCTTTGATTGCTTTTGGGTCCTCTCCCTCTTTACCATTTGGCCAAACCCCAGTTTAGCATAGTGCATAGTACACAGCTCTAGAGTGGTACAAACTACAGACTCTAGCTAGCATTGATTGAGCTTTTTTGGGTCCCTAATGGCAAGGCAAATGGACCCTGAATCTGCTTCTGTTTCTGGCGGTTTACGAATGGTGTGTGTGTCTTTGTCTCATGTTTCTATTTTCACTCATGTTCTTTCTTTCTTCATTGTTTGTTTCCATAGAGATTAAGTCGAATAGTAAAATTTTGAGTCTTTAAGGGAATCATTTCTGTAATTCTAAAATGGGTTTTGCTGTTTTGGGTTTGGAGTACTAAACTTTTACCAGATGTCATTGGTAATTTCCCCAGGAACCAAACAACAGATGCATTCATCTTTATGGGTATGGACTATGGAGTCTGGACCTTATGAGATACTTAAGCTAAACGCATATGTCAACTTTGTATGACTGTTGGCATTTAGAAATTTTTCTTAGTTGTGTTTGTGCCATGACTGGAATAGTTCTTCTTTCATATTAGTTTTGATTGTGAATTTGTGATGTAATTTTATCCCATTCCATTTATCTGGGGTCTATACTGATTCAGGGATAGCTCAGTATAATATAAGATTTAAGTTGAAGTTATTTTTCGTGAACTTGTTTATGACTGTGCAAAAGGAAGTTATGTTCTTCAGGCCTTCTCACTTTTTGATAGATTTAATCATTTAACTCATTTCTCTCGGTTACATTTGGTGTTGCTTTTCTTGTGTATTTTATTTTTGGCTCTTTGGTTATTTGGCTATGTAAGTAATGGAACTATTTTTTCTTTATACTCTGTATTACTAACACTTCTCTTGCTTGTTTCATCTGCAGAATTTCTATGCGACCACTCTCTGCCTTGCTTATCAAAGTCTTGGTATTGTTTATGGGGATCTTAGTATATCCCCAATATATGTCTACAAAAGTACTTTCTCGGGTGGTTTGCAACTTTATGAGGAGGATCATGAGATTCTTGGGGTACTTTCCATGGTCTTTTGGACTTTGACTCTTATTCCTCTCTGCAAATACATTATATTTGTGTTAGCAGCAGATGACAATGGCGAAGGTGCTTATAGTAACCTGAATTATCATATATTATTCCACCAAATACATGGTTGATTTTTGTTAATTGGAGATTGGATATTTACTTCTTGGTTTACAGGTGGATTATTTGCTTTGTATTCATTACTATGCCGACACTCAAGGATGGGCTTGTTAAACACAGTTGATCCTTCTCAAGAGCATATATCTTCTTGCAGATCTGAAGTGTCTAAGGATACAAAAATGAGCTTACTCATAAAAGAATTTTTTGAGAAGCATAAGAGTTCTCGAATAGTATTGGTGCTTGTAGTTTTTCTAGGGATTGGCATGGTAATTGGTGATGGTATCCTCACCCCAACAATGTCTGGTATGATATCTATAATGAATATTCTTGTCAATCTAATTGGCCCTTTCTAAATTGAAATTGGGAGGAGTATCCAGTATATGATTCCTTCTGCAGATATTGATTTAGGCCTAATGGGACTTTGTTTTATATGTTGGTAGTTCTTTCTGCGGTCTATGGAATTAAAGTCAAACTCCCAGATTTACATGAGAGTAAGTTGATCACGTATTTGAACTTCACCAAAAATGTTTTATCACTGGTAATTTAGTTGAATGGAGAAACTTCCTTTCCTAACTCTATTTTACCTTTGTAAATAACAGATTATACTGTGCTCATTGCTTGCATCATCTTGGTTATCCTTTTTGCTCTTCAGCACTATGGGACACACAGAGTTGGGTTTCTTTTTGCTCCAATCATGACAGCATGGTTGCTATGCATTAGTGGGGTGGGCATTTACAATATATTTCGTTGGAACCCTGGAGTTATATGTGCTCTGTCGCCACACTATATTTACAAGTTCTTTAAAGAAACTGGAAAAGCTGGGTGGAGTTCCCTTGGAGGCATTGTTCTTTGTCTCACAGGTCAGTTTGTCTCACAACTTCTTTTATAAGCTTCATTTTTGCAATGCTAGATTGTTTTTTGTCTGACTGCATCCTTGAAATATCCGACATTAGCTTTATTTGGCTAAGGCTAATTCTTTATTTGGCTGTTACAGGTGCTGAAGCAATGTTTGCTGATCTTGGCCATTTTTCCAAACTGTCTATCAGGGTATGCTAGTTTTAATATTTGACATGAGTTTGGCGCTTAAACCTTGGCAATACCCATTTTTTGGTTTGGAGAACAATTTTCTCTTGCATTTTAGTCCTGATTTGGATTAAGAAGCACAATTTAACTATGCTTTTCTAATAGTACTGCTTGTGTTTTATGATATTATGGATTTAGGGTTTAAGAAGTTCTTCTGGCAGGTTGCATTTACAGGGCTTGTTTATCCTTGCTTGATTCTGGCATACATGGGCGAAGCAGCTTATCTCTCCAAGCACAAAATGGATCTCCATAGAAGCTTTTACATGGCCATTCCTGGTAAAGCATGTATAATATTTAATCTAATGGTATATCACTACGTCAGGAAGTTACTTTGTAATGTGGTACTCTTGTTTCTATGAAGGAACTTACTCAAAATCAATGATTTAGACAAGTTTAAATTGCTTTTCCACTTTGAAGCCCAGCAGTATCCTTCAGTATATATATTTTTTAGTATGAGTTCAAATGTCTGGAATTAGCCTTAATATGCTACGTATATCCTTGAAAAAAATGTATGTGGATTATATCTTCAGCAATTCTAAGGCCTGAGGTAGTTTCTGAATTTTCATATGTCTCAATTATCGTGCATACCATAGATCTTCATCTGATTTTTTTATCTTATCCTTTCAGAGGTTATTTTTTGGCCGGTATTCATTATTGCTACTCTTGCTTCTGTGGTGGGAAGTCAAGCAATAATTTCAGCTACCTTCTCAATAGTCGGTCAGTGCAGGGGACTGCGGTGCTTCCCACGTGTGAAGATAAAACATACTTCAAATCAGATACATGGGCAGATCTATATTCCTGAGGTGAACTGGATTTTGATGGTATTGTGTCTTGCTGTTGTCATCGGATTTCGAGACACTGATATGATAGGCAATGCATATGGTTTGTGCTCCCTCTGTATATCTTTGTTTTCGTGTGTGCATGCTTGTGTGCTGTTTTGAAGTAATAGATTAATATCATGTTGCTTTTTACAGGGCTTGCTGCAGTGACAGTAATGTTCATCACAACCTGCTTGATGTTTTTGATTATTAGTACTGTTTGGAAGCAAAATATTCTTGTGGCATTCTTGTTCGTCATAATCTTTGGATCTCTCGAGCTACTCTATGTTTCTGCATGCCTCAGTAAAATACATAAAGGAGGCTGGCTTCCCCTTTTATTCGCTCTAATTATGGTGTCTTTGATGTCTATATGGAATTATGGGACTGTAAAGAAAGATGCATTTGAGCTAGAGAACAAGGTGCCCTTGGATAGGCTTCTAAGCTCTGGGCCAAGCCTAGGTATTGCAAGGGTCCCTGGAATCTGCCTAGTCTATTCTAATGTTGCATCTGGTCTCCCTCCAATGTTTGCACATTTCGTCACAAACTTCCCAGCATTTCATCATACTCTCATATTTGTGACCCTTAAGTCTTTGATGGTTCCAAAAGTTCCAGTGGATGAGCATTTTGTTGTTAACCGGGTTGGCCCGCCGGAATTGCTTATTTTTCGGTGTATTGTAAGGTATTTTCTGCAAAGATTTTCTTGCTTGAAACTCTATGTATCACTTTTTGCGTTAAACTATATTTGAAATTCTTATATGTTGTAATTTCAGGTATGGATACAAGGATGTAAGAGATTGCTACAAATTTGAAACCCAACTGATTGAAGCGGTGGCAGAGTTCCTGAAACAGGAGGCCCATAGCAAAGAGATGGCAGTCAGAGAGCAGTCACCAAACCATATGTCTGTTGCTGTGGGAGACGAGGTTAGTATTGCCAGTTCCGAGCCGTGGAGAAATGAGATTAAGTGTAGCAATGTCGAGTATCAAGAGGTGAACAAGCTCAAGGAGGCTAAGGAAGCTGGTGTGGCTTACATGATGGGAAATAATTATGTCGTGGCGCGTCCCATATCGCCGTTCCTGAAGAAGTTTGCAATTGACATTGTCTACGCTTTTCTGAGACGAAATTGCAGGCGTCCAGCAATCGCCCTTGGGATTCCTCACACCTCGCTGATCGAAGTGGGAATGCTTTATCAGGTGTAACTTTAGCACGGAGTAAGTTACCCGCAGAGGCAAGTGAGGAGCTAGTTGATAAAGAAAAGGTTTTTCTTCTACCAAAGCTTTTGTTTGATGAAGGAATTAGACCGAGGAAAATAAGTTTTGCTACGTACATGGTGTAGATTGTAGTTGATAACATAGGCAACACTAACAACCACCCCTTCTCCCGTTCTACGTACTCGATGTGATATATAAACAGGTCTCCTTTCCCTTTATTTCTCACTCCAAATCTTATAAAGGAACACTAAAACTTACACTGGCTAGGTGATCACCTCTATCTGGGCATGGTTGTTCATTTTGTTTTTGTACCATCAGTTTTCCGACTAGTGATCAATCGTGTGACCAAAAGTCTCTCCCTTATATACCGTCACGGCTGTAACCAAGCAAGTCGTGGTGGTGAGACGAAAGCTAATGAAAGTAATGATCAACACCTGCAGCACTTGCACACATCAAATTACCAATGAAGTTAAACAAAGAATTATTATCAAGGACATAAGGTTGGTTGAAACTT
Organism: Potentilla sterilis; assembly: GCA_963682095.1. Classification (NCBI taxonomy): domain Eukaryota; kingdom Viridiplantae; phylum Streptophyta; class Magnoliopsida; order Rosales; family Rosaceae; genus Potentilla; species Potentilla sterilis. The sequence goes on from OY821759.1 coordinate 43,099,447, forward strand.
AAAACTTAATTAGAGTTCAAATGCTTAGCTATACGTATTACGTTGATGAACTTTAGTCAACTTAAGTATATATACGTGCCTACTGCTCTGGCGAGGACAGCGTACACCATTACACTTCCGGACCCAACAATAAGCATTTACCTCAATATTGTCAAGCTTTTCCCAATGAGGTAGGTGTTTATTGAGGGTTCGGAAGGGGAGGTTACAAATCCTTAATTGTTTCCTCTAGTCAATATACTCTGACATCAGGAAATGTGGAGTCGAGTTCGGGTCAGAGAACTCATTGAGGGGGCATCCAACACCATGTTGGTTGTGAAAATTTCGCAGCCGCTCTTCTTTGTACAACTCGTTCACTCTTTGGTTTCCCTAATTCTTTGCATTGTCATTGTGGTGATGATATCATACTGGCATATATGCTAGCAGCGTCATTGCTTGTGTTTTCTTGAGTTGGTGGTTTAGTTGAGATTGAGATTGAGACTGAGAAACAAGGTAGTTGAGCAAAAGAAGCTAACTGAGGACGTACTGATCGATATGGTGGATATGTTAACTTAAGAGATATTTATAGGCAAGGCCGCAATGCTGTGAAGTCTAACTACGCAGCTGTGCGTTAACCTACTCACTGAGCTTAGGTAACTCATGCGAGCCACGCCTCTCTCTTCTGTAAATTGGTGATCAAAATACATGATCAGGCTCCTCCAACATGATGATGCATGGGCGTGCGTGACCTTACTCTAATCACACAATTATGACAAACCGAATTCGAACCACTATCTACTACTGCTTTCCTATAGCTTACAGCTTACTCCTTACTCCATTCCTTCTAGACTTGTACATGCAGTATCATCTATAATTCTATAAAGTTGTCTGAATTCTAGCTCACTCTATACTGTGCATGTATTGCACAGTGTACATTACTGAGGGGCTCGCATTTAGAAAAGGAGTTGAGAATGATCAGGTGTTTCTTACTGAAGAAAACTGTTAAAGTTAATGCTTTCCTGAGTGTTTTAGGAATCCATTTAGGAAAAGCTGATATGCTTTCCAGCAGATATTATACTGTTCACTCCACTGAGATCTACTTAAGATATTTGTAGTATTAAAGTACTATAATTTGTCAAGTCGATCTCTAACTTATCTAGCTTAAGATATTTTTGAAGGTTACTTTGTATCCCTATAAAAGGAAAGTGTTTGCTTTGTAATCTTAAGAATTTTAGATCAAAGAAAAGGCTGCTTAAGTTCAGTTCATCTACTATTCTTCAAACACCATTCGCCACTGCGAACAGTGTGATATACTTCACTCGCCAAAGCGAAACTTGAAGTATCGTGAATTCTAACATGGATTCCAACATGGTATCAGAGCCTCGTTGATTAATATCAACTGGGGTGTACCATCTGTTGATTCAGAAACAAAAAAAAACAAACACAAGCTTTTTTTCTGTTACTGGTATGGCTACATCATGAAGTAGTTCAGAAAATATAGTTCCGATCTTCAATGGAGAGAACTTTGATTTCTGGATAATCAAGATGGAGACCATGTTCATCTCACGAGATCTATGGAGCCTCGTAGAAGAAGGATACAAAAGACCAGATGAAGGAGAGGAGCAAACAATTGCTCAGATGACTGAACTGAAGTCGAATATTAAGAAAGATGCGAAAGCTCTTAATATTCTGCAGACTTCGGTCACAGATGAGATATTTCCCAGAATCTCAAATGAGAAGACTGTCAAAGCTGCATGGGATGCACTCAGCTTGAGTACAGAGGATCAGTAAGGGTCAGAGCTGTCAAGGTACAATCTATTAGAAGAGATTTTGAGTATACAAAAATGAATGATACTGAGTTGTTAGGTGATTATAGCACTAGATTGACTAATATTGTTAATCAAATAAGAACCTACAAGGAACCAATACCTGAGAAGAAGGTAGTACAAAAAATCCTCATGAGCTTGAATAGGAAGTATGATGCTATAGTTAGTATTATAGAGGAGACTAGGGATCTGGAAACTCTAGGTGTTCAGGATCTGATGGGAACTCTAAAAGCTTTCGATCATAGGTTGTCAAGTCATGATGAAGAGACTGAAAAAGCTTTCCAAACACTCAACCTTAACTCAAATAGGAGTGTGCCATCTAGTTCAAATTCTAAGAAGAAGAAGAACTGGAAAGGTAAAAGAAAGAAGTGGGAGGGAAAATCAAATCAGCAAGTGAGGAGCAACAATGAGGAAAGCAGCAACTCAGGATATTATAAATGTTCTATCTGTAATAAGCTTCATACAGGCCAGTGTTGGTTCAAAGGGAAACCAAAGTGCTCAAATTGTGACAAGTTTGGTCATGTCAAGAAGGATTGTAACTACAAAGGAAATCAACAGGCGAACAGCATAGAGGAGAGTGACACAAACATGTTCTGTGTTACTCATGCTGCAAGTGTTGCAGTAGAAGAGAATGTGTGGCTTGTTGATAGTGCTTGCAGTAATCATATGACGGCGAATGCCAATCTTCTACATGATATTGACTACAACAGCATTACAAGAGTAAAAATGGGAAATGGAATGTTGGTGAATACAAAAGGCAAGGGAAGTATTGTTGTTGAAACCAAGAATGGAAAGATGTACATCAGAGATGTGATGCTAGTTCCAGATCTTGATTCAAATCTGCTAAGTGTTGGTCAGCTCATTGAGCACCAATATCACCTGCATTTTGGTGACACTTGCAAGATCTTTGAGAGATGGAGCAGTAAGAACCTGATGGCGCAAATCCAAATGAAGAGGAACATAAGTTTTCCTCTGACTCTCAAGTATGCTACTGAGAGTGCAAGAAGAATGGAGCAAAATGATGATCCCTAGCTCTGGCACAAGAGACTTGGACATTTGAATTTTCAGAGTCTAAAGTTGCTGCATCAAAAGGAAATGGTGCAGGGACTGCCAAAAATATCAGAAGTAAATGAAGTGTGTGAAGGACGTGCTTTGGGGAAGCAATACACACTCCCATTCCCAAAAGGGAAAGCCTGGAGAGCAAAAGTACATCTGCAGCTGGTACATTCTGATGTTTGTGGTCCAATGAAAACCACAACTGATGGAGGAAACATATATTTTCTGACCGTCATTGATGATTACACAAGAATGACTTGGGTTTATTTCCTAAGGCAGAAGTCAGATGTGTTCGCCTTGTTTAGAAAGTTTCAAGCAATGGTCGAGAGACAATCTGGTCTCAAGCTGAAGAAGTTGAGAACCGATAGAGGAGGCGAGTACACATCAAATGAATTCAAGAAGTTCTGTGAATACATTGGGCTGGAAAGGTATCTCACTGTCAGCTACACACCTCAACAGAACGGTGTAGCTGAAAGGAAGAACAAGACAATCATAGAGATGGTCAAGTCCATGCTCCATGACAAGTCAGTTCCTCAAGAATATTGGGGAGAAGCAGTCAATACTGCTGTGTATTTGATGAATAGACATCCAACAGTTGATGTCCAAGGAAAGACTCCGTTTGAAGCATGGAGTGGCAGGAAGCCAAGTGTAAATCACTTGAGGGTGTTTAGATCAATCTGTTATGCTCATATCCCTGAAGAGCTAAGATATAAGCTGGATGAAACCAGTGAGAAATGTGTATTCATGGGATACAGTTCTCAATCAAAGGGCTATAGACTCTATAATCTGCAGAAGAAGAAAATGATTGTCTGCAAAGATGTTCTCTTCAGTGAGAATTCATCTTGAGATTGGAACAAATGTTCAGTCCAAAAGGAAGGAGGAAAACAAGTAAGCATTCGAAATGAACAAGAGGATCCAGAAGATCTGGAACTCAATCCGCCACAACAAGCTCCGTCTCATTCGCCAGCGTCTCATTTGCCAGCGTCTCACTCGCCAGCGACTCACTCGCCAGCGTCTCATTCGCCAGCACCTCACTCGTCAGGATCTTCAGAAGCTCAATCAACACTAAACTCTCCACCAGTAAAGATGAGAAGCTTAAATGAAGTGTACGAAAGCTGCAATGCATGCTTGTTTGAGCCAGAAAGATTTGAAGAAGCAGTGAAGGAAAATGAATGGCGGTCTGCAATGCAAGAGGAGATTAATGTGATTGTGAAGAACAACACATGGGAGCTAGTTAACAAACCAGACAATAAGGATGTCATTGGTTTGAAGTGGATATACAAAACCAAGTTGAATTCAGATGGTTCTGTGCAAAGAAACAAGGCAAGATTGGTGGCGAAGGGTTACTCACAGATGCCTAGAGTGGACTTTAATGGGACCTTTGCTCCTGTAGCAAGACATGAGACCATTAGAGGTCTGATTTCCATTGCTGCACAAAAGGGCTGGTACCTCCACCAACTTGATGTCAAGTCAGCATTTCTAAATGAAGTGTTGAAAGAAGAAGTATATGTGGAACAACCACAAGGTTTCATCATCGAAGGCAAAGAGCAGAAAGTTTACAAGCTGAAGAAAGCTCTATATGGCCTGAAGCAAGCCCCAAGAGCTTGGTATGGTGAGATCAATTCCTATTTCACATAAAGGGGTTTTCAAAGGAGTGAAAATGAACCTGCCCTTTACACGAAGACTGAAGGTAAATCAACTATTCTTATTGTCTCCTTATATGTTGATGATTTGGTATTTACTGGAAGCTGTGAAAAAATGATTTCAAATTTCAAGTCTGATATGATTATGAAATATGAAATGAGTGATTTGGGAATCATGCATTATTTTATGGGAATTGAAATAATTCAAGCAGTGGAGGGAATCTTCATTACTCAGAAAAAATATGCAAAGACTATATTGGAGAAGTTTAAAATGCTAGGTTGCAATCCTGTTGCAATTCCTCTAGTAGTCAGTGAGAAATTCTCCAAAGAAGATGGAAGTGGTTCTGCTAATGAGAGTTTATACAGAAGCCTAGTGGGAAGCTTGCTATACTTGACTGCAACAAGACCAGATATTATGTATGCAGCAAGTTTGATGTCCATATTTATGCACAATCCTACCAAGATACACTATGGAGCTGCAAAGAGAATCCTGAGATACATCCAAGGAACAATCGACTTTGGAATCTTATATGAGAGGAATGTAGAACCAAAACTCTTTGGGTTATGTGACAGTGACTGGGGAGGCAGTGTAGATGACTTGAAAAGCACATCTGGATACACTTTCACACTAGGAACAGGAGTGTTCTCCTGGGCTTCAAAGAAGCAGAAATCAGTGGCACTGTCTACAGCTGAAGCTGAATATGTTGCAGCATCAATAGCCACTTCACAAGCAATTTGGCTAAGGCGAGTCATAGAAGACTTTGGTGAGAAAAATGGATCAGCAACTACCATTCTCAGTGATAACAAGTCTGCAATAGCAATGAGCAAGAACCTTGTCTATCACGGTAGGGCCAAGCACATCGCCTTGAAGTTTCATTACATCAGGGATGCAGTAGAGGAGAAGGAGATCGATTTGGTATACTGTAATACAGATGACCAAGTTGCTGATATCTTCACCAAGGCTCTACCAAGAGAGAGGTTTGAATACCTCAGAGGCCTGCTCGGAATGATAAGGCAAACCATTAAGGGGGAGTATTAAAGTTAATGCTTTCCTGAGTGTTTTAGGAGTCCATTTAGGAAAAGCTGATATGCTTTCCAGCAGATATTCTACTATTCACTCCACTGAGATCTACTTAAGATATTTGTAGTATTAAAGTACTATAATTTGTCAAGTTGATCTCTAACTTATCTAGCTTAAGATATTTTTGAAGGTTACTTTGTATCCCTATAAAAGGGAAGTGTTTGCTTTGTAATCTTAAGAATTTTAGATCAAAGAAAATGCTGTTTAAGTTCAGTTCATCTACTATTCTTCAAACACCATTCGCCACTGTGAACAGTGTGATATACTTCACTCGCCAAAGCGAAACTTGAAGTATCGTGAATTCTAACATGGATTCCAACAAAAACAAACAGGAATGCGGTCCAATTTTTTGCTTGCTAAGATGTATTAGTAGTGATAACTGGGGCAGCCATGAATGAATTTGAATTGTATAAATCCCTGTCCCAAATGAGGCAAACAATCCGTGAAGACTAGAAGACTTCATATGTCGATTTTTGACTCGATAAGACATTAGTGGATCTTGGCAACAAGACCACTCTGTCATTTATAATACATCGTCACGTATGTAAGTCGTCGACAAAGAATTCAAGAGCTTTATATCTCACATTAATAAAAGCTATCATTTTTCCAATGAAAATGATATCACATGCAAACAGATCTGATTATCAAGCAAAGCTCCTTTTTTGGAAAAGAAAAAGAAATGTCAAGAAAAAGAATAGCCGTTACAGGCTCCCAGGCTCCAGCGAGATCTCGTAAATACGTTCATAGTATAAGAATATTCTTGGAAATACACCCTTTCAATTCTTCCAGATTCGACCGTTGGCAGATTTAAAAGCCTCGTGACCGTTTCAATACCCTTTCACTCCTCTCAGTCTCTCTCTCTCTCTACAAAACACCATGGCCGACGAAACCACAGCAGACACAGCAATCATGGAGTCGAGAATCAGTCACCCACTTCACCAAATCGCCTCCACACCAAGCCACAAGCTCCTCCTGAAGCAATGGCTGAAAGAAGAGGAGCTAATCCTCAACCGTCTCTCCTTCAAAGAAACCCAAATCGACTCCGTCCGCAAAGAAATCACAACCCTCTTCATCTTCTTCTTCCTCTTCCACTCCATCTCCCTCATCCTCCTCTTCAACTCCTCCTCCTCTGAACGCCACTCTCTCGCTTGCCGCCGCTCTTGGATCCCCTCGCTCTGCTCTCTCTGCTTCTCTCTTGGGATCATTTGGGCGATACGATACAAGACCGACACGGAGGGCCACCTCGAGAAGCTGATGGAGAGGGAGAAGGAGGACCGGAAGCTTCTCGGGAAATGTATCGAGGAGTTGAAGAAGAAGGGCCTGGAGTTTGATCTGTTGAAGGAGGTGGATGCGCTTAGGAGGGCCAAGAGTATGAGGGTGGAGGCTAAAGTGGTCAACAAGTGGTCTGCTAGGGACTTTGTCACTCTATTTTTCTTTGCTGTTTCTTGCTTTGTGCTTGCTATTATGAGGATTATCTTGTGCAATTAGGGTGATTTGGGGATTGGATTGGTTGGTTTTCGGATTCGAATTCGTATAGTTGGGGTTAGATGGGAAGCAACTGCAGAATGATTTGTTCTGCTTTTTGTAATTCGGGGGATTTGTATGACATAACTATGAAATGAATTTGGATTTACTGCTTTGTGTAACCCAGCAGATGTTACTCATAATTTAATGTATTTGACTATTTAGTCTCTTTGATGCTTAATGCAATTTATCAGAATTTGGTTTACTTTGAGGCTTTGTTTTGCTTTTGCAGAGGCCTAAAGGTCTCGGAAATTGGATTCGTCTAATTGATCTAATAGATGAAGTGTTGGAAAATTCTGATTGATTTAGTTCAGTTTTTTTGAATTGATGATTTAGTAGTTCGGTCTAGCATGCCTAACTTTTTAGTGCATAGAAGAGAAGACAAATCTAAGACCAAAAAGAATTTCACATTTACATCACGGCTTTCCTTCCTTGTATTGGACTAAATGAAAACAGCTACTGGAAATATGATTTGAATAAGTTCTGCTGCCACCTGAAGATCATTAGATTGTACCACCAAACCTTCTACCAGGGTTATCATCTCAAGGCTGAATATGCAGCAAAATTTCCAAGTTTGAAGCTGGGAGGGCAAGAACTTGGGTAGGGCTGTCCTATCATTGGGATGGGTAAGGAAGTCGAGACACTTTTACTCTTTCCATTAGCACTCGAAGCTCATTCAGGAGAGCTTATAGAGAAATTAAGATTTTGATCTTTAAAGCTAAGGGTTTGAGTTCGTGTTTAAACATTACTAATAATGAATACTACATGGCTTTTGTGTGAATGTCACTGTGACCTCCAAGTACCAAATGCCAAGTTTGAAACTCAGATTGCCAAAGACATTAGCGGAAAGCTCTGCATAGCAGAAATTCATACTTTCGGTGTTTGCAGAGAAAGTATCTAGTAGTGGACTAATAGGCCCTTATAACAATGATGACCCATGTATGAAGATTGTAATTATGTTTAAGTGCTGATAATCTTGGGTTTTCTCACTTTTCTGGATGTAGCTGGTGCTCAGGTTTTGTTTTCCTGCGTTATATACTTCGTTTTTTTGGTGAATTTGTATACGTGTTAACCGTGAAGGAAATGAAAACTCAGATTATCAGCACATATCAAGCCAAGCTAGTCCTATGAAAACAAGGACACGGAAATAACAAGGACAAGACCAAAATGGTAGGAAAAACTTTTAGGAAACCTTGTCCTCGAAGGAAATGGAAAGGGCTCCTACTTGTTTCTTATAAATACAACCAATGCATAATTCGAGGTTCATCCAATCTATCGATACAAAGAGGTTTCTCTATATTTGTCAAACGAATATATGGCTGCAGCGGTCGTTCTGTGCGGAAACAAAAGATCGCTATTCTTCGAAGATGTGTATTATCGACCCAAAAGACTTCGATCCTCTTCTTCTTCGGTTCCTCCTCATCAACATGTCACTCCACTTCGTCGTCCCGCTGAGGAAACCGAACCTGAACGTTTCGGAAAGAGAGCGAAGCTGACTTATCATGAGAATCTGAACAATAACCTTAATGGTGCGCAGGAATGGGTTGAGCTGTTTGTTAGAGAGATGAGCAGTGCCACCAGCGTCGACGATGCCAAGGCACGTGCTTCAAAGGCGCTGGAGGCCTTTGAGCAATCGATCAGGTCACTTGATGCCGCCGAGGCTGAGGTGGCAGCCGCCCAGAAGCAGGAGGAGAATATGGTGCTGAAACAAGAAGTCGAAGAAATGAAAAAGGAGAATATGATTCTGAAACGAGATGTGTTTATCCAGAACGAGCGTCTTAAAGAATTTGAAGGCCGAAACCAAGAAATTGAGAATATGAAGCAGGTATTGAATCAATATAAGAAGCGAGTGAGTGAACTTGAAGTTGCCAACTACGGCTTGGAACTGCACCTTAAGCAAGCTCAGCAAAGCAACAACTCCATGCCTCTGAGTTTCCATCCTCGTGTCTTTTGATGGATTAGATCCATTTTGATTTTCTCAACTGTGGAACTTTTGTTACAATGGGAATATATATAGATATGTTTTTATTTTATTTTAATGAAGATCAGGAAAATATATATGTTATGTACATGTTTTGTGAATCAAGAACATCAGTTCAATGACTGGCACTTCCGCTGAAAAGGGATATGCCTGAATTACAATTAAAAATTCACTCGCGTGGCAAAAAGTCCAACCAAAAGAAAAATGAACAAGATAAATCAATCCATATGAATTTCGACTACATATTATTCACATATGAATTTTAAACTATGTGTATATAGAACATAAAAATCAATCTGTCTGTCCGCCGTTTTTATCACTTCCTTCAAACTTCTCACCGACCATCATTAACAGTATTGTGAATCATGTGATGAGTGGCATTTGAAGGTGTTTGCCTTGCATCCCCTACTATGCTTGTACTAGCCGATGAGTTGTAAAAGCTAGAATCAGTTCCTTGAGTTGACATGCCAAGTGATATGTTGGTGGCACTAGCATCATTGAATTTCCAGTCGGTCAAGTAACCAGGTTTCGAAGTAACTGTTGTCACTTCAATGGCTCCTGTAAGCATTCCCACAACACCAGACATTGTCGGTCGCAGCAGTGGTGATGTTTGAGTGCACAAAAGTCCTATCTTCATTATTCGTTTTGCTTCTTCCTCATTGAATTCGGATAATCTATAGTCCACTAGTTCGACTTCACGGTTTTGCTCATGCAAGTTCCAAGCCTGTAAAGCAGAAAGACAATCATGAAAGATCAAACAATGCAGAAGATAACGTGAGAAGGAATGTTTTTATGAACCCCGAGTTGTAAGAGACAACAGATGCGGTGGAACAATATGTATGCAATGAACATAGCAAGGATTAAAAACTGAAAAGCCTTCATAAAACTAGGAGCGGCAAATAAAGTCCTTACCCATTCCAGAAGATACATCTTATCTTCTTCCAAACTCGGGTCAGAATTTGGCCTACCACTGACAATTTCTAGAGCTACAACACCAAATGCAAACACATCGGTCTTTTCTGTTAAGTGTCCACGCATGGCATATTCCGGTGCAAGATACCCTCTGCATCATTGACAGTTATGAGTACTACTTGTCACTAACTAACAAAACTTATTTGTAAGACATGAGGAAAATGAATTGTAAAAAAAAATGAAGTTGACTAAATCTCATAAATCTTACATTGTTCCCGCAACCCCAGTACTTATGTGGGTCATTTTATTGTCATAAAGCTTGGCCAAACCAAAATCTGATATCTTGGGGATGAGATCAGAATCGAGCAGGATATTACTGGCCTTCACATCTCTATGTACAATTCGAAGCCTTGACTCCTCATGAAGATAAGTTAAACCTCTAGCTACTCCCAAGCATATGTCAAATCGTGTTGACCAATCAAGGTTTAAACATTTCTTTCCTGTTTCATAAAAGTAGTAACAAGAAATCTTTATAATGTTACGTGAATGATACATTGACGAATAGTAATAAATTAATTGTGCTGTTCTCATACCAAATAACCCTTGATCAAGACTATTGTTTTCCAGATACTCATAGACAAGGAGCCTTTTAACTCCCTCAGCGCAGAACCCATACAAGGTCACAAGGTTATTGTGTTGCACAGCAGATATAGTGGCAATCTCAGTTACAAATTGGCTCTTTCCTTGGTGGGATGCTGCAGACAATTGCTTCACAGCAATTACTCTTCCATCGTTAAGGGTACCCTATTGATAAAAAGATTCCAAGCGTTTAACAAAACTAATAAAACTTGTCTCCAATCCAATTACACTTAAGCAACTGATATCTTTATATCTTGGATAGACTTCAATTCAGTTTTTATATGGCGATCACAAACATACATGCTTATGCCTGCAACCTTTTTCGCAGTAATGCATGTTCCTCATCTCACTATATCATTACTACTTTTGCCCAATTGCACTTAAACAATCTTATGAATCGAAACATACATCCCATGCTAAGGTGGACAGCTTTGAAGGTTATCCTTCATATGAAGTTAGGAACATAAGAAAATAATTACATAATGAAAATTGGAGGAAAAAAAAAAGGAATAGGTGTGGTGTCTTATGATATCATGGTTTGCATTTCGGAAGAAGCATTATATATGTTACCTTTGCGACTCACTTAATAAGTAAACATTTACGGATTTACATGGTTGCAGATATGTAGCAACTTACTTTATAAACAGGGCCAAATCCTCCCTCTCCAAGCTTGTTTTCTGAACTAAAGTCATTCGTAGCCGATTTTAGTGTGGAATAACTGAAAGTGAGTGGTCCAATATCAATCCCCAACAACTCTGCAGATTCAACAGAACACAATGTTATGTCTCTGATACTGTGAGGATCAGTTTTTGACCTTTTTTAATATTTGCTAAATTAGTCACAGAGCATTTGCTAACAAACTTACATATATAGCTGGTAGGCTTTCAGCTTTCTTGTAAGTTAGATAAGAAAATACTCTTATACATACACAAATGCAAGCATAAACAAAGAATTTGATTACAAAGAAAGTACCCTTGTCACAATAGAAGTAACAGTTTACCTTCGACATCATCGAAGTTGGGCCTTTTTCTTCTTTGAACAATGTAGAAAACTACCATCACCAGAATTAAAACTCCAACACCAACAATAATCCCTACAATCAGCCCAGTCCTATTCTTCTTACTAGTTGGAGTATTGTTACTGACAGTAGGTTCAAAATCTGTAGAAAATCCATAATGTCAACAGCACAGAACCACTTTGAGAAAATAAGAACTAAAAATTCCAATTGGTATCTTAAATTTCCACAATATATTACCTGGTGTAGCACTGATGGCTGAAATAATAGGCCCGTAAGTACCCTGCGCAGGTACACAGCAAGTCCCCTTTCCAGCCCAAAAGAGGTGAATTTCAAGGTAATTCTCTGAAACTTGAACCGTGTATTCCTTCTGAACCGCTAGGAAAGACCCCCCTGCCTCTTTCCGTATGTCAAAATCCTTTAGAACAAGATTTCCCTGAAAACAGAGATTAATTTACAGAAGATGAGATATTACACTTTTCGGTTATAAAGCATTATCCTAAGACTTGGAATTTCAAGATCTAAAATCACTTAATCTGGGAACTAGACTTTGGTATATGACAGCATTGGAGTACTGTTGGGTTTAAATAAAAAATATGTGACAAAAAGGTATGATGCAGACCTGGATATAAATATCGAACACACGTCTTCCAAGACTTTTCCATGTAGAATCTAGGATAGCTTGTTCTGCAAACTGTAGGTTCACTGTGTAGTTACCATTCTCAAGCCCCAAGCCATAATATCTAAGTGATGAAGCAGAGAGCCTTGCAGTCTGGAATAGTTCAGAATCTAGAGTACTTTTAAATTGAGACGAGGAGAAAATTGTGTACTGAGGATTGTTGATGCCAGTGAAATACCCAACGTTGCTAACTGCCCATCTGCTATCGTCATTCACAAAATATGTAGCTGGACCAAGGGTCTCATTTTCCGTCTGAAACTCAATGCCACTTGAAGATGTAATCTGAGGACCCCCACATTTAATCCCAAAGTTATAAACTGCATAAAGGTAAGAAAGACGCTCCTATCAGAAATGATCACCAAGGCATTTCAATTACAATGTTAACAACATATAAGGTGTCCACTCTACTTACAGATTCCAGACCCACTGTTGCAAGGATAGTCTCTTTGAAGGCAATTCAGCCTCGAAGGAAGAGCACTGAAGTATAACAAATAAACTAGTAAAATACTGTGTTGAGGATTATTCATATCCTTGTTTAATAACAAGTAATACAATACTTTATCTTTACTTGGATACCACAAATTTTTCAGCAAATGAGCACTTAAATGGGAAATCTGTACGTTAATTGAATCAAAAACAGGGATGTGTTTTAATGACCTGTGAACTCATATGCATAGTCATATGTTCACAACACTGAAAGTGAGCTCAGTTGCAAAGAATCACCTGCTGTTTGCACTGTCCAGGGTGAAGTTGTTGGCAACTAAATTACTGTAAACACACCCGAAGAAATTCTCAATGTTAGTGTCATTGTATAAATGTATAAAAGCAATGCGTTCTACCAAACATAACCTTTATGATTGCTGGAAAAAGTGACACTAACAAACTAACAAATTGAGATATCTTAAAGCACACAAGTTATTATGCTAGCAAAAACAATTATGTAGTGAATAGAAAAACAAACATTTACTGCAATATAATGACATACAGCTGTAATTTCGTTCCATTGACCCAAGAAGGTATGCTCCCGACCAGATTATTGTATGACAAATCTCTGCATACATGTCATGAAAGATACATCAATTACATACTTCATAAAATGAAGTATAGTACTACCATGTCAAAATTTAAGCTTTTGTCAAGCCATCTATACTCTGGTATGTGATTTCGTGTCTTATTAATTTGAACCTAAAGCATGTTTCTCCATGTTTTCCCATGAAACCACAAGATTGTGGTTCAGGATTTCCAGCAATGAGAAATTATATCTGGAGGAGACACCAAGAATGGGCTGCTGACCAACTTGAAGGGAGTCAAGGGACAACAACAGTAGATTAGTAAATTACTGAATAAATTAACGCAAGCCTCCTATAGATAAAATAGCCACTTTTAGGGGGTGAACATTAGACAATTGCATCATTGCTACTTACTATGTTCCTTCTCATAAGGTTATCACATAATCCTGGTATGATTATCCTAGTGGTGAGAAACACTTTTCACTAGTTTTGTACCTTACTGCATAAAAATCAGTCGAATCGATTTATTGGTTAGTTGCAGGCCTTTAGTACAATTATCAACTGAAGAATAGTAGGATCTAGTAGTGAGTCAAATGACAAAGATTATGAGTTAATTACAAAAAGAGTGGAAGAAACCTGCAAGTCTATGTTGAAGCTGACATTGTACAGTTCAGACAAAGCAGAAGCAATTACATTCTATTTATCAATAAAAATTATATTCATCAAGTACAAAACATATGTATCGGAGAACTTTGAGTGTAATGAATTATTATGATGTTTAAGGAAAATATGCTGAAATACTCACACATTGAGAAGAGATGAGCTTTTAGATTCAGGGAGAGTGCCATTCAACTTATTGTTTCCAAGAAACCTACTCATGCAGACAGATATACATGCCTCAATTAGTACAAAAAGAGTAGATTAAGAGAAATTTTAAACAAGTAAGAGGGGTTGAGATATTACAGGAAGGTAAGAGAACTCAAATTAAACAGAGAGTCTGGTATTTGTCCAGTTATATTGTTGAAGCTCAAGTCCCTGGTAATAAAATATTAATAATAAAGTTATATGCCTGAAGAACAAACACAGTACATGGTAAAAGTTCTGATAAAGAAAATAACCATAATCGAGATACATCTATAACTGAGGAAATTCACAAAAACCATATAATTTTCAGTTAACCATATAACACATGACAAGTTTGTTAAGAGAAGGAATATATTAACTTTACTTAATATGATGGTCTTTAATCACCGAAAAGAAAAACTTACAGCTGATATAAACTTTGGTATCCTCCAATGTTGGAAGGAATTGAATCAGAAATGTTGTTATTTCTTAGCACTCTGCAGGATGTCAAATCAACTTGTCATATTTTCTGGATGGAGAACGAAAGCATAGAAATATGATCCAGAAGTGGAAAGATTCTCCTTACAAGACAGATAGAGACTTCATGTCCGTAATAAATCCAAGAGAAGAGCTCCCATTGGTAGTAGATATGTCGGTAATTATCCTATTACCGCATCAAACAGGAGATATTAGCTTTGAACATATGGATATGTCGGTAATTATCCTATTACCGCATCAAACAGGAGATATTAGCTTTGAACATATGCTTTAATAAACATAAAATGACAAGTAGATCTAGATACTCACAGCTCTGTCAGGGAGGTCAGACTGGAAAGTGCAGATGGTATAGGACCTTCAAAGGAGTTTCCTTGAAACCTCCTAACAAAATAGTAAGCAAAGTCGGATAATATATATTTTCCTACCATTAAACTAAGCTAATATAGGCCTAGCTCTGAGATTAATCTACCATATAACTGGACTGGAATATATATAGATATATGATATAGAGTTATTTAGAGTAGCTTACAAGGAAGTAAGCTTTGACAAATTTCCTATAAAGTCAGGTATACTGCCAGAGAGTTCAACATCTGATGCCCAACTGCAATAAACACATGTAATCCTCTAAGATATATTACAAATAATAAATCTACTGAATGTATCTTAATGCCTTTTCATTTGGCGATAAGAAACAAGTTCATAAATTTCTCACAGTGTCTTCAAACTTTGTAGATTAGCAAATGTTGATGGAATCTCACCGCTAACTCCAGAACTATCAATGTAACTGCAAAGTAGACAGCAATGGATTATTATAACTTTATCAATACCATCTTTTATAAATGTTGAGTTAATAGATGCCAAGCCGTCATTAAAGAACAGATGAATGTTGGTGAAAATAATTCAGTTTAGGATTTTTGTTGGGGTTATAAGGACAGTGTATAGTATGGGGGTAACAACTCGGGCAACCGAGGCTACACATTTTACATATGCAGATTCATTTATATACAGATTGCCACCTCTCACACATCAGTTATGAAAAGGAAATCAAAAGAGAACTAAACTTACAGTTGTTCCAGTTTAGATAAACTCCCTAGTTCAGCTGGTAGAGAACCAGAAAAGTTGTTTGTCCCAATAGCACTACAAAATTGACAATCAGTTAGAAGTTACCATGAATATTTATAAGAGGTATATATTATAAACACTAAGTACAAGAGGATATAAGACGATAATCACATGCTTGAATTGGCACTATATTGGAAAGACATGTTGTACCATACTATGGTATCCTTTTAACAAAGATTAAAAATTGAAATGCAGAAAGCTTTCACAAAAAGAAAGGAAACAAAAATGTTTTTTTTTTTTGTTGCTTCAAATAAGAAGCCACCTGAGCCATATTCAAATATGGATAAATCTTCTCCTGTATCAATCACGCATTCAAATATAGAATCAATCTAATCAATGGTTTAAGCAACATGACATCGAGGATGTCAGGTTGTCTGAGGCCCCCATATGAGAAAACTTACAATGAAAGCATTTCAGTGAGTTCGCCGAGTTCCTTTGGTAGCTCACCTGATAAAGCATTTATACCAAGGCTCCTAGCAATTGAAATTAACATAATCATCATGAACACCAAAGTGAAAAACATCAAATAATGCCTTAAAACAAAAATAGAGGGGCTTACAAGTATTGCATTCTAGTTAGATTTCCAATGGAAGCAGAGAGAGGTCCTGTCAAGTAATTCTGACCCAAATTACTGAAACAAAATAGGCGAAGATTAAAAACTAGATAATAAACTAAGCTAACTAATGTGAGTCCAAGTCAAGCACAATAATTTAGAACAGCATACAGATTGAATAGGTAGCTCAGTGTCCAAAGCTCATCTGGAAGAACACCAACAACATCCAAGGCATAAACTTTCCTGCAAATGCAACTCATGATCATTCCCTGGTGTGATTTTGAAGGTAAAGTATTTTTTTTTTTTAGGTAAAAACACAGAGTAAAAGAAAAGATTACATACAATTGAGTAATGTGGCAAGTAACATTATCAGAACAATCACATTTGATGAAGGGGTTGTAATCTTTATCGTCGAATGCGATGGAGTTAATGGCAGCTCCACTACATGGGTCTCCAGTTGTGTTCCATTGATTCACATTGGCCTTAATCCCCCATTGTGCAAAGATTGAATTCAAAGCTTTCACTGCATCATCAATTGTAAGTAATTAGTAAAAGGGTTTCTGAACAGATATCAAAATTTAAACTTGCAGATACCCATTATAAGTGCCACGGGCTCAGTAGGCGTTTAGGGTTGTTGAGGACCTCTGCCCCAAAAGCCAAAATGGTTCACAATTCAAACCCACCAACCATTAACTCAGCTGTGGGTGTGGCAGTTACTTTCCCAATGGCCTCAGCAGAAGAACTTTTTTTTTTTTTAGTAATGAATTCTCTTTCATTGAGGGGAGAATCCCAAAGGCCCAGGCATACCTGAAGCCCATAACTAATGCAATAAAACTAAAAGAATACAAATCATCTAGTCCAACACAGAACTAAAATACAGAAAGCATTATTTTGCAGAAGAACTTCACTGTGTAACTAGTTTAAGACTTTAAGAGCGACCTCCTGGATGGCTCTAGTTTAAGAGAGACCTCCAGGAACTGACAAATTTGCCCCACACTTGCTCTTTTCTCTCATTTTATTTAAAAAAAATTACGAAAATGTTTTTTTACTTTGTTTTGGAACATGATATATATATATATATATAGGAGAGGTATGACAAACGCTCGCTCTCATCAATTCACTCAAAATTTTCAACAAGATTATTAGCATTCTGTCAGTTAAAATCATTTTGTGATTCATCCATTTAAATTTATTACGATTTAGCTTTTTAATAATTTTTTTCATTGATCATAGAACTTTGAAGAGACAAATTTATTTGAAAATTTATTGTGTGGTCAATATTAAGAATAAAAGGAAAAACAATAGCCAATGATGCACTTTTTACTAAATTGTGCTTGTTAAAATGCATAGATTTTGTAGAAACATTTGATATTATTTCGAGTTAGTCTTACCGTACGGAGTTTAGACTCAATGTCTCCTCTCAATATTCAGCAGTTTTATTAATGGTAATTGTGCGGCCATTCTAGTCTTCAAAAAAAAAAGTGTAAAACAAATTTAAATTGAGATTACCTAATGCATTATTGTTTCTTTTTCTATTTCTTTATTTGGTTCTTACTATAATTTTATGAATAAATCGCGAGGATGATAAGTTATTTGGACATGCATCATTGCATCAACCAAATCTATGAGAAATCTGGAAAAAAAAATTGTATAAAGTTGTCGTTTACACGGAACAATAATGTGAGCTTCATAACATACTATAGTCCTCACTGGAATGAATTTGGATTATATATATATAAGGAGGAGAGAGAATTAGAAACCTTCAGATGGATCTGTAGCGGCTTGAGGCTGAGATGAAGGAGCTTGAGAAGGAGCCTGGGCTTCTGTTACACCAGTAAGGCCAGAGATGAAGCAGCAGAGGGCAGCAGCACACCGGAAAAAGACCAGAATGGACGAAGATGACGTCGATGAACGTCCCGACATTTATATAGCCGGAACACTGATAGAGCTGCTTACAAAGAGATCAAGGTTGGCTGTAGATCGGAAGATTTACAGTAGAACCACTAATCATCACCAAAGTTGAGATAGAACCCTGAGTCCCTGACTAGTAACAATGTTACGTAAATATAATTTGCTCAATATAATTAGATTGATTTCTGTATATATATATATAAACCAACTGTGTCACATGATACGATACTAACACGATTAATACTCTTGAATAATCTTGAAGCACAGAGATAGAGACCAGCGCACAATTGGAACTCAAAAAAGTCTTCGCAGCAGTCCCATTCAAATCAAGCTCAAGCTGCGAAGAGACGAATTATGCACGCGCGCAGCCACCAAAGACAGAATCTCATTGAACACGTATATAAATTAATTTCAGTTTATCTACTTGAACTTTAGTTGAATCATCACTTCAGTCCCTATACTTTTGATTTCATCAGTTACACCTCTGTACTTCCATAAATTAATCAACTTATACCAATTTTGTAAATTCCGTCTAAACGATCTATCAATATCAAAGGCTTTTTAGTACATTTTTCTTACATTAATGCACCGTTACTATATTACGATTATAAACAAGGCTAAACAAATCATATAATCAAGTTGAACAATAGAAAACAAATCATATATGGTGATTCCTTTGTTTAGTCTTTTTGTTTATTTTCTATTGTTCAACTTGATTATATTATTTGTTTAGCCTTATTTATAATCGTAATATGGTAACGGTGTATTAATGTAGGGAAATTGTACAAAAAAACTTTTGATATTTATAGATTGTTTTGACGGAATTTACAAAATTGGTATCAGTTGATTAATTTAGGGAAGTACAGGGGTGTAACTGATGAAATCAAAAGTATAGGGGTTTATAATCGTAATATGTTTAGCCTTTTTTTAGTCTAAACAAATCGTAATATGTTTATAATCGTAATCAATAGAAAACAAATCATATATGGTGATTCCTTTGTTTAGTCTTTTTGTTTATTTTCTATTGTTCAACTTGATTATATTATTTGTTTAGCCTTATTTATAATCGTAATATGGTAACGGTGTATTAATGTAGGGAAATTGTACAAATTTTTTTTGATATTTATAGATTGTTTTGACGGAATTTACAAAATTGGTATCAGTTGATTAATTTAGGGAAGTACAGGGGTGTAACTGATGAAATCAAAAGTATAGGGACTGAAGTGATGATTGAGCTAAAGTTCAAGTAGGTAAACTGAAATTAATTCTATATATATAGTCGCAAAACATATTGGATACTTCGCCAAAAGAAAAGGTATATTGCATGTAACAATAATCTGATCGATTATTTAAAGTGTGACATGAATAAGTATGATTCTAAATTAAATAACTCTTTGAATTTCCATTATATTAAATTTCATGATGAACGTCTCATATTCATACAATGATCCTATCCAAATCAACCCGTAGAAAATTGATTTGATTTATCTTCCTTATTAGGGCAACTGGTCAACATTATACAAGTTGACCGGCCAGGATTATTTTAGTACCAGATTACCGAGAATGTAAGCGAGAGCAATAGGAACTAAACTAGAAATATATACATACAGCAGTTGAAAACCAATTGAGATCTTGAATCGAGGAAAAAAGAAAACAATAAATCGAGCAACTAGCTGGCTGTTGAAGACAAAAACAATTAAGCTGATAGCTACAAATTAAGCTAATAGACTAACAATGATTTGATGGAGTAGGTTAACAACAAGTGGGATAGTTGGAATCAGAAATGTATTATTTCATACCATGCATGATACTATCTATCTGAATAAACTTATTGAGAGCAATTCTATACGCGTTTGTTTATTTTCTTCTTCACGAGTTCATGACCATTCAAGCACATAAATATGAGCTTATCTGCACGAGGAAACAATGCGATTCGAAGAATATATATTTAGACAATTAGACAGGATCGGAGACCTGCTATTATTCTTCAAACAAATTATCATAGAAACCTCATATCGATCGGCTTCCCATCCGAACAAATATATACCATACTCATTGTATATGTATACTATATATATGCATGTAGACATACATACAAGCAAAATCAACTTAGTCTTCTAATTATCGTCATGTTGAGTGCTGTGGCTAATAAATTAACATCTGTTTCATTGTAGGTATTAATTTATGACTTGAACACGCTAAGTGAATTAGTGAATCAATTGCTAATTGCGTTCATACTCAAACTTTGGCATGACCAGGACTTTTATAGAGGTCATAATCAATGACTTTACTAAACGTACGATTAAGTCTCTAAAGTTTCTTAGGTGCAACTAGGGATTGGTATACAAAAACAGAATGAGAGAGAGATCGATGTTGAGATGGGAGTGTTCGTTCACATGCAGATAGATCCATTTCTTCATTATTTGTACTATGTACGTGTGTGTATATATATATATATGCTTTTTTGGCTAAGGATCTCTGCACCAATTTTTATGGTGTGGATTTGATATTTTGATTAACTTTTCAATTGAATTTGTACATCTCCACCGTCTACTCTTTAGGTACTCATGTATAGATCATTTCTGTAAATTTTCAGTCAATTTGATAAAACAGTTTAATTACTTGTGATTTTTTTTTTAAATCAGTAGTCAATATATATTACTCGGCAAACAGTGCAATGAATTAAACCCCCATTTGGAGCGACAATAAGAATGACTCCCTATGACAATTAAGAATCTAGCTTCACCTAGGAATTCAACCATCAAAAGTACATCCACCTTCTAAAGATCGTTTATAGCACCTTTATTTTCACATACTCTAATCACTCATGGTGAAGCAGGCATAAAGGATAATAACTCATGAGTTGAATATGTCCTTGATTAAAAAAAATAAAAAAATCTGACGATGGGCCGTAAAGACACAATCCATCTAAGTCCACACCATAGAACTAGCAATCACCAAAGTACTAGTCCAACTAAAAAAAAAGTTAAGCCAGTTGGAACCCAAGAAAAGAGCCTATAAGTCAAAATTCTCAAAAACCCTAATAGCCTCTACAAACCCTAGGTTTGCTACAATCGCCGCCAACACTGTCGACCACAGAGCCGTCCCCCAATTACAAGCAACCGCCATGAAAATAGTAAGGACACCATCATCTATTCCTGCCACTGAAAAAGGTCGCCGCCGAGATGATAAAGCCAAAAATTAGACCTGAAATTCGACTTGTCATTACTCTCATCATCGGTGCTATCGTCCACCTCAACTCAGGCAAGAATAACATACATAAGATATGAACAACCACCACCACCAAAGAACCATCATAGATTTGTTGTAGCTTGAACCAAAAGGGTCGACTCCACGGTGAATTATTGCAGCCAAGAAAGGTTAAATCGAAAACAGATCTAGAGATGGACATTCAAAACCTCCATCAAATTTGCCTTCAGCAAACCCAAAGAGAAGAAAAAGTAAAGGAAAAACTGCGGCTCGTCGTAAAACTTCTCTGGAGGAGAAGGATTTTGTGGCCACAGCCATAGGTTTTGGAAATTTGGTCGGCCACTGTTAGAGAGAACCGTAGCAGAGACAATAGAAAGGGAAAGCCCAAAAATATTGCTCAGTTGATAGTCTAGTTTAGTGTTTTTAATTAATTACTTGTGATATATATATATATATATATATATATATATATATATATATATATATTGTTGACAGTAGCCGCAGAGAGGCTACAGCAGGCCCACAGACCCGCAGCAAGCGCACCAGGGCCCGGCCCAAGGGTCGGGACCGGATCACCAGCACCCGGCCTCGGGGCCTGGCACTCTATCCTGCCTCCAGGGACCCAGGGGCCGGGGGCGCCAGCCTGCCTAAGAGGGCACCAGAAAGCATAAACAGAAGGGAACCAGTCCCACATCGAAGAGTAAGGCCAGTCCTTACCCCCAACCACCTATATATGGGCCCCAACTACCCTCTTTATGAGGTACTCACCTCGGTCACGCCCAATCTTTAACGCGGACTTGGGGGACTGGGCACCGGTAGGTTGGTAGCCCTGCGGGTCTGCGGGACAAGAGCAAGACAGATTTAAGTCCCCATTCAAGATTGCACTTGACCGGGAACTTGGGGGACTTGTTGACAGTAGCCGCAGAGAGGCTACAGCAGGCCCACAGACCCGCAACAAGCGCACCAGGGCCCGGCCCAAGGGTCGGGACCGGATCACCAGCACCCGGCCTCGGGGCCTGGCACTCTATCCTGCCTCCAGGGACCCAGGGGCCGGGGGCGCCAGCCTGCCTAAGAGGGCACCAGAAAACATAAACAGAAGGGAACCAGTCCCACATCGAAGAGTAAGGCCAGTCCTTACCCCCAACCACCTATATATGGGCCCCAACTACCCTCTTTATGAGGTAACTTGTCTCTCTCCCCGCTTACATACGTGCCTTGGTTATATATATTCCATCTATACTAACTTAGGCATCGGAGAGGTGAAGGCCGGCCCGCCCGGTATTCCCCTTAGTAAGCAGGATTGCATGAGATCGAGTTGGATTCATCAAGTATCTACTAGACCCCGGGTTTAGACAGAAACATATATATATATATATATATATATATATATATATAATCGTTTACATCGATGATGTAAACGATTATAAAATGACTGTATTGGTTTATAAACTTCCCTATATTAAAAACTTTGATGAAAAGAATATCCCTACAAAAGCTCGCCCAATTCAAATGAATCATGAAACCATGGAATTTTGTAAAAAAGAAATTCAAGACTTATTAAATAAAGGAATAATTCGTCACAGCAAATCCCCTTGGTCTTGCTCCGCCTTCTATGTCCAAAAAAATGCCGAATTAGAAAGAGGTGCTCCTCGATTAGTTATAAATTATAAACCCCTCAATACAGTTTTAGAATGGATAAGATACCCCATTCCCAACAAACGCGACCTTATTAACCGACTAAATATATATATATATATATATATATATATATATATATATATATATATAGAGACTGGAATTTCTTATTCATGGATTGATTATTAATATAATTAAACATATTCTGTGTGTGTGTGTGTGTGAATTCGAAGTTAATTGAGATTTGGGATTTGGGATGTCATATTTTCTTTTTTGATACATCGATCAGCTGATAATTAGACTAACCTGATAAGGAGATCTCAGTTTTTGTATTCTTAATTACAATGTTAATGAAGCTATATATGGATATGTAGATTAGAGTGAACTGTGATTTGCGTACTAAATCAACAAAATTGAAACTTGTCTATATATATGAAATATATAATTCATCTTATAATTTGGGAGTAATTGTATTTCATCCTAAAGTTATTGAACTACAAACTAGTCGTTCTTGATCGATGACAGCAGGTGGCAAAAACAAGCTTATTACGAAACAGGTCGAGGATTCGTGTCTACAAACGTTTCTGATCGAGCTCCATCAACATTCTGCTACAAGGTGCCGATCGATCAGTGCATAATGCATTGGCTGAAAAGCTAGCTGCTCATGAGCTCATCTTTCCTGGAGGTAACCGAAGAGCTCTACTATGATTGCTCTGTAACCTTCTTCGTTATATATAGGGTGCAGACTTCCGGAGATCGTTGGCTAAGATGTCAACGGCCTTCCTCTTCCACAAGTGATCGAGATCAAGGGCTGAATATAAACAACATCAAAACAAAATCAAAATACATTAAACCAACAGTGTTGATGTAAAACTGTGAAAAGAAAAGAAGAGGAGCAAAGTATACATCTAACTTACAAAGACAGATGAGATACGGAGGCCTTCGATACCATTTGCCACTCGTATCTCCTCTTGCACCCATATTTTTTTTCCCCATGCCACCCATTTCTACAATATATAGAACAAGTTTTATTGAGTAATTTGGATCTCTCAAATTTTTCTTTCCCCTCCCCTTTCTCCCATCCTCTCTTTGCTCCCTGCCGCCTCCTCACATTAGCTAAACCATGAAATGGAATGTCAAAGTCCTAGATTGGAACTCATGGCCCAACCGAAGAAACGAATAGACATGACTAATTAACTTGGCTAATTCACGTATTATGGAACAAGGTTGGGGATGTTTATATATATAGGACATTGAACGATAAAATCTATGATGGTCTAGAGTCAATTACGTATTTGAGTACATATCTCGTTTCACATGAAAATCCAGATAAAGCATGTATATAGCAGTTTATATGGAAAACGTTTATGACACAAATTTAAAGTATACATTGCAATTATAAAAATAATAAGGTTTTGATACTGACACACATTCAAACTTTAATGTATTCAACGCACTACAGATCTTGACTCACATAAAAACGTACACAGTTGTAAAAATGTTAATAAAAACAACCGAAACGGACGTTGATAGAATTTCTATTAATGGAATCTTTTAGATAAGATTCATATAAAAATATATTGTGCACCTGATTCTTCTATCTTAGTCATAAATGTCATTCTAATACTATTTTCTAATTCGTTACTCAAATTCTAACTAGAAAATGTGTACAAAGCCGAGACCTTGAATGTGTGGCATAGGTGGCCGGCAAAGATATAGACCATAAAACCTTCTGGGCTTCTCATTTCAGGTTGGTTGGGCCTGGGCCTAATTCACGGCATTGACAATGAGACTTGCCTTCCCCGAATTCCTTTCACCTGAAAGATAAAAACAGAGCGTGCAAAACTATCAAGATCAATTGAACAATGTCTCGGACCAGAAAACAACCTCATAATGTCAGATTGGATTGAGATATACAACTCCTGGAGTCCTTCGCTAGTCATGGTCAAGGTAAAGATATATTCTTAGCTGCAAACGAAGGAGTCCTATCTAATCAGGAAGAGAAGAACGTCCTAATGCAGACAATAAATACAACTAATGAGATATGTCTTGCCCGCAACTGATTGAACCTCTCAATCATATCAGAAACGAAATAAGAGGAACGCATAAGAAGCCATGGCCAGCGGTTGCTGTCTTGCTATCGGGTATAATCCACTTGTGGTGTTTCTTGGTTCTCACTAGTCACTCCTCATTTTAAACATACATCTCGTGGTTAATACGATGGTATTGGTACCTAAACGACACTTAGGGCCACTCTCTCTTCTGTCTTAGCCTTTCTTAGTTTTTTTCAAGTTCCTGATTATTATTTCTTGCCCGCACTCTCATGGAGTCATTGTGGATTCAAATTTCAGTCATTTGGAGTTTTGTTTCATTATAATAAAGTCTTGGGGTTAAATAAAAGATAAATAAACAAAAATAAAATAAAATTGGACTCCAAGTTGGCCAGGATCTGACAAACAAGAACAAATCAAACAATATTCTCTAATTTGTTTGGCTAAATTAGCTTAGATACAAATGAGTCTAGCTTATTATCGAATAAACAACCGAACAAGATGGTTGGAATACCACTTTCTTCTATTTGGCTCCTACGCCATGTGAATAAGAAAGAATTCATGCGAGAACTGAATTGAAGTACTAGCTATAAGAGTTGCAAAGAGTCATTTGATTTCATGCGAGCTCGGATGCCTCAAATTAAATATAGAGTGTCGATTTCCATATAAATTGGGGACCGACACAATGGTATTAGAGTTGGATCCCAGTCATCCAACAAAGGCTAGAAGGCATCGACGAGGAATACAGATCGGTTATGGCTTGTAGTAGTGACCATATGTACATGGGAAGGTGCGGGCAAGAACATTAGCATGTTATGGGATGTGCAAGAAGTGCTATAACTCACATCCCATAGTTTGTATATGGTTGGTAATGACCATAGACTGCACTCATCACTGCGGAAATAGTCCTTAATTTACTTAGATTAACAGTTTTTTTTTAGCTAGATTGTAATCAAATGCCTCACAAATCCGGCGACCTCATACAAAAGTTCGGTGACCGACATCGTTAATCGTTTTCCCAACAAAGAAACTTACATTTGCTAACACTTGGATCAGTTGGATGCATATACATATCTCAGAAGGAGACTGACTGTCTCTACTCTAATTAATCAGCGATCGACTTCATGCATTTCTACAAGTGGGAGCTAGAATGCTTTTCGATTTTGCATAGTGTGTGAAACACGTATGCATACAGCTAAAACGAAACCTCGATCTCTTCCTTTCTCGATCTCTATCTCTCTCGCAGCCAGTTGTTAGGTTTTGTGAAAGGTGCGGTGTCTCTCTCAGCCTCAGCTTTTGCATAGGCGATAAGAAAAGAGGTAAGCCATAAGAGCAAGTGGATTTCCATTTCCATATAATTACACATTGCGGCCTTGTCATCAGTTTGCCACTGTCAGAATTCCATCACCTTCAAGCTAGAAACATCTCTTTCTTTTCTTTCTTTAACACATAGCTCCCCGGTCCACTAGGGACAGCCCAGGCCGGTGGACGGTGGTGTACGGAAGTACGGTAAGGTTCTGTACGATCTCTCGAGCTTGGGCTACTTGATTGGGGTTTCCAGTATTATCTACGAAAAAGAAAAGGATCCCTCTCCTTTTTCTTTACTTTTTTATCTTCTCTCCTTTTTTTTTTCTTTCTCAACGGACAAGTTGGGTTTTTCAGGTCAAGATCAAGCTGGACTGCTGGAGTACGTGTTTTTGAACCATCATGACGGTGACGATGACCAAACTCAAATTTATGGCAATCGACAGGACAGTCATATCGGTAAACCGACTTGTACAGAAACCCATTCAGCCCTAGATAAGCAGTACGTGGGCCAATATCATTAAATTATATTTTCCCTACATTACCTATTTACTATTTTGTAGATTAAGTTTTACAATATAATTATACAAGCATAGTGAAGTAAAGTTGAGCAAAAGAAAAGGCAGAAGAAACTTGTACGTCAAGGGAATGAATCCAAACTGGTTCTGAAGTTTGTCAATGACTAAAACAAAGCAATGGAATCTGCAACTTTTGAAAATATGGAGATAGATTTTGTCTTATGATCATTCTGGCCTTCCGAAGTATAGTGCAACTTTCCTCCACACAATCAACAAACAATGTGATCTGAACCACCTCCCACCAAGGCTGTATAGCATAGAGTTTGTTGTGCACGCGGAGCTTTGTGAATTCCTCAAAATTAACTCATTCAATCAGTTAACAATGTCATTTAGACGTGCATTTACGCATTTTTGTTTGAATGAAAAAATAACAAGTATCGATGCAGCTGAGTGGTTGTATGATATACATTCTCGTACCCTAGAAGCCCCTAACGGTGAATATCTATACTTTTACGTTAATTTCTGTAAATTTTATGAATATTGATGACGTAATTTCAAATTTCGATTGCTGGTTTGAATGATTGATCGATGTTCAAAACGTTGGACATACATTATGAAAATATTTTCGGCTCTAGAAAGCTTTGTCCTGCTGGAATTGACAATATCACACACGGAATTGCACAAAGCAAAACTGGGGCCGGATGTGCTGTAGGAGAGTCATCTGGTTGCTTTGTCTCTTTTTCTTCTGAGAGGGCTCCAATTCAGCTTTTGGAATTGCGTAAGGGGCGGGGAGGGGAATGACATATCCATTTATCGATTTGGTCGGTGGGTAGTGGATCCCGTCTTTTTCTTTTCCGTACTCCCGGCCGTACGGCACCACCGAATATATAAGGTACCTCCAAATCCATACATATTCTTTCTTCTATTTCTTCTCTAAACAATTGCATTTTCAACGTCGTTCTTAGCTTTCTATTCCAGAAATTCGAATTCGAACAAGACAGAAAGCAAAGCCCCGGAGCATAAACTATATATTGTCAAGCACCATTTTAATACCAACTTGTCAAAGTAAACGTATCGATGAGCTATGCTTAACTTTGTTAAACTAATTAACCATATCTGGTGAAGCTAAGAAAGTTCTGATCATTGAAAATTCCATGCGCATGGAAAATTCGATACATAATTGTGAAGATATTGGCTCACTAAAAAAAGTGAAAATGCGACATGATGTATCACGGTGATGGGATTAAGCCTGTTAATAAAGAGTTATTAAACTTAACCCCCATCCATTCGTTCATTACTATATGAGTATACGAGCAACCCACTCCATTAATTAGTCCAATATCTAATTAACCAAACCTAATAAACCATATCAGCTAACCAATAGCTACGAATGTGGGACACCATTAACCTATTCTAAAATCAGCGTTAATATTAAACGAGCTGTACGTTGAAATATGATTCCAGTCGTAAGCTTGTACTTAATTAGGGTTTCTGCCGTAGTTGACCAGTTGTTGTATGTCTTCGGTTATTTCACCAATTGGAAGACAGAATATTATTCCGTCTCTATCAGAAGCGAGATACACTAGAAGATTTTTCACAGAGTGGAGTCGTAGTCTACTGCATTCGTGCGGACGCGCGCAATGTAAAAACCCGCCCTAATCCTAATTTTCGAATAGTTTGACGTATACTTTGATTAATTATTACGTCAAACTACAGATTTTCTTGGTCATAATATTAAATCTAAATCTAAAGGTTTACGCAGACGATATTATTGTGTGTATATTCTTCTGGAAATCCAAGGCATGTAGGGAAGTGGTGTGGCCTATATATATGTTGATGTTTTAGTTCATAAATTGATTGATAAGGGAGCCGACAAATGAGGCCAGTCAAGAACTATTGATAAGCTGTGGGTGGGACACTAGTCTGATTATTAAGAGTACTGCAGCACACATCTTTGAACTTCAGAAAAAATATACATATGTGGCTGGAAAACAGATCTTTGACCGGAAATTAGTTTGTGCGAGAAAATCTAGAATTGGAGAAAATTAGAATATAAGAAGCTACGGACATGTACGTACGGTTAGATTTGAATATTGTTTCGATTCCCTTTTCAAGTTTCAAAGTGATGTCTCACCAATAATTATTCAAAGTTCCAACTCGTATATATAATCATGTTTGAACAGCCCGTATAAATACATTTCTTTGTAGTTTGTGGTGATTAGCACAGGTATTAAGACGTGATATGCTTGCACCACACATTAGACAATGAAATTAGACTCACTTATATAAAAGAGAGTTTAAAAAAAATTGAAACAAAGTATAGTAGTTAGTCCAAATCGTACTAGTATGTGCTTAGTCTCCTTATACAAGTGCTTACTCCTAATACGAATAAATAATATTGAAGAGAAGAACTCAACGCATTCATAATTTCATATATATGCTTGGTCCGCTTTGATGTTACCACGAATGGTATGTTAATTTTGAAAGATTAACATACTATTTTACAATAAGAATTTGAGATTTGCATCCAAATGCATTACAGACATCGATCGTTTGATGGATCAAATTCTTACTAGGCCCTCTAATTTTAGAAGTATTTTTGCATATAAGTGGTTGTACGTGTAACTTTAAGTGGCTTCTTTCTCATTACTTAGATAATTTTAAAAACGTAGTATGATTGATGGTTCCATCGTTATTATATATGATGAAATGTACTAGAAGGATGATGAGTGATGACCTAGCAGTCTCTGTTAAATTTCGACTATGGAAGAAGGAATAAAAATCTAGTTAAGTCATAGAACACCGAATTATATGAAAACAGTACGCTGAAACCTAACTATTTTTTTTTTAGGTTTCTTTGTTTTTCTGATGGAGCACGAGTTTTTTAGGTTGAATAGGATTCAGATCCTCTCCTAACATTTCGTTTCACCTTACGATCCTGACCTTTCATCTAATGGCTCACAATCTCTTAGCTTGTTATTTTCTTCTACACTTTTATTTATGTGTTTTGAGATTGTGAGCCATTAGATGGAAAGTCAAAAATATAAAGTGAAATAAAATGTTAGGAGAAGATCCGAATCCGGTTGAATATGGTAGGAAACAAAAAAACTTGAGAAGACTCGACGGGAGCGAGTGCGAGCTAGGTTATACATTGAAGCCAAGGCACGTGAACAAGGCGAATTGCGAAGCTAGGTTCGCAACATGTTGGTGATGAAGTTTCGAAGCTGATGAGTATGGACTCGTAGGGTACGTAATAGTTGGCGCCATAATGCCTTCTTCTTCGATCTTGGCTCCTCTACGTTTTATGTTTGTCGGGTTTAGTAGTTGGGTCTTGGGTCGTTCAGTACGACTGACCACTGACTGTACGTACGGCACTACGGAAGATGCCGATGATAGAAGAAGAAGAAGAAGAAGTAGGACTTAGGAACCTAATATCATATTGATCAGATAGACGACTACATAGACAGAAACGTCATACTTTGCCAAATTGTCTAAGAGGTTGATCCCCACCATACCTACAATTGTTGATTTTCTTCTTTGTTTTGTTATTCCCGATTTATATTTTTCTATCTGCTTATACCCTCTATTTTTAAAAGAAATGGCTATCATAAATTTACAGTTAGTCCACACCTATGTTATGATCGTGTACTTTCTTTGGCTTTTCATTGACTAGGGAGTCTGATCGACTGACTGCAAAATGAAGTTGAATAATTGTTATCAAACAGTAAACTCATCAATCAGAGAAATTGCATAGAAGTGATATGGAACCCTTATGCATAGAATCTACATTACTGTAATACCGTTCCCTTAATTACAAAAATATATAATAATACTGACTTTTGAATTTAGTTTCAAGATTAATATGCTACCGTGCTTATAATAGTTTTTTTTTCCCACTACAACCTAGTTATTAGCTGGTAGTGTTTGTTTGTTTTCTAAACCAATTTCCCACGGGACGGACTTCATCAAAATTCAATAAAAACAAAAGAAACTTGATGCTCACAAAATAAGCAAGCATAAATAATCAACAAATTTCTGTGAATTCTATCTGTTCAATATTCTCATTCTCATCAAACAAGAATGAAGTCAGGAAACAGTTTAGTATGTGGATGATCGAATTATACTCTAAAAAATGAAGAACACTTAAAAGTCTAACGTATAGTTGAACATGAAGCTGAGAGAGGGTAGCTGTAGGAACTTGTGGGACTAGTCCCACATTGAAGAAGTAGAAAGAGTTTTTGCATTTATAACAACTAACCCATTTAGTCTATTAAATGGGTGAAGTGTGAGAGAATGGGCTTATGGGTTTTTCTATTGAATTTTCAATAGAATTGCACATAAATTAAATATATATTTAATAGTCAAAAGATGGGCTCTTGGGCTCTGTTAATTAAATTCGAAAATATTTATTTTATTTTTGAAAATTGAAATTGATATTATCTGAGGAACAGTTACAACTGTTCGGAACAGTTATAACTGTTCAGTCAGACATATCTTTTCGTCTTGACTATTATATATACGTATAGGTCTTTGTTGTTCAGAAAAACATTCTTTCTTCTCTTCTTCTTCTTCTTCTTCTTCTTCTGTTCTTCAGAGAAACACAAAGTAAATTCGCCAGAAACAAGTTCTTGTGCAAGAACTTGTTTAGATTGTTGAATCATCTAGATAGACGTCTGAAACTACAGCACAAGTGGGGACGAATTTCTGTCTAAGGACACTGCTAAGCAGGCCTCAATCTGATCAAGTCAGTAAATCTCTAATTCAATTTCGTTGTTGATTTTAGTTTGTTTGATTGTTGTTAGTAGAATTAATAGTATTTAATTATATATAAAAACTGTTTGTATGCCCTATACTGATTGGTTCTAACAGTAGCTTGTTACCTTGATTGAAGCACCTGCTTACTATATATCTTGCAAGAAATGAACTCTTGTAGCTTTCAACTACAACCTAACCAACTCTGGAAGACGTCATTGTTTGACTAATATATATATGGAATATGACTTGGGAGTTCAATTACTCTAATTCTTTCTCCTGGGAATAGAATTACTTGAAGAAGAAGTAGAACCGATTGTAAAACTGGCCTCATTATTCCACTAGAAACTAATCATGCAAGAAGCAACGGATCATATAGCACAAGTAAACTAGAGTATAGAAGACGTGGTAAGTAGATGCTTTGAATTTTGAAAGGTCGAAGTTCAAATCTAGGTAGCTAGCAAATTGTGAAAAGAAAGGCAATCAACACGGACCTGAAATACAGATGATCAATCAAGGTCGACAGTCGGTCAGAGAGTCGCGATCACCAGAAGAGAAAACCCATGCCATGAAGCTTGTTGGGTCGTAAGGAAACTTTCTCCAAACTTTCGTCTTCATTTAAAATCACCGGAAGCTTCAGCTCTGTATATATGTTCCTTCTGTTCATGACAGCTAGGGTTTGCAGAAGTTTCTGCATTGATGAATAATGTAGACACGCTCTATTTCCACGCGGCGTCGGGGGAGCGGTGACGATGATGGTGATGAGCTGCCTGTGACAGATTAATATTCATATTCTTAATTTTTCTTCTTAATTTGCCTTTTTTTCTCTGTCGAAATTATTATTCATGACTTTTTCAGGCTGGCATAGCTGGTTCATTTACAGTTCAACCTCCAACTTATAAAAAAGACAATCATTTGAGTTTTAAACAAACTGGAAAATATGATATTTATGATTCTGCATGCGGTGCATGCTAGACAACATGGGTTCCGGGAAATCTCTATTTTATATAAATTTTGTATAGTTGGTTAGTTGAAATAAAGAACATGGGTTAGTTAATAAATTATAGGATTATACAGTTTACCTAATTAAGGGGGATTTGATCATTTGATGATTGGATATTTGAACTGAATCCCATTTGAGTTCACATCTAAGCTTCTTCTTTAAGGAAAGATGATCCATTATACAAATGATATTACAAATTTAATCGTTCCACTACCTTGTCATCTAAGCTTTTTTTTGCAAGAATTTTTGACCCTATGGTAATTAACAAGTGATTCTTAATTTCTTGGCACTTATCATTTAACTATGAATTCGCATAATACCGAAAAATTACTCCACAAAAGAAATATAGAGATTTTTAACTCTAGTGGTGACTGATTAGCAATATGTATTTTTGTAAGATTATAGACCTCATAATAAGACATAATATATATATATATATATATATATATATATAAGTACGAATAAGATTATAGATTACAGATATTATTCGTGTAAATTATTTCGAATTATTATTAAATAAATGTGTTTAACGGTTAACTCAATTGACGGTCCGGAACCATAATATAAACAAACGTAAAATATGTAAGTTGGCTCCTTATTATACAAATCTCATATTACTGAAGAGTTAATTATCCGGCTTCTTCTTTTTTCTTTTCTTTTTTCAAATTAAGTTAGGCAATTTCAAGGTACGTGGCGTACTAAACTCAATTCGCATTCTTGAACAAAGTTCAAAGAAACGTACACTCTTTATTAATGCTCTTTGTATTCTCATTGTGGTCTAAATATTCATCATGTGCTGAATTACACCTTATGAATATGCATGCTGGTATTTGGGAGAGGAAAAATGGTTTATATTGAAAGAACTTAATTAGGTATACTACAGAAAATATGCCACGTAAAAAACTATATGGATGCTCCTTTATATCTGAAATACACTATTGATAAGCTAGCATGTTAGTTGAACCCAGAAATGTGTAGATGGTGCGTGGATCAGAATCTCTAGCCGCCCTATGTACATATTAATATATATGGTCCATACACAAACGTTGCACTTCTTGAAACCATGTGTTAAATTGGTACGAATAGCAAGTAGCTAGGACATGTAGTTACCTAGGTCGACCACAAAAAGGTACAAGCTTTATATGAATTAACATGCACCGAGCCAAAAAATGTGACAATTCAGTATGAACATTTTGACTAGCTTTAATTTCATCGGTATAACTTTATATATGTTGATTATTCTTATATATGTTGATAATGTCGTTACATAGACTAGAGTTATCTTGATTATGATTTGATTTCTTAATACGTAATGTACTACGTTAGTCTATATGATAGGCATTGATAATTAACCAATGTTTATCACACAATACATTTTTTTATATAATCGGCGGTTATCTAGTTAATTTCTTGATTAAACGAAAAATGTAAATACAATAATAACGAATTTGTTGTAATCAATCGAACTCATAAGCAAATGGTAACGAGCGAAAATTATCAGTATATGTACATGCTTAATTTACATTGGGGATAAACACGCTTTACATTGGGGATAAACACTTTTGATCGAAGTACAGTACTGTGGCCGTACGTAGTCCCACCAGATAGTAATTAAAAGGGCCATATTAATTAATACACCTAGCTAGCTACTTCAAATGAAACAAACTTCCCTAATTTTGGTTTTCTTGTCCATTGGCGCATATCCAATTACCTAACAAATTGTCACGTATTACATAGAAATTGGCAAGGTATCGTTAATCCACTCGGAGCTAGGAACTATGCACACCTTAATTAATTCTAGTGCAACTTTGTGCATGCACATGAACGTTATACATTAAAGGAGGTTCTACTATAAAACTATTTGTTTCTCTAATGTTGTGAAAGCAACTTTCACACAATAAAACCTCTGTTTCAAAGCATTGTTATATCTGTATCGAACAAGCTAGGGACTAAAACGTCATAGTAATATCGTTAGAATTTTTCCTTTTGCATTAAGTAAACAAGTTAATGCTATAACTAGTCTTTTCGTGAATTGAATTTTACTACTTCTACTTATAAAAAGTAAATTATGTCATTGAACCAAATGATACTAAACTATACATATAACCAAATGATACTTATAAAAAGTTCTAGGGTTTTATTGATTGCACATAAGAAAAGCATATTACCGGCAGAAATTTAAGGCAACTTACCCAGCACTCCATGATGTGGACAATGCTTTTGAAACGGAAATGCGAACTTCCTTTGTAGAATCATCCCCCATTTTTTATGTAACCAACTTGCATTTGATTCCGATTCCCCTCCTCCCCCAAAAAAATCGTACCCCCTTTTAAAAGTTAAAAACGACGAACACCAAATTCGTCACTTTTTATCTTCGTCTCAAAAAGGTAGAGAAGCAATGTGATTGAGACACATGCAGCTGGCGCGTGTGGTAAAGTTGGAGGTGAGGTGGAAAGTGCCACGTTAGGATAAAAGCAGAGGACAAAAAACCGTAATGTGTACTGTAACGGACTACGGAAAAAAAAAAGTGATTTATCCGGAAACCGTTGATTGCGTTGCACCCTGTCCGTTTTCTTTATCTTTTACTGGCCCTTCTTTCTTTCACTGTGTTTTTTGACTAATTTGTACGGTGAGTCTTCACTTTGTTACTAGTCTTGACTTTAACCCTAAATCGTCATGTTTTTCTTTCTAAACAAAACATGTGATTTATTTTCTCGTACAATTTTAATAATGTGAAGTGACATCGAGTAAATGTCTTAATTTCAAGTCGAATATCAGATGTACATATCCACAATTAAAATTTATCAGAAAATTTACAGTTACTCAAACCTAGTTTGAGTATGATATGAATGTATTCTCAAAATTTAGTCCAAACAACACAATGTATATCAATCAGTTCACTTAACTAGTGTTGCTCTTGAAATGACAATCATGGTGTGACATATCTTACTACTCAAGTGTGATATTTGAAATTACTTGGATGATTAAACTGTCTTTTTATCAATGTAATTGAAAATCAGTGATCATTACTACATTGTAGGTTAATTGGAAATCAAACCGACACAAATAAAATTGATGAAAGGGGGTAGTAATATTGGTGATCAAACAAGGGGAAAAACTTTTTTAATGATGAGATTATGAGTTCTACTGATCTTTCACTTGGCTTAATCCGTGGGCAAACAGGAAAATGACCTTTCGTAGGGTGACTCTCGCAGAAACTTCCATTGAGAAATCAAATCACATATTTTAATACGTTTGAATGCATTACACCAAGATTATTTGACCAAATTTAAATTTTGGAAGATTGCTGTACATGTTGAATTTATTTCGATTATCTATTACAAAGTTCATACACTACCAGAAAAGGGGTTATAGCCGACGATATGGGAAAAAACGGCCGACGAAATAGTACCTCGTCGGCTATAACCCCTTATAGCCGACGAACTACTATTTCGTCGGCCACATCGTCGGCTATAATATTATAGCCGACGACTGCCGACAACTCGTCGGCTATAACTATAGCCGACGAAACGTTTTTGGTTATAGGCGACGAGGATGGTATTCGTCGGCTATAATAGTTATAGCCGACGAAAAGTTTTGGTTATAGCCGACGAGAAGGGTATTCGTCGGCTATAACTCTTATATCAGATCGACCTTCTGCATCAGGGAGCTCATTCGTCGATGAAATCGTCCAAAACGCTCTGAAATCGTCCAAAACCTCGGCCATAAGCTTGAAAGGTACGTATATTGCTGTGTGTGTTGATTTAGTTGGTTATATAGCAGAGGTGTATTAATTTAGAGTTTAATTAGAATAAATGTGTGATTAATTTGATATATATATATATATATATGTGTTGAGATGAGATTATTAATGGGTTGATATATATGTTGTATTGGTTAGATAGAATTGAAGTTTTGTTGAAGATTAGTGATTGATTAATGTTGATTTATAGGTGATTTTAGATGAATTTGATGAAAAAATGTATATATATTAATTAATTTAATTGTAATTAAAAATATATTGTTGGTATATATAAAAAATACATTGTGTTTAATTAATTAGGGAGATTGACGATGTTTTAATTAATTTAGGGATGCATGTGTATATATATATATATATGTGTGTGTGTAATGATGAATTTTTTAATTAATTAGTACGTACGTAGTACGTGCATATATACATATCTATATATAGCTATATTTATTTCTTGAATTTACAGGATGGACAAGAGTTGGATTACCCTTGGAAGATGGGATCAGGCGTATCATGATGGAGTTAGGAGTTTCCTGGATTTTGTGATGGCTAACTGTGGAGACACTACACTTCATTATTGTCCGTGTAAAAAGTGCAAGTGTGCCACCCCACGACACCGGTTTTCCATAGAGACAGTGGAGCAACACCTGGCTAGATATGGATTTTGGGTCCTATACACTAATTGGATTTATCACGGTGAACCAGAGTTTGCGGGTCGTCATGATCATGGACAATTTGCCGAGAGAGGGAGTTCCTCCAATGATCCGACAACGAACTGGATCAACGATATGTTTCCTCGTGAGAGCGGTGTCTTTGAGGAAGCACCAGATGTGCAACTCCCACCTCCGGAGATGGAGTGTTTCCCTGATATTGAGCCACTCGAGCCATTACCCCGATCTCCGGTCAACACAAGTGGTATGGAAAAGTACAACAACCTGATCGCATTGCAACAGACTCCGTTGTACCCCGGATGCAGTAAGACTGTCCTTGAATCTGTCATGGGAGTGATGAAGATCAAAACGGAGAACAAAGGCACTGTCAAATCGGTTGATGATTGGCTTCGGCTATGGGGTGGGGCGATGCCCCCCGGACATCGGCTTCCTACCAGTCATCATAAGGTGCGACATATCCTTAAAGATCTCGGCCTTTCCTACATCAAGATTCATGCATGCAGATACGATTGCGTTCTGTTTTACGGGGAAGGACTTGCAGATCTTGAATACTGCCCATTATGCAATACAGAGCGGTATAAGTTCACTCCTAAAGGGAACAAGAAAGCTGTGAAGATACTTCGGTACTTCCCGCTGATTGATAGGCTTGAGCGGTTGTTCATGTGTGCTTTCACGGCCGAAGCTATGAGATGGTGGGCTGAGAGGAATGTGCCTGACGATGACACCCTTAGACATCCCGCCGACGGAGAGGCTTGGAAGAAGAACGTGTTGGAGTTTCCCGAATTTGCATCAGAGGTTCGAAATGTTTGGCTAGGGCTATCATCCGACGGTTTCAACCCTTTTGGCAAGAAAGAGCTTCAGTACAGTGTGTGGCCAGTTATTTTGATTCCGTACAACTTTCCACCGTGGATGTGCATGAAGAAGGAATATAACATGCTCACATTGTTGATTCCAGGCCCAGGTTATCCGGGAAAGTGTCTCGATGTGTATTTGAGACCCGTAATTGAGGAGCTTCGGTACTTGAGTCTGAACGGCCACCTGGTCTACGACCGGTTCAAAAATGAGATGTTCCGGATGCATGCCATGCTTGTTGGCACAATCAGTGACTTTCCTGGGAGGGGTATGTTGTCGGGCAGCGTCACCAGGGGTTACAGGGCTTGTTCAGAGTGCATGACTGTTGATTGCTCCAGTCCTCATTGCAGCAAGATTGTCCAGATGCGTCACCGTCGTTGGCTTCCGCATGACCATCCATTTAGGGACGATGCACAGGCTTTTGATGGGACTGAAGAAAGGGGCTGGGCACCGGAGCAATGGACAGGGGAGGAAATATTGGCAGTGTTGAATGAGTATGACTTTGGTCCGCTTAGCAATCATCCCGATGTGTTGCGCACGATTCCAGAGAGGCCGGATCGGTATAGGTTCTGGTCACACAAGAGCATCTTATGGGAACTTCCTTATTGGGCCAGGTTGGCTACCAGATACTACCTGGATGTCATGCATATAGAGAAGAACGTGGGTGAAGCCGTGGTTGGCACAGTTTTGAATTGGGAGAAGAAAACAAAAGACACCCCCAAGGCACGCGTTGATCTGAGAAATATGGGACTGCGGGACCATTTGTGGTTGAGAGAGGGCAGGAGCAAAATGCCCCAAGCTCCTTACACCGTCACCAGGGACCAGAAACATGAAATCTTTGGATGGCTGAGTAATGTCAGGTAACTTTTTATTAATTAGGCATGTATTCCCTAAAGAATCCATCTGTTGTTGGACGACTATATATGCATGAAATCTAACTGTTGTTAATGGCTATGCAGGTATCCTTATGGCTATGCGGGTAACATAAGCAAGTGTGTTAACTACCGAGACAACAAGATGTACGGATTGAAGAGTCACGACTGCCATGTACTGCTTCAACGCCTCTTCCCTATTTTCATTCGAGCGTACTTGGAGGATGAAGTGGTTGAGCCGTTGGTGGCGTTGTCAAGATTCTTCCAGAAGTTATGCGCTAGAGAAGTTAGAAAATCAGACCTCATGAGAATGCATGAGGAAATCGTTTTTATCTTGTGCAAGTTCGAGAGGATATTTCCCCCAAACTTCTTTGACATCATGCCTCACCTGATGATCCATCTTCCCCAACAATTGTTGCTTACCGGTCCCGTACACTACACTTGGATGTATCCCATCGAAAGGTACATGTTATTCATAAATTTGATTTATACATGTTTTTAAATAAAAGTTGCATGCTCTTAACATGCACTTGTTAACCTTGCAGACAACTTGGAGACTACAAGAAATATGTGCACAATAAATCTGCGCCTGAGGGGTGTATTGCTGAAGCTTACATTGCGCATGAGTGTGTAACGTACGCCAAGTTGTACTTGGGAGCGATGGAGGACCCCCCACAACATCCAAGTCGAGATGACCCCGAGTTCAACCTATCTATCGTCGCCAACTCTGTTGTACCATACGGAAGCTTCAAGAAAAAGGGTGTGGACAAGTTGCCTGACCATGAGGTAGGGATTGCCCACTGGTGGGTTCTAATAAACTGTCCGGAGGTACAATATTGGAAACGTCACCATCTTCACAGCAAGGAAGTTCGCGGTGATGTCGAGTACCACAACACGACGTTTGCAGACTATTTTCCACAATGGGTAAGTGTATAAATATATATATTAGATGGCTTTCTTTTACAGTTCCGTATTCTTTAATCATAAACACACCGAGTGATTTGAGTTATATTTTTCAGCTGATGCAAGTGGCTGCGAGGGGTGGTCATACAAATTACTCAGAGGAATTGAGGCTGTTGTCGATGAAGCCGATATCTTCCACAGTCCGCCCAATGTGTGATGTCAACGGCGTTAAGTATATATGTGAAGCTAGAGACGGGGAACGCAAAACACAGAATTGTGGGGTGATGGTTGATGGTGAAGAGGGGGGCGTGGATTTTTACGGTGTCCTACAGTCAGTTGTTGAACTCATTTATGGGAACCGCATGAAAGTCCACTTGTTCAAGTGTCGATGGTTTGATACTAGGCCGCACCGCTTACGGATCGATCAGTACGGCATACTTTCGGTGAATACCGCCACTAGTGTATATGAAGACGACCCCTTTGTTTTCGCCACAGCGGCCAAAAAGGTCTTTTATCTTGACGATCCTTTGAACAAAGGCACGTGGAAGGTAGTTAACCATGTGTCTCAGCGAGACATATACAGTGCTACCACACTTGGTGTGAGCACAGAGTGTCAAGAAGCGACCGCATACCAAGAGCCGGACGCCGGCGACATTCCGGAATCCTCCACCATCCGCGATAATAATGTGACGCCGGGCAGAGTGGTCCGACTTCCTAGGGGTCAGGTGCCCATGTATGATGTTAATCCGAATCGTCTATATCAGCCCGACGATGACTCAGACGACGAGTACGAGCACCGGTTGCCAGATATTAACTACTATACTACGTCTGACTCAAGTGATGAGGATGATTCTGATTATCATCCTTAGTATACTATTTATGTATGTATTTGTGTACGATGGTGCATGCATGAATACATTTTTGTCCTTAATTAGCGTTTTCCGAGTTTATGGGAAATTGTATTGAATTGTTTGTGTTATGTTTAGGAATTTATCAGGTGAAATAGGCAATTTTCAGGCCCTAAATGGCAATTTTTCAGAAAGATCAGAATTATAGCCGACGAAATGGACCATAATTCGTCGGCTATAATGCCCATACTTTAGCCGACGACTTGCAATTCGTCGGCTATAATGCCCATACTGTAGCCGACGACTTGCAAGTCGTCGGCTAAAGTATATTGACCGAAACCATACGTAGACCGTTCAAATGTAAAAGTGTCGTGAAATAAGATACGACCGAAATATGGAAATACGACTACGGTTGAAAAATGGGAAGATTCCGACAAAATCTGTGTGCCGAATGTTGCGATTAGGTGTTTTTTACTTCCTTTTTCCTATGGGTAGCCTGACGGTCGGTAAATTTTTGGAGGAAAATTTTTATACGGTTAGTTGCGTCGCATCGATTTGAAACTATTCTCTGTTGAAGGTCAGGCAAAAAAACGTCATTTAGACGGGCCAATTGCCGTTTTAAAGCGTTTCGAGGTTTGACCATGCAGTTTGACCGTCCCGATCGAGCCTTTAACGTTGTCAGATGTAGTTGGATTTTTTTTCCTACATGTATTTAAGCTTAACGGTGATATCTGACGGTTGGAATAGATTTTCCAAACTTTTAGATTCGAAATCGGAACATATGCACTAATATTCCTTAACTTATTTACTAAGTGTTTAAGTGAATGTATAGTTTCAAATAGTTGCTATACGTAGACCGTTCAAAT
The DNA here is from genome assembly GCA_963682095.1 of Potentilla sterilis. Lineage (NCBI taxonomy): Eukaryota > Viridiplantae > Streptophyta > Magnoliopsida > Rosales > Rosaceae > Potentilla > Potentilla sterilis. The sequence continues at coordinate 43,140,956 of OY821759.1, forward strand.
GCAAAAGTGTCGTGAAATAAGATACGACCGAAATATGGAAATACGACTACGGTTGAAAAATGGGAAGATTCCGACAAAATCTGTGTGCCGAATGTTGCGATTAGGTGTTTTTTACTTCCGTTTTCCTATGGGTAGCCTGACGGTCGGTAAATTTTTGGAGGAAAATTTTTATACGGTTAGTTGCGTCGCATCGATTTGAAACTATTCTCTGTTGAAGGTCAGGCCAAAAAACGTCATTTAGACGGGCCAATTGCCGTTTTAAAGCGTTTCGAGGTTTGACCAAAAGTTGACCAGGGAATAGCCGACGAAATACTTAACTTCGTCGGCTAAACTCTTGCGATCCGCGCCGTTTCATTGTCCGCCGTTGGATGGGCGAGATCTGACGGCTGGTGAGAGCTTATAGTATAGCCGACGAGATTCATATTATAGCCGACGAGATTCATAGTATAGCCGACGACATTCATATTATAGCCGACGAGATACTTAACTTCGTCGGCTATAATCGGCCCGCAAAGCCCAACTCCGGGCCGGCCCGGATTTTGGCCCGGCCCGTAAGAGTATAGCCGACGAATTTCGTCGGCTATGACTATAGCCGACGAATTAAAATTAGATCGTCGGCTATAGTCCTTCGATTTAAACCGAAACAGAGCGCGCCTCCCTCATTTTCTGCTAACCCTAAATCCCTAAATCCCCACCTGCTGCAGCCGCCCGCCCCTCCCCGACGCCGACCGACCACGACGGAGCCTCCCCGACGCCGATCGACCCTCCCCGGCCCCACCCGATACCTCCCCGCCCCGGCCCCCTCCTTCCCGAGCCTTCCCCGACCCGAAAGCCGCTGCCGGAGCCGCCCCGAGCCGCCCTACCCGCCCCTGCCGCAGCCGCCCCTACCCGCCCCTGCCGCAGCCGCCCCTGCCCGCCCCTGCCGCCCCTGCTGCAGCCGCCCGTAGCCGCAGCTGCCCCTGCCCCTGCCGCCGTCGCCGCCGTCGCCGTCGCCGCCGCACCGCACCACCGGTCCTCGTCCAGACTGCACCACCATGTCAGGTAGTCCCGATCGAGCCTCATTTACGGTTTTTATTAATTTTGTCGAATTTTGTGAATTTTAGGGTTTTTGTGAATTTTTTGTGGAATTTAGGGTTTTTGTGAAATTTATGGAATTGTGTGGATTTTTTGTTAAATTTGTTAATTTTGTGGAATTTATATACTAATTTTGTGGATTTTTTGTTAAATTTACGGTTTTTATATACTAATTGTGGAATTTTGTTGAATTTATATACTAGTATGCCCATTATATACTAATTTATATATAATTAGGTATAAATATTTTTTTTCATTTTTATGACGATATATATATATATATATTTTTCGGAATATATATATATATATATATATATATATATATATATATATAATTAGGTATAAATATAGTTATGTATATATATAATTAGGTGTATATATATTTAAAAAAGTTTTTTATTTTTTTGTGAAATTTAAGGAATTTTGTGTTATATTTCGGAATATATATATATAATTAGGTATAAATATATTTAGGTACGTATATATATAATTAGGTATATATACATTGAATGATGTTTTTAATTTTGTTTTGTGGAATTTTTGTGCAATTTATGGAATTTATATACTAATTGTGCAGGAAACCGGCGCTTTGTAGACCGATGGCTTGGCAGACGGACCGAGAGCGACCCCGACGCTCAGGCAGGATCCAGCCGTGGGGGGAGCGGATCCAGCGGTCGTCGGGGCCTAGGCCGGCCTTTGAGTCGACGAGAGGAGACGTTGATGGGATTGACGCCGAGCGATCCACGTGGGGGCTCCTCGTATGAGTCGACGGGAGCGGGCCCTGACTCGAGTGTCGGAGGAGGACGCAGAGCCACCAGACCCCAGTGCACTTCAGCACTGTTCCAGGATCGGCAGCCGACCCCACCGCGCGCCGATCTGGACCCTCCAGAGATGCTCCCTGTCCCCCCACAGCGACAGCGTCCACAGCTACGGGGCCCACCGTCAGGGGGAGCAGGCCCCTCAGGGTCCACGCCCCGTATGTCTCCGCCATCGGGGATGTACATGGTCCAGTTCCTCCCTGCCATCCCTGAGTACGACGCCAGGGGGAGGCAGATTTGGAGGCACGACCGGCCCCACGAGATTCCCTGGGAGGAGGCCTACTTCTACAGTCCTTTCGACTCAGAGGACTGCCGCGGCCTGTGGGCCGTTCGTGAGAAGGACAAGCAGTACAACGACGCAGGTAATTGGTTAGTTTAATTAATTATTTAGATTGTTTAATTAATTATTTAATTAGTTAGTTTAAATAATTATTTAACTATGTGTTCATTTTAACAGGCGTCCTCGTCAATAAACCCGCGGGGACGAGACGGACCAGAGGGCCAGCGAACATGTCGACCCTGGAGAGGGAGCTGGCCGGTGGGATCAGAGAGATCCTGCCCGGTCCCGGTGAGGATGGACGCCCGATTGAGCGGAGAGACACCACCACCAAGTACATCAACGCGACGGGCATGCTCGTGCGGGACAGGGTCCCACTGTTGTGGCCCGACTGGGGCTCTGTGCCCGATGAGATCAAGGCGCGAGTGTACAATGCACTGTCGGTGAGTTAAATATGATTTTTATTATAGAAAATAAACAATTATGAATTCAGTCCTTATAACTATATAAAAATATTTTCTAATTAATTTATAATGTTGCAGCAATGGTTTAGAGTCCATCCTACCTTGGACTGGTGGAGAGACGAGCAGCTGAAGAACAGGTTATGTGTTTTGTTTTTTTTTGTATAAATATATTTATTGGCAGTGTACGAATATATCTAACAGTTGTGTTCTGTTAATATAGGTACTCCGAGTGGAAGAACGAGCTGTCCACGCACTACAGGACGTACCATGTGGAGCAGCGCTTGGGGCGAGCTGCAACCCCCCACGAGTTCCGGTACAGGGAGTACGAGTGGCTATGGCTGGTAGCCTACTTCGGGAGCGACAGGGTCTCGGTAAGAAAGTTTAGCCTGGTAGTATATAACTTTTTAATGTTATTTAATAATTAAATTATGTAGTTACTTAATTCAATTAATTAGTTAGTTAGTTAGTTATTAGTTATTAAATTAAGTCAGTTGGTTAGTTACATAGTTAGTTAGTTCGTTACTAAATTAAATCAAATTAAATTAAATAAAATTAGGTAGTTAGTAAGTTAGTTAGTTACTAAATTAAATTAGTTAGTTAAGTAGTTACTAATTAAATTAGTTAGTTAAGTAGTTACTAATTAAATTAAATTAGTTAGTAACTAAATTAGTTATTAATTTTATTTTGGTTAGTTCCTAATATTTTAATTTAGTTACTAATTTATATTTGCGTTTATATGTTTGTTGTTATAATACAGAAAATCTCGCGGACGAACAGCGACAACCGCAGGAGGAACGAGCACCCCCACCACGGCGGCGCCCGCTCCTGGAGGCAGTGGGCAGAGATGGCGAGGAGGGACCGACCGCTGAGGCCGTTGTCGTGGATTCATGCGCAGATGTATCCGGGGCGTCCCGACCAAGTGGTAAGTATTCGTCCATCTTCAATAAAAGTGTTTCATGAAATTAATTTATATATATATTTTTTAATTCGTTTATTATATTGTCTTGTCAATTAGGCGGAAATAGATGCGGAGACCGACGCGATCACCTTCGGGATCGCGCGAGACACTCTGGGAGACGGGGCGTCCGACGAGGCGATCGCGGAGTTTGCCTCCACGATCGACACCCTTGAGCCGCGCTTGGCCTCTCAGATCATGCACGCGGCGGTAGGGACGGGGAACAACTACTTCTACCAGAGAGGCCTAGGCGCGGCGGGAGATGGGGTTCTCAAGTTCACGCCGGCCAATCCCAGCACGCAGCGTGCGGCTTCGACGAGAGGAGACTTGCAGACGCAGCTGCAGAGGACTCAGGCGGAGTTGGCGAGGGCGGTGGAGGCGCTCCAGCAGGCGGAGTTGGCGAGGGCTGCGGAGGCTTCGGCGCAGCAGGCCAGAGACGCATCTGTGGCGGAGATGTACCGATGGATGCAGCAGTCTTGGGAGGCCCAGCAGGCTGGACTCCAGCCCCCGCCTCCGCCACAGATGCCCCAGTTCGTCGTCCCCACTCCCCCCCCGCATCGGAGTACGCCAGCCGATCAGGACAGCCATAGCCACCGGAACTCGAACGATCCGGTCGACGACGCTACGCGTTTAGGGGGTGATGATGAGTAGATATAGTGGGTTAATTTGTACAGTATGTAGGATATTAGGGATGGATTGATGTGGATATTTGTTGGATATTTGGATGTTTGTTTGTGCATTTTCTGCAGCCCCCGAAGACGAAGAGAAATTGGGCCCGAGTAAAATTTTTTAATTTTTTTAAATATTTAGGGGTTATAGCCGACGATATTGGCATTATTTCGTCGGCTATAACAGTTATAGCCGACGATTTTTACCAAATTTCGTCGGCTATAACCGTTATAGCCGACGAACATGACATATGTCGTCGGCTATACCCTCCCGGCTTCCGGCAAAAAAAAGCCGTTTCTGGTACCGGCGATTGTTATGGCCGACGATAGTGTCGTCGGCTATATTGGACGTATAGCCGACGATAGTGTCGTCGGCTATACTTCGGTTTAGGGGCAATTACGTAATTGTTGAAGCCGACGATCTTGTCGTCGGCAATGTTCGAAGTATAGCCGACGACACTTTATTCGTCGGCTATACCCCGCGGTTTATAAGCCGACGACTTACGCCTCGTGTCGTCGGCTATACTATAGCCGACGGAGCATTCCCGACGAGACTATAGCCGACGATACTTCGTCGGCTATGACTATAGCCGACGAATTAATGGAAACGGCCGACGAGATGGCGTCGTCGGCTATGACGCCTTTTCTGGTAGTGATACTCATGAACTCACTACCATTTTTCTGTTAATTTGATTGAGAAGTCACTAGTAGATGTTGCTTCATGACATGGCATGGCCTGTTTTTATATATCTTTTTAAATTCTCATATTAGAAATGTTGTTCTCCACTTAATCATCGATAACTTAAGATAAAAATACCCATTAAAGTGTACGAAGTGGTAGTTAAATTGCTAATGTTGAGTCTTACTTTATAAAGTATTAGTTCTTAAAAAATAATTACATAGCGGACAAGTTTAATTGTTACAAGTTTCTGAACAAACTCGTTGTACAGCTACGTTGTAATTTCCATTTTATTTCATATATATTCAACATTTAGAAGAAAAACATTTACATAAAGGTGATGGGAGTATAAATAAACAAAGAAGATCCTGATACAATTCAACACAATATTTGAATTTTCGTAATGAAAGGATTGCTTCTCATAAATGGGAGTAAATGGTGCTAACGTTATCATCCCATAGAAATTAAATTCCAACAAATGTCTCTTCCACTTTTGTTTTTATTCTCATCTTCTCTCACAAATGTCGACCATGCCCTAAAATCATTTCTCGTGATGTTTGAAATTTTGTTGTAATGTTGGGGTTTCAATTAAAATAAACCAAAACGCATGGAGCTTTCTCTTGATTATTGCCGGAATCCGGGCTGCAGGGTTGAAAGGCTTTTTTCATAGCATGAATCAGAAGGGAGCAGCACACAGTTTGTGCATGTTACAACGTACACACTATATGTGATTCTACACAATTCCTAAACAGATGTAAACTGTCGTTACTCTTTGGCCAGCTCTATCGATATTTGGAATTAGATACCTGCTTCATGATTCTCTCGTTTCAGCTATACTATTGTACAAGAATAACGTTATAACGTACACTACATGCCACAATACATGGCATTGGTAATAATTTATAAAGCACAAGAAGCTGTTGGTGAAATTACAAGAAAACAATAGAAGCCAAGAACGAGGTAAGTAAAAAGTTAACCAAATTGAACTTGCTCGGCATTCGGAACATATAGGAAATACAGACAATGGGTATTTACAAATTACAACTCGTCAATATACATCGTTTCTCTCTTTTTATCTTGTGTCAGGGTTATTTTGCTCTGAAAACGCTAACGTCATGTATATATGGCGCTTATAAAACTCTATCTTTGAGAGTACATGACGATTTATTGTCGTCTCCTCCTATGTTACGTGGAAAGTGACTATAATTATTGACGATTTAGAGTTTTAATTATACAATATTGTCATTCTGCCTTTACTTTTATAGTTGACCTTATTTTAAACAATACATTTGTAATTCTGTATATATTGTTATTAAAAAATATGGATATATGTTTCGCTCATAAAAATCTTGGATTGTCATCCAATGAAATATTGCCACAAAATCAAAGTCATTTGTCGATATCTCACATGAAAAATGCGAAATCAACATAATATTGAATTACAAGTTCAACGTTTGACAAAGCACCGTACCGTGTTCTTTGTGACCAACTTCAAGAAACCTAATCCAGCTAACGAATCCAATTATGTCACACACTCACATTGCCGTTGCATGACCACTTCTCGCGTTAGTAGCGAGACATTGATAAGCATTAGTGGGCCCGCATTTTCTATGGTCGAAAGCAGCGCCATGAGCTAGATTTTCGGAAACTCTTTCCGCCCGGCAAAAGGAATGTTGTTATATAAGCAACAACATTGACAATAATTTATGCCTATTTGGCATCACATTATGAAAAAATAGAAAATCAGTAAAAAAATCATTACAGTTTTGATCAAATGAAATTGTTTAAACGCATAACATGGTTGAGCTCTAATTTGATAATAAATAAATAAATAATTAAAAAAAAAAAAAACTTGGTTGAGCTCGAGATGTTAAATTTCCTCAATTCCGACCCTCGGCATAAACCCTAAACCCTAAAGTCCTAAACCTATTTCTTCAAGCGTAGTAATTGCTCACATGAAAGTAGGTAAAAATGTACGAGATGTAAATTACCCCACCTCTTAAAATGGAAAAGATAAAAAAACATAAACAAAAAGATCAATGATAGACGTACGCCTCACCGACCTACTCCCGCAGCGTCCTTCTCCGGTACGGAAAGACACGGTAAAAGAATAAGGGAACACAAATCATAAAACCTGTAGATTTTTTACTGCAAAACATTAAAAAAAGGCAAAATTATTGTTTTGGTCACCGATATATGTCAATAACGACAGTTTGGTCACTATCGAATGTCAAATATCAAAATGGTCACTGAAGTTAATGTTTCGTTATCAATTTGGTCATTAAAAGTCAAACGGCTGTTAAATATAGAATATTCTTCGAATATTCCGTTTCTTGCAAGGGTATTATGGTCACTGAGGTATATTGGCGCCATTTCACAAATTACCCGCCACCTGTTCGACGAAATGCCTCTGAGGGATTTGGTCACCTGGACAGCTTTGATCTCTGGCTATTCTCAACATGATCGACCTCAGGAGGCACTTGTTCTCTTCCCTCTAATGCTTCGCCACGGACTGGTACCCAACCAGTTCACTCTGTCTAGCCTGTTGAAGGCTGCTGGTGCTGGGCCTGAGCCACAACACAATGGGCAAGCTATCCAAGGCCGAGAAGAAGATCAACTACGACGCCAAGCTCTCCCAGCTCTTGCAGGACTATGGCCAGATTCTCATCGTCGCCGCCGACAACGTCGGCTCTAATCAGCTGCAGAACATCAGGAAGGGTCTACGTGGCGACTCCACCGTCCTTATGGGGAAGAATACCATGATGAAGAGGACTGTTAAGATCCTCGCCTCCAAGACCGGTAACGATGCCTACCTCAATCTCGTTCCCCTCCTTGTGGGTAATGTTGGTTTGATCTTCACCAAGGGTGATTTGAAGGAGGTCAGCGAGGAGGTTGCTAAGTACAAGGTTGGAGCTCCTGCTCGTGTTGGTTTGGTTGCTCCAATTGATGTTGTTGTTCCTCCTGGCAACACTGGTCTCGACCCATCCCAGACCTCTTTCTTCCAGGTTCTTAACATTCCTACCAAGATTAACAAGGGTACTGTTGAAATCATTACCCCTGTTGAACTTATCAAGAAGGGTGACAAGGTTGGGTCTTCTGAGGCTGCCCTTCTTGCCAAGCTCGGGATCAGGCCATTCTCTTATGGGCTTGTTGTTACCATGGTCTATGATAATGGATCTGTCTTCAGCCCAGAGGTTCTTGATCTTACAGAGGATGATCTCATGATTAAGTTTGCATCTGGTGTCTCCAATGTCACAGCACTTGCAATGGCTATTTCCTACCCAACAATTGCAGCTGCACCACATATGTTCCTCAATGCCTACAAGAATGTGTTGGCAATTGCTGTGGCTACTGAGTATTCCTTCCCCCAAGCTGACAAGGTCAAGGAGTATCTGGAGGTAAATTAACACAATATACTCGATTCCGTAGCTTAGTTTGGCTGGATATGACTTGATTTTTTATGTTTGTGTTTCTTATTGTGTGCAATGATTGCCGGATCCTTCCAAGTTTGCTGTTGCTGTGGCTGCTCCTGCTGTAGCTGCTGATGTTTCCTACGCTCCAGCAGCAGCTGCTAAGGAGGAGGCCAAGAAGGAAGAGCCTGCAGAGGAGTCTGATGAAGATATGGGATTCAGCATGTTCGACTAGCTAGGTTATTATCGTTAGCTAGTTATCTTACAAGATCTAGACAATCAAGTTTGTATTTCTGATGAACAACCATTGAGAATTGTGAAGAACTGGAAGAGGCCTGAGGAGAGGATGATCCAATCCAGTGCCGAAAGAGACATGACTGTTTCCCCTTTTACCGGGGAGCCAATATACCTCAGTGACCATAATACCCTTGCAAGAAACGGAATATTCGAAGAATATTCTATATTTAACAGCCGTTTGACTTTTAATGACCAAATTGATAACGAAACATTAACTTCAGTGACCATTTTGATATTTGACATTCGATAGTGACCAAACTGTCGTTATTGACATATATCGGTGACCAAAACAGTAATTTTGCCTTAAAAAAACAGAAAAGTGAAAAAAATACAATAAGATTGATTTACCTTATATTAATTTAAAGAAAAAACGGAGAAAATATAAAGGGTCTGTGTCTCAGTTATTGTACCTGCCAAGTACGCCTAATTGTACCTCCCACCCTTCTTCTCTCATCATCACCTTTCCATGTCCCTCTCTCTCTCTCTCTTTCTTTTTAATTCCCTTTCCTGCCCTTTATATATTCCCCTCCTCCCCCTCACACCCCTCACACCCACTACTCCATCATCACTTTCTCTCTCTACTTTCTCTCTCTAACACCCCAAAGCGCCTCTCCCTCTCTCTCTCTCTACAACACCATGAAGCAATTGATCCGTCGTCTCTCCCGCGTCGCCGACTCGTCTCAGTACTGCCTCCTCCGCCCCGACTCCACCGCCGCCGCGTCCGGTTCCGGTTCGACGCGGACTCGCCGGAGCGAGTCGTTCAGAGTCTTGAAGCTCCGGCGGAGGAAAAGCTCGTCGGAGACCGGAGTCCCCGAGGGACACGTGCCGGTGTACGTCGGCGACGAGATGGAGCGGTTCGTCGTCTCCGCCGAGCTTCTCAACCATCCGGTGTTCGTCGAGCTTCTTAACAAGTCGGCGCAGGAGTACGGCTACGAGCAGCGCGGCGTGCTCCGGATTCCCTGCCACGTGGTCGTCTTCGAGCGCGTCCTCGAGGCGCTCCGGCTAGGCCGCGCGGCGCCGTCGAGTGACATCAGCGACCTCCTCGGTTCCTCCTCCGACGATCGTCACTTCATCTACGCCAATTAGAGGCGGCGAAGGACTTTACCACCTCTCTCTTAACCGCCGATGTCGAGTAGATCTACGGCGGGGAGGAGGTTTTGGTAAATTTTAGGGAGATATTTTGGCCTTTTCTGTAAATACAGGTCTCCGATCGAGGAGAGGGGAAGACGTTTAGGACCACAGTTTTTAGTTTTTTTTTTTTTTTTTTTCTTTGTTCTTTTTTAATTTTGTTGTAAAGGGCAGAATGAGGAAGATACAAAGCTAGAGTGAGTAACTGCTAGTAGTGCTGTTGTTTGTTGCTCTCTATAGAAGAAGAGTCTATTGGCAAAAATGGGATGATATTTTGTTCTCTTTTTTGTCCCAATTTCGCGCTGTTAACTCCCGGCTTGTTTCCCGGGAAATGGGGGGTAAAATCGGAAATGTAACCAAATTTGGGATTCCGTTAATGCCGATATCAATTTTCCTATTAATCGGAGTTTAGAATTTTCCGTTTGGTTATTTGCACTTTCCGGCATTATTCAAGAAAGCGGGTATGAAATTGTATTAATTTTGGGAGGTTGTAACGTCCGAAACGGATCTGAATTGTGTCTGACACAGTACGACCGGTCTGAAGCGTAAATTCCGTGTTTCTGCAGTGTCGTTTTTGGGTTTAGGGATAAGTTTTGTATTTTGCAGGGGAGCTCTGGTGAGGGTAGTGTGGTAAAATCGCATGGGATGCTGGTGGTTTTAGGTCAGCTGGTGAGATTGGGATAAGCCGTTTGTGACGGTGGCCGTAACTTTCGTATAACCTCCGTATGTGTCCGTTTTTGATTCCTAATCAAAGAGAAAATATCGTAAAAATCCTTGAGTAACTTATCTGTCTTCTGTTCGAGCGAGCTGTTTTGTTACTATATAAACGATTAATTACTAATTTTGTAATATTGACCGTCAGAAGAACCATATAAACAAGTCTCAATTTTCTTTCTAAGATATAAAAGTGAGACTAATAATACACTAGACTGTGCTAATGCACTGTGCAAACATGCGTAGTATGGGAGAAGATCGATACAGATAATCCACCTAAACCAAATGATCAATGATTCAAATAAACTGTCAAAAACACAATCATATTATTCAACCTACCCAACCTAAAGATAAGCCTAAATCATGGTGTGCATGCCTCACCCACCTCAAGCAATAAACCACTGATTAATCCCTTTTAAACATAATTAGCCACAGATATTGCACATATAGTACCACTCATGCTGTACGGTTTTACCTTAATTTTTTCCTATAAAAGAGTGTGGTTGAAGCACTTCGTGACTTTGATTTCAAAATGCTCAAATTAGCTATATATGGACTAGTCTTTAGTAGTACCAATCACACCAGTAGAGAAAACTAGCTCCAGTCCTTGTCCCGGGAATATTAGTTGAGACGTAGGTTGATATTTTGAAACGAAATTTCAAATTGGAAAATTAATTGGCATTCAAGAATATATACACCAACCAAAACTTGTCAAGGCTATTGCTCTGGTACGCTTTCTGAGAACTAATGTATCCGGGGTTTCTTGGTAGGTGGGCGGGTTTCATCATTATCCTTCAGTAAAAATGTAATGTGTATTACTTCTTATTATTAAGTATGTACCGTATGATATGCATTACTTCTCACTAAGTGGACATCTCTATTGCTATGAAACTACAAAAGTCTATCTAGCTACCACTTAATTGGGGGTAAAGTAAAAGCATTTCTGCGACAAATATTGCTGGTAATTATTGTTGCTTAGCTTTCAACTCTGGTGTTTGATATTGTAAAAATGCCCCCTTTCTAAATTAAAAAGAAATGCAGGAGAGCCCGGGAGGCACATTAATTATGTCCTAAGTTCCAAATGCAGCAAATGCATATATATATATATATATTTATAGTGCTTTGGTCCACTTCGATCTACTCCCTCCATTACATATTTTGCTAATTCTCTCTTTTGTATACATCTACTTCTCCTATCTCTCAACAAATGTCAACTCAACTGAATGATCCTGTTCAGTTTTGTTAACAAGTGTAAAGGTGAAGATCGAGAAGTGCTTTGTTTTGTGTTTTGTGTTTCCTTCCTTGAAATGTGCACTTGACTGTTATGTGTTTGGTAATGTGGGGAAATTCACTGAAAAAAATGGAGAAATTGCAGAGACAGACAGAGAGAGAAGGCAAGAGACTTCACATCTTCAAAGTAATGAAATAGAAATACTGCTCTGATTATATGTGAAAGTCTCACACTATATAATATATATATATAAAATAAAATGACTACCCGTTAATCTTTTTGTATGATATATATATATATATATATAATTAACTTTGTTGATCTTATAATATCCCACTTCAATGTAAAGCTAAGGCAAAGATTAGTGGAGTCAAATCTACCTGAGTGGTATATGTATATATATACTAGCTAGCTAGTTTAGAAAAACATGACATTACTTTGAATGGTACGTGAAGCAGGTGATCATATTGGGGAGCCCATTAGGGTATTTGCCACATTAATGCATATATGATATGCACAAATCGATCAGATTCTAATGATCGACTAGCTAGGTGATATGCAATGACTGACACACGAGTAAGCTAATTAAGGTGGTCGATATATCTCGAAGAAGAAGAATCATGGAAAATGAGTGGTGGCAGAATTGAATATATATGTTGATCAAAGACCCCACAATTAGATTGAACATTACTTTCTCTATCAATCAACCCAACCCAACCCTCACGTACATACAAATTAAACAATCAAGATGTTTGCATGCATGTGAACCGTGAACGAGAAGGAATTCGTTAACAAATTTTCCGTGATTAAATTAGGGACTCACTCAATCAAGTGAAATGTAGGGTTATATATATATAGGACCCCATGCATGATCCGGCTGTTGAGACAAAACAAGAAGAAACGGACAATGACAAGGATCGGATAAGGGTTACAAATTCTAAATGGTGCCAATTGTCCAGGTCAGTGAGCAGAGAGATCAAGCTAGTGAAGCAGGAGCTAGCTAGCTTGTTGGCTCAAGAAGCAAGCGTCACGACCACGTCATTTTTACACCATTTTAATCGAATTTTTGTTTAGTTTTAAGGATGCTTATGTTTTTCGATACTAAGCTCGCTCAACTCAGACTGATATATATATATATATATATATATATATTAGTCATATTATATTTGATTAATCTAATTTGTAGCCGAATTCTGTGACCAGATCACTATCCATAATTCCATAAACAGCTACTTTACTAAAGACGGCCAATACATATCATTGGACAACATTGTTGTTCTCTTGCTGCATAGTATATATAGCAATTATAAACATTAGATATTGACAGTGAACAAGAATTTGTGATTTGTAAGTGCATTGGCCGGTGTATATGCGTCAAGTCTGTCTTAACATGATTTTACATGGAAAAAAAAACATGATTAATAGTTTATATCAAGACTCTTTCTCTCTCTTTTTTTTTATGTTTTTCTTTTAATTATTTAATTTTATAGAAAAGTTCATATCGGGACTCTAACAATATAGATTATAATAAAACGCTAAAGAACATATCTTTATGTATTGTTGAAGTGTTGAAGAAATGACATTCATGAGCTGTAAAATATTGTAATAGTGAAAGAATAATATCCTTCAGAATACTTATCGATCTGTTGTGATATGCAAATCCTTATCATTTTAGAAAGTGGGTGTATATACTGAATTCAAGTAGGTTGGAGATTAACCTACCATATCATATACATAAACTAATACATTTACCAACTGTCTACTGCCGGCCTCTCTTGATTGGTTTATCAAATTAACAAGCTAGTAATTAGCTAGGGAAAGTCTTTCTTCCATGCTTAATTACTTCATTTGTGTATATGACTATACGAGAGAGAAGGCTTCGTACGTATATATAATAAGAGCACTAGCAAAGTACCACTGCAATTTTGACACCATTTGGAAATGTTAGTTTTCTTAATATTTAAGTATTGTTATTCGGAATCATCAACTCCCCAGATAGCGTCTCATTAGGGGCTTATTCTAATACAGTTTGTTTATACTAATTAATCCAACAATTAAGAACAAAAACCGTACGGTTCGTACCAGGCTACCAGCTGCCATAGAATCATTAACCTAGCTGGAGTTGGAGTCGATTTCTTTACAGCTTAATCTAGTGCCAATATATCACGACGAACATTATATAATTACATACGCCAGCCTATGACCGATGCCAGCTACGTACGTTAGATTTAGATATATATGTAATCGAGCCCCATTAAATATATATATATATATATATATATATATATATAAATATATATATATTTAATGAATGATTTATATATAACACATATATTGGTTCGACAACGTGGACTTCATGATTGGCAAAGGGAATTTTGTGACAGTTAACGAGCTTACATATATAATCCTTCATCCCCAATTAAAAGAATAGAAGAAGGAGTTGATTAATGATGAAGATCTCTCATCAGAGTTCCAAGAATCATGTTAGATCAAAGGATACAGAACTACGCGTGCCAGTTTGAAAGCAAGCACTTTGTTTCTTCGATCTTGTACGTATCAGTTGTGTATATGATATAGAAAGCTGAGGGGAATTCTATGATTGTTCCAAGAATAATGTTTGGAGCTGAGGAGGTTTGGACCGACTTACTATGTGAGCTAGTGTGTACGAGTAGCATGGAAACTTAGAAATATTGGAATGCCATTGATTCAGGCTCAGAGGGATGCACATGGCTCGGACCTTTGGATCGAGTATTTGCAAGTAGCGACTACTGTTGCTTGCTACTTGCATTCCACGTTCTTCTCTGTACTATCAATAATCATGGAAGACATTTGTGATTCTATGTGGAAATCGATTAATTGGTATTGCTCTGACAAAGCTAAATTGTGTTTTCGTGTTATTCTCTATAAAGTGTGGTTTGTAAAATAAAGAGTAGGTGTAAATTTCACTCTTATTCGGTTTTCTCTAACATACGTACATACAATACAAACGCCATACGGTGAAAAGGAGGTTTCAAGCTCGCAAGCTAACTTGTTTAGTTGTTTGGATCGCATTTACTTTGAGGCATTTGTAACCTGTATTGGCACGATTCAGTGAGAATTAATCATGTCAAGATGAAAATCCATTATATCCTACAATAATGTTTAGGATGAACATTGATGAGATCTTGCATACAACCCATAATAGCTATGGTTCTGAATCAGCAAATTTGTTGTTTACGTCCTTTTGAAGTTGAGCTATGTATCGTCTAGCTACGACTACCAACTGAATTAGCAACTGCTGCACGTTCCTACACATGCTGCTGAATACCTGCTTCACTCGGTGGACCATTATATAGTCGATGCAACTGTGCTTTGCCATTTATTTCAAACTTCACATGTTTAGCTTCATATAGATAAATGAGCTAACTATGTAGCTAGGAAACCCTAATTCAGACAAAAACTTACAAGCCAGGAAACCCTAATTCCCTCTCTGCGCTCATACCGAGATCTATATGAGTTTTTAGACATTTGTTGAAAAGAATTCAAAGATGGAAGCCTTTGATACTATTGTTTTCATTCAAGAGTTCAAACCTAACAAGTTGATATATGACCATATGTAGTGGTTCTACAATACTACATGGACCATCCTCTCTTTTTATTTGATTCTTAGGTACTTGACTATATAAAGAGAGTGTGTGGTAGTAAAAATGTTATAAGAAATTCAATCACAATGGAGTCCTCGATTTTCTCTGAATTTCTTTTAATATTGTCCTACTACTTCCTTCTTCTTCCATAGTTGAAATTTCAGCAACCTAGCTTCTTGTTTTATTACAAATAAAACATTCGACAGTCTCGTCACCCATTCCGGTAAAGCTAGCGCATACTTGTATATAAAGCATGCGACTGGCCTGGAGAAAAGTTGGTCATATATAGTTAGCTAGCTAGACAGAGATTTTGGATAATGGTTAATTACTAAAGGGATCCTAATCACCAAAAGAACTTCGCAGTCAGTAGATCAGTACATATATATACATCGTTGAAAATGAATCTCGATCTCTAATTAATAAAATAACTTTGACGACTTATCCTTTGTAGAACTCTCTGCAAAGTAAGTGTGATAGGAACATTGCCTTTGCGGCTGCAAGATAAGGGCCGCCGTAACATACGTTCAGAAATGGTGAAGGCAAACCACGTACCATAAGTACAGAATGCTTAAACTCATCTATTCGTGATTATGCAAACTGATGATCAGAAAACAAGTTACGATTATTGCAGATCACAGCTTATTTCAACACTCTAGTATAAAAAAACAATAGAAAAGATACATATATATCTCCAATTATGATTGTGTACTGATTAATATATATATATATATATATATAATTTTTTTTTTCTCTTTTTGTGTTTGTGGGTGTGTGTGTTGATATTGTCTCAAACATCAGAAATGTATTAGATTTTTCCTTATATAAAATGTTAGCGTACGATCGACCTATATATATACAAAATGAAAGGTACGTACGTGATTCAATCTTGGAGGCTTTGCGTACGTTAGTTGTTCAATGCAAATTTATCAACCTAGTTTAAATTAATATTCTGAATTTTTTTTGTACTTTCAAATTTGGTTCAATATTCAGGTTAATTAATCATGAAGATCGACTTTTGTCCCTTCCTTCCTTAGACCTCAAGCGTTCTTAATTAGTTTAAACATTAATCAGTCATATACTGCTTAGTTTATAAGTCACCAGAAGTTCCAGGAAACTGGGCAAACCTACCTTCAAAGCACTGTTCCAGTTGATCATATATATATATATATATATATGAAGCTCGATCTATTTGACTCACATATAATGATGCCGTAGTTAACAATTTAATTAGGACTTGAACAGAACACAGTTCTTAATTTTGAGTATGGAACTGATGGGCTGCTGTGATCGTTGCTTTGAAAAATGAATGCCGCCTTAGTGCCTTACGTATCTTCTAGCCCTTATTACTGATTAATCAATCATAGCATATAACTTAAACAAAGATATGTATAATATAATCATGCAATTAACTACCATTAGTTTGCCCAGAAACTGCACATGGTAACAACCTGGTTGATCGTAATCACATGCATCTATATATGGTTCAAGTTAATATCTATGTTAATAACAATAAACCTAATATGAACGAGTCAATGGATCAAATGGTATAGAATATAAGGATAAGTAATCAAGTGATTAACCTTTGTGGTAACTCATCAAAGAAGTATGGAGGGCAAGGACTTGCCATTGATTCTCATTTGATCAGTAATGTTACGAACTTAGTCTGCTAGTTTAAAACCCAACGAACTGTATAATCAATTTTATTGTTGTTACTTTAAACTCCTGGTTTAAACCTCGAAAAGGCTAAATCGATGCCTTAAGATTGAGACTTGGCAAGGGGAGAGCTCAGGACTTGACTCCTCATCGATCATTTGATCCCAAAAGGCATAAGTATGCGTTCATATCATTGATTCAAGCATACGTACGTAACATTAATTGTAATACCTTCAATTATATATGCAGTGTTCAACAATTCAACTCTTGAATTGTTCATTCATCAATTCAACGACGACTACTCCTAACATAATATATACATCCAGTCCATTGTCAACATCAACCTGCAATACGGACATATCCATATCTGGCATATATATGCTATGAAGATCAATGCACAACTTACGTACGGCTTATGATGAGCCTCAACTTGCATTTCTATTATTATTCATACCTTCATACGTATATATAATTATGTGTGTGTGTGTCTATATATATATATATAAACATTAGATGTTTGGCTTTCTTTTGTAGAGTAGTTAATTAGCTTTTTCTTAGTGATCACATGCAGATCGAACTTGGATTAATCAAGATCATAAACCACCGTCTAGCTAGTAATGAGAAGCACATGCACGGATCCCGTATGTGTGTTTGAATTAGGTATAATCGAAGTTTCTGCTACTTATAAACTGATAATAATTATCTGATTTTCGAGAAGCAAAGGTATATCTGCACCTTAGATCGTATTCTAAGTAATGAATGGAACATGAGTGAACAGATAAATCACGTACTTTTGGAAACCAAGTATACTAACTCATCACATGCAAGCTAATTAGGCTGACATAATTCATAATAATATGTATAATTTTCATAGTACATTATTGATATACCCTTTATGGCTGATAAAGATTTTCATCAAAAATAATTATTCTAATTAATTTTCAGAACATTTGAAGATAATTCAATTTTCGCATATACCGCTTAATTAAAATGTATATATACAAATAAAAAATATAAAAAAAATCGCGAACTCATTATAAAGCACCTTAATTAATCGGTGTTCATATGTAAAGAAACTGAATCAATGATAGGGACTAGGGAGATGACTAAGAATCATCTATTGAGATTTGACACTAAACTTTGAGGGAGGTTTTAATTCTGTTTGAATTGATTTGATACTTGCTCTTAGCCCAGTAACCCCAGCTGTATGTATTTAGGCCTATTGGGCTGTCTTGCCTATCCAAACAAAAAATTATGGAGTCACATTCCTTCACCATGCAACCTTGATTTCTAATTTCACTACTTTTGAGATATGTATTAGTTAAATTTTTCCCAAAAGAAAAAAAGAGACAGAACAAATTAAGCTGAATTAAGTAATGCATTATTAAGCAAAAATGCAATTGCTGTGACTAGCTATGGATTAAGCAGCAGCTCCAACAGGTACTGCTTCCTTGAGCCTGGATGATCCATATAGAGTTTCTTCGAATCGAATAATCTCATTCTTGGAACCGTAGGCGACCTGGGTCCGGTCATCAAGATTGACGATGACCTTGTCCAGCACAGACTTGTGACCGTCACTGCTGTAACCTCCGGCATTCTCAATCAACAATCCTAATGGAGCTACCTCAAATAACAGTCTCAATTTTGCCTTGGTCGTTGGGGATATCACATTTGTGAAGACACCCTTCTCCTTTACAATGATCTGCAATTTAAAGCCAGAAACATATTTACACATGCAGATCATTTTACAAGGAACATATTTACACATGCAGATCATTTTTCATGAACTACCAGTACATTGATCACAAATCATCGATGCCACAATAATATGCATCAATGTGTTGACATATTACATCCACCTTCAATTCGCACCTATATGCTACTTTCTGTAAACAAATGTTGCCGGTAATTCCTAATTAAGTTGAGCAAATACCTGGTTAACGTCGGGAACCATTCCTCCGGTGTATCTCAATGTGTACTTCTCTTTCACGTAGTAGTCAATTAGCTGTTAAATTATAACAATGTCAAAAATATAAAGCCATCAGTAACGTTTTAATAGCAATAATTTTAGAACGAGCGAGTCTGTCACACAGTGACCATCATCTCACAATTAACATGCATGTAATTACTTTATGATAACAAGTCTCATGTACACGTAGGAGAAGTAGCATAGTATATACTATTCTAGCTAGAGTTTAGGAAATTAATCAAAAATGACCTTGCTGTAGTCAGGGTTGTCAAATGTGGCTCTCAAATTTCCGGGAGAGAACATCTTTCCTTCACCAATTTCTGTTGTCTCCTTGACATGTTGCCACTTTCCTGATGACCAACTCGATCGTGAGTTAATAGCCAAGTCAAAATGAAGTACTGATGATTGATCATGCGCTAGTGTGCGAGTTGTATATTGTATATAAAAGCAAACCTTCATCAAGAAGAAGGAATTCATGGGTGCCAGGGAAGCCTTTGATAGCAAGAACATAAGTTGTTCGAGGCCCGTAAATCCCCATGGCTGCAGCTACTTGGTCAGCTCCGGTAACCCCAGTTAGCTCATATCCCGGCCACACCCCAAATATTGTTCCCACTGTGAAGTTTGTGTCCACAATACTCGACCCATCAAGCGGATCAAAAGCAACACTGAATCCACCTGTTCATTACGTGATGATTAGGCAACATTGGAATGTGTTATATGGATCAAATATTGAGTGCTAAGATGAAATGTAGGATATGTTCATCATTTTCCAGATAAGAGTGGCTATTTGCAAACCTTCAACTGGGCCTCCCATGTCTTGGAGCTCAGGAACTTCTTCGGAACAAGCATATTTGCAGACGTGTGAGTACGTTAAGGCCTAATTAGATGTGAAACAGATACGTATCAGTACTCATATATGATAAAATTTGTAAGAACAAAAAAGTTGGATTTGGGAGAATTCACTTATGCTTAAATAAGTTGGATTTGGGAGAATTCACTCATGCTTCATGCTGAGTTATTATATGTTTATGCAAATTCGAAACCGTCTCATATATATATCGATCAATATTCAAAACTGAAAAATCCCAACTCGAGATTTCTGCCCTTACATGAGTCTCTTCACTCACTGTGGACTGGTTATGGATGATATGCTTTTTCTGGTTAGTCTCGGCACCGACTTTAACATGCAACCGGAGCTAGGTTTGATGTTCTAACTTCTAAATAGTAACTACAACCTTTATATGTATTAAACTACCACGAGCATTCCATCAGTGTGTCATCGTATTATGCATCATTATGGTGTATAAGTTTGAGTTTGATTGACGATTACCTCAAATAGAAGCTTATCAGCAAGCATATCTACAGCAAGCTGCTCATCTCCGAAGGTATTGACACATGCAGTTCCACCACAAGAAGCTGTCCTGACTTTGTATCCAATCGTCCTTATTGCTTCTCCCATTGACAACAACAATGTAATCAATGACTTATCCGGGGTTGCCTTTGTTAGAAACTCTTCCTACAAAAATCAATGCCACATTCATGATTAGAAAACTTTTAGTCGAAAAATCTAACGACGTACCCTGCTTGCAAGACAATATGACTTCTTTGGGGTCCTGCCCTCTTCTACTTACCAAGCTATCCCCAATTTCGCATTTTGGTGCAATGGAACTGTTCTTTGTCTTCAAAGCTCTTAGGGATGACTTGGGCACCAGACGTAATGATTCCCCAAACAGGGAGCTTGTTCTCAAAACCTGCAGTCATTCATGCACACCCTTTAAAGGAAAACTAATAAGATCTCATTCTCCTTCTATCTTACTGTGCTAATCACATATAGTACCTTAGCATTGAAAGAAGGAGAGATGGAAGCTGGAGACATTAACGAGGTCGAATGCTGAGACGAAGAAACATTCCGCGGGAAAGCTCCTCTGGCATAGCATGCAACACTGGTCTCCATATTTGAATTTGATTGAACTTCAAATTAATTGGCAGATGCCGATATTTGCAAGAGCTAGCTTATGATTTTCCTTTCTACTCTTGGAAAGGAGTTGCGATTGTGTAGATAAGCAGCTCATGGTACTTTCCCACGTGGCAGATTATACTTGTTGTAAGATGAAATATTGACATTGGCTGAAGTTATATGGATCACTCATATGTCTATGGCTATGCTCTGGTGTAAATGAAGAGATATGGTTTGAGAGTATATATATGTGCGCTGAGACCCCCACTTGGCTGGAGTCAGTATGGTGCTCAAGATACTCATTCATGTATCATGTACGTATATATTATCCACAGCCATGCACAATTATTCATCTTAACATGCATGTTCGTTAACTGTGATATGGAACTACTGGGAATGTTACTAGCTAAGTGGTGCCGGATGGGAATACATAAAGTCGGCTTATTTCAATTAAAACAAAAATGCATGATTGATGAACAAATTTTGATAAACCCAATCTTTCTAACAAGTTCAGTTATTTATTGGTTTTAGACTTTTAGTGGCATCACTAAAAATGAATCATAACTTGATCACATGTAGTCTACATTCTACAAATCAAAACTATATCAAAAGTGATTTAAACTCAAGGTTGAGCTGGTTTCAAATTTCATGCAGCCTCATGTGATATGACACCCTATATGCGGCTATAATGGTCATGTTTTCCAGTACGTCGAGGTTCCAATGGTCATCTATAGCAAAGATTCATGGTGGAGTTGAGATTTTTTCCGATTACATGACGGATTTGAGATTGATGGTATTCATGAAGCTCTTTTTGCCGTTCTGTTTTACCTCTTATAATTCATCTAATTAAAGAAGAGAAGAATTAATACGAAACCAGCTCATATAGATTAACTATTTAGATATTCAGTAGCTCTCACAATAATCATATTTTGCCAAATTATCTATGGAAACGATTCATAACTCATCTTAGGTTGTAGATATAATTTTCAGTTTCTCCCAATATTTCAAATGAATTGGTTGATGATATCAGTCTTCAATAGAATGTGAGAAGCTAGGGAGTATAGATCCAAGCTGCGCACAAGCTATTTGGTAATAAAATGCAACTACTACTATTAGTATCTTATATCAATCATACTTCCTTTATGAAGCACGAATATTTCCTTTATGAGCAAGAATAATTAACAATACTTTTGTTTTTTGTAAATGTGTGAATATTTGATGTTAAGTAATTGCAGATATTATTATGTTTTACGGTTTAGTATTTTCTCATAAAAATGAGGTGATATGTATTTGTTCATATATCTTGTGCCGATGCATGAAGTCTACTGATGAGCTTTGATTGTATATGGTTTCCCATCATAGAGATTCTATCATTTCTATGATTATAATGCCCATATTCATGGGGTCATTATATGGTTCGTACTTGAGGCTCTCTCAATTTATCTTTATACTATATACTGTACGCTGGATATACTCTAATGAAAGACCACGTACCCACAAGTTCATTTTTCTGGATACGTATGCCCAAGTGATAGTTGGATTCACTGGGAGAAACTGATGTATATGATTTTCAAATGAATTGTCCTAGCCCTGAGAGGTTTCCATCCTCTACTTTTAACACTACCTCAAACATTGATGAAACCGGAGAGGACCATTCTATTAATTCGGCAATTTCTTCGAACGAGAAAACCATATGATATAAATAACGAGTCAAAAGCAGAAAAATCATATAATTGCAGATATATTTAGTATTCAAGACAAGTTATTACTTGAGAGTCAAAATTTTACTTTTCTTGGTTTGTGGCTTTTTAGCCTTTTTCTTCTGCTTCTTATACTCTTCATACAGCTGTATGGATGATGTAGTACTTTGCAGCTCGGCCCTCAATCTTTGATTCTCCTTAATGTCACGAAGAACCATGAAATGAGCAGAAAGTTTCTTTTTCACTTCATCTTCATCGATTGTAGTTGTATCTTTGGATGGCTCAATCGCAGTGGATATAGAAGAGCCTGTTTTCCTCTTGTTATTTGACTTTCTAATGTCACCCTGGAACTTGAAGGACTCTGGTTTCTCCAAGGAGAAGTCCATGAAGGCTTGCTGAGGAGTGATGGTAGAGAGATAGACTTGGTTTGAATGAGCAGTGTTCATACTAGATATACTTGCAACCATGCTTGACACACCTGGATGATAATGCTTGGAGAGAAGATTAAGCTCCCAAAGTACTGAAGCAAGAGCACCACTTAAATTGGGGTCTGAAGCTTCAGGATGATATTTCTGTGCATTAGGAGGAAGATAAAAAGAATTACAATTCAGTACCTTTAATCATGCCATATGGACTAAACAGAAGACATATGGTCAATGGAGGGCACAAAAAATTGTATTTACGGTATATTGTTAAGATACTGAGTTACGGTATATATATAAGCTGATCTAGGGCTCTAATCCACTAAATATCATGAATTTCTATAATAGAGGATGCAGCATATCTCTCTTTATTAACCCAAGATATTAAGTGTGAACAAGAGTAGCAAGACAGCTTTACCGCAATTAAACCGGACACTGAGCCACCTCCAGCGTCATTCTCTAACAGGTTTCGGCACTTGACATTCTTCAGAAGCAGATGCTTTAAGGTAACCAAGGCTGAAAAAAGATTCAAATGGGAGGAGGCATGAGAACCCTTAACAAGGTATTAGCTTATTGCCTACAAACAAAATGCATACTAATAACCTACCAGCCATGGACTCTGCAGACCCAAAACATAATGAGAATGTTGCCAATCGCTTTACAAATGCAGCAGCCTTCTGCATGTCATGTTGTCTATCTTCACACAGCATTATCTTGAGAGCTTCAGCTAATACTTCACCCTGATCTCTGCTCCATAGCACATAAAAAATAAATAAATAATCGTAGAACTTGGTAGTAACCTACAACATCACTAATACCAGAAACAGGACAATTTCAAATATCATCAACAAACTATTGATGCGTGGGTGTCCTGTTTCCTGCATGATATTTGAAATTGGTTTGGAGCATTTCCTTCACAGTGATCATGTTACCAAAGCAATGTGGGAGTAATAAGTTCAGAACAAACCTTCCAGGCCTATATTCAAGTATAATATTGTAAAGCTGGACAAAAAAGTCCTGCAGATCAACATTCAAGGCATCAAGATTGCTCTTCATCACTTTAAATGCGACAATGCAGCATCGGAGACGCTCAGTTACAGTCAAACCACCACCAGAAGCAAGCTTTCTCAGAGAGTTTATCAGGTCACCCATGAAATCCAAGTCAATTAGATGTGAAAACTTTCCTAATCCTTGCAGACAGGGAGCAAGTAAAGGGTAGGGCTCAGATGCACCGGTGGATACACTAATATTTGCTTCAGCTCTGAGTAACAAAATACAGGAAATTAGTCAATGTATCTGAAATCTGATGTAGAGAAGATCTACAAATGTAGACTACCAGAAGGAGTAAAACATAAATTATTCCAGATAAACTCCAATTTCAAAACTCTCATTCCACCAAACTCTGAATGCCTAGTTGCTCCAAACAACACATATACAATTGAGGAATCCATAAAGAAGCCAATTTGAGCATAAACAACCATTCAAGTGTATGCATTTCCAAATATTAAACTCTCTGAATGGCAAGCGAAATACATGAACATAAATTCTTTCGACATAAAAGGATGTCCAATGACAAGGTAAATGATGATTATATTTCTGCTGAGTTGGATACCTAGCTTCTGTATAAGGCTGCCTACAGGTTTTAGGAAATAGCCTATCAACTTTTCTTGAAATCATGCCATCAATAGCCTATCAGCTCTCAAAGGTTATATATACTTGTCTTTGTACGCTTAGTTTAAATATCTTATATTTATATACAAATTACATGAAAAATAAAAATAAATCATTAAATAGTTGTGCAGACTACAGATGTATCCACATTCCACAGCCTCTGGGTTTACATCGTAACTAAATGGCAACAAACCGCCGACTTTATGCAACTAATAGACTGGAGTTGGTTCCCCCAACCCTTTAATTTTCCTCGGAATATCAAACCTAGAAATCATACTTGGACTTGAAGGCACCCCAATATCGTATCTTTGTTTCTCTAATCAATATTTTTTAAGCTAAAGCAGAATCATAGTACAAGAGATGAGAAGTTCAAGAAAAATGATGCACTACAAACCTGACAGCTGATGACTGCATTGTGTGCTTCAATATGCGAAAATATGTTTCAAAAACAGCTGAAAGTGTCTCTGTCTGCATTCTTCTCCGCTCCAGAACATCTGGGGTATAAGCAACCGCCTTGTAATCAGCAGCAACCTGTGTACAGAAACTTCATGAAACCAATGACTTCCGAACACTTTATGATATTTTGGGACAAAAGACTGAAACAAGAAGATGGAGAAAAATGAGTATTTTCTCAAATAAAAAAGCAGCACCTCCTCCCTTGTCTTGATCAGTTGTTCTTGCCTACTCCTTTTTCTGTCATTTTCTTTCATTTGGCGTGGATCCTCATGATCCTTTCTTTTTTTACCTCTTTTCTTTTTGGCTTTATTTTTATCATCTTCCTTTGTAGCCCTCCTAAGATCCTCATAGAATGATAGAGACAAGAAAACCTGCAGCAAATCTCAACAATAATCATGGGATATGAAGCATGAAAACCAAACTCACATGGATACTTTTATTAAGTAACAATTTGTGGATATCTGGGCAGAAAGAAGCCAAATATCTCCTCAGTCCTTCATTTATGGACCAGTGTGTTTAAGGGAATAGGTAGCCTGTAATTGTGCTGAAACCTCAAATATATGTAACGCACATTTTGGTTGTCAATGTTTTTCTAAGGGAATAGGTAGCCTGCAGATAATTGTGCTGCAATTTCAAATCTGTAACGCACATTATGGTTTTAGTGTGTTTCTAAGGGAATAGGTAGTCACTTCACTTATCTGACTCCGCTAAAATTAACAATATTTTATATTTTATTTCATAATTTCCTTCCTTTTTTTTTGGGTGGGGGATAGTTTTATTTCTAGTACATGGAGACCACACAGAAAAAGGGAGGAGGATTGTATTGCAGAAACATAATAAAAGAGCAAAGATAACATGCCTCAATGGAATCAGGGTGCAGTTGACAATTACGAGCTTTCACATAATTTGCGATCAATCGAACAGCCTCCACAGTAGCTTCACCACCATGTTTTCCCTCGTTTGTGAAAAGTGATTTTACAGTACAACAGCATAGTTTCCTGTTGACAAGTAATTCACATATATTAGTTGCATAAATGAAATAAGACGAGACAAAACTGACTATGATTTGAGAATAAGTGCCATGTGAGTACACAGATAATGAGATCATCGACATGGGCATGAGTGACATGTAGAGAAGAACATGAATTACATCTTCTGTCAACTTCATCCAATACATCATGTCTTTATGTCTGATTTCAGTCTACTATTGAACAGAATATATAAACAAATACTTTTTTTATGTGTGACAAATGGCCAAGACCTAGATAACCCTTTTCAAAGCAAATGAAGATGTTTCCAAGTATCCAATATATGCAATAGTGATGCTATAAGTGTACTGTTTTCAGGTTTTGACAACAGAAATTTTTTAAAAGATAGAAGTGTCCCACAAATCATGAATATTGACCAGTTTCAAAATTTATTGATTTAAGATTATTTCAAATATTCTAATAAGCCACAAGAACACGCAAACTGCATACATGTTTATCCTATTCTAATAGAAAAATTAAATTAAGCATAACAAAGCTATACTTCCACTTGAATCCTGTTATTGATCCTACAAAGTCTATTTATTTTAGGCTGGATAATTTCTCATTTAAAGAAGTTCAAGTGTTTGACTGTGGATACGAACATGAAAATATACTTATACACCAGACAAGTAGAATCTAAACATAAGTACGGATACAGCACAACCTTATAACATCATCTGAGGAGCTTATGTTCTTGATAACAATCCCTAACAAGCTCTCCCTAAAGTTGAAATACGGTACTGCATCGAGTAAAGTACAGATACAGCGAAATGCCACATGCTGAAATGAGGGCTGTTTTTCTAAGGCTGCCAACCTCTGCAAGTAAGCCTGAGGATACATGTTAAAGCGCATGAGAATCAGCATCAGAGCAAATGAAACTTAGTACAGTAAGAATAACTATCTTGACAACAAACAAATAATAAGACAGATCCATGAACCGGATGCAGAACTGTTGATCCAACCTTTTCATAAAAACAGAACATATAATATGGGTGGGGATCTAATGAGCACTTTCAAAATCTAATGAGGACTTTCAAATCAACGGTTGGATGACTTGTGTGTTGAGAGAATAATATTCTAACTAAAACTTGGATCACTCATCCAATTATTGATTTGAAAGTCCCCACGAAGTCCTCACTAGAGACTCCCAATATAATATACCAAAAAAGTTGTTCACATTTAGGCAGATGCAACATAGCCCAGATGTTACAATTTCACATCTAAGGAATTGTCTCGCCAATATAATTATATAAGAAAAGAAAAGAATCTTATCCACACTAATAAAACGAGTCAGATTTCAGTTAGAAAAATACCCTGATTCACTAAAGTACTGAACCAGTACATGCACAATTTGATTATCCCAGAAAT
The DNA here is from genome assembly GCA_963682095.1 of Potentilla sterilis. NCBI lineage: Eukaryota > Viridiplantae > Streptophyta > Magnoliopsida > Rosales > Rosaceae > Potentilla > Potentilla sterilis. Next base: position 43,168,518 of record OY821759.1, read on the forward strand.
CAATTACACAATATAGAGATTATAACTCTTTTAAGTGTAGCAGACTCCATCTTATTCAATAACAAGGGACAAAAGAGAATGCTAACCTTGTATGTGTTAAGAAGTGTCGATTCATAGAGCCGCATTTTCTTCACATCCTTTGAAATCTTCATCTCCAACTCCTTCTCTGTGGGAAGCCTAATGCGGTATCTGAAATAAACATCAAAAAGAATTAAATATAAAACTGAAATGCAGACATAAAACAACTGTTCATGAGAAAAACAGATAAAGGTTCTGGATAAGGAGAGAGTTCTCACTATGAACATAGACGCGGGTGTCCAACAAACCAACACCAATGTATTTATTTGTATAATAACATGTGTTTTAATTTATGAAATGCATATCCATGTACCTTCATTATACTTTACTTCGTCAGAAAAGAAAATATGAACCAACATAATGATTGAAAATATTAGACATGTAGAGGTTACTTATGAAGAACTCTTTAGAAATCACCATAATTCTGCTTTCATCCTCACTATGATGAGAATGGTTAGTTTATTTTTCCTTATACGGATCCAAACAAGTGTCACACATGGGTGCGCAGAAATTTATGTGTCCTAAGGTGTCCATCATAGAAAAGATCATATGAAAGAGTACAATTTACAGAATCAGGAAAGTAGAACCGGGAAAGTGGTTGTACCCAGGAATAAGGTCTTTAAAGACAGCCAACAAAGATAGGAGTCCAAGTTTGACGATTGCATGATCCCTATCATTACAGATTTGTAACATCTCCTTCAAGGATTTAATATTGGCCTCAGGATCAGCAAGTAGAGCAATTCCCAACTCTGCAATTTTGTGCTTCTTACTTTCAAAACCTTCTTCAGCAGTAAGATCTTCTTTAACCTCAGCCTATACAAAGAACAAGAAGAATTTATAAGATATACAGAAAAACATAATGATGAAATCTGATCTAGTTCAATATTTAAAAAAAAAAGGAAAAAAAAGTATTAATAATTAAAAACAGTGGACAGAATTTCACACAGGAGGAAGCAGCAGAAGCTCAAAAGCTAACCAACAGGATACGAAAATTCATACAAAAATTTATACTAAAAGTAAGTCAAATAAGTTGGGCGATCATTGCAAACTCTAGTCTTTGAGGCTGATATTCACATAAACATTTCCATGATGTTACAAGTGTAAAAGCTTATCTACCAGGTTCCTAAAATGAGGAGGATGGCTATATAAATGGTTAAGAGGAGATATACAGCTTGCAGAGAAGAATTATAGACATTGCTATTATATCATTCATCATATAAGAAGAGCAAGAAGAATAGCTAGTTCAATCAGACATTACCAGCACTGCTGCTTGTGGGGTTGGTTCAACTTCAACTTCAACCTCAACCTCACCTTCATCTTCGGGAGCAGCAGAATCTTTTCCTTGTTTTTTTGCCTCTTTCTTGAGTTTCTTAAGCTTTGCCCTCCTTTCAGCCTTTGTCAACTTAACTATCCCCTTATCTGCAGCATCAACCTCATCATCCTGACCAGTTTCCACTGGATCATTTTCAGATGCTGTTAATTTCTTTGGTACTGTGCCATGGAAAGAATTGAAACATCCACACTCAGTGCAACATTTAAACACATTTTAAAAACAACTTGCTCCAACGCCATACTTCAAAACTAAAGATAAGAGAAGCATAAGGTACCTTTTAGATAATGGAGATTTCCAGAGAAGTCTTTTATGGGAAGAGCATCAACAGGATCAACCTCAATCCCGCTACTCTCCTTTTCTTTCAGCGAGGACTTCTTTCTTCGCTGTTCATACAAAGCTTCCAAAGTATCCTCCTTTACATCGGCAACACGAGTAACATGCCTATGTATAAAGATAAATGCAGATCAGGTACAATATAAAAACCAAACGAAATCAAGAAATGAAAAGAAACATCACCACACACTAATTCCTGCTTATAATGGCAACACTAAAAATGCTCTACCCAATTCGTAACTGAGAAAAGTACAACTCAACCATTCTACCCACAAAATTATGAACCTTTATCTGAATGTGCTAACAATTACAAGACCCCATTTCAGATGAGAATTAAAAGGAACCCAAGTAACCTATCCAGGACTTTCCTCACCCAAAAGTCTTAAACTTCACACACTTGAGAAACCAAAGAGAACACTGACCCAACTAAACTAATTAACAAAAGCACCAAACTTTGTTACTTCAAACAAATATTCCAATTCAAAAACTTAAAAAAAGTAGACCCAATTACACAGAAACTAATAACAATGCAAAACAGAGTTCATGTAACAATCCAAAGCCCAATAACAGTCTCACCCCAAACACCAAATCAATCAGTACCCAATAAACCCAACAACGAATTAAAGCTTCTGAGATTGAAACAGAGTGAAAAGAACGAACTTGGTGATGGAGGTGGTGTCCAATGAAGAGAGAAAGCCGGCGTAGTCCTTGTTTTCATTGACGAAGGCTTTGTCCTCGTCGGAGACTTCGATGTCGTCTTCGGAGATGTCCGGCGGGAGCTGTGGAGGTAGGATTATCTTCTTCTTTCCTCTCATGTTTTTCTCTGTGACTGAAACCCTTTGCTCCTTCTGGTCTTTCCTGCTAGGTAAAGTCTTTAGGGTTTTGTGCTTGCTTTAGTTACTGACTTCACTCAAAAGGGTTTAAGGCAAAGAATATGAATTAATTACCAAACAATTAATTCCTTCTGTGACTGAGGTGGTTTTGATTTCTGGGCCCAGACTTTCACTACTTCTGGTATCCCACTTTCTTGGCCCACTTATGAAAATAAACTTTTTAATCTAAAAATTAATTACCAAAAACAAAAAAAAATACAAGAAGAGGAGGTGAATGTGCTTGATGAAGTTAAATATAGGCTGCAAGTCATTTCAATCAGTATGAAGGGACACTTGATTCAGCTTAATCAACCGTTGTTATGTTTACATTTGGAGTCTCTATGGTAATAATATATCGGACAAAAAATTCAGTTTAGTATTTTCAATTTTTTAGTAAAAATCATATTACACCTATTTTTTTGAAGGAAAAAAAAACAGAATGACTCCTAAACTTTCAAATATAAATTTTTAAGTCTAAAATTTCAAGTGACCTCGAAATGTGACGTAAGCTGCTATTTTAAAACTGGCAACAAATTCCCTATAATAGGGATTTTACTTAATTTTGGGAATTTTAAGGTCTAAAATTTCTCCAACAGATTCTCCATCTCATTTCCTAAAATGGAGATTTAGATGAGAGAGAATATATTCATCCATATACTTGTAAAGAGATAAACAAAAATTTACATAATGAAAAATTAATGAACAAATCAATTTGACGCAGAAAACTAAAAGACATTAATTACAATTTACATTAAATATTGAATATTTTATTTAAAATAAATAAATTTATTATTATAAAATAACTTAAAATAATCATTAATTACAATTTACAATAAATGTTAAATATTTGTTATTGTGTTATAAAAGTCAGAATCTGCAAAATAGGGAATCTGTTGGAGTTGGAGCAAAAAATTATAGAGAAAATGAGTTTTGTTTTCCCATTTTATAGAAATTTTGGAGAACTGTTCGACTTGCTCTAAGATTATATCTTTTGTATATGCACTTTATTTATGATTATGACCAGAATTATGTGCTTTTTATTACTACTTTTTGCAGCCAACTAGCCTCTTATGAGTATGTTAATTAAATTTCACTTCAAATTTAGAAGGTTTAATATGCAAATGGACAATTTTATCTTCTATGAAGATTTTAATATTAGAGTATGGGCTCTTCTTGCAGAGAGTCTTGTATACAAGCCGTGCTTGTACACGACCATGTGCTACACACATGATTGAAGAAACAAGGAAGGCGTTAGTCAAGTAGTTAACGTTCAAACTTGGGAAAGAAAAAAAAAACAAAGCCCAAACGCAGTAAGCCAAAGTTTTACAATAAACCAGCTAACAAAAGAGTGTTCGAATTCGACCCTCTCAGTCTCTCCCCCTTCGACATGAAATCATCGGCGTTTTCGATTTGCAGCCTATTGAGTATTGAAGTCTTCATCTTGTTGGTATATATTTTGTTAAATCTAGCACAAGGAACCCAGACCTTAAACTTAATTCAACCACAGACCCCGCAACCATTAACCTTAATCATGAAAGAATGTTTTTCAGAAATCAAAACCCCAAGTTAATATATATCTATTGTACATCACTAACTCCCAATTTACCGACATAAAGGTTTCAACTTTTGAGTCTTGAGATAGAGATTGCCGCCACCCAAATCCCGATCACCTTCGAGTCTTTGACGAACTCGAGCCGGGCCTCGTTGCCGGAAAAGCAAGCATCTTCCCATTGAATTGAGTTGTTATTGGGAGTCACCGACCCAATAAACGATGACAACAAATCGATGACACTGTGGAAATTGTTGAGCACCGGGCGCGATATCTGAATTGGGATAAATTGATTTGAAGAATTGAAGGCATATTGATTTGAAGATTTTACAATTTTTTAATCTATTTTTTCTTTATTTTTTAACCCACTCACTCAAATGACGTTGACTGTTGCAACAGTAAGTCTAAACGGATGGCTCACTCCAGTTCTTTCACAGCCCCATATGAAAGACTCTGATATTGACACTTGTCTTTGAAACTTGCCGTGCGCCTAAACGGCCGTCTGCAGAAGAATTTTCGCCTTGTCAGTTTTAAATCAGCAACTTAAGTCATATTTCGAGGTCACTTGAAATTTTAGACCCGGGATATCATATTTGAAAGTGTAGGGGTTATTTTGAATTATTATTATTTTTTTCAGAAAAAGTATAATATGATATTTACCTAAAAATTGAGGGTACTAAACTGAATTTTGTCATAATATATTTAACTAGATGGTTAGTATGTTTTTTCGCAAAAGGTTCTAATGAGGCCACTAGATAGCTATTCTCATTTTAGTCTTTTTCGAGTAGTAAAATGCATCTTTGATAATAGTAAACAAAAACAAAAATGTTTTGGGGCCTTATTAAGGTCTAAGAATTTTGGCCTTAATCCTACGTGGCGTGCCACCTCATCAAGACACATCATCAATATCAAAAACTTTGTTATGTTATATTTAGGTTAAAATGCAATCTTGTCCTTTCAAATCCAATGACTTTAAAATACACATCAGCAATATTGTCAGAATATAAAACAATAATTATGATGACTAAAAAAGTAATAATTACGAAATATAATTTACTCATAACTACCTAATTAATAGTCATTGTAAATTGGGCAATAATTACAACCAATTATGTTTTATTTTAGATGATTTTGTTACCTTTTTTGGGTTGACTACATGAAATTTATTTTTTGACACAATTACGATATTTGACATTAAAACATTCTATCTTTGTGAATCAAATTAAATGTTAAATCTTTTTTGACTCTTAATCAAAATTTAGATTTAGAATTATATATATATATATATATATATATCCATCGAATTTTAGAAAAATAAAAGTAGATAAAATAAATTTGTATCGAATTTTTTAAATGAATTTTATATATATGTGAAGTTTATTTAGACATTGATATAGTGTGTTGAAATTTTTTTTTTTGAAATAGTACTATTTTTTTATATAGTATATGTGTGTGTATGTATATGTGTGTGTGTATATATATATATATGTATGTATATTTACTTAAATTTATATTTTTGAATAATTATAATTTTAAAAATTATATTTGGTGTTTAAATTTAAAAAACGAGTGTAATAAAAAAAATATCTTGAAAAATATTTTTCTTTTCTTAAAATTATTTTTATTTTTGAAAAATGACAAAATAATCTAGAGCCATTGGATTTAAAAGGACAAGATTGTATTTTAACCCTAATATGACATAACAAGGTTTTTGATAGTGATGATGTGTCTTGATGAGGTGGCACGCCACGTAGGATTAAGGCCAAAATTCTTAGGCCTTATTAAGGCCCCCTATCACTACTCTAAACAAAAAAATACAAGAGACTAAGAGAGATTTGAGAACTGCTAGCATATCGTGTAGTCACTCCAGTGGCCGAGCTTTCTTGCAGTTGGTCCGGGGTTGTACAGTTTTTCATTTCACACATACATCGTGTTTAATGTAAGAAACATGGTCGCCGTCTCGCAGATGGTCTTTCCAAGTGTGGTTGGCTACTGACCTTGGGTTTCATTTCTTTCGGATTCTCTTCCTCCACAAGTCACTGAAGACTGATGATATAATTTTGTTGTTTCCGGGTTCACTATAGGTCCCATGTAATCATAAAAGGGTTAAAAGGCCTGGACCCCTCCTCACCGTCCAGCACCTCCGGCCGGTGGCGACTTGTTTGGTTGTCCGTAAGTCCATAACCAACCGATCATCGCCGACATGAGAGTAAATAACAGTACGATAGCAGATATATTACTGCCATATATAAGAAACATGAAGCAGAGTCACGAGAATGTTCTTGATCGCCAATAGCCTCTCGTTAATTTGTTGGCGTGCATAGACATGCACTACCATATATGGAGCCATCCCAATGCTGTAAGAGTTTCCTTGTAGTCTTGTAAATCATATCCAGGCCTTCAAAAGACCCCAAAATAATGGGATTTGGTTTCTCTCTTTACATTTGTTTTCACATGACGTTTTATCTAATAGTTCACAATTCTCAAAACACATAAATAAGAATATAGAGGAAAAAAATAAGAGATTGTGAGCCATTAAATAGAAGGTTATAAAAGTAAAATGAAAGGAAACGTTAGGAGATAATCGAAACCAAAATAATGAGTCTCTATCTAATCGATGGCATGCAGCTAGGGTTTCGGTGAGGAAAGAATCATAGCTATATCAAATTTGGGACAAATTAAGATCGTTCGCTTCCTTCACCTCTGATCTGAACAAAGATAAATATGTTAAAACTTAACCTAGCTATGACTTCTGATCCACTCCCGCACGCACGAATGGTAATCGATTACCACACATTACAATATACATGAGACTAGCTAGTAGTATAAGGTAGTCGGGTGGTCCATTTTCGTATACTTATTGCTGCTATCGACCTTTCAACTCCTGCTTGGCATTCATTTGGAGTTTAGGACCAGGAAACTGCAATTATGTCACCCAATGGGGGAGGTTTATTCAGTTGAGTTTAACCCAATCCTTAAATGGTGTGATTGTGACAGACAAACCAAGCAGTGCAAATTAACCCTTATTTTTATGACAACATATATGTATGCTTCAAGATATCTTCTATATGATTGTTGAAGATCCAACACAAATGTATTGTAATCTTTTGATGAAAACTTGAAGCAAATCGTCTTGCTTATTAAAAGGTGAGTTTTGAATGTCAAAAGCGTTACAGAAAACTACGTATTTCCGACTGCAAATGTACATTTTTTGTACGAGTAAAATAGAAGCTCTAGGACAACCAACGTTGACAAGCTCGAACAACGTAGTTATAGAAACTTCCCTAAGCACCAACCTGATCATGCCAAACTTCCCTCAACATGTATATAGACACATATCGTTCGCCGCCAATATTTTCATTCACGTGACACGCACGACGGCTCTACCCGAAACTATCTGGTTGAACTGGAACGGAGTCGCCACTCGTTCTCACGAACACGTAAGCTGGCTCGAGCTCCTTTCAAACACAATAAATATGCATGCCACTATTTATTTATTATGTTCAGCAAGCCAAACCCTAAGCTATAAATCCCAATGCAAATATATGCATAGAAATATAAAGACATGTTGCTGGGTTACGTATGAGACTGGTGGTGTTCGACCCTGCACCATTTATTGTCGTCTAATGAGTTGATTACTTGGACGTTGGACCTCTCCACTTCTGCATTAACGCCCTACATATGGATCATTACTGTTTATATGATTATTTAGTTGAAATGCTTTTAATGAAATGATTATGATGTTCTACAATCTACGTACGTATGCTTTGCAGTGGTCGCGAAAGTCTACAAATTACAAGTATTTAACAAATCCAGAAAGTATGTATCAATTTGTTATAAAAAAACGCCTGAAATTGCTACTCTAAGAGAAAGTCTTCTAAAACCAAGAGAGAAACAAATCAAGAAGATAATGGTAGAAGGTGACTCAAAGATGGTGAATGATGACATATGGTACTTGTAGTATCCCTTCGAGACTCAAGACGTACAATGATCCAAGACATCAAGCAAATTTGTGATTACTTTGAGAGCTGCTCCTTTCGGCATGGTTTTAGAGAAGTCAACTTTTCGGCAGACGCCCTTGCAAACCTTGTTCACACAACCAACTTAGATACCCACTTGGAAGGATCTTGCCCTCCTCATATTAGGATTGCTGTTTTATTTAAAGAAAACAGGTTGTAGTAGATGTTCTAATTTGTAATTTAATTTTTGTATTAAACAAAAAAGAAATCAATTCATTAAAGAACGGATTTGAAGAACAATAACATACGTGACTTGCATACTATTAATGTTTAATTTAAAGTCGATCGATTATGAGTCCTTTATAACAAACGTGATCGATGTATGAGAGGGAGAGAGTTTTAATCGCATTACATATGAATGGGTAAAGCCTGGATAGGCTCTAAATTAACATAGAAGATATTTTATGAACAGCTTTTAAAGCTGGAAGGAGAATTGTCTGGTGCGATTGTTTCCCCCGATCCACTTCACCATATGGTTACAGCTTAATTACGAGCCAAAGAGCCCCTTTAATTTGGTTGATCGAAGATTAATATTCCACGTTTTATTTTGCTTCTGTTTTTGTTTTGGTCGTTAATTTTGATGTTGAACGGGAAATTCTGGATAATATCCAGACTCATGAATACACTTAACAACTAACAACAAACTTATATAAGTTTCTGTGCAACTACTAGAATTTAGAAGAGTAGAGAGAATTTGGATCAATTTAGGGTTTCGCTTCTTTTGCTAATATTATGGAGGAAGGGGTGGGACAAAAGATGTAAAACGAGCCTGCAGACACGAATATGTCCAGATTAAACTAGAATCGATTCCAACACAAACATATTATTGTTAATGGCAAACAACAGAATTCACTCCTCATTTCACTCCTCAGTAAACCATGGTGTAAGTTTACAAGTTTAAATGCAATCCAGAAGTACATACATGCAATCGATTTTTATTAAACATTAATCACGGTAGTTCTTCAACTGTGGGCAGCTTGACCAAATGGGACATATAAAATCTAATTTTCTCATTGCATCAATTATCAAAATTAGTTGGTTGAGGCTAGGTACAAATTCTATCTGCAGGTTTCTCTTATAATTAAGCTTGCCGTAACTATTTGATACCTGCAAATGTCCACCAGCTGGGTGCTCTAGTTCTTAGTAATCAAGTTAATTATATCACTGTAAACCGACAGGTACAAAATTTCTATGGATTTTGATGGTTTTCTTTCAGTCGAAATTTCACTTAATTAATTAGTATGACTCGCTACTCTAAAAAGTACTGTATATGCGCTTCTAGATATTTTGTTAAACTCTAATATATGCATGCATGGACATCGTTCATATTTTCAACAGTTAAATAAGTGATCATCTTCATAATCAAGCAAATTAAAGATAAAACATATATATATATATATATTATACATTAAAATGCTGACATTAAACCCATATTATTTGGTATAATTAATGACATACTTTTATACTTGTAAGCGGGAAATTGTGAGTTCGACTTATGAAAAACTATTTGTAGCGGTTAAGTTGTTTTTCGATCAAAAGAATAACAAAAAATGCTGGTATTAAGGTTGAAAATTATTCAACGCTGTGAGGTGCAAGTGAACCGACACTCAAATATGTAATTTTAACTATTTGTTGAATCACCAACTATTTATATAGCTCTCATATTCTAGAGGTGAGTGAATATGAAGTTGTAAAATACTATAACTAAAGTATATTGGAGAGGAGCCATTATGTCAACATGATTAGCAACAACAAAATCCGTAAGAAAAAAGACTATGAAAAGCGACGTCCACAATACTTAGCTATTGAAGCGTTAAGAGACACTAACGAAGTTAAAAAAACGGCTGCATAAATGACTTAGACAATATTAGTACAAGTGTATCTTGATGCGCTGAATCCGCTCCCAGTATTAAGTATTAAGTAGTTTATGAAAATTTTATAATTAAGTCGGTAATATTATTATAAAAAAAAAAAAAAAAAAAAAACCTTGTGTGTCAAGCGTCCATGTTCAGGGCCCACCTACAAACAAGAGAGGCAGCTTAACCCTACAAATTAAATAATTTGGTCATCTAGTGCATGCATATCTAAAAGACTCAAATTCACAAATAGATCCAAGACAGTTTGTGTTTGCAACTAGATAAAATGCCAATATAGTGTAATGGAATTGGGTTTCAACATTATTGTCAGCTTCTTGGAATTATTGAGAATATAATGATGTAGGATGATATCACAATTGCAATGGAAAAAAGGAAAATTAAAATGAAGTAGGTAGGCAAATACTTTTAAAGAGTATGATGAAATTAAATTCAACATTTAATGTATGTTAGGTATATTAATGAATTGGTCTACTAAATGCACATAATTAGCTTCATGCAGGAAACCATTAAACTCATCAGTTTGACAATTTTCAGTTGAGTGCTATTCTCAAACATTTATAGGGTACAACCACATTTCTTTTATTTTTATTTATTTTTCTATAATGTTTTTCACATCACTATCCTCCTCATTATAATCGCAACCCACCCAAGTCTTATTCATGTGAGTTAATGAATAGGTTGGCTACAACATTGAAAGAAAAAAACATGAAACCTCCATGTAAGGTTCAAGATGCATGGATACAAGTCACAGTCTGGGATTAATGGGTTTTCCTTAATTAGGCAGAACTTTTTATTAGAAATTAAATCATATATCCAAATTTTAATTTCTTTTCAGAAAATAGTACAAAAAAAAAATAAGAATATAGTTTTATAAGGTAGTCAGGAAGAGGATGCATATTTAATATGGCATCAATGCCTACCATGAGCATTTATAGGCCTAACCTGAACTTTGTACCTCTCCTAGCTACCCCTTAATCAATTTTGGAGCAGAGTTTGCTCCAGTGTGTGTTATTTTTTCTGGATTATGATGTTCAGTACTAACTTATTGAGGGACGCAATAGTAGGTGAGGAGCTCAAATGGGGCACTTAATTTGCTTTGGAAAGGGACTCTCAAATTTGAAAGAAAATGAATGAATGACTCTCTATGTTGGCCAAAATGAGGGTCAAATTTTGTGTACATTGTGGGTGGAAACCTTAGACTTCAAACCATCGAAGATGTCGAAACTACTGCGATTTATAGCTGCGGCTGTTGTAGAACAAGTTCTTCATACTTATCCGGAGAAGAAAGTCGATTTCTTGAACTAGAAGAAACGAATTAACTCAACCCAGAATCGAAAAATAAGTATAAGAAAATGCAGAATTAAATATGGTGAAGCAAATGGGAATGGGAGAATTGGGAAAAAATGGGGTAGGTGAAAGTGCATTGTGGAAGTGGCAACTGCAACCTTGGTTGTTCATTAAAAGAGACATAAATTTTTCAGAAATTTAATTGCATTTAATTCACCTCAGAATATGACATTATGTGCCATTATAGCTTATACCTTCCCATAGCTTCAAGATCGAGTTCTGCAATGTAAGATTAAAACGTGAATAGGAATTCATCTCTCACAAGATAAATGGCATTTGAATGCAGAGCATTCATGACATTTGAGCTGAATCAAATTTTGATTCACCAGTCCTGCCAAGATTCTAGTAATGTATGCGCCAATGACTTGTCACCTAAGAAACATGAAATTTCTATCAGAATTTGTGTAACTTCCTTTTTGAAGAAAAAAAAAAGGCCATAGGCATAAGCTACTAGAAGTTCCATATATCATACTGGAGATAGCAACCAACCCTTTTTTAATGTACACAAACTACCAGCTGATCTATTCTTCAAGGAAGAGACTAATATACTGTAGATGTCCTATACAAAAATGATGTCAAGCATGAACAATCGTCTTCATCCTCTCAGTTTGTTCTGTTGAGATCAATTCGAGCTTTCTTTGACATTGGCAATGGAATCATAGAACTGCACCGAGGACATTTCGGGTTATTTCTCATTATCAGAACATATGACAAGCAGCCAGGACACCCTGCTGCAAAAGGAGATGAAAATTCACTGTCCTCCTCCTGACTTTCCTTCATGGAAGATGATGATGATGAGTAAGACTGCGAGGATGACATTGACGATTTCCACAAGGAAGTCGAGCGCTTCTTGATCGGTTCCCTCTCAGCCCTTTCGAGTGCAGACTTTACTTTGTCCAAGGTGCATAGACTCTGGAAATTGCAAGAGGATAGCTGTGGAGGTGGTGGCGATGAAGATGAAGATACTAACTTCAATTCGAGGTTAGCGCTGGTGTCATCAAAGAGATTTAACGGGGTTTTCGAGGATGGTGATGGCATAAAGTTCAAGTCTTGCATCTTTGGAACTGTTGGATTGCTGTGGCTTTGATGATCTGAGACTGAAACAGCACTGGACCTTTGGAGATACACTTTCCCTGACTGCAGCAATTTGGTAATGCAATAAAATTAACTACAGAAATAAATATATATATATATATATATATATCAAAACAGTTAATTCCATTGGTGATATGAAAGGGAGCTTTCAAAGAATGTGCTATGGGATTAGAAGTAGTAGAGCATTGAAGAACTTCACTCTAAATGCATGAATTTTTATATGCAGATATATCCTCCATTTATTAATTACACCCTTTAAACTATTAAGCCTCTCCACAAATCTCCAATAAATTATTAGAAGATGTTGCTCATTTCAAGGAGATTCATAAACATCAAAAGGCCTTCTCTGACTGTAGCCAAAGAATGAAAAAATGTACTGTTCTATTGACTTTCAAAAGCTATAGAGCCCAGGAAATGATCTGATTGATTGAGAAAGAACAAGTTTTTGTTAAATTTCTCAAATCTATGAGAATTAAAGCAATGGAGCAGAGAAAGTTCCAAACTTTCATGTACTCTGTTACCCTCTTTCTCAGCAACAAAGCACAAAGGAACACAGAACAGAAAATTCCAAAACAAGTTATAAAGTAAAAGAAAACAGAACCCAAACACAGCCAAAAAGCATTAAAACCGGCAAGAACTGAAATTTGGATACATCATCAAAACAGAATTGAAACAGACCCGATTCAAAGCTTGAACAGAACATCACAACAGGAACAACAAAAATGGATAATGTTTTTTCTGTAAAACAAAGAAACCCAGGTGAGAAAGATGACCAACCTTCAAGTCTAGGCGCTTTTCCCAGCCATTAGGGACCTGTAAATCGAGGTCGAGTTCTTGAGACTCGTTTGAAAGCTTGGAAGAAGAAGTAGAACCACCACCAAGCAAGTCTCGTGTAATTAGAGCCGTGGATTTGTCACCACTGGAATCACTACCCATGCTCAGATGTTGTTGATCGTCGTTGTACCCACTAAGGACCCGAAACAGAGAGCTAACCTCAGCAGCCATGACTGGGTGTCCACAAAGCTCACGTTTCTAAGAGAGAAAAAAAAGTGTGAATGAGAGAGAGAGAGAGAGAGAGGGAGACACAGAGGAGGAGTCGTTTTGAGGTTTATATAGAGGTAAGCCAGATATGGTAATAAATAGGGGACTAAATATAACCTGTTATGTAATATTTACAAGGAAAAATCAGAGAGAGATTTCTGGATTATAATTATTATAATTAGTTTGAAATTTGAATTAGGTTAACAATAAATCATATTAGAATGATGAATAATTGCTTCAATGAATGTCTTTGGTTATTAATTGATGGACTTGTGGGAGAGGGGTTGGGAGGAGAATTCAAGGGAAGGAGGCACCTAAAGTTATGGTAGCATTAAATGCTCTAGGAAAATTATTAGGCTCCTCATTAGGCTTTTACTTAATTGGGAAAGAAATGTTGTTTCTAACTTTAAATTCTATTTTTATATTTATTTAATTAATCGTCCGGCGCCAACCCAAATTGTAGCCGGACGGGTAGTGTCCAAACTTTGTGACTAGTAGAGATTGTGGTTTCAGGACTTCTTGGCAAGGGCGCTGGGAGCCTGGGACAGCCATAAACAATAAGAATGGGCAGCGTTGGTTTGCATTTCATATGCAAGGATGACTACTCTTATGTCGATGATCTTATAAGTTCATTGTGATTGCGAGTACCAATATGTTTAAAGAGTATGTAGTCATATGCTATATCATTTTTAAAGAGTCTCTCACAAATTCTTGACTACCCACATCACTAGAGCAGAAAAAATCGTTCCCATTGCCGTTGCGAAAATTCTGGTCACCTCCACGCATAACCAACCCTAAGAAATCAACTAATTCCATAATCATTTAGTCATTCAACATTGTGTAAATAATTTTAGGCCATTCGATAAAATTAAAACGGATATTGTGCTAATCGAATGACTAAATAGTTACCAATTTGACCATTTTATCGTAGATTTTTAATTATCAAATTACGTTAAGATTAAAAATATCCTCATTTTTTGAAGTTAAAGCTTTTGAAGTTAAGGACGTCCTCCTTGAACCCTTGTTCTATACTTATTAGTTATTAATTAATGCGTAACATTGTAATATGGTGTTGTTATGATTACTATTCACTTTGGGAAAAGAAGTCGCACAAGTATTAAAGATGATTAGATGAACCATGCAATTTTCGATGCCAACATTTAATATGAGGCAGCTCCGTTGCTTTAAGATGACCAAACCATGTCCATGATCATCAAGACGATGCGATGCCTTTAGATGGAGATGACTATTACTGCATGACTCCATTGCCATACCAAAAGAGGCAAAAATACGAAAGGGGATGATGGTATGTAGAAATTAAATCTATATAGTCAAACTAATTCGGTTTGGATATACATCCCAACTTAATGCATCATCGTATAATTGCTTTGTGGGATTATTCAATAGTCAAATACAGAAATTTATTGCATTTTGAAAAAGCAAAAATGTTGCTCACCCTTTTCTTTTTTTTTGTTATATGGTGGTGATCATTCCCAACACCTCCTCCTGAATCAGGGTTGAAAAAACTAAATAGTTGAACTATGCATGACTATGTTAAAAGTACCTTTAACTGAGATTTGTCTTTACAAAAGAGATTGAGAAACCTATGTTCATCATCGGTCATTCCCGTCTTGTGTAATCTTATTGTTATGGAATAATAAATCATTCAATCTTCACTTTGATTGTTTTCCTCGACTATATATATGTATGTACAAAGTTGGATACTGGACAGTCCCCGAGCTTCGGAGTTATGAGTTATGACACGTACGACTAACCCCGTTCGAGCTTCACGGTGCTCATGATACTTAAAGATTGCTAATCTCAATGAGTCAATGCTCATTATTAGTTTAGGTTTGATTACTTAGTTAATTAGTTTAGCTTAATTAATTAGATCGCGCTAGCTTCAATTAATATTTGGCGCTATTAAATGAGTTAGGGGAGGAGGAATTCAAAGAATGAGAAGGCATGCACGTAATGATACCATTAAATGCAATCAAATGCTGGTAGATATGTATTGCACTCTTTAAGTGCCCATAACTCTTCTTGCTTGAGAAGTTGAGTGACTTTAAAACATGTGTAATGTTAGATATGGTGGAGCGTACATATGGGGTTTTCGACACGGGTACAATTACAATGTGACGGTATGGAATTATTGGATGAGTGAAATAATGTAATCTTATAATCGACTGATTTTGGATTTAGTTGCGCCTCTTCTCAAACTAAATAAATGTGAAATGATTTCACCGCTAGCTTATGTTAACAAAACAAACAAATTTAGTAATTCGAGCTTAAAGTTAGATGTTGAAACGACAACGATTTGTGTATTTGTCGAGCTTCAATGTACATGGCTCATTTAAAAAAATTTGACCGACTAAACGAGACTCGCGTAGATAGTGCGCAAAGATTATCTAATACGTTGTTATAAAGAATTAAGTACGTATCTGCTATCAACAAGGGTGATGCTAATGTAACAACTAGAAACTAATACTTTAAATCATAACATAAAGTCAATGTAAAATATATGTCATATATTTTCAAATTTGTAATTAAACTAATGTATAATAGTAAAAATGAATACATAAAAAGTGTTTCGAGTCTAAAACGTTAAAACGATAACGACACAATTCATACATATTTGATCATTTCCCGTAGAGCTTGCTATGTACATGCCTCGTATTTAAATAAAAAAGAAAAAGCATGCCTCGTATTAATGTACCTTGCGTGGAGGAGGATATAAAGTTTGCAGTGTGAAATTGAATACAGTTTTTGAATATATATATAAAAGAGGAAAATATTTATTTCCCTCAGCCTAAATAAAGGAGTGCATTTGTCTCTTTCTCCATGCATTTAGGCTAAAAGAGGGTACACCTATTAAATGGTGCACTAAATATCATGAAAGATCCTGGATGACGAAACCATGACGTCCGGCCAAGAACTGAAACCAAAGAGAGAAAAGTAAGTAATTTCATTCCAAAGTTAATTTTGTTATTACATGAACTCTCACTTTGGGTTCACAAAGTGATGGGCACCTTGACTAAAACCCCTAGTCATAGTCATGTAGGAGTCCAATTCCCTTGTGTTCATCTGGGCTTCGGCCCATAAAGATCTCTTTTTTCTTTTTTCTTTTTTTTAGAAAAACAAGTAATATAAAAGGGTCCCATCTCTACTGTTATGGTCATCGAACCCTTCTTCTCCTGAGGAAACTAAAAACACAAAACAAAAAAACAAGATGCAGATTTTCGTGAAAACCCTAACTGGGAAGACCATAACCCTTGAAGTTGAGAGCAGCGACACCATCGACAATGTCAAGGCCAAGATTCAGGTACGGGTTTATGTCTCCCTCCCTCTTTTTCAGTCTCCAAACTTCAATTTTGATCGGTATTTGATTTATTCTATGTAGAATCTAGAATTCAATCCAACTAGGGTTATAGAGCTTCTTGTAAAACTGGGTTGCTGTTTTAGGCTTAGGAGGTAGTATGAACATATGGATGAATTTGTGATATACATTGGAACAGGTCTGAAAAGACTATTGTTATAATATGCCAAAGATAACTTCTTCTTTTTTTATATTGGGATTCTTGATTTTTATTTGGTATGTGTATTGTTCACAACACACAGTGTCTGATATTTGCATGTGGTATTTGCTATAATTAATTGCATTAGGGAAGTTGAGTGATGGTGAATTGTGGAAGTTATAAACTTTTTCGCTGGTCTCAGTCAATTTTAGAAATGTGTGGTAGATGATGGGGTTGATTATGACATTATGAATTGCTTGGAGGATTTTGTTTATCTTGGCACTATATCTCTAGAATTGGACAGCAGATGTATAAGATGATAATTAGAGGGATTGTGCTGTACGGATAGATTGTTGAGCTGGTAGAAAATAATAATTTAAAAAGAGTGATACTATCGAGGTTAGGAATACAGATATCCATTGTTGGGATTCTTGATGTATAATGTCGGAAGAGGTTATAGGATCCTAGATGTCCAATGTTGGAAGGTTATACAATTGGTTGTTCTCTCGCCTTTGCCATTTGGTTTCTAAGAAGTGAAAAATTAAGTGTTTGTTTTTTTGGTACAGATACATAAAACTCAATTTTCCTGTCATGAAGCATTCTCTTGTTTCCAAAGCACCTTTAATTTTAGTTACAACATTATTTCTGTTACATGACATTGATGACATTGTTTTTGTGGAGATGGTACACAATTTTCATTCAAAAGTTCTGTTCGTTGTCTATTATTCTGTTATGATTGTAAACTACAAGTCCAAGATTCCAACTTCTTTAAAGAATTTCTTTTATTGAAAGCTCTGGACTGATTGTGTTTTTCTGATAGCGAATATTTACTTATCGCATAAAAATAGGTTAGTAGCAATCTTGGGGCTGGGAGTTGCATTATATGATCATACATGTTAGCTTCTTCACATTTAGTTTTTTACTTTGCCATTTTCTCAGCTTTCTTTGTTCTTTTACTTGTGCATCCAAATAGACCTTACTTTTGTGTTATGAAATTGCCTGGAAACTAATATATGTTTGCTTTTCAGGATAAGGAAGGGATCCCTCCTGATCAGCAGAGACTGATTTTCGCCGGTAAGCAATTGGAAGATGGTCGAACTCTTGCAGATTATAATATCCAAAAAGAGTCAACTCTCCACCTTGTGTTGAGGTTGAGGGGAGGAACTATGATCAAGGTGAAGACACTTACCGGCAAGGAAATCGAAATTGATATTGAACCAACTGATACCATTGACCGGATCAAGGAAAGAGTTGAGGAGAAGGAGGGAATTCCTCCAGTGCAGCAAAGGTACGTATCTCGTGACTTCAATTGAAGTTAAACAGTAAAGTTTTAGTTGAGCAGCTGACCTAGAGTTATCTGTAGTGAAGTGGTTGTTGTTTAATGTCATTTGAATGACTGGTTTTACACATGCAGGCTTATTTATGCTGGGAAGCAGCTTGGAGATGACAAAACAGCTAAAGAGTACAACATTGAGGGTGGTTCTGTCCTTCATCTAGTGCTTGCACTAAGGGGTGGGAGCTTCTAAATATCTGATGTCGGTTCAAGCTCAGATCTGGCTTTCAATTTGTGCGATTACAGTGATGTTGCTGTCTTGTCCATAAGAAGTGGTGTGTAATTCCAATGGCAACAATAGTGTTTTCTTTTTTACTGTTTTTAATGATTAAACAAAAGTAATGGCAAGTACTGTCTATGGTATTTAGGTTTGGGGTTTTGGCAAACCATTGCAATGTAAGCAAATCATGGAATCTTGACCTGGCCAACTTCATTGTTTTCCTTTACTTGCTATTGCTATGCATATATTGCATATTGTGCACGTCTATTAAAATTTTTCTGAAATTTATTTGCTATTGCATTATCACAGCTGATCTCCATGATCAAAAGCCCCTTAAGCCCAATTAAAGTTGGTGTTTTCTTCTGGCCGTCTGGGGTAACAGTAGAAGATGCCTTGCCAGAGAAATATTGATGAAGAATATATATTTATACTCGACTAGGATTAGAAAATTATAGATTTTAAAATTGTAACTTTTTTATAAGAAATTAAAATTAAGCGTGCTATGTGTTTACGAATTCGTTTTAGCGTTATCTAACTCGTCGTGAAATAAAATTCAACGTCAGGTCAATTTTAAAATCTATATTAACTTATAAAAAATCAACTTTTAAAATCTTTTTTAAAAAATAAAAGTAAATGTAAAACCGTCAAGGATTAATTTCGAGGTTCGCGGCCCCAAGTTTCAGACCAAGAGGACAGCGACAAAGTGTAGACTTCGCACGTTGTTCCAGTGGACCTCGCGTTTGGTGGAATATAAAAAGGATCAGAGGACTTGCGACTTTGCAAGGGTAGATCCAACCTGAGGTAGAGGTAATCGTGTTGGGTGGTCAAGATCTTGTTGTGATGAGGTTGGTGTGTATGGCGACCGGCTGACCTCCTAACTCAGCAGCGAAGGCAGTCAGAGAAGGAAGAGCGGCGGGGGCTCCTACACTGTATTCTTTGGTCAATCTTGGGCTAAGTTGCATGATTGGGTGTCAACATATGGTTTTGGCTTGGGCTTACGGGCCTGATCTTGAAGAGATTTGATCGTGCATTAATTGTGGTAGAGCTCTTATTTGGGTATCCATTCTCTATTGAGTCTTTTATGAAGAGGTGTAGACGTGCTTGTACCACAATTGCGTATCAGACAAGTAGCTGATCTAAATCCATTAATTTGTAGGAGGCAAATTTATTTGCTCGTGTAGGAGCTCGCATAACATTGACTTTATAAGATTTGCTTTACTTATTTTTGTAAGCTTGGTAGTCTGTAATTTTAAATTGTTGATCTATTGCATTCAACTTCTATTAAAAAAAAAAGATAATACATTTTTTTTTTAAATCGGAAGTCAAGAAATTTATTATCTAGTAAGCAGTATAAAGATAACACACCCATTTAGGGCTAATAATAAGAGCTATCTCTTATGACTCACCAACCTATACTAGGTCAAAGAGCCAAAAATACACCTACATTTTCTCTCGATAAAGTACGGTGAAATTCAGTATTTAGAATACTTAGAAGTAAGATTAAAGGGTAACAACCAAATACTCTAAACACTGTGACTAGATTCAAAATCAACCCAATTTAGCAGGAGGAGCCTTCTTGCCTACCAAGTTACCTATTTCCAAGCTACCTATCACATCAGGGCGAAGGCCCAAATTAAAAGAAAACCGGGCCCAATACCAAACCCTAACCCAAAAAGGTTGTTCGGAGATTTGTCGATTCCGGGGACGCAACCTCATTCTGGCCAAAACTACCTCCTCGGCATTGAAATGGTTCCCACCACCCCACAAGCCCCAAGATCCACTGAATTCAACGTCCAGAGTCTCCGCCGTCCTTGAACGCCTGAGAAACAACCTCTTCACAGCGTGCCTTCCTGCTCCACCTAAGCACAGTAGATCCAGAAAACAGGAGAGCAGCGCTGACATGGGATCGACGAAAATTCCATCGCGCCATCACCGACTCACATGGTTATCGCCCCTGAGAAGAGAGCAACGTCGCCAGAAAACCCAGGAGGGATTTCGCATCAGATCAGAGTGTTAGCCGAACAGACGACCAACACGACAAGCATGACTTACCAGCAACAACGCCTGGCTCGCCTCCCCGAGATCGACACTCGCTGAAACGGACCACCATGCTCGATGTCCTCCACCAGCCTGACTCCCACCAACTCGCATTTGGCCAGGACGAGAAACCGCCCTACCTGTGGGTATAGAAATGATGATGATTTGAGAATTTTGATAACATTTGGTCGACGAAAGCCTTTCTCGAACCACATTAGCGGCGGAGGGGGCGGCTACGCGATAGGGTTTCTCAGAGAGCATTTTTTCTCTAGGTTTAGAGTTTCCCTTGCTGTTAAATGATGTTCAAACCACCCATAACTCTTTAGTTAATCCTAAAGTTGTAAAACTAATAATAATACATCTTTAGCAAAGATTGAAAACACAAAGAGGGACATAATTTTTGAACTATAACTAAAAAGACTAAATTTTACATGTTAAATTTATGCTCTACGAATGGTAAGTTTCGGTATATAAAATTTCTGTATTTTTTGAATGAACCCTACACTGATTTTTTTTTTTTCTTTTCTTGGATCATTTATGGGACGGTTTGTTACAAAACTGAACGTAGTGTGCCTAAGTCGTGGAGGTTTGTAACAATTGGCAGATCATGATAAATGGGTGAGTTTGTGGCGAGCCTAATTTGACTGCATGTTTGCCTCTATTTTTTGAGAAACGATATCGATGACGAATATATTTTGATTTTGATGCAATCTTCAATCTTCAAATTACTTCACTAACATTAGATAGTCGCTCTTTCTCGTGGCCTCTACATGATCAAGATTCTATGGTAAGTTTCTTCAGTATTTCCTTGAAGGAGATGTGGTAAAGTTTAGTAAATTATACTTGTCTGAAGACTTTCTGGAGCAACTTCTATCAAGACTGCCCCCCAAATTTTTGATGCGATCGAAGTGTGTGTGGTGTAATTTAATCAAAAGCCCTAGTTTTGTAGCTAAACACCTTTCTAATTATATGGGAGCACCCTCGATCTATGCCAGTCCTTTTCAAGCGCCAGTCGACCTCAAGGACAAGGGCAATCAAATCATAGATCATGAGAGCGAGGAATGTCTGAATGCTGAAGACGATGTCGAAACTCTATCTATTATCTTCACTTGATCTCTGCAATGAGAATGATGATGATCATTACCTCGAATCAACTGTAGTTGAGGATCTTAATCTTCCGCTTCCGGCTCCTCTAAAGCTAAAACATTCTTCGGATCTCATTATTGCAGGTCATTCTGATGGAATCATCTGTTTAAAACTTTTCATTGGTAACGTTATTCTTTGGAACCCAGCTATGAAGATAGTCAAGCTTCTTCCCAAGTTTTTTCTTCTCCTTCCCAATGATGACTATGAGTTCCTAGTCTATGAGTTAGATTATTACATTGAATATTTAGGATTAGGCTATGATCCGAAAGGTAAAGATTACAAGCTTGTTAGATTCGTAATCTATGATGAATCAGGTTATTGGTTTAAAGCAGAAGTCACGACCACATATAGTGCAATAAGTACTTATGTCAGTGACTTTTCTAATTTGTCTATGTACTTGAATGGAATATGATATTGTTTCCATGGCAACGTACTTGACGATATATATATTTCTACTTTTTATGGCACTGGTAAGTTTTATTCCAGCTACAGAGGAGAAATCGATATTTCTACTCTTTAAAGAATGAAAAGTTAGAGGTTTAAGAAATTATTATTTGTTTGCTGAATAGAATGATGAATGATTTGCTTCATCTCACAGATTTGGAGATGTAATTAATGAAGAAGTAATCATATATATGGACACTCTAAAATGTCAGAGTTCATGTTTAGCTCAAGAATTATGCATGTATTCTCCATGCTCCAGTTCAAACCATCACATTTGCTCATAATTTTTTAGTGTTAGGGTACGACCACGTGACATGCTAATGTAGTCTTTAACTCCTACGGAAAATTAACACATAGATTTTCAAAAACAATTCATATCAATGTAAATGTAATTATTTAGAATAGCAAACAACAAATACATCTTTGACAAAAATAAATGTAAATTACGAGGAGCTTTCCGGAGTGACCTCAAGCAAGAAAACCCTAGAGGTAGCCGCGACGGCAGTTGACAAGACCAGCTCTGGATCTAATAAGTCATGCGGAGATCACCTTAAGATTAACTCTACTGATAAATCGATAAAGTCAACCTTAGGATGGACAAACCTGAAACATGCAACAGACAAAAACACTTCTATATCCAGTTCCAACATCAACACCTGGAGTCATCTGCTCTCCAAATCACAACAACCGCCACAACCAAACACAAAATCAACTTTGACTAATAGTTAACTGGCTCACATGTAATCAGGGCAGTCTTAATACAATTGACTGAAAATAATACGAAACAGACAAGAAAATGATTAACAAATCCCTCATTGTGGAAACAACGACGATGACTATGTCTCGACTCTGAGTACTTTTGGCCTCCATAAACTAATATGCACATTGTGCAATTCAGAACGAAAGGCCCAGGAAAAAGTAAATTAAAAACGTTAGTGTGAGTGGATAAAAATAATTAACATGATACTTTCAATAAAAGTATTATATTACTTCCACACTATTTCATAATTGAAAACCATGATGCATGAATTTTAATAAAACGTTCATCGTTTTAGAAAAACCGTGGTTATAAATCAGCTTCGCTGATATATCCATATATATCCGGCCTTTTTTTCTTTTCATAAAATTATTTATCATCATGCATTCTTCATTTATTTGGTTCGTGCATTGCCTCTCTAATAACTCTTAAGGGTAATTAAGATTTATGCCAAACTCAAATCCCTGTTAATTACTTGTCTAAATATATTAGGTTGTTACAGTACGTATGCGAGAGCAGTACTTCTTTGCCTACATTTCAAACCCATACGATTGCCAATCACAATGAACAATCATGAATTACATTTCAAACTTAATTAGGCCAAGCACCAAGCAGCATGCTACATATATATAATTAATATGTTATATTCAAACAATGAACACATTTACATGTCACACAATGTATTATTGGAGTTAAAAAAGAGAGAAAATCATGTCACACAATTTAGTCCGCCTTAAAATGGATAATTTAGTTTGTTATCTCTAATAGAACGGACGAGTGATTCGTCCTTATGTACCATTTGTCCGGAAGAAATGCCACCCAACTTGAGAATGTTATAATCGATCACTTCATTTGAAAAACAAAAGCTAGGCATGCATGAAGTCGATCTCCCATTCTGATCGAACTACGATCACCAAATTTGAATATCACATGATTAGTTTCCCCCCATCACTAGCTACCTATTACATGAATAAATTTTCTAACACAAACTCTCACAAAAGAAAATTCCAAGCACTCTTAATTGTATCCCCTTTAATTTAAACCCTAAAAGAACTTAACAAAAACCAAGTTGAAATACTAAAGTCACATATTGTTCTATAAAGAGATCATGCCACATTGCTCCACATATAGTCTCACATAAGCAGAACGTCATGCTAATGATAATATTATTTTCATTGTATTTATTTTTAGGTTGGGGTGCATGCTTATGACTATCTCTTTGACATGTCTATATATTTGAGTCATAAAAAGTCCTAGTGGTTAGTACGGTTCTACTAACCCAACAAAAATATAGTCAACATTAGGTACAAAACGGTACAAAGCATTTTAAATTAATGTTAATTTCGCTAAAGAAATTAAGCAGATTTTAAAATCTTTTTCAAATGGAACTTGCATGGAGCAGGGATTTTTTTTTTTTTTTTTAAATGAAATTGAAATTTCCTATCAAGTGTCAATTGTTAAACAAAGTAAACCTGGGCCGGTGACCTAATTTATATATATTTCAAAGCATGGCGTTTATTGGTATGACCGTCACGCTCAACTCTAATTCCAACTTGTTATACAGTAATAGTATACAGTTCCGCTAAATTGCATGCCTTGATGTGACTCGGTCGAGCAATGCGATGATCAGTTGCTTCAAAACCCTAACAGTACGTTTACAGTACTTATATACGTACGTGATGTATAATACTCTTGTATTATAAACCTGTGAGTTTACAGTACTTTCGAGTATACGTACGTGATGCTATGTACGTAATAATCTTGTTAATTATAAACCTAAAAGTATACATTTAATTAATTATGCATGATGCATACCGAACATTGTTGGATTTTGGATGACACCGTACGTTCTATAAACGACTAACAAGTTATTTTTAAGATTCATAATCGAAGACATCGTAGTCTCACCAGAAGTCTTTAGCAATATGCATGCGACTTGGTCTCTATGGTTTTGTTCGACTTCTTTTTTCTGCCCGGTGATCTGTTGCACGTACAGGATCAGATCGGTAAAGTTACATCAGGATCGGAGCACGTACAGTACTAACTAAGATGAATATATTCCATTTTCAACTGCTGCCAACAATACCTTTTCCAGAACACCAATGTGCTTCGAGAGCTTAAGCCTCAGACCTCCTGATGGCGATGACTTTATCTTTCTAAGGTTACGGGTAAAATTTGGTGAGTTTATGCACCTATAAAGTCCTAGAATTTTCTTTTAGTTAATGCTTATGTTTTGACTATTACTTCATAAGAGGAAAAAGGATGAAGAAAATGAGGCAGCATATGATATTGTAGTCAGTGCAAATTTGCATGAAACACGAGTCAAAACTCACTACAAATTGGGCAGGTTCTTACCTACACGGCTACAGTAACACTAGTGTATATTCATTCAATCATAATTCCACAAATCTGTCTATATCATCCTCAACATATATATATATATATACTCTAAAACGACGTCGGTCGACTGCTTTGCGTGTGATGACTTCCCCTTGTGTAATCATAGTTATACATGAACTGTGCAACAGAACGAGATCGAAAAAGAAGTCGATCGAACAATGCCCTATAGAAGGTCAATTGTACAAAAAATGGAAAGTGAGTACGTACAGTTTCATTATTATTAGGGCTCGGCTCGGATCGGATTTAGTGAAATAAGCTCTTGTGAAGAAGGTTGAAATTTTTGATACAGCCAATATTGAATATATATTTTTATTTGGATAATGTAAATCGATCTTTTTGTATCTTTATGCCATAGTACGTAGTGGCCGGATGCATTTTTAACACTCGTCTCAGTATACCTAAGATGAGTTTTTGCTCGATGTATTGAAATGTCACACTACCTCTTTTTATATCTTTGAATGAAGAACGGAAACTACGAGTGCCTAGCTAGTTTAGCCTAGTTTGATAGGAACTCTACCACATATTCAAACATTTTTTATCCAAAATGAGACAAAGTACAAACCATGCATGCAGCTTCATAGGCTGCTTTATACGTTTGGGCGATTTTATCTATCCTGGCGGTTTCCAGAAAAGCTAAAAAGGAAATTAGAAGAAGAAGAAGAAGAAGAAGAAGAAGAAGAAGAAAAAAGAGACATGCATGTATATGGGCTTAATTTATGGACAGAAACGAAAAAAGAGGAAGGAATCAAGGGATAGGGATGAACATTTACCTCAGAATTGAATATGCTTTTAACTGTAATTAGCCACCTGGGAACGTTAAGATATCCAATTGCTTTGATACAATACCCAAATAGCACGAATAGCAAAATCTAGTTTATTGGGTAGAAAAGCAGCACCAGGGTTGAAATTAAGGAAGCAAACCCCAAAAGTCTTGGATAGTTGAAATCTTAGCTTTTAGCAATAATGATATCATATTTGTTAAGTGGAGGGCTGTGATTAGAGCAGCAAGTGTTTTATCGATTAATAAATTTAGTCATTTGTTTAAATGAGAATTGAGGTACCAGATTTTCATCAGTGTGATATATAGTTAGGAATTTTCACATCAGCAATACAGGACAAGTAATAAATATATCAGAAAGAATTAGAGATATTTAAAAATCCCCCTGGATCTTCTATTTATTGCAGCATTACAGGCATGCATGGTCCTTGAGGCCTTGGCTTGATAAAAGTTCCCCTCCCTCTATCTCTATATATATATGGGAGGAAACACAAGGTGATGCATAAGTGAAACTATCCATATATTTCAACACCGGAAAGAGAGGTATAGAGGGTAATCTCAGTGATCAGGATTTGACTGCAGGTATAGTGTCGATCAGAAACTTGACCGAGATTCGACGAGAGACAGATCGAGGGACAAATTCAGATGGGAGGGAGGGGAAGAACACCATGTTGTGATAAGAGCCAAGTGAAGAGAGGTCCTTGGAGTCCTTCTGAGGACTTGAGGCTTATCAGCTTCATTCAGAAACACGGTCATGATAACTGGAGGTCTCTCCCTAAACAAGCAGGTAATCTTGATTCTCACTCTCGTGAAGATTTTCCTATTGTTTTGTTGCAATGGTACGTGGTAGGAAAGGGATCGGAGTGAGGTTCAAACCTTGATTTCTGTCCTTTAAAACAACGAGATCCATTATTCAGATAGTTTTTTTCTTTATTGATGGCATTGCAAATTAAGATCAAATTGCCTTCAAATGGTTTAGTCCCTGTACGTGGCATGAATAATGTGTTTGCCACTGTCATGAGAAATTCAGAATTTGTTGACTGTGATGTTGGTAGTTAAAATGGCACAAGCTAGCATGGCAAGTTTGAAACGTTGTCAACTTTGTTTTAATTTATTTTCTTCAACCTTAAGAAAGACTTCAGTTACTCTTTGCGCCAAAAGAAAAAAAAAAAAAAATCCAGTTTTCAATATTACCATGTTTATACGACTAAGTTAGCATTTGCTTAAGACCAGATGCCAAGTTTTGTACCATATTAATAGACAAATAACAGCAAATATATAAACAACAAAAACCAGTTTACATAACATATATACATTTTCTTAAATGGCACTTAATTTCTTCATGTTTTACAGGGTTAATCCCTAACTTTTATATTGCATGTCACATCTGGGAAAATGGTATGGTTGGAAAATCTTATCAACCACCTCTGAAAATTATAAAGGCAAAGTTAGGAGTTGAGAACAAGTGCGCTTGACCAGTTACAATCACATGAAATTTTAACCATTTTAAATCACATCCATTAATTCTTACTTTAAAATGAATATTAATCAAATGTACTAAATATTTGTTTTTGAAGGTCTACTGCGATGTGGAAAAAGTTGTCGTTTGAGATGGATCAACTACCTGCGGCCTGATCTGAAGCGAGGTAACTTCACGAAGGAGGAAGAGGAGTCCATAATTAAGCTACATGAAGCTTGGGGAAACAAGTAAGATATCCATGATCTTCATGAACTCCTAATCTTAATGTATTCCATATATTAGTCCACCTATCTACACCATGAATACTCTGTTACACAATATACGTTTTCACTTATAGATATCACCCACTACTATCTCAACTCGGGAAGTGCAATATTAATAGTGTTTCCCTAGGTAATTAATGGAAGTGTAATATTGTGCAGGTGGTCTAAAATTGCATCCCATTTTCCTGGAAGAACAGACAACGAAATCAAGAATGTGTGGAACACTAATCTACGGAAGGGACTGGCTTTGAAGAATTCTTGTGGAGATGATCAATCAAAGGAGTTATCTTCCTTAACTTCCTCTTCCTCATCCTCTTCCAGTGCTTCATTTCAGTCGTCTAGTCGAGAACCGAGTGCCGGAGCCACCGCCGAATTCGACAATCAAGAAAGCAACATGTCCAAGAACCAGGACTGTAAACTGCTCAATTCATCGACAATCCACGAAAAACTTGATCAGAATATACCAGTGGAAGTAACAAACCAAGTTAGGGTTGAAGATGCTAAAGGCGTGAAAACGTTGACGATAAGTTGTTCCTTTTCATCTCAAGACTCCTCAAACGGTTCCAGCCAAGGCGGCGGTATTTCGACGCCAGATGACTTGGTGTTTGACTTTAAAGGAGGTTATGAACCTCAAGTTGCAGACAAGGGAGTCTTTGAAATTCCATTCGAGTCTGACTATGATTTCTGGAACATGTTAGATGGATTAGTGCCATTTCAATCAAACCCTGAACCTCTATTACCTCAGGCGGATCAGACGTACCAGAGCTCAAACTTAGAGCTAGTTGAAAGTGGGAAGTGGCTCAGTTATTTGGAGAGTGAGCTTGGCATTGAGAATTCAACAAAGACCGATATCAACAACCAGGATATCGTGATGAAGGATGCAATCGAACAATTAGTGCCGGAGAAGTACTGTTATCATAACTTGCCGAAGAAGCCTACAGAAATGAACCAGGGCATGGACGATTACTTGGAAATGTGGCCTTCTTTGACAGACAATTCTGCCAATAACTAAGTTGAAAAGAATTCCATATAGTTAGCTGCGTTGAGTCCCTAAGTCCTAACTAGTCCAGTGTCCATGCAACATTTTTCTCCTAATTTAAGTTAAAACACAGTGGAGCATATGGAACATTATACTTCCCTAGCCTTAAACCCTTGTATGAAAAAATTATACATAATACTAAAATTATATGCGTCTTTGGTTATTTTAGCTACATTCATGTCCACTGATCTCTTCCTCAGTTTTCCTCATGATAATATTTCCTCATCATCCTTATGAATCATACCGTAGTCAAACGTATATATGCGAGTGGGTGGCCGGGTTGTCTCCACTTACAGCAATTAAGTTTGACGAAACATGTACAAGGATAGCTTGAAATTAAATTTAAGTCTAGGGTCGACCACTTAAATTTGACCTTATTTTGTATTAAATTTTCAGCAAGCAAAAGCTGTATGCATATAATTATTTCAAGACTGATTGACAAATGAAAGCAATTGATCTAGCCATCTAGAATTTACTTAAAATATGTATCACACTGCTCTAGCAAAGTAAGAAAGAGTACTAGAGATTTGTGTACGTACGTATATGTTAGTTCTGCTAGTTAATCATCATTGGTGATCGTTTTACAGTTCCATTGTCAAGGGAAATTGCTATTCGATCAAATCCATCTACCAAGCAAACAATTGCAGTTTTACAATTAATCAAGCACTTAGCTAGGCCTTTTACTTTCATGCATGCCATTTCAATCTTTCAGTCTTTTAGCCTTTCAATTTCCCTTTGTAATTAATTTATGAACAACTATATACGTATATATCACCTTCATTTCCACCAATCCGATTAGAAAGAATCTACAGGCCCTCAGAATTCACCGGCTTATGTGCTTAAAACAATCACATTACAAAAACTCGAAAGAGCATCGAAGTTAAACTCCGATAAATTTTAAAATAGTCAATATACAATTCTGCAACAAGAAAAAACCTCAACGGAGACAAACCATGCATCAATGTTAGCTCTATAGGTTCTTTACAAGGAAGATGCTCGACTCCCAAACCCTAGAACCGCCATCTACGTACAAGATGCTTTGCGGAACTCTACCCTAAAGCAGCAGTGAAGTTTTGAATGTGAATTTCACTCTAAAAATGGGTGTGAATTGTCAGTTTGTAACTTTTGAGAGTGTGAATTTCATTCACTAGTTAGAATTGTGGGCCTGATCCCGTACCAAAACCCGAAGTACCGAGCCGGGTCAAAACGAATGCCCATAAGCCCGTCACATAAAACGACCCGCGTAGATCGACTCTTGGTCACTCCCAGCTTTACCGCCACTAACCGCACGCGGCGGTTTCCGGCCATATCAGCGCCTCTCGATTTCGCGTTTCTGACTCGCCGCCATGGAGGAAAACGATGGCGTTGCAGTCTCGGCCGAAGAAGGAAGAAGCAGAGTGTTTACGCAGCTAAAGTCGTACTGCTTCGAGCTTCTAGAGCTTTTCCAAAACCCTAAGAAGAGCTCCTCGTCCATCTCTTCTCTGCTTCAGTTTCTTCGCCGGACTCCGTCTCATTCTCTCCAGCCTTTCTTCGAGTAAGCACTCGTATTTGCTTCAGTTTTGATTTTTGATTTTTGAATTTTTGAATTTTCGGCTGAAATTAGTAGAAAGCTTCTGAAATTGTATCTAAATATTTGAAAATTTGAATCTATTGTGTGTATATAGATGTTTGATGATGCTTGTTACTGTTTCTATATGTGTAATTTTGTGCATATGGATAGGAAATGCAAGTGCATTTGCTTGTTGTACATGTTATTTGCACTGAGTTGAGCTGTGATGAATGATTCGTTACTCAGAGTTTGTTGCTTGATAATTTGTAATTAAAGCTCGAATGTGTTTGTTATTATATGGAAATAACGGAATGTTTTGTTGACCTCATAGGGGATTTTGAATGTTTATGCATATGTTTGTAGTTGCATAAGAATTAGTTAGCCTTACTGACTTCTTCTCTGTTTCAGTTATACGTTGTTTCCGTTGCTACTTCTATTGGATGCCTCTGTGGAGTGTCGATCCCCAAAGAAGCTTGGTTCAGAAGAAAAAGTTGTGAGTGCTAATACCGCAAAAGTTCCCCAAAAAATGAGTGACAGTGTGGCAGAAGGTGTACTTCAGTGTCTGGAGGAACTCCTCACAAAGTGTCTCTTAGGATCTATAGATCAGGTAAACTTATTGATTGGCATGTTCTTGGATATGTTCCCTATACATGTAGTGTTACTAGTAGATGTTTTGCCAGGAGAACCTTATATGGTTGTTGTCTTTTTTCAACAAATACAAACCAAGGTTTTGGGAGATGCATAATAGGTGGATGAATTAATTTTTCTATAGGTGAGGTATAGGTTGTAGTGTCTTTATGGCTTTCATGGTCTACACTTGATTATTGTAATTTCTATCCCTGTAATCCTCTTGTGTGTATCATTGTCTTTTCTATTTCAGATACTTATTCTACTTAATAAAATGTTACAGTTCCTGAAAACTAGGTTTTGGTCTTTTATGCACTATTGGCTTATTTGATGTTTGTGAATTGTCATCCTAGAAAATGTTTTTTGTGTTCGTTGGAATGCTTGAATAAATTTTCAGGCTGGTGTTAACAATTGCACTGTATGACATCCTTTTATAGATGGTTGTTGTGCTCAAGAAGTTGACATATGGGGCTTTGCTTTCACCATCTGATGCCTCAGAAGAGTTTCGTGAAGGAGTTATTAAGTGTTTCAGGGCACTGCTTTTGAACTTGTTTCCATGCTCTGATAAGGCCTGCACATGTCATCAAATCGCTGGTCTGCCTATGCTTTTAGAAAAGAGAGATTTCAAAGCTCCACCCATTGGTTCTCCAAAGTACGGTTCAGCATCAGATAAATGTTTACTTTCATTTCTACAGTCACAAGCTGCTTCTGCAGCTGTTGGACATTGGCTATCTCTTCTTCTCAAAGTATGTCAAATTATTTCCTGCAACAACTGATTATTGATAAACATTCAATATTGTTGTAATGTTGTTTATTTCCTTTGTTTTTTTTTTCTTTTTCTGAACAGGCTGCTGACAATGAGGTTGCACGAGGACATCTGGGCAGTGCAAAGCTTCGTGTTGAAGCGTTTCTGACTCTTCGTGTGCTTGTTGCTAAGGTGGTCATGTGGTTCTTTTTTAGCTTCACACACTCTTGCACATAGCTCAGATAGATTCAATTAATTTTGCAATTATACTAAACATTCTTTAGGCAAATTAAACTCTTACGGTCAGTATATTTAGGTTAGTTTTATTCATTACTATTTTCTCCCTACAGGTTGGTACTGCTGATGCATTGACCTTCTTTTTACCTGGTGTTGTTAGTCAGTTTGCTAAAGTTTTGCATGCCTCCAAAATGATGACCAGTGGAGCTGGTGGAAGTGGGGATGCAATTGATCAAGCACTTAGAGGTTTGGCTGAGTATCTGATGATAGTTCTGCAAGATGAGGCTAATTTATCTGGACGTGATACGTCAATAACTGTTACTTCTAACAAAAAGTACGAGTCTACACAATCTTTTTTGGATGAGCTTCGTCAATTGCCTATTAAGGTGCATGCTCAAAGTCAAAGTGCACTGGAAAATTCAAGTGGTCAAATGATTACAAGTATTCCCAAATCTGAGAGGAAAATTGATTCTGGCAAGGGCGATGGATCTTTTCATGTGAATCGTACAAATGATTGGATTGAAAAAACTTCAGTTCATGTGGATAAACTTTTAGGCACAACTTTTCGACATGTAGGTTTTTTCATTTCATTTGCTTGCATATATAGGCTATTTGCGTACTGATATGCTTCAGACAATGCTTACTATTGTACTTGTTCTTCTCTTATTCAATTAGTAAATCCTTCAATTACTTCTTAGATTTGCAGTCATCCAGCCAAAAATGTGAGACAAGGGCTCCTGGCTTCCATAAGAGGATTGTTGTCAAAGTGCACTTATACACTGAGGCAGAGTAGACAAATGTTTCTGGTAAGCTGAGAAGTGTATTTGTGATTTTCTGTTTTTGATTTGGTAGTTCTCAGTACATATCTGCCAAAGTAGATGAATTGCAATTGCATGATCTAAATACCATCAAATGTGTGCCACTTTTTTACTTGTTTTGTTCAACCGTTGTTCACAGTTCCCAACAAAGAGCCCGTGATAAGTATCCTTGCTTGAGAAACAGGGGCAACGGGTAGAGGATTTTAACATGAGAAGAGCATGTCGTGTGACAGTTCGTTTTCTAGATTAGTATCTTCTTAAAATTCTTTGCTTACTGTGTCACTTTTGCTCAGTGTTCCTCTTTTGGTCCGAAATGTTACACATAATGCATTCTTGGTTCTACTACCAGGAAAGTTCATGAAGTTCAGTTTTGATTGACATCAATGTTAACAGACGCAATATGTGCATGTTGGTTCCAAATCTCTTGATATGGTATTTGAAGTGTGAACACTGCTATTTGAGGCTAATTCTTTTTTGGCTACTACTCATGCAGGAGTGCTTATGTGTTTTGGTTATTGATGACGCTGAAGAGGTTTCTTCAGGTGCACAGGAATTTCTTGAAAATTTATTCTCATTGATTGGAAGATATCAATTGGAACAAGATGTTGCTCAGATTTTTATCAGGTTTGTGCTTCACTTGACAAAATGCTTGTAGTTGGTCACTTGGTCCTTTCCATTCCAAAGGGATATTATAACCATCATTGCCACTTTATTATGTACCAGGCTCATTGATAAGCTTCCAAAAGTGGTGCTCGGGAGTGAGGAATCAGTTGCACTGTCACATGCTCAGCAGTTACTTGTAATCATGTACTATTCTGGTCCTCAGTTTGTGGTGGATAACATCCTTCAGTCTCCTGTATGTTTTCTTTGCTTCTTAACTTTAAGATGTATACTTTGAGTCATATATGAGGTTTAACCAGCTCATATCTCTATTACTGATCACTTATACATTAATATTAGATAACACCTGTTATAAAATAAATATGTGTAGTAGAAGACCAAGATTCTCCGTCTCCCAAGTACAGCACTATAAACCTGTTCTGCATGCTTGAGGGAAGTTAAATATATATAAGAAGAATTATTGGCCATCCATGTAACTGAATTAAGGATTCCATTATGGCAGAAAATTGCTGGTCATAGCTATACTTAGTTTACAATACAGAATGAATTTGTAAATATATATATATATATATATATATATATATATTTACTACATTCTCATAGTTCTTATTGTTTCAATTCCAAGTCTTAGTATCAATATTATTGTTCATCTTTTTTTGTTTATATATTTTTGCGTATGACATTTTCTCATTGGGGATTCCTAGGTAACAGCTACTCGTTTCTTGGACATTTTTGCTATATGTATGAGTCAGAATTCAGTATTTGCTGGATCTCTTGATAACCTTATCACATCGAGGGCATCCTCAGTTAGATACCTAGACTCTGTTTCTCAGTTGAAGGCTGGAATTAACCTTACCAGTGATTGCATATTGAACATGGCTGCTACCCCTCAAAATTCAAAGATTACGGCCCTCCAGGAGAAAGACACACCCCATACTTCAGATAATGCCAAGAAGAAATATGAGCTTCCACACATGCCTCCTTGGTTTGTATACATTGGGGGACAAAAACTATACCAATCTCTTTCAGGGATTCTCAGACTTGTGGGTCTATCCTTGATGGCAGGTCATTTCAAGTCTTCAAATTGAATTTTTAAGTTTTTATTTTTTGTCATCTTAGTGCTTTGTACTTATAAAGTTATTTCATATATATTGCTGCTAGATAACAAGAATGGGCAACATTTAGCACTCATCACCGACATTCCACTGGGTTACTTGCGAAACTTAGTTTCTGAGGTCCGCCTGAAGGATTATAATGAAACAAGTTGGCACTCATGGTATAAAAGAACTGGTTCAGGACAGTTGCTTCGCCAAGCAAGCACTGCTGTATGTATTCTGAATGAGATGATATTTGGTATATCAGATCAAGCAACTCAATCTGTCAGAAGGAGGTTTCAAAAATTGAGAAAAAGAAGGCAAGAAGTCCAGGAATCTGATGCAGAATTTGCTGGTGTCCAACCTTTTTATACCGAATTATCCATGTTTGGTGAATCTAGGTGGAAAGTTTTACAGGATGAGGGTTTAAGGAGTCACTTGATTGATTGTATTTGTAGAATTTTACATGAATATCTATCTCCTGAAGTGTGGGATCTTCCAACAGAAAATAGGACTTCAATTATACTTCATGACTGTGAAGCTGAGGATGTTAGCATAAACTTGTTTCATGACACAGCTATGCTACACCAGGTAATATAAAATCTGCTCCACCTGTTGCATCATCCATTTTGCCTCAGCAGATGCAGATTAAACTCATGTAGCTTTGTTTCCTTGAAACAGGTTATTATTGAAGGAATAGGTGTCATCAGTATCTGCCTTGGAGGTGATTTCGCTTCTAGTGGATTTCTTCATCAGTCACTTTATATGTTGCTCGAGAACCTCATTTCTTCAAACTATCATGTTAGAAGCGCTTCGGATGCTGTATTGCATATTCTGGCTGATACATCTGGTTATCCGTCAGTAAGTCAATGCAAGGATACATTATCACAAATTATGCTTGTTTTTTGTCTGACCTATTCAATTCAATTTTGTTTGTAGGTTGGGCATCTGGTATTGGGGAATGCAGATTATGTGATAGATTCAATATGCAGGCAATTGCGCCATTTGGAGATAAATCCTCATGTACCAAGCGTGCTCGCTGCTATGCTATCTTATGTTGGAGTAGCTTATAAGATATTGCCTTTATTTGAAGAGCCGGTAAGCACATGAGCCCTTGGTGTTAATCAATGCTTAGGGTACTAACGTTATGCATTTCCTGCTGCATCTTGAAGTCGCCTTCTTCTCTGTTTAATTTAAATTTTTAATTATTTATTTATTGTTCATTTTACGCATTCTTAGTTTAGAAAAGGTTTGCTATTGCTACTTATACAGGTTTCTGCACCAAGTTATTCAATTGTCCTTCTGTGCTGTTTTTTTTTTCCTTTTTTCTGACATTTTTTTGGTACAATGGGAAATTGTGGTGCTAATGCTGTGGCTCTGATTTTGCAGATGCGCTCAGTTTCTCTAGAGCTTGAGATTCTTGGTAGGCATCAGCACCCTGAATTAACGAATCCTTTTTTAAAGGTAATCTCATTATTAGTTTGCACTGTGTTGCTGGGAAAGCTGGAGGAAAGAAGAAAATTTAATACATTAGAAAAAATTTCTGTATCCTTGATTTGGGGTTCAAAATTTACTCTTTAGTGGTGCATTCATATTCTTATTTACACTTCTAGTTTCACATGAGCAGATTGCGGATGTTCTGGTTCATTAGCTGAAAAGAGGCCCTTGGGGAAAAAATGAATGGTTTTGCACAAAGTGGGCATCTGTAATACTATTATATCCTTTTTCTTTCCATATTTTATGTGGCATTTTTATTCCTAGGACCCAAATTTATTGTTGTCCAGCTAGCTAAAATAGGGTATAGGAAGTTATGCAATGGATGGGATGGGAGTGTAATGATTTGGGAGATGATATTGGGTGAAAATTTGGTTAAACTTCTTCAATCACATAAAACATAGTATAGACTATAGAAGCACTGCATGCACATAAATATTGCTAAATGCAGTTGAGCTATGGTAATTTTTTTTGCATGTTTCTTTTATATTTTTATTTATTTATTTATTCAGGCAGAGATTTTGTGATACTAACTCTATGTTCTGTAGGCTGTGGCAGAAATCGCCAAGGCATCAAAGCGTGAGGCTTGTTCATTGCCTACCCATGCAGAGTCTTACTTGTTGGATGTCAAGGCTAAAATACCTGATACAGAAAAGGAAGATGAGGATGACATTACTATGTCTCATGTGGAATCAGGTGAACAATTTGCTATTTACATGTGTGCTTATTTCGAATGGAACTGAATCATTGAATTCATGCTCTTGTTTTGTGGCGTTAGATTTGAGGTTTCTGATATGAATATTTATATTATAATGGAATTTATGTTTTTATTTTTCAATTTTATCTGGTTGTGAACATTAGAGTGCTGACTTTTGATAGCCTCCAATCAACCTGTTAGCTTTGACAGAATATGATATGGCATCTATACATAAATGTGTTTGATATTATTTTTTTGGATAATTGGGGGTCCTTAAGGGAAAAGGAAATAAAAAACCAACACAAACAAACTCAGCCAATGGCTGTTACAACTTTTTTATACCTAGAAATTTCACAGAGATGTGTTTGCTTTTAATTTGAACAATAAAATTTAAATTTATCAATGTTGTGTTCCTATGTTCATATTTTAAAGGTGAACTGAGCCCTGCATTAGTTTCATAATAGAGCATCTGAATACACGAAAGGTAGACCTTCTTACCTTAAGCATTGTTGTTCTTGGCATTTTCATTTATATACCCATTTAGATTTCTGATAACTCACTGGATCTGAAATATATCAGTTTCAAACTGTCTTGTTTAATCGATGATGTCATGCATGCAGAGAAATGGGAGAGCATTTTGTTTAAGCTGAATGATTCAAAGAGATATAGACGCACAGTTGGAGCTATTGCCAGTTCATGTATTATGGCTGCAACCCCTCTACTGGCTTCGGAAAATCAAGCAGCTTGTTTGGTAGCCTTGGATATAGTTGAGGTAACTATCTACTGCCTTTTGGTCAGGTATTGGTCTATAATTTATATGAAGCCGTCTAGAAATTTAATTTCATGTCTACATCGATACGCTACTGGATTTAATTTTGATGTCGATAGCTACCTGCATTCTATCTCTATATAGGATGGTGTTTTGTCATTGGCCAAAGTGGAAGAGGCGTATCGCCATGAGAGAGATACACAGGAAGCAATTGAAGAAGTAATTAAGTCATATTCACTCTATCATCTTCAAGATAATTTAGATGCAGCGGATGAAGGGGCCGATGAGAACAGGTTGCTTCCAGGAATGAATAAAATATGGCCTTTCCTGGTTGTTTGTATTCGAAATAAAAACCCAGTGGTGTGTGGTTGATCTTTTCCCCTTTCTAATCTCAGTTCAGTGTTTTATTATGCTTTATGTTTACTGACTAGGGTAGCGAGATAGTTGGGATTGATGATTTTTCTCGTATGAGTTGTTGACCAAAATACATGCTGAGTTGATCATATGCCTCCTTTTGGATTTTAACTCCCAACTTATCGCAGGCTGTTCGAAGATGTTTGTCTGTAGTAAGCAATGTGGTGCAAGTTTGTGGGGGAGATTTCTTTTCTCGACGCTTCCACACTGATGGCTCCCACTTCTGGAAACTTTTATCCACCTCCCCATTCCATAGGAAACCCAACTTAAAAGAAGAAAGAATCCCTCTGCAACTTCCCTACAGAAGCACATCCAATTCTTCAGAAAGCTCCATGGCTGAAACTTCGAATCTGAAAGTCCAGGCTGCAGTGCTCAACATGATTGCTGAATTGTCCCGAAACAACAGAAGTGCTTCAGCATTGGACATTGTCCTCAAGAAGGTCAGTGGTCTTGTGGTGGGGATAGCTTGCAGTGGTATCGTTGGCCTACGTGAAGCAGCTGTAAATGCCCTTCAAGGTCTTGCATCTGTTGACCCTGATCTTATATGGCTTCTTATGGCTGATGTTTACTATTCTATGAAGAAAAAAGATATACCGTCACCCCCAACACCAGGTACTCCAGCAATCTCCCAAGTTCTACCCCCACCCTCAAGTCCAAAAGAGTACCTTTATGTTCAGTATGGAGGTCAGAGTTACGGTTTTGATGTAGACTTTGCTTCAGTTGAAACTGTGTTTAAGAAACTTTACTCTCTAGTTTTTGTTAACCAAATGTACAGTTAAAATATTGACACCACAATAGTATATATACATCAAGTTATTGTTCACATCTCGTGCTCTAAGCTGCTGTGGGTGGGTTGGTGTATACCAGATTCATAAACAAAGTTAGCGTATACAGTACAATATGTAATAATGGTTGCAAATTTTCACCGTGGAAGCATCTAAATTCCAGTTTGATTCAACTTCTTTCTTCTTTCTTCTTTCTCTCAAAGAAGCCGTGCCAAACCTGGAATCTTGATGCCTAAGTGACTCGGAGAAAGAGCGGAGAAAGACTTTCCCCTCTTAGCGAGGTATATCCATTCTTGATGGTGCAAAAACGATAACACTATAAGTAATCATATAAGAAAACCTAAAATGAAAACAGGAAAGAAAAATTTAGAGGAGGAAGCTCACAAAACCAAAACTTGTCACCAAGCCCCATGAAAAACCATGTAAGAGCAATAACCAAGTGTTATATCGCCACACCAAGGGTATGATGAAATGCACCGTAGTTTGCAAGTCATGGATGTCTTTGATCAAGTCCTCCACTTTCAGTCAGACCCACCTCAGCCGCAACAACAACGCTGGCCTCCTTCTTCTAAACGCATCCTCCAAGAATGAGGAGAGTAGCAAGTCTTGCTCTCTGCTCTGGGAGCTGGATGTGACATTTACTCTCTAGCTAGGGGGGCCTGGAAGAGTCTGAGTGCTGCTGCTACTCCTGAAAAGTTTGTGCTTCCTCCTTTATATTATGATGATCCAAATGCTTTGGTTAATGTCAATGGCTCTCCACATTGGTCTACTAGGGGCAACTGCAATATGTCCTTATGTATGGCCAGTGAAGTGTTTTGCAATGTCAAGGTGCCTGAAGCTTTAGCGAAACATACGTGCTGGGTTTCAAAACATGGGCATTGTCTTGCCTTCTTTACATACAAAGTATCGTTGGACGTCAACATTTGGGTGATGAAAGAGTATGGTGTGGAAGAATCATGGACTAAATTAACCTTACGGCACGAGGGAGTTCTTAATATGACGGACCTGATGTATTCTAGGAGTGAACAACTCGTGTTTGGGAAATATAGTGGTCTTTTGCGTTGCGTGGATTGTAGGACTGGTCAAGTAAGAGAATTTGGATATGGTGAAGCATACTCTTTATTCTTGGATTCTTTTGTAGAGAGCATTCTCTTACTTGGCCACGCTAATGCTGTTTCGTACTGAGGTAAACATATAGTGCAGTAGTAAGGAAACATTATTGCCTTCTTCTGTGAATCACAGTGTACCTTAATTTAGTATTCTGAGCCAGTGCTCACGAGTAGCATCGTTGATCTACGTTGGCTTTGGTATCTTTGGGCATGACATTGGTCCTCTGGTTGGAGGTGCTGAATTGCTGGTTACACATATTGCAGATCTGTTGCTAGTTTCTACACCAGCTTCTTATTTCGGATACTTTGGTATGCACCTATTCCTATTTCCCTAGTAGCTATGACCATTGACTTAATGGATATTCCTAGTCAAAAAAAATATTTCATTGTGATTTTACAGTTCGAGTGATGATACAGTACGTGAAACATATGCATAAAATTTTAAACTTCAAAATTTGATAGTCAGACATATTTTATACTTAATTTACTAGCAATTTTGTTACTTAACTAGAAGTGTCTTCAATACAGTTTCGACAGAAAACATAAAATAAAAAATATAAACCATTATTCTGACCCTCATAATGAAGTTAAAGGTACACTTTTAGACATGAAGGTGGAATCTGGAAATTTACTGGTATACATCTGGTGTTGGCTATGATAGTATCCTTTTGTTTTCATAGAATAGTAAACATTTTTCTAAAAAAGTAAAACAAAAAAGAATTGTAAACATCAGCCATAAGAATTAAGCAACATAAGATCATTAGATCTAGACCAACATATGCAAGACAGACCTTGAAGAGCATTTACATCTGCTTCACTAACAGTTTGTTATTTGTTTGTCATAACATGGCGTATTTTATTTAAGAATGAGGCACTGATCATGTTTAAAGTCTTTGATTGCCTAATGCCACAATGAGTCAGCACTAAACCTTCAGATTCTGGAAGTACCATTTCCTATATTTATATACCGTTAACGATCTCTAGCATGAGTTCCCTGGTTTGCTCAACTTGAAGTGTGTCACAATGGAATCCCTGAATTCATAAAACCTTTTCAGTGCTCGTTATAGGTTAAGCAGTAGAACCTTTCAACCAATGTATATTCTATCTACGATACTAAGATTATATATGCATTTGTAGTTAAACTTAATTAACATCACCATAGAACAGATGTACTTCGGTTTTTCATTACTTACTGTTATGATGGATGAAACAACCATTGCTCCATTGGAGGTAGTGACATTGGTATCAGTGAGTTCAAAACCAAAGTAAGTCATGGCCTCCACCAGCTTACTGAAGCCACCTCGTTTGTTCTCAATGATCGCCTTTACCCATATTTTGTTCCCATGGATCTGAGCCACATCAACCCCTATCTGACCACAGCAGCAAGAATAGTAAAAATTACATACAGGCATAAGATTTTCTATATTCCAAGGGGTATAATATGCATGATCATGAGCTGGTCAAGTTGTTCAAGTGTAAACCTGAATCCCAAATTTCTTCATCTCTTCTGCAGCATCGGCTTCATCTTTCCTCAGCTCTACCGACTCTTGCGCTGATGCTTCCATCTCGAAAAGCTGCTCCTGCAAGATGTTCACTTTTGTCTGCAGCTCCTTGATGTAAGTGATGGAATCCTCAATAATGGTTTCTTTAGTCATCTACAACAAAGGCAAGAAGATACATAAAACTTAGAAATTAGAATGTAATTGGTTTCTAGTTTAAGTCTTTAACTGAGCTCTTAAGGGCATTGAGTACTTGCATTTGTAATTATTGGGACTAATGAACGCAGCATTAGTAGCCTATCACCGAGCTTCTGCCTTCTCCTCCTCTCGGCGTGGAGGTTTTTCGATTTGAATGATGAATCGTCTTCTTGGTGTCTCCTTTGACCCCACATCCTGCCTCCTCTTCTGCCTGGTTTTCGTAGATAAGTTGTGCCTAAATCACTTAACTCAGAACCTACAAATTCCATATCGTTCAGAAATTGATTGCAGTAGTCCATTTTCAGAAGTAGGAGAAGCTTTCGGCTATTCATATCGTCTGCACAAGGATATCATGCCATTTTGGCATTTGATTTTTGCTTAATATCCATGTCATGGTCTTTGGTCTCTTGTTGACTGAAAAAGTACAGAACAAATGAGGACATGAGGTTTGTTAAAACAGTCATATTCTTCTTCTTGTTATTTGATTCCCTAAGGACCAAGAAGCAGGTACATATTTTCTGCACCAAGTTGACAACGAACTTTCTGCAAGTTAATGTATGACAAACTAAAATGTGCGAAAAAAGTGTGGAGTTTTCATTATAGGAGATTATTTTTCGACCTCCTAATTTTTCGAAACTTCTATGCACCAAAGTTGCTGGAAATTCCGTAAACTCACTCAAATACCTAAGGTGAGGTTTACAAACCTTGTACTATGCTGGCTATTTATACATCGAACCATTATTCATTACTAGAGAACAAACACATTATTATAGGACATGTTTAGCTAATCCATGAATCATGGACACATAGAGGAACTCCGGTACGGTCTTCAGCATCTCAGAGTGTAGAATAACTTGAACTCCATTCTGCGGGCGAAGTGTAAGAAAATGAAGAGGAGAGTGAACATAACCAGGGGAAAGAGTGAAGCGTAGCGTTGCAGAATCATTGAGAGAGCAATCTTAGTTTCAATGGTGGCAAAGTTGAAACCCACACAAATTTTCGGTCCCATTCCAAATGGTATGAATGCAGCCATGTTATTCTTAGTAGCTTTAGAAACCCCCTCTGAGAACCGCTCCGGCTTGAAAACATCTGCGTCTTGTCCCCATATTTGAGGGTCATGGTGAAGTGCTACAGTTGGGATGACCAAATTTATATTAGAAGGAACAGTCATCTTCCCCATCCTAACTTCCCTTTCAGCTCTTTTTACAAGTTGAATAACAGGAGGATACAACCTTAGAGACTCATTGATGATCATATTCATCTGCATAAAAAAGATCAAAACAAAATGACACAAAATACAAGTTGAATAACAGAAGGATACAACCTTAGAGACAATCACTCAATCAGTATAACTGTTGATGACATTCTTACAGTTTTTAGTCTGGAAATGCTGTCAAAACTTGGATTTTGTTTTCCGAATAATTTTAGGACTTCTTTTCTTGCTTCCTCTTGTCAATCCTGATGGAGAGCCAGAAGAAAGACAGTCCAAGCCAGCAAACCATTAGTAGTTTCTTGTCCAGCAAAGTACAATGCCTTGCACTGATCAATTATATCATCTATCGTGACCCTATATCTGTCATTATTTTCTTCATGATGAGCTTTCAAAAGTAATCCA
This sequence comes from Potentilla sterilis, assembly GCA_963682095.1. NCBI lineage: Eukaryota > Viridiplantae > Streptophyta > Magnoliopsida > Rosales > Rosaceae > Potentilla > Potentilla sterilis. The sequence goes on from OY821759.1 coordinate 43,211,745, forward strand.
AGAAAATCACCCCCAAAGTTGTGTTCCTGCTGCTGAGCCATTGCACTTTTTTCTCTTTTCTTTACAATCTCTAGAATGGTGTCACGTATTTCCTTCTCAAGCTTGTTTGCTTCAATTTCATCACTAGTTTTGAAAAGCTTTCTGCAATATGGAATGAAAAAATATGAAATAAACATGAGAAATTGGAACATACACAACCCTCCCACAATATCGCAGTGAGTTGTTCTCTGCTATTATAGGAGATGGGAACATGCAAGTTAGTAATGTCAAAACTATATCTCATTTAAGAGTAGTCCCAATATCAATATATCATGCATATATTGATTGATTAAAGATGGAACCAGCAACTACAAGAAATATAGTTCTTAGGGATCATTTCTTCAAGCTATGGACATTAGTTAAAGAAAGTTACCGGATACCAGGAAGCCTGATTTTGTAAGAATTTTTGAACAATAGCAAGGATATCTTTGTCAACATGTCAAAGATGTTCTTCCCTTCTAAGTAGCTGCTGCCAAATAATGTCCTGGAAATCACTTCTGCAGTAAACAACCTAATTTCTTGATACATCTCAATCTCTTTGCCCTCACTATTTTGCCACCTCTGCAGCATCTGCTCAGCACTAGCTATCATTTCTGGAACCATATTCTGTAATGAAAAAAAATAGAATCCCACTGTGGTTAGATATTAAATTCCCTTCAAGCCATTCTTTTGTGAACTATAAGTTATCATATCACTTCATCTACTCACCACTCACGTATATACTGTAAGTCTTTATAACCAAGAACAAGTCTTCATTAACTGAATAATCAAGTTCTAAAAGTACCAAGTCTTACGGCACATATTATTGAAATTTCCTTCTTTTCTTATAATTAGAAAAATTAATTGACAGAACTATCTCTATACTTGATTGTGCTTATTAACTAAAGCTTACTTTTAAACTCTCTCCATGCAAGGCATGATTGGCCAGGTTTCGAAGTTTCAGCCACTGTTCACCTTCAGAAGTCCCGAGGCTGTTTCCTAATCTCTTCTTCCCAAACCCTTGTTGTTTCATTTGCATATAAACTCTGTCTTTGTTTATCAGTATCTCTTTGCACAGCTCGGGTTCCATAACTACCAGCTGAGCTTCGGTACCTAACCACTGAAGAAAAATCTTCCCTGTCACAATGCACAACACTCAAGTTAACTGGAAATACTAAAGATTTGAAAGCCATAACTGATGATCGTGATCAATCGATAGAGTTAAAAATTTGTTACCATATATTTTGAGCCACAAGTGATACTGAGGTTGAACTACAGGAAATATGTCATGTGATAAACTTTTGGATCTGCTCATGGCTTCCTTCTTCATGTTCAAGATTTGTTTGGCGTTTCCATGAACAAGTCTATAAGAAGGGCCTTTGATTCCCTGGAGACACATCCGTTTCTCTAGGCGAGTTGGAGTCCACCATTGTGAGTAAAAGATCTTGACGATCAGAAGGAACATAAACAAAAAGCTTGAAACAATGAATGCTACTGGGAATGCAGTAATACTCATACTTCGTGATTTAGCAGTTTAATTGGCTCTATATATCTGGTCTTGGATTTGAAGGAATTTTTAGATCACTCAAACAAGGAGGGCTGAGGCTCAACAATTCAATGATGGTTTTGATTAGTACGATCGAGGAGAAGAGAAGAATATATATGCCAATGGAGGACTGAACAAGCATGCAGAGAGAAGAAGGTGAAAAGGAATATGTGAAATATAAGTAAATTTTTAATAAATTATTCTAGTACGTTTATAAGTCATCGATGGCTTATACTAAATATTTAGATACTACTTCTAGAATGTAGATATTTTTTCAATCCAGGTGGGTATGTGAAAGCTTTATGTAGCTGCAGATATATTATGTTCTCTTTAGAAAAGAATGCAGGATTAATATAGTCAAGAGTGACATGATGCATCTTCAAAGCCACCAGGGGAAGGGAAAAAAAATAGTCGTAAGGCATACAGGGGGAAAGTAAAAGACAAGACAATAGTCAAGACTCAAGAGTGACATCCACCATTGACATACCAACCAACGGAAGCAAAGTCCGATGAGAAATTGAAGGTCCTAGAGGGGGGTGAATATGACACTTTGCAACTTTTTCGTTTAAAGACTGATATCGAGGATAGCAATGAGTTATGTTATCCCGAAATACAACTCAACGAATAAGAAAGAAAAAGTGCAGTAAAACAAATAACACAAAGATGTTTTTTGTAACCCAGAAACCCTGCACCCAGGGAGAAAAACTGCGTGCCCTTATCTCCTGAAGGACAAAGCTTTCCACTATGTAATTCGTACACTTATACAAGATATATAATCCGGGATGGCTATACCAGTTGCTATCCGGTTCCAGACTCTTCTAGTCTCTAGAACGACAACCTAGCTAGTTATCCTATTCAGACTCTACTAGTCTCTTGAACATTCAACTATCTTGTCCCTAAGTGCTTACAAATAAAAGCTTACAGAACTCAGCTATCACCAAACTGGTTCATAAAAGCGCTAAACACTTCTCACAAGATTAAAACTCCTGAGGGGATAGCTAACCTCGTTACTATCCTGTCTAGACTCGCCTAGTCTAACAACTCAGCTCTCGTGTCTCTCTTGTCTCTAAGTGTTGTCCCATGCATATAAACAGAAGCTTCACTCTTGAATTCAGCTACTTCTCAACTGATTCAACGATGAACACTTCTAGGGTTGTTGCATCACCAATCACAATCTCATGGCATGCAAGTGTAAATGCAATATGGGTTTTGAAAGATTGTTCAAACCAATGCTCTAATATTTATAGTCACTAGGAAGACTTAGAGCAAGAGGGCTTTATGAACTGAAAATCATACAAAAAATGATCTTCACAAATACAAAACAAAGACACAAAAACAACCACCAAACAAAGAAAACTTTGCTTGGTATTTATAGGCCAAGAGGAGCTCCTAAGAGAGCATCACACTTGCCAATAAATTTCAGAAAGTTTGGACTCTAGTCCTTGGCTTAGATGCTCAAAGGAAGGATAAAGCATAAAGCCAAACACAAAAGACAAAAGCAAACTTTCCCAAAATAGCTATTTTTCAAAGAAGAGGCAAAAATGTTTTGCAAAGCTTTTCACAAAGCATGTCAACACATTTGTCTAGGCAAAACAGCTACTCATGAATCATAAACACCCTACTAACAAAAGCATAGTTAAAAGAAACATAAGCCTATGCTAGAATCAACAAAGCTTGAAAGAATTCAAGCTCACGGGTTGAAAAATTTCTCTTTGCCCAATGCTAGTTTGGGCACCAAGAAAGGCAGGGTGTTTGAATTTTGAAAAGCCAAAATGACTGGAAAGATCTAACCTATATAGGTAAGATAAAAGCACAACTTTCAAGATTATTTTGAAATAGCCAAGAAACCCAGGAAAAATTAGGACAAGAAGCAATACTGCTATCCTCAGTGAAAAACACATGATATATATGCATATGCATGATTTTACCTGAGTTGTCATTTGATTGTGTTGGTCCTTCTTCTTGACTTTGGCCACTTGTCTTCACTTGATTGGGCTTGACACATAATTTAGGCTGTGTTTTGTTCTAAAAGGGGTTGCTAATATTCTATGTACTTACAATCTCCCCATTTGGCATTCCTGAACAAAACACACCATAACTATCCTAAGAACTAAGTCTTATCCATAGACAGCACCAAGCCATAGACCTCCACAAACACAATTCTCACAAGAACAAGTGAAGCAACATAGGAACATAAGGGATAGCAACAACATTATGTATCATAAGAGCATATTTCAGAATAGCCAGGGCATAAAACTGAAAAGAAGCATTGCATAGCATAACATGAAATGAAACATAATGCCCTACAAACTAGTTCTCCCCTTTTTTGTCAGGAAATGACAAAGGAAAACAGAAAACATTTGTTCAGAAAATAAACCAAATGTTCAACACAATAAAAACTAAAAATAGAGAAAGAGGATGGAAATGGACTCAAGCATCCTCATCATCATCAGCATCCAGGTTGTCATCATCCTCCCCAACATAAATAGTCTCATAAGAAGACTCCCTCTCAGCATGAGCACCCAAATCCTCAACAACAGTAGGGTCAAACTCTTCGCTGTCTCCGGAGCCTGAGGCAGAGTCAGGAGCGGAAGGACTGTGACTATCCTCAGGAGTATCATCAGCAGGGCTAGCAAGCACTCTGATATACATCTACAGATCAAAAAATTGACCTGTAAGCAACTCTTTAAGCCTTGCGCTTTCTAAAGTCAGAGACCTGATACGCCAAAGTCACATCCTATGAATTAGCATCAGCGGAGTGATAGATGTGGTGGAGGCGTAGAATTTGGGATTTTGGGAGACATCCTCAAAGATTGAACTTAAATCAGAGGTTCAGGATGAGAGAGAGAGAAAATAGCAGAGCTATGAGGAGGGAAAATGAGTAATAGAATGGTTAGACAACATGCAGACATGATTAGGCGTTGATGTGCCTTGATACCCGTAAAACTCCCCACTAACCTCAACAGTTAGAAAAAGAACTCTCAACCAACAAATCATCCTCTCATATTCCTAATAGTACACATGCATAGTCAGTCACGTGGGCCTGGAGAACGTGGGCCAAGACCCAGTCCATACCCTGAAAAAAGCTGGGCTAGAAGCCGCCTGACATGTCCTAAAAGAGATAGGCAGAGATCTCGAGGATAGGAATAGTGGCAAAAAGCACAAAACCAACTGAGACTTCCAGGGACAGAAAGAGTCCCTCAAAACTCTCCACAACCTTAAGAACACAGAAAGCAACCAATACATGGACCAGAAAACAAGATTTTCTCCCCCTAAGCATATGCATAGAAAAAGAAAGTCCAAATAGAAACAAACAAAAGTAACACTGTTCAAACAGTCTCGGGATATAATTACTTTTTCAGATCCCAGATTGCAGACAGTGGTTAAGGCATAGACTCACAAAGTGTGACACATCACAATCACTTGTTTAACTCACTTTTTCTAGCAAGCACATGTATATGTGACTGTAAGATTGAGATATGGTCCAGGTTATTAGAACAAGACCTCAGAATTGAGTGTGTGAAACACATATCAAGGGAACTGATGTATATGAATCATGTGAGATAGAGATTGGGTATGTAAGAGATTCATGATATCACAGATAGGATCCATCCTTATAACACCAAGAGGGTTCACCCTTATATCTCCAAAAGACCAATATGAGGCACATTTGCCTACAAAGGTATATTCAAATTTTTCAGGCCTTTCTGGAAAATCGTCCTCATAGAGTGAAATTCAGTGAAGGTCAATAAAGACACTTCCAACTCCATCGAAGGATAGAATAGATTACAGGAAGCCTCACTGATCTATTCAACAAACCAACTCGCAGATGATTCCCAAGTCTATTGACTTTTAGGATATTTAGCACAACTATAATGTTTTGGAAAGTGAGAGGTTCATAATCAAGTGAAGGAAACGGCATATTTATCATTTTTCCATGTAAGTTCCAGGATATCATGAGAGTAATACATCCTCCGGAGAGACCAAGTCATTCTCGTTTCTGCCCACCCAAGAATCGTTGACGCGACCCAAGGAATTGTTACTTTGAGAATAACCTGGCCTAAATAAAATATACATAACCACCGTGGTGACCAAACCATCCATATTTCTGCCCACCCTTGTATCGTTGACGCGACCAAAGAATGTGTACTCAGGATAGCCTGGCCAGGAGCAATCCCCATACTTCCATCTCACAAAACATAACACATTTGAGTATCCACAAGAAAATGTTTATGTGAAACATATATTTTCTGCGGACATGTCCTAAGATGGAGACCACAGTTGATTCAAAATAAACAGATGCACAAACGCATGGCATACTGAAAGATGAGCTAAAGAAGTAAAGGATGACGCAACACTTAGGTCAAGATCAAAGACCACACAGGGATATCACCACATTTATCTATTCTGTTTTGACACAGAATCCCCGATAGCTTAAGAACAATAAAACAAAAAAAAAAACAAAAGCGCATGCAAGCAAAAGAACTATTTACATGACAAATACTTGTGGGGAGATCTTAGTGAGGGTCACACAAACCAATTGCCTTCCTAAGGCGAGAAAACCTAAGGTTGTCAAGAGGTTTGGTGAAAAAGTCCGCCAATTGTTTCTCCGTGGGAATAAAAGTCATCTCAAGCAGATTTTCTTCAACCAAATTTCTGATAGAATGGTATCTAATCTCTATATGTTTTGTCCTAGAATGAAGCACAAGATTCTTAGATAAATTTATAGTAGAAGTATTATCACAGTAAAGGGATAACACCTCTTGTTGAAATCCGTAATCTGCCAGCATGTGTTTCATCCACAAGAGTTGGATACAGCATGTTCCAGCAGCAATACACTCAGCCTGGGTTGTCGATAATGACACACAGTTCTGCTTCTTAGTGTGCCAAGAGACAATGTTGATCCCAACAAAGAAAACTCCACCGGAAGTACTTTTTTGATCATTTACATCTCCTACCCAATCGGCGTCGGAGTATCCTGAAATGTACTTGATGATCCGCTTCACAGCCTTCACATGAGATTTCTTGGGATTTGCTTGATGCCGAGCACATACACCAACACTATAGCCGATGTTAGGTCTGCTAGCTGTCAAGTACATCAACCTACCAATCATGCTGCAGTAATAGAAGAAATAACAACTGAAAACTTCATATTATGTCTCTGCATAACATTTTTGTCTAGTCCAAAATATAAAAAGGAGCAACTTCAACTTTCATCTGATGGAGGTGCCAAAGTGCTCTTTGACTTCATGATTCATCTCCAGGCATGTAGTTTTTGTCAAACAAGTCTAGTCCTTCAATAGAAATTGTGTCTGCAATACAAAATATACTTACATGAAATTTCACCAAATCAATACAATGAATACACTTAAATATTCAATATACGATCTAGTACCTGTCGAGTTAGACGTATAGATGGATCCTTGCTGATAATTTGCTATAGAACCTCGGTGGTAAGTCGATATGGAACCTTGCTGATAACTCGGTGTAGAGGGTATAGAACCTTGCGGATAACTTCCTAAATTCTGTTGATGTATTTAAAATCCCACAAACAAACATAAAATATAAGTAATGAGCATTAATCAAGTATGCCAGAATCATATTATATAAATAAAGAAATTTAGATACACTTGAAGAAACCTGGACATGTTGAAATGGTGATCTGAATTACATTTGTGGAGGCAAAGCAGGTAATGTGAGTTGTAATTGTGGAGACAACACATTTGGCTTGTGAGTTCCATTATTGATACCAAGAACCTGCTGTATATAAGGGTGGATAAGTAATAATACTAAATGATGCATATATAGCTCTAATAGCTTGACAACAATAAAGCAACATAATCTTACCTCTGGAAATTGATTTCCATAATTCAACGGCATGTACTGCACCATTCTAGCATCCATTCTAGCATCCATGGTAGATAAAAAAGGAACACTTGGGGAGTTAAGAACTGAAAGATTTGTTTGCAGCTTCATTTGTTGTGTTGAATGGGTTTGAACTTGGGGTGTAGTAACACATGCGGAAGAGTTCACATTGGAATAATCTGCTTCTGGTTCTCTTTGGTGTCTAGATGAAGTATTTTCTTTCTTATTCCTTTTATTTCCTAATATCTTTTCTAGAGCATTCAATGGTCTCTTTGATTCCTCCTTACGAATAATTGTTTCTTTAACTTTGATTCCCTCACTCTATGGTCATCAAACTCATCAGAAATAACCTCAGGGGCACTATTGTTGATTCTTGAGGTTACTTGAGGTGCTTCTTGATTGGTCTTCTTCTTTAAACATGCCTTAACATCAGCTAATGTCTTGTGAAGAGCCACTGTAACAATTTCATAAGTCTCATAAGATTCAGCAGAAATTGTTGCCAGTTCACTATGTAATCGAGCCAAGTCCCTGTAACACCTTGCTACTTTTGCCTTTGGATCATCATCATTTGCATTTGCATTTCATCTCTAATATCCTTTGTCCATCTTTTTGAGATGTATTGACTAGGAATGATCTTGATATTATTTGCCGATAGAACCTTTAGAGCATGTCAACACAAAATTCCAGCAAACTCAAACTTCTTGCAACTACATGAAATAGTATTATCAGCTAAATCATATGTGACAATATATTTGAAACGCTTTCCATGAGCAGTAACTTCATACAGGCGCATCGTTCCAATGTCACTAAATATCTCCAAGACGCAATCATGAGCTTTACATAACTCAACTTGGAACCATTGGAATACTACTGGTGTGTACACTTAAACAATTCAATGACAGGAAAGGGGATAGGGGATTTAGGACAGATGATCAGCTACCCTGAGGCTCAACAATTCAATGATGGTTTCGGTTAGTACGATCGAGGAGAAGAGAAGAATATATTACATATATGCCAATGGAGGACTGAACATGCATGCAGAGTGAAGAAGGTGAAAAGGAATATGTGAAATATAAGTAAATTTTTAATAAATTATTCAAGTACGTTTATAAGTCATCGATGGCTTATACTAATATTTAGATACTACTTCTAGAATGTAGATATTTTTTCAATCCAGGTGGGTATGAAAGCTTTATGTAGCTGCAGATATATTATGTTCTCTTTAGAAAAGAATGCAGGATTAATATAGTCAAGAGTGACATGATGCATCTTCAAAGCCACAAGGGGAAGGGAAAAAAAATAGTCATAAGGCATACAGGGGGAAAGTAAAAGACAAGACAATAGTCAAGACTCAAGAGTGACATCCACCATTGACATACCAGCCAACGGAAGCAAAGTCCGATGAGAAATTGAAGGTCCTAGAGGGGGGTGAATATGACACTTTGCAACTTTTTCGTTTAAAGACTGATATCGAGGATAGCAATGAGTTATGTTATCCCGAAATACAACTCAACGAATAAGAAAGAAAAAGTGCAGTAAAACAAATAACACAAAGATATTTTTTGTAACGCAGAAACCCTGCACCCAGGGAGAAAAACTGTGTGCCCTTATCTCCTGAAGAACAAAGCTTTCCACTATGTAATTCGTACACTTATACAAGATATAGAATCCGGGATGGCTACACCAGTTGTTATCCGGTTCCAGACTCTCCTAGTCTCTAGAACGACAACCTAGCTAGCTATCATGTTTAGACTCTACTAGTCTCTTGAACATTCAACTATCTTGTCCCTAAGTGCTTACAAATAAAAGCTTACAGAACTCAGCTATCACCAAGCTGGTTCATAAAAGCGCTAAACACTTCTCACAAGATTAAAAATCCTGAGGGGATAGCTAACTTCGTGAGGATGTGAGGATGAAAACTGTACAAATTTTTAGTAGATTCCAATATATTGTTTCGTTGAAATAAACAAATGTCTTAACGAAGGGGGATAAGCATAGTATATGTGTGGGTAGTATGAAGGTAGGGGTGAGTGGTGAGGAGGTGTGGGATGCTAGATTATTATCAAGGTAAGAGAGGTGAGTGGGGTGTGAAGAAGGGTGTAAAGAGAAAAATAAGGACTAGAAAAACATGAACACCATGTGTATTGCAAAGGGCTTAGGCTTTTTCATATGTTAAGAACCATTAAACCCCAACCTAACCCAAATAAATAATATTGGGCTCTGTCGGGTCGACCCTGCGCGTTACTATAACTAACTCTTCGTCTTTCTCTTTCTCATTTCCCGCTTCAACCTATCTCTCAACAAACGGTGGTGTAAGAGCGGCGTCGTTTAAGAGCTCGTGGCCATAGAAGAAGAAGAAGATGATGTTTGGCACAGTGAAGGCGCGGTGGGTCTTCGCGACGGTGGTGGTGTTGTCGGTTGTAGTTTCGCGGAGCAAACCGAGAGATGCGTCGTCTGATGAGCGGCTGGTCACTCTGGTTTCTCTAGGTTATAGCAGCAGAGGCCAAGAAGAGACGACGGGTGAGGCGTCGGGGAAGCTGGAGTACGATTTCTATAGGAATTCGTGCCCTGAGGCTGAGAACATCGTGAGGAAGAAGATGGCTTCGATATACAGGCAGCACAGAAACGTCTCGGCACAGTTGCTTCGTCTCTTTTTTCATGACTGCTTCATTGTGGTATGGAAACTCTGATTACGAACTGGCGTTGGTGTAATCAGTTTTCGAGTTTTGAAAAGCTTGAAATGTAGCTTGATTCTTTGATTTTTCATAGTGGATGTGTTGGGTTATTCATCTGCTGGGTGTTTGTTTGATATTTAAATGTTCTATATTTTGTGTGGTTTTTTTTTGTTTAACTTGCAAAATGTGCTCTGCTAATTGGCTTTCCAGTTCCAAAATTCCAAAACCATTAGTATATATATGTTGTGTATTCTTTATTTCTATATATATGATCTTGTACATATATGGAGACTGATCGAAAGAAATTGTGTTGGCTGCAATTAATGATGCCTTTAAATTTTGTTCTGAATTTGGGTTCCTGGATTCCAAATAGGGTTTGTGTGTGTGTATGTGTGTGTCTTGGTGACCGTTGTCATGTGTTTGTTTCTAAAGCCAAGTTTGACTCAATACATATAGAAGTCTACATAAAATCCAAAATAGGGGAGGAAGAAGTTCATTGATGCTTTGTGATTTGTTGAATTTGGGAGTTTGCTACTTTAACTGCAGCTTTCTATTATCTTAAGCTTTTAAGATTATCACCGGTGACTATTAAGATGTGAACATTGTTATTCTTCAAGATTTCTCTTGGGAATTTGTCCAAGGCTCCAAGCTATGAAGATTTGGATCTTGTAATTTCTGTCCAGCTATTAAGTAATCTGTTAATGTTGTGGGTCTTCCTGAATCAGGGATGTGATGCTTCTGTTCTCTTGGATGACAGCAATGGGAATAAAAACTATTCGATAGAGAAGCAGGCTACACCAAATAGGTCCTTGAAGGGATTCGTCAAAATTGATCTGATCAAGGAGGAACTTGAAAATGTTTGTCTGGGGGTGGTATCTTGTGCCGATATACTTGCTCTTGCCACCAGAGATGGCGTTATTTTGGTGTGCCAATAAGTTTTTCTCTTTTCTTTCTCTCTTAGTTCCTTATTAGGATTCCCCTTGTGAATCAGAAACTTATTATCATGGTGATGTTGTTGTAATGTAAAATCTAAAATGGCAGGCTGGTGGCCCATATTATCCAATTTTGACAGGTAGAAAAGATAGTGCACAGTCCTTCTTTGATGTGGCAATGGAGGAGATTCCAAGTCCTGATGACAATATCACTCATATATTGCATCTCTTCTCAAGCAGAGGTTTCAGTGAGAGAGAAACAGTTGCTCTTCTAGGTAATAACTTGTCCTCTATTCCTCAATTCCCATTGCAGTTTTACTTATCATTGAAATATGTCATTTCAATCTTTTGATTCGTTCTGTATTAGGAGCTCACAACATTGGAAAGATAGGATGCGAGTTCATAGAGTCGCGCGTAAACAACTTCACTGGGACAGGGCACCCAGACCCAGCTTTACCAACTGATCTCCTCAGTACTATGAAATTAAAATGCGTACACAATGGTAACAAGTCCATCAGTAATACTGATCCCTCTCAATCGTCTTTGTCCATATCATCTGGGGCAGTTTTCGACTCTCATTATTACCAGAACTTGATGCGGGGAAGAGGAATCCTCTTTTCTGATCAGCAACTAATGGTTAACATGAAGACATCTCAAGTGGTCTCAGAATTTGCTTATAATGGAACGGCATTTCGGATGGACTTTGTGCGGGCAATGACGAAGATGTCAACACTTGGTGTCCTCACTGGATCTCAAGGTCAGGTGCGATCGATCTGTTCTCTTCCAGTCGACTACTATTAAGTGGCACACTCCCAACAGTAGAGGTATGAACCAAGGGGGTGTGATGGAGCTGACATAAGTTTAGTTACTAATCATTAATTATATGATCTTCACCCTCTTGTTGTACATGAGAGGAAATTTGTTAGTCTCAGATAAACCTTTGATCAATTAATTATTTGTACGTATTTTATCCCTTTTGCATGTCGAGTCACAAGTTCAGTCTATCTTTCCGAAATCCACAATTTTGGAACCACCGGTCGAGTGATATAACTACTCACATCATTCTCATATTAGGTTCGAATTCCGCTGATGCTAGTCAGTGTCTGTATCACACTCTATTCTTTGTTGTTAGGGGGTAAAGCGTTTGACATGACTTCTACCGCAAATTAATCTCTGAACCTATCAAACTTTATAGAAAACTAAAATGTGATATTTGCCAATGATATTCATCCATAGAAGTGCTCAGCTTAGGTCTAATTGATGTGAACCTCAAAAATAACTTATTATATATTCATGTATTCTAAAAGGATAAGAATATAAAGATATTGAACCCTAGTAACACTTTATTTGATAATTTGATAAGAATCATATACAATCAGCTTCTAGTGCAATACATAATTTCAATTCTAAAATTACAAGATGATTCCCAAAAGTACACCTTAGTGCACAATGCTATCCAAATCTACTAACGCTCAGATTTTTTTTTCTTTCTAATTATGCAACGTGCCGCCGCACAATAGATACAAGTAATCAAAGAAAAATCTTATCAGATTCTAAAACAACAACAAATAATTCACAAAATCACCATAAGAACATAATCAAATTCAATTATGAAATCAAAGTATACTCGGTAATCGAAGCAAAAACAGAGAATCGAAGCAAACCGAAGCTTAATTGAACCAAAATGAAGCTAAAGGAACCAAAATTGAAGCAAATCGAAACAGACGAGAGCATTCTGACCTGAGCTATTGTTAAGGTTTATTCATGGAGACAAACTCAGATTTCAGTGGCTAAGAGTGAGAGGAATCAAAGCTCAGCTCCAACGAAATCAAAGCTCGAAAAATGAGAGGAGAACGTCTGCAGCTTTCTTTGTTTGGCGTTGCCGCGCCAAGAGAAGAAAGAGACGTAGCCTGCTAGTGGGAAAATTATTGGTAATTATGTATAGAAGAATTTATTAGTACCTTCGTGATTGGACGATTCACTTTGGTTTACTTGGTTGCCAATAGGGAAGAACCAAAACGTTAAACTGCTCAAGTATCTGCTGCTACAGCCACAAGTCACGAGACAATGCGTGACAATATAATGGCCGGAAGCGCGCAACAGACTTAATTTCCACACACGACGTCGAGTCTTGCCGACACCCTTAATTAAAGCAAATTAATACTACATTAAATTGAAAAGCGTAATGAAAACTAAATGCATCGTGCACTTATTCAGCAATGTCTTCTTTTTTTTTTTTTGGTAAAAGAAAAATTTATTAAAGAAAAAAGATAGAAGAAACAACAAAAACAAAGTAGCCAAAACCCCTTGCAATCAATTGTGACGTTGATTGCACTTACTCAACATTAATCAACACATAATCAGCAAGGTTATTGTGCAAATCATATCAATAGCAGCGAAAGCAGCAATACCAAATGATCTTCTCCTCCTTTACCAGGCAACAAAGTCTTTATGGTAGGAAGTCGTCACCGCCCCAGCAGCTGGTTCTACATGCAGAAGGTGCCATCCAATTCAAGGAGTCATTCAAATCATCAATATCTTCTACCTTTGTTGGAGGGTTCAACAACACCAACTTGAGCTTTTTGATTCTTTGCAACGGTGACGAGAAGGTCTCTCTAAAATTTTGGGGACAAATTAGAACCTTGAAGTCATGAACATGGAGCGTTATGATGCTGGTGCCATCAAATGCTTTAAGGAAATCTCTTAGTGCTATAAAATGAGATTCTCCAGCTGTAAACATGTCCCCAAGTACGATGTCAACTGTAAATACTAATGGAGCTTTTAAAGACACTTTGGAGTTTAGAGGGCCATGAAAATCAAAACTTCTAAGATTTGGAGTATGGATAATGGCATTCCCACTAGCATGGAATCCATGTATCTTCAGACTCATCAAGAGCTAGCAATGCACGGATGCTGATGTATTTCAAGTTGAAGGATTTATTCAAGTCGACATATTCGTACCAAGTTTCTGACGATGACAACATAAAATACTCGAGATTAACAGCTTCATCAACCACAATACCTTCAGCATAACATTCCATAACTTCTAACGATATCAGGCTAGAACTTGAAACCTCAAGTATAAAGTCTTCAGAACGACATGTAGTTAGTGACATACGTACGCTCGATAGAAGGACACTCCAGAATCAAGTACCGAAAAGAATGGCAGTTGAAATTCACACTTTTCAGAGACATGTTTTTCAAAGATGGAAGAAGTCTCGTATGTGTAGGCTCGGCATCCTCAAAACTTAAATCCACATGCCCCAAATTTAGAGTAGTTATAGATTTCGCATTGAGAAGGCTCATCGGAGATACAGAGTAGCGGAATCCAGAAGGAATATGCCAATGTAATTTAGTAATTGGAAGGCTTAGATCTACCTCCTTGACGCTTCTTTCACACGCATAAGTTAACCATCTATCTACCAAAGTAGAATCTCCAAAGAGGTATCTCGTCATACGAAGTCTGAATGTATCCAAAACTTGAGTTTGCTTGTCTTCCTCTCGGTATTCCAAGTACCTTCGTAAGATGTTGATGAAATATTTGTGTTGAATTAATTTATCAAAATCAAAGTCGTGATCCGGAATCACACCAGACTCATCAAAAACTATAACGGGGCTCAAAGACCATACACCTTCCCATTGTTTGGAGAGAAAGCTCATGCGGACAGTACGACTACCAAATTCCCAGTCTTATTTATAGATCAATAAACTTTCTTTCCAATTCCTGTAGGAATACAAAACTATTCTTCGAATTCTTCAGGGAATAGGAAACGTCCAGTACGACTACCAAATTCCATGAACTATCCCGAATCATCCTTAGAGGTAAACCCTAGTAGAATTTCTTTTGCAATACAACTGGAAAAAAAAAAAAAAGAAAAAAAAAAGGCAAATTGCTTTGATTCTGGTGGATAACGGCGGACGGCCTTTTCTAGCCTTTAGTTTGGGATCGAAGTAAGAAAACTCAAACATAAAAACACTCAGTTTTTAAAAAGTAACAGCTCACTTGTTTTTGATACCTCTTTGGAGAGATGTTAGTTTTTACGTACTAAGGCTAGGGTTTGGTGAGGTATCTCGTCAAGAATCTCAAGATGTTACAAAGATCAAGAGCATTACTAAGCGTTTGGTGATCGAGATGTTACTTTGCAATCAAGTTGGATGTTGTAAAGGCTTTTGATACATTGAATTGGGATTTTCTTCGTCGAGTTGTTCTCGCATTATTTGGTTTTCATGAACAGGTTGTTGGCTGGATAACTTGAATCTTATCTTCTGCTCGCCTATCTATCCTTTTCAATGGTTCGGCAGTAGGCTTTTTCAGTTGTAGTTGAGGTCTTCGGCAGGGTGACCCGCTCTCTCCTCTTCTTTTCTGTCTTGCCGAGGAAGTGCTTAGTAGAGGTATTGCTGATTTGGTCTATGCTGGTAAGATCAAACCTATTTCTTTCTCCTCGTAAAATTAAAGCCCCAAGCCATGCTTTTTATGCAGATGAGCTTATGGTTATTTGTAAGGGTGACAAAGCTAGCCTCCTTAATCTCTGGTCTCTTGTTGATGAATATGGATCTAATTCTGGTCAGCATGTGAACAAAGGTAAATCCAATATCTATTTGGGTAGAACTGCTCGTGCCCGTCGCCCTCTTATCTATGCATGGCTCGGAATTGCTGCTGGTACGCTTCCTCTTACCTACCTTGGTGTCCCAATTTTCCGTGGGAGACCTAAACGTGCATACTTCCAAACCATTGCTGACCATGTCAAGAGTTGTTTCTCTCATTGGCGTGGTTCTAACTCATCTATGGCTGGTCGTATTGTTTTGGTTAATTCTGTGATCCAGAGTATGCTTTCCCATAGCTTCACAGATTATGCTCGGCCCTCCACGATTCTAGCTCAAATTCGTAATTGGGCTCGTAACTTTCTCTGGACTGGGAATGTTATTCTTCACCGTGGCCTGGAAGAAATGTTGTCTGCCGAAGTCTGAAGGTGGCCTTGGGCTTAAACATCTTCCAATTTTAAACAAAGCTTTTTTGTTGAAAATTTTTTGGGACCTCTTTTCTAATAATTCTTTTGCTGCTACTTTATTTAAAGGTCGCTTCTTCAATGGTCTGGGGCTTCCTTGTTCTTATTATGAACGTTCTTCTATGCTGACATTAAGCTTGGTTCTAAATGGATAGTTGGAAGAGGTAAAGACATAAGTTTTGGCATGCCAATTGGCTTGAGGAACCTATTGTGGAACGATTCAATATTCCTATATCACTTGGGAAAAAGCTTTCCGCCCGAGTCTTTGATTTCATTTCTGATGGGTCGATCGTGGTCTAAGCCCTCAAATATTCATGATGAGTGGGCTACTCTTTTTCATGACATTGAGGCTACATCGCTCCCATTGTCATCAGAGGTAGATGATAAGTTGGTTTGGCGTCATTTGAGTACGTAATGGCTTGCTCTCAGTTGAGGTTATGATTTCCAGAGAATTCGCCAGCCAAAGGTCCCATGGGATTCTCGGGATTGGTCATCCTTGTACCGGCCTCTAGCTAGGCGGTCACCAGGCATGCGGCTACGGGGGCGCCTAGGCGGTTTCTAGGCGAGCTAAACAGGAACTAAGCGGGTGCCTAGGCGGGCAAAGAGGAGCTAGGCGGGCGAAGACAGACATATCTGGGGATGATTGAAGTGGAGAGGAGGAGACCGTACCTGCAAAAAGACACTCCGATGCCAAAGTTAGTCTCAATTCAACAAAAGTAGAGAATACAATCAGAAAGTATAATTGAGTCTGCACCATGGATCGGAGAGACTCTTGAGATGGAGGTAACAAGTATATGGAGCTAGCACGCACAATTACTGATCTAGATCATCATTCATAGATTCACAGTTGATTATGGCATGCATGCTAATGTGGATAGTAAATGCACTCTGAACTAAATTAACTGAATTTGCTACGTACTCCTCTTCATCACACCCTGCAGTACGTGTACCCTCCACTGTTCAAGTGTTCCAGTTAAGATCTGTAGACCGGGAGATACACTACTGGAAACAAGGACTGAGGCGACGAAGATTGGAAAGGGAAAATCAAATTTCGTCGCCTCAATACATTGAGGCGACCAATATCGCATTGGTCGCTTCAGAAAACAAGAGCGACGACTTTTGAAAAATAGTCGTCGCTCACATCTTATTGAAGCGACCAATTTTCAATGTGGTCGCCTTCCAATAATGTTTTGTAAACTGTAGCGACGAATATAGTTTATTCGTCGCCAACTCGAAATCTAAGCGACAAAGTTAGTGACCTTTGCCAATAGTCGTCGCTGATATATGAAACTAAGCGACGAATTTTAAATGTCGTCGCATTGTAATAAACGAAGCGACGAAGATAGTACAATCTTCGTCGCTTCAACTTTTGAAATCTGCTATAAAGCCCTCAGCTTAGACAGAACACAGAGGGTCGAAAAAATTGGGCAAAACACTGTAGCAGCTGCGAAAAATCTCAAAAACTGCTGATTTCGTCAATTTCGGGGTCCGGAAGCTTGGGTGTTCTCTTTCAATTGCTTTGTAGGTTAGTATAATCTATCATCTTCATTGGAATCACCATATTTTGGTTTGATTGGTTGAATTTAGTGTTTGATTTCTTGAGTTGGATTTGGTTTATAATGTGATTTGTGTTGTTTTTAGTGTTGGGTGTTTGAATATATGCTAGAGTTGGTGTTGATTTTGGTGAAATTGAGATTATGTTAGTTAATTTGTGAAATTGTTATATTTAGTGAAATTGAATTTTAGAGAAATTGGGTGAAATGGGGAAATTTAGTGAAATTGGGAAAGTTAATGAAATTGAATTTCAGCCTAATTTAGTGAAACCGTAAAATTTAGTTAAATCCAAATATATTGAAAATGAAATTTTTGTGAAAGAGTGAAATGTAGTGAAATTAGAATTTTACGATGTAATTTGTTTGTGTTGTGTGTGGATTGTGGTAGTTAGGGTTTCTGAAACATGCGAGTGGCTTAGTGAGGGAGTGTGGTGCCGTGTGTAAATTTATTGTTTCGTATTATATATAATTGTGGTGTTTATCAGCTTAGAACTCCCGTTTGAGAATCAACAACGCATCTAGTTGATCGAGATGGGTTGTTGATTCTCGAATTGTCCCATTTTTAGACACTTTAGGCGAACACGAGTTTGTTGATCCTTTTGTTATTCATGTGGTTTTAGTTGCAGTTTTGGGATATAGTTTCGACATTGTCTCTCTACAATGTTCCCGAGTGCAAATTAGGTTGTTTAGATTTTTGTGCACTTGAGAAACTGTAGGGAGATGCTGCCGAAATTTCCCAAAATTGTAGCTGAAACCACATGAATAGCAAAATGATCAACAAACTCGTGTTCGCCTGAAGGGGATAGGACCCAACCTGGAGGCATAAGGAGAAGAAGTGTTGGGACAGGTTTTGATTGTATCATAAATGTTGTGTGCTAACCTTATGCATATTGTCTGTTTATGTTATGACAGGAAACATGGATGATGTCCCCGACAAATCTTGGATGAAACTTCACTTTACACACCCTAATTACAGCACAGGCTTAGTTAACTTCATCAACTTTGTGACCGCTTGCACTGCTGGAATCGAATTTCTCCCTTGTCCGTGCGCAGTTTGTAGAAATGTTCCTTATTATAAGAGACTGATAGAGATTTATCATCACTGCTTGCACTATGGTTTGGATCCGACTTACACAGTTTGGCACCTACACGGGGAAGTTTCTGGTCAACCGGCAATGATCAGTAAATGGAGACAGTGGCTTCAAGACAGAGCCCAGGCTTCCAGTGTTGCCGGTCCTTCAGTGATCCCGCCTGTGGAGATTATACAAGATGTATTTCCATACTATCCTGGATACCATGCAGATGCACCGCAGAATGTCGTTGAAGAAAACGCTGAAGTTCAGTTCAATGACATGGTAGATGATGATTACGCTAAGTATGAAAGGCTTCTGAAAGAGTCTCAAACCCCATTGTATGAAGGGAGTGGAGAAACTGTATTAAGTGCCATATTACATGCAATGGAAATTAAAGTTGAAAACGGATGGTCGGATACGAGTATTGATAAATTATGTAAATGGGTGCATAAGTTTTTTAAAGTCAACAGTTTTCCTGTGAGTTATTCGAGAATTAAAAAAATCATCAAGGATATTTCCCTTGGATATGAAAAAATTCATGTTTGTGAATTCAACTGTTACCTATTCAGGGGGGCTGCAAATAAAACTCGTAGGACTTGTCCAATATGTGGTGCTCAAAGATATAAGCCAGATACGGATGACCTTCCAAAAAAGATAATATGGTATTTCCCTATCACTCCAAGGTTGAAACGCCTATTTATGTCCCCTCACACAGCAAAGCACATGCGATGGCATAAGGAGAGGCGAGTAGATGAAAGTACTCTCCGGCACCCATCTGATGGAGAATCATGGCAACATTTTAACAGGACATTTCCAGGTTTCGACGACATTAAGGGAAGAAATGTGCGGCTCGGACTGGCAACTGATGGTTTCAGCCCATTTGGAACAATGACAACCCAGCATAGTACGTGGCCCGTGGTTGTGATGCCATATAATCTACCCCCTAATATGTGTATGAGGAAGGAATATAATATGCTGGCCGTGTTGATTCCTGGCCCTAAATCTCCAGGAAAGTGTCTTAGTGTACTCATTCGTCCATTGATCGACGAGCTCAAAGATTTGTGGGAAAATGGAGTCCCTACTTTTGACAGAGTGGACAATGATGTTTTCATGCTGAAGGTAGCGCTGATGTGTACGATAAGTGACTTTCCTGGTTTAGGGATGCTTGCAGGCTCCACAGTGAAAGGGTACAAGGCATGTCCAATTTGTCTAGATGAGCTGACGGCGGAGCATATGTGTGGGAGAATTGTTTATGAAGGGCATCGGAAATGGCTGGACGAGAATTCACCCATGCGATCTAGTTTGGCATTTAACGGGAAGCCAGAGTGGAGAGAAAGACCAGCTCATAAGAATGGAGATGAAATTTTGGAGGAAATTAGGTCACACAATTACGGCACTCTTAGCCACCATCCAGATTTTTATGTCCCGTACTCAGCCCACAACAGGCAATGTTGGACCCACGAGAGCGTATTTTGGATGCTTCCCTATTGGTCGTCGTTGTTACACAGGTACTGTTTAGATGTCATGCACATTGAAAAGAACGTGAGTGACAATATCCTGGCTACCATTCTTTCAATTGAAGGGAAGACCAAGGATGGTCCAAGGGCTCGCGAAGCTTTGCAGAAGAGGAGAATACGCAAAAGTCAGTGGTGTTCAGAAGCTCAAAAGAGGGCGGGAAAGGTTCCTCATGCACCCTTTTTAGTTGAAGAGGATCGTCTTGAAGAAGTATTCGAATGGTTTCGCGGTGTTAGGTATCCACTTGACTATGCGGGAAGTTTGAGAAATAAGGTGAAACTATCCGAGAAAAAGTTCTATGGATTGAAGACGCATGATTGCCATGTCCTGCTTCAACGTCTTCTTCCAGTGGTTATCCGAGGATTTTTACCGAATAACGTCGTGAAACCATTGATAGCATTGTCTAATTGGTTTCGAAAATTATGTGCCAGGGAGTTGAAGAAGACAGATGTCCAACAGATGAAAGATGACATTGTGATCATTCTCTGCAATTTGGAGTTGATTTTTCCTCCACATTTCTTCACCTCTATGGTTCATCTCATGGTTCACCTTCCCGAACAAGTTCTGCTTACAGTCCCAGTACATTTTACATGGATGTATCCGACGGAAAGGTATATGCAGTAACCAAAAATGTTGTAATTTTTGTTCAAACTAAAATTACACTAACTTTATAACTTGCACTAAGCATATTCATCATTTTACAGGCAATTAGGTGACTATAAACAGTCAATGAGTAATACACGTTACCCGGAGGGGAGTATTGCAGAAAGGTACATATCATGGGAGTCGGTGACGTACTGTAAGTCGTATCTGCAATTAGAAGAACACGAAGAGCCCAATCCCCCAATATGGAATATTAGTTCTGTTTCTCAGTTAGTTCAACCGTGTATTATGGATAGCACCGGAAATATCAGGTTAACAACGGAGCAAACGGCTGAGGCTCACTGGCAAATTTTGACGGATACAGAAGAAGCTCAATATTACATGGACGCTCATTTACAGCTGTACACGGCGAAATATGGTGACGATTACGACCCGCGCCATCGAAGGAGGAGTTTCCATCCATGGTTCTTAAGATTTGTAAGAAAAATAAATATATGGTTCTTAAAATAGCGGAGAAAAATGAATAGTATAGAACTGACACTTTCTTTTTTTCAGGCCAAGAGAATATATGATGCTGAAGACCCTAATTTTAACAGGGCAATATGGTCATTGTCTCGAGGTCCACAATTCACTCGGATTTATAAGGCGTGCTACGTGAACGGGGTCAAGTATGTCTCGTTCGATAGAGATCAAAGGCTCGTGACTCAAAATAGCGGGGTGATGTTAAGCACGAAGCTTGGAAACCTGTCTCAACACTTCTACGGCCATCTTGACTATGTAGTCGAGGTATGTTATCCATACAATTTGTCTGTCGTACTGTTCAAAGTTATATGGCACAACACCACTGACGATCAGGACGACGAAGAAATTGATACCGTCAAGGTAGATCATGGTCTCATATCGGTGGATACTAACACTAGTTACTATGAGAGTTCACCATTTTGTCTTGCTTTGAAGACTAAACAAGTGTTCTACTTGGACGATCCTGCGGCGGGTGGTACTTGGAAGGTGGTGCAAGAAATGTCGCATCGAAATGTATACAGTGCCAAAGTACTTGCAACAGAAGACAACATGGCTCCTTCAGGGAATCAAATCACAGAGCCTTACCAAGAGGACACACTCGGATCAATACAATTTTACCATATTGATGCATCTAATCTCCAACTCGATTTAGAAGTACAGGAACAGAATGAAGAATCAAACGGTGAGGAAGATGACAGTGGCGATGAATTCGATGAGGAAGAAGAAGAGGAAGATGAAGACGATGATGGCGGAGACGACGAAGAGGAAGACTATTAGTTAAATTTCTTACATGTTGTAATATGATAATGATGCTATGCTGGCCGTGTTGTAATTTTGAACAATATTTACAATATTGTAACAGAAAAAAAAAAACAAATGCAAAAAACAAAACTAATATGTTTATATGACTTCAAGCGACGAATTTTGAAAAATACTTGTCGCTTCAAAAACTTTAGTGACCAATATCAAAATTCGTCGCTGCATAAAACTCAGGCGACGGAGTTATACCTCCCTACATTACCTAGTGCCTTACAAGTTCGTCGCTTCATATTATCTGAAGCGACGAAGTTACAGCCCACTAGGTAATGTAGGGAGATGTAACTTCGTCGCCTCAGTTTTATGAAGCGACGAATTTTGATATTGGTCGCTAACTTAAATGTGAAGCGACGCAGGTTGAACGTATTTTGTCAAAGTTCGTCGCTTGGAAAAATGGAGGCGACGAATTTATACCTCCCTACATTACCTAGTGGCTTACAACTTGGTCGCTTCATATTATCTGAAGCGACGAAGTTGCAGCCCACTAGGTAATGTAGGGAGATGTACCTTTGTCGCCTCAGTTTTACGAAGCGACGAAGTTTGATATTGGTCGCAAAGTTCAATGTGAAGCGACGAAATTTGAACTAATTTGTCGGTTGACATTCGAAGCGACGAGATTTCTCTATATGCGTCGCTTCGGAGCTGATTAAAACAACCGGGGCTTTGCTCCTCCTCAGCAGCGCCAAATTCCCCCAAATTCCCCCCAATTCCAAAATCCTCCTTCTTCCCCCCAAATTCCCCCCAAATCAAAATCCTCCTTCTACCCCCCAAATCCCAAATTCTGAATTCTCCCCCTTCTTCGAAAATCCTCCTCAACCCGAAAGCCAATTTTGTCTTCTTCTTCTTCTTCCCCTTCTTCTTCTTCTTCAAGCCAATTCTCAAACCCCTAAACCCTAAATACCCTAAACCCAAATCTCCAAGGATGGCACCCGGTTGTAGTGCCCAGAAGAGGAGGAAGGAGATGGAGGCCAGAAGAGAGAGAAGGGCGGCGGAAGTTGCCGCTGCGGCGGCGCAGGCGACGGCGGCAATGGCGGCCGAATCGGCTAGGACGGCGGCAGAGGCGGGGACGATGGTTCCCATCCCGTCTCTGGCCGAAACCGATCCTTCGGCGGGTGTGGGGGCCAGTGGAGGTGGCGCTGAGTTGGGGAGCGGTGGCAGCGGCGGTGCCGCCGGAGGAGCAGCCGGTGTGGTAGAGGAAACAGCTCCTCCTCTCAGCATTAGGACCAAGAGGGGTCCTCAGGAGCCGGGTGAGGATTCAGTTCTGTTTTTCTATACTTTTTGTTTTGCTTTGGATGATATTTTTTGATGTTGGGATCATGGTCTTATATGTATCTGAGTTTGACTTTAGTTTATGGTTGTTTGGATTTTGTTTATATATAATGTGATATCCTCAGTTCTGTTCTCAGTTGAATTTTGTTTCTATGGCAACTGAAAACTATGATTTAGATTTGAGTTAAGTAGTCTTTGAGTCCCTTTTAGACTTTAGTGAATGTCAGATTGTGGGATTTTAGAATAAGGCTTGGGGTTGACCCCAACTACTGAATCAGGAGCTAGCGGTTTTATTCTGATTGATAAAAAAATTCTGGGGTGCTCTTGTAATTAGCAAGTGACCAAAAGAAAGTATATAGATAATGCAGGTTGCAATGTGAATCACTCGTTGATATGTAAGGCTAAGTTTTGCAGCTGCTGCTGCTGCTGCAAATGATGATAATAAAATCAAATTTTGAAACATACCACTCTAGTTGCACAAATTCTAAAACCCCACATGAACACTACTATTTGGCATGCATGACCCTTTAATATCAGGTCCATAATATTATCATATCATATATAAAGAATCATTACATATTTAAATTCGAAAGAAAAAAAATGTATATTTTGCCATCCTCTCTTGCTGGTCCGTACTACATCCCCAGATGTTCATATAAAATTGATTATAAGGAAGAAAATGGGATACAGGTGTTTTTTTTAAATCTATTGAGGATGAATGAGCACTTGAACAGATTTCTAAATTGAAATGTCATGTAGTGTAGGGTATTCATATAATTTTTCTTATTGACATGTTTAAATGGATATGAACTTTGATAACCACCTCAATTATCAACACAGTATGGGTATCACCTTTGATGTGTTCGATCTTCTGTTTGATACTCATCCACCCTGTTATAAATTAATCCCAAAACAGACGTTGAAGGATAAGACTTGTTCTTTCCCAAAACAGACCAACTGCAGTATCTTTTCCTTCACATCATTCTTTTCATGTATGTTACTATCTCCTAGAGTCATATGGAGTTGGAAACATTATGAAAAGGAATGTATCAATACTGGACTTTTGTTGGGGATTTCCTCTTTTGCTGACCCAGTTGGGATTGGAATTTGCCATTTCGGATAATACATACGTATCAATACTCTCTTTTTCTCATCTTTTTTTTAGTAAATGTATCAGTATTCAGTACTGCTTTTATTCACTGTATGATGGTTCATGGGTTGCAAAATCTTATTCCTTTTCAACTAATTTTATGATGTGTGCCTTTGTTTAGCAATTAAGAGTGCACATGAAGTTGGAAACATTAGAGAACCTACTAAAGGTAGTGTGCTCATACCGTAGGCTGAAAACAAATCAAACACTATTATCAGCTGCCAAGTAAAGAGTTTAAATTTAGTGAAGCCATACTGCTGAACAGCAAATTTAAATTATTAAAATACAAAGGAAAATAGTTATATTCAGTATTTGTGAAGTAAAATAATATAGAGCTGAATCTTGCCCGTGCTTGACTGCTGGAGTCACTACTTGGTCAGCTTTTTACTGGTTCATTTCAATTTCTGGAGTCTTTCTGCTGTGCTTGTTGCTCTGAAATTCGTTTCTGACTGTTTTCTTATCAGGAGCCCTATGGGGTTAGTGTTGGTCTGGATATGTCTGCAGAATCTGTGAATTCTAGTTAGCTAAGAATTGGTCCACAGTTCCTTATGTGTATTAGTTCTAGGTATATTGATGAATTGGTTCAAATTTTTTCTTTGGGATACTGTTGCCTGTTTGTTGCTAATGCAGTACTTGTTGAGTTAGGAAATGATTTGATCCATTTGATTTCCATGTGATTGAATTCATAGTATCTGTGTGCTATTTCCACCTATATGTATAGTCTCTTCTGGTTTCACCTCCTCAATCAATCATCTTATAATTACCTCAGTTGCTTTATGGGTGTTTGGTTAAATGAGCAAAAGTTCAAGGAGTTGAATCCAAGTGTATACAGCCTAGCTGTGAAGATACTAGCTAGTGTCTTATTGCTGCTGAATTTTACTTACCTGATTACTTAGATTCATTTGCCTTTCTATATCAGATTAATCAAGGTTCTGCGCGCATTTATAGTACTTTCTATTCACGTCACATTTGACTATTCCTTGGCCCTCTCCACTCTCCGGTTCAGAAAATTATTTTGAACTATAGCTTGCATTGCAGACTGACTATACCTTGCACTTGGTTTTTGCTTGCAAGAATTAATAATTAGTTTGTCATTGTACACAGTCTGTGATACTACTATTCTTTCGTATGTGCTCAGACTATCAAAACAATTAAGAAAACATTGTTTATGGTCTCTGCTCAGAAGCTAAATTGCTTTCAGTAATTTGCTTCAGAAATTGGGATTCTAAGCCAGTTTTACTACTGTCTAAGTATTTAAGTTGATTGTGTTGATCTTAATATATATATATATATATGTGTGTGTGTGTGTGTGTGTGTGATATATATTAGTTCTGTACACACACAGAGACTATACATATAGGTGGAAATAGCACACAGATACCACAAATAAACAAATTCATTGCTGTGATGTATATTATGATGCCAAGATCTACATACGCAAGTGGTACTAACAGCTTTTTGTTGTTCTAATATGGCAGAGCTTGTTAATATGGTAACGGGTGAGAAGGTGAATGGACGGAACCCGGACAAGCCTGGCATCATCACCGGTACGAAGACCCTATATTTGGTGTCGCTGAACGGCGGGAAACCTCTAAAGGTTGACTACTCGGAACGGCACAGGGGTCCAGCTTTGTTGAAGTGGAGGACTTTGATGTCCCGAGACATCGGGAGCGCCATCCGGAGCAAAGTGCCCATGCTTGCGCCTTCATACGCTGAGCTGGCTGATGAGCACCGAGACGCACTGACCACGTATCTCGAGGTAAAACAAAAGTCCATAATAATTAGAAATTCTTATCTTTCAGTCATATATCACTACCAGATATGGGAGAATAGCCGACGAAAAATTTTTCGTCGGCTATGCCTTTTTTTTGTCGGCTATACCCTCTACTGACGAAATTTTCGTCGGCTATAAGTCGTCGGAAATACGCCGTCGGTAATACCATTAGCCGACGAAAAAATCCATTTCGTCGGCTATAGTAGAGTATGGCCGACGAACAAAATTTTTCGTCGGCCAAACCTGGGAGAAATTGCCGACGAATTTCGTCGGGTATTTTAGAGTATGGCCGACGAAATTCAGTAACTATAGCCGACGAAATTCGTCGGCTATTGTGTTTTAACTATAGCCGACGATTTATTAAACTTTCGTCGGCTATTTCCTTGAAATATATTATTATTTTAATAGGCATTAATTAGGTATAGCCGACGAAATAATGCAATTTTCGTCGGCTATAAGTTGTATAGCCGACGAAAATTGGTAAAATTCGTCGGCTATAGTGATTATTTTGGGCAAAAAAAAATACCGGATCGGTGGAGGAGGAGAAGGAGGAGGAGGAGGCCGGAGGAGGAGGGGAAGGAGGAGAAGGAGGAGAAGGAGGAGGGGAAGGAGGAGGAGGAGGAGAAGGAGGAGGAGGAGGAAGGAGGAGGAGGAGAAGGAGGAAGGAGGAGGAGGAGGAGGAGAAGGAGGAGGTCGGAGGAAGGAGGAGGAGGAGGAGGAGGAGGAGGAGGGGAAGGAGGAGGAGGCCGGAGGAGGAGGAGGAGGAGGAGAAGGAGGGGAAGGAGGAGGGGAAGGAGGGGAAGGAGGAGGAGGCCCGAGGGGGGGGGGGGGGGGGGGGGGGGGGGAAGGAGGAGAGAAAAAAGGCGGGAGGAAGATTTAAAAGATTTAAAAGGAGAATAGCCGACGAAATCTTTTATTTCGTCGGCTATACTTAGAGAATAGCCGACGAAATAAAAGATTTCGTCGGCTATACTTTGGAAAATCAACAGCCGTTGGATCTGAGCCATCCAACGGCGGACAATAAAAAGGCGCGGATCAAGAGTTTAGCCGACGAAATATAAGTTTCGTCGGCTAAACTTAGAGAATAGCCGACGAAATTTGAATGTTTCGTCGGCTATTCTATGAAAACATACTAAACTGCGGTTTTGAGGCCCTAAACGAACTCGAAAGCCCGAAAAAGCACACACGTCATGGCAAAGCTACGCGTTTGATTCCTGGCGTCGTTCCCTTTCCGGAATGGGATCACAATCATCATTCGGACGCCGGACGCCAAATCTACAGTAAACCGGGTTTTGACTTATTTCATTATTTCAGCACACGGATTTTATCGGAATCTTGTCATTTTTCAACCGTAGACGTATTTCATTATTTCGGTCATATCTTATTTGACGACATATTTGCATTTGAAGAGTGTACGTATAGTAACTATTTGAAACTATACATTCACTTAAACACTTAATAAACAAGTTAAGGAACATTAGTGCATATGTTCCGATTTTGAATCTAAAAGTTTGGAAAATCTATTCCAACCTTCAGATATCACCGTTAAGATTAAATACATGTATGAAAAAAAATCCAACTACATCTGACAACGTTAAAGGCTCGATCGGGACGGTCAACCGGGTGAGTCAACCCTTCAAACGCTTAGAAATGGTAATTGGCCTGTCTAAATGACGTTTTTTTGCCTGACGTTCAACAGATAATAGTTTCAGATCGATGAGACGCAACTAATCGTATAAAAATTTTCCTCAAAATATTTACCGACCGTCAGGCTACCCATAGGAAAACGGAAGTAAAAAACAGTTAACCGCAACATTCGGCACACAGATTTTGTCGGAATCTTCTCATTTTTCAACCGTAGACGTATTTCATTATTTCGGTCATATCTTATTTCACGACACATTTGCATTTGAAGGACGAAGCAATTGTTTGTCGATAGTGATAGAAAATGGAAGCTGTTCTTTTTTTTTTTTAAATCATAGCCGACGAAATCAAACCTAGTACTCGTCGGCCATACTTCCAAAAATTTTCGTCGGCTAAAGTTTTAGAGAAAGGCCGACGAAAATTCAAATCGTCGGCTATTCCCCTAGAATGGCTGACGAAAAAAAAATTCGTCGGCCATTCTAGGGGAATAGCCGACGAATTTTTTTTTTAGCGACGAAAAAAAAATTCGTCGGCCATTCTAGGGGAATAGCCGACGATTTTTTTCTTTTTAGCGACGAAAACAATTTTCGTCGGCCATTATTGAGAATAGCCGACGAAAATTGGTTTCGTCGGCCGTTTTTTTTTTCGTCGGCAAAAGCTTTTTTTCTGGTAGTGTATATTGAAATATGTTTTTCTAATGATTTCTTTGAAATGTTTTTTACTAGATATTGTACGACCTCCCTGCCACCGAGATAGGCATGTGGAGATACATCGACGAGACCGCTGCCAAGATCTACAAGGACTGGAAGTACGACTGCCACACGCACTACGTCGAAGTGTCAAAGGCGACGCCTGCAGAGTTCATCCACCGACCCGAGCAGTGGGAGTACCTCAAAGTTCACTTTGAGGACGACGCTTATAAGGTAACGGAAAGTAATTAGAGGTTTTTAAATTTCATATAATCGATTTTGATTCTAATAGATCGTGCATATTTTTGCAGAAGATGTGTGCTCAGAACGCAGCAAACCGGAACAAAGCAAAGGAGACGGGGTGTGCAGTCAACCACCACTCTGGCACGACTCCCTATAGCTACCGGGTCGTTGCGAATGAGGAGAGAGGCAGCTTGGCGCCGATACTTCAGACAGTGTGCGATGTTTATGCGTGAGAGCAGAATGCGCAAGAGAAAGTGGTGAGTTTCCTGACGACTTAGATACAAGAATTCATAGTTTATAGCTTCTGATTTTATTTACTTTTAATTTATAACTATACAAACACAAAATAACTTAATATGGTATTTTTGGCAGGCAGCGGTGAAGAGGAAGATGGAAGAGCTATGTGCTAGCCGAGCGGCAGATGTGGAGAGCGGCAGCCACGCGACGGGCCCCGCTACCGTCGAAGAAGAGATTGCGGTAGTGGACGAGTGCTTGGGCGGGACGCCGGGGACGAGAGTCCGAGGTATGCTTGAATTGTAAAATAACAATTCCTATTTTAAATACGAACGAGAATTTCATTTGAATATTTTTTTGTGTTTTACGATCTTTGCAGGGCTAGGAGGTGCATTAAGACGCCCGGCAAAACCAAGAGGCGGTGCACGCGTGTCCAGCAACGATTCAGAGGTTGAGCAGTTGAGGGCAGAAGTAGCAGCCGCCAATGAACGTGCTAGAATCAACGAAGAACGTAGAAGAATGGAACAAGAAGAAAGCAGAATCGAAAAAGAAGAGATGCTGCAACGCATTGCACGGATGGAGGCTGCCCTCGGCCTGTCGACCACTCCGAATGCCGCCGCCGCCGCCGCCCCTTCGCCGATTGCCGACAGATCATCTTGTGCCGAAGGTGTAGGGGCACTGGACGACGATTTAGAGTAGGACATGTATTCGGAACATTTTTTCGACATTGTTAGAACACATTTTGGTTTTCAATGAAGTCAATGAATTTATAGTGATTGAATTACGTTGGTTTTGTGCCTGGAATAAATTGGTTGGTTGGACATTGAGATTTGAATGCAGGTTGATGAATGCAATGCAGGTTTCAGAATGCTGTTATTCTGGCTCTGTAACAAGCTTTGAAGCGACGAACATTGATCAATGTTCGTCGCTTAGATTATGTTGAAGCGACGAATATTGATTCCCTTCGTCGCTTAGATTATGTTGATGCGACGAATATTAAACAAACTGCGTCGCTCCAGGCATATTCAAAATGAAAAAAAGAGGGAAATTCTGTTATTCAGTCTCTATAACAAATACTTAAGCGACGAATATTGCTTAAAGCTCGTCGCTTTAATAAAAATGAGGCGACTACTTTTGATCCAAATCTTGTCCCTTAAAATTTGAAGCGACGAGGCAATATTTGTCGCCTGGAATTTGAGGAGACGGTCTAAAACTTGTCGCCTCACACTCTAAGCGACCATACAAAATTCGTCTCCTCGAAGTTCTAGCGACGACTTAAAATTTGTCGCTTCAAATTTGAGGAGACGAATGAAAATTCGTCGCTCTCTTTTTGGCGACAAATTTTGATCTCGTCGCTTGACATATCGAAGCGACGACTTTTTAAGCAAAATTGGTCGCCTCGAAGTCGAAACGACGAAAACGAAGCGACGACCTTGTCGTCTCTTCGGTGTCGAAGCGACGACTTTTTCGCTGAAGCGACGACAAAGAGTCGTCGCTTCGAACATGTGCTGCAGTGGTGATGCCTTGAGATTGAGTGGGAACATTAAGTAAGAACTGATATCTTCATCACTGCCCTAGAAAAGTGCACCTGATCCATAATCTGGAGCATACGCTGCGACCAATTATCAAGCCAATGAGAAGTTTTCCTTGAGGCGATGTCATACTTTCAACAATTGTTGATATCTTCTGGTGCTGGCCTTGACGTCACTCGCTATCACCAGAGCTTGTTGAGAGGCCGGAAGAGGATCGACTCCGGTTTTACAGATTAGCGCTAGTGAGAGGATGTACAGCTTGAAAATTGTCCGCAGCATAGACTTCAGATAGCGCTTCGGAATGGACTTTACCGTGACAGTGATGATGATATCAGATCTTAATGTTCTCAATAGATCTCAAGGTATGATCGGGTTGGACTGTACGTTCTATCTCGGCCTACAGACCCTAATTAACTGACAGCCAGTAGGGCATAATATATATGGGATTTCAAGATCGGTCTTTTGCAGAAAGCAGAGTTCAGAAAAGAAAATTAAGCACTTTATAAACCCCATGCGTAAACTTAAACCCTAACAATTGTCCTATTCTATATATTGATCTATGATATTAGAGAAGCATATATATGTACATGAATGTGATCTAAGATACTCTTTTTGATCTATCATATCATTTACATTAGAAGGCGCATATATAAGTTTCATGAGGAAGGGGAGCATGCATGCATGATGTACGTTCGATCGGAGGGTTCTTGGGATGTCGAACTAGGGTTTTCTATCCCCTAAGGTTGTGACAAACAAAGAATAAACGTGAAAGCTCCACACGTAGTTGTCCGCATGCAAGAGTGAACGGAAACGAGGAAAATCAGAAAGCCCTAGCTAGAAATGATAAACGAAAAGCAAGGAGAGGAGGGGAGAAGAAGACATACCTTAGGGTGGCTCTTCTTGAAGAATGAAAGAACAAAGAATAAACGTCAAGGCTCCGTACTCGACGAGAGAGAAAAACAGAAAATTGGAAAAATAGAAACCCTAGAAATGAAAAACGAGGAGATAAGGGAGAAGAAGACGTACCTTGGGTGGTTTTTAGCTTGAGGCCCATGACAGCTGTACACAGTACATGATATCCTAACGATCTTGATTAAAGTTTTATATCTGGAGGCCCAAAGAAATGATATTTGAGGCCCAACGTAATATTTGATATTTGACCTCTTTTATGTTAGTTTTTGATTTGTTTTTTTTTTTTTTGAGAATGATTATATTAGTCTTTGTTTAATAAAATCCAAGTCAGATTTTTACAAGTTCTTGGAGGATAGCATATAGATACATTCTGTATGGCACCCATGCCAGTTTGATATCATAAATTAGACCTCTAAGCGGAGCACCTCTATGGATGGATGTCATTGGTAAATATCACATTATAAACTTAATATTGATTTAATTGTGAGAACATTATTAATTTATTACTGACAAACTGAAAAATAAATAATGGGCAAATGTTATAGTATTTCGTGTATGTTTACAATATTCTAAAAAGGCTGATAGGTTCTGAGATTTTAATATTTCGTGTGTGAAAACACTACCGTATATCAAACGTCTTATCTCCCCTTACCATAAAGAATAGATTGTAATTCAAACACCAATTAGCGTCGACTATAAATATTCAAACCTGCCCAGGAGAGGAAAGAACACCTAAATCAATGTAGGACGAATTCCACTAAGATTAAGAGAGAAACGGATTAGAGGAACCAGTGCAAGATGCAAACCAGCACAAACATATGAATATATAATTCATAAAGACTCAATCCACCTGATATAGGGGTGCTGACTTTTGCCTTAAACCTCTACAGACCTCATTTCAGTTCATGCATTTTGGTCAGAATGCAATTCGTAACTATACTTGAACATGGTTTCTAAGTTCTGCAGGTTTGTGTTATAGATTGAAAAAGAACATGTGGTACCTCAGAAGCAAGTTTTAAGTTTGTGTTAAACATGAATTTTGTGTCAAATTTATTTTGGCAAATATGATGGTGTGGAGAACATACGGAAAAAAGCAGATATGACAATCTCAAGACTGCACACACATATATACATAAACCTATTTAGATTAGATTAAAACCTCCCAAAATCCATCACAATGTCCTGGAATGACAAAAAGTTTTTACACCCACTGATAAACTTAAAAATTAAGAGTGTAAAAGCATAGCAAAACCTCCATTAGCCTTAGTGAACTACTCACTGATAACAGATATACGGCATAACATAAACAGTCCTCCCTCCCCATACAAGAAACATCCTCATAATGCGTCTTCCAAGGTACGATACGCCCGCAGATCGAGCCAGAGACACATAACATGACCAGGGCCGATCCAAAGTGATCGAGGGCCCTGTGCGAAATACAAATCGGACCCTTTGTATTTATAAAAAGAAAAATAATAATAATTATAATAAATATTACATTTAGTTATGAAAAATTGATCTCCTTGCACTTTTATCTGCAAATTCATCAATCAATTTTTCATAATCAAGTTTCTCTAGGAATTCGCTCTCAATTGAAATCAAAGATAAAGCATTCAATCTTGTTTGGGACATAGTCGACCTCAAACAAGTTTTCAACAACTTCAATTTAGAAAAACTTCTTTCCGCCGATGCAACCGTTACCGGAATGGTCAACAATATCTTGTATGCAATAAATAAATTGGGGAAACAATTCGATTTTTGCACGTAGTCTAGCATTGCACCGACTGTTTTTGTTTCGTCTGGCAGCATATGTTGAATGATTTTCAATTCTTGAAATAATTCATCTCCATCCAAATCTGATACATCTTGTCCATCTTCATCTTTTCCTTGTAGCTTCTCTTCAAGATTTTTGCAGCGAGCCTTCAAGTCTTCATCTAGTAATGATTTCAGCTTATCAGATGTGAAAAGGAACCCAAAAAGATCATCATACTCTTTATATTGCTCAAACCTTCTCTTTAATGACCCAACTGTTTGATCAACAATGTATAAGAAGTAATGAACTCTGAAAACTTTCTCAGCAGATTCTTGGGGTATTGACTCACTTGAAAGTTCATCAAAGTGTCTCTTTTTATATATTTGTCTCTTTTCAGGAAAAATAGGATCAATTCTCATAGATGATGCAAGTTCTTTTGCAGTATTGAGGGCTTGTCTGAATCCAGTTTCTCTGTACTCTTCAAAAGAAGCAATAAGCGCCTTAACCTTGGTCATAGCAATGTCAACAAGCATGTTTTCTGACTGTAAGCTTTTGCTAACCATGTTAACTTTGCCCAGTATATCATACCAAATAACCATGCCAACTAGAAACTCAAAATTTCCAAGTTCAAATGTTGCCAAAGATTTAGCTTCACTTCTGATTTTGGTGTCGGTGTCTCTTTCTTCTGCAAGTTCAAGTAAAGCTTCTCTAACTTGTTGAGCTTGTAGTACTATTGCTTTCACACTTTCAATACGGCTTTCCCATCGAGTGGTTGACAATGATTTGAGAGTTAAGCCTTTAACAGTAACATGATCCACCATAATCTTCCACCTCTTTGTAGAATGAGCAAATATTGTATAAATCCGTTGAATAACTCCAAAAAAGTCTTTGGCTTTTCCGCAAGAACTCACAATGTCACAAAGTGTTAAGTTCAAACAATGACAACCACATGGAGTGTATAATGCTCTTGGATTTATATAAAAAAGCTTTCTTTGTACACCTTGGTGTCTCCCTCTCATATTTGCTCCATTATCATATCCCTGCCCTCTTACATTATCAATATCAAGATCAAGACTTTTCAACACATTTTGTAACTCTTCAAACAACCCTTGTCCTGTTGTATCATCTACCTTTAAAAATTCTGAGAAATACTCTTCTACTTTCACTGGACTAGCAGAGACATCAACTCATCTTATAACCAATGTCATTTGCTCTTGATTACTAACATCAGGAGTACAATCAAGTATCACAGAATATAACTTAGCTTCTTTAATTTTTTTTAGAATAGAACTCTTAATTTCATAAGCTAGCATACAAATAAGCTCATTCTGAATTTTGTGGCTAAGATAGTGATGATGTACCTTTTTTTCAAGATGATCCTTCATCACCAAGTCCCACTCAGCAATCATCTCAATCGCAGCCATGAAATTTCCATTGCTGTCCTCATAAATCTTCTCATTGCAACCACGGAATGCTAAATTCTGTTTGGCCAAAAATCTCACAATTGAAATCAACCGAGTTAATACCATCCTCCAGTGCACTTTTGCCTTCTTAATTTGATCTTGAACATAATGATCAATTGTTGTACCTTTCTCTAATCTGATGCGTAATTCAGACCACATAGCATAGTGATTGACATGCTCAATACTTGTCTCATGCTCTTTAAGTCTGGAACTAAGATGCCCCCAATCATGGTATCCCTCATTTGCTAGTTGACTTGGCTGAGGCTCCCTTTTAAACAACTTGCAACAAAAACAGAAAGTTTTGTTTAGTGCTTTCGAATACACCAACCAATCTCTATGGTGTTGTTGATCATTTCCTAAAGTCCGAGTGTAGAAGTACGAAGAGAAACGTCTCTTTGCTTTATCTTTATCTTTAGGACATTTGCCTGATAATAAATCTCTTACAGGACCCTTCTCCACTAGTAGATCATTCCACTTGAGATCTAAATTCTCCCAATTTCTTGGATCAAAGATGTCAAGTGGAGGAGATGAACTCGGTTCCTCGTTCACAACATTAACATCATCATCATCATCATCATCATCATTAGCATCAGAGTGAGCAAGGTCATCACCGCCACCACTTATATGATCACTATGATTAGCATCTTCAAATTCAGCATCACCAACGTCATCAACATTGTCAAAGCCTAAGGCATCATCATTTTCATTGCCTTCAACATTGTCAATACCTAAGCCATCATCATTTTCATTGCCTTCAACCTCATTCACATCTTCATGTGCATTATTTTCCAACAGTAAACTATCAACTAATCCATCACCATCACTTTGCTCTTCATCACTTATATCTTCAACTGGTTGATTTATCGGTATTTTGACAACCCATTTTGCTATATCCCCTTTTTTAGACTCTTCAAGTTGATCAAGTCTTCTGCTCTTTTTTCTCTTCTCATGTCCACTGGGAACTCTTGTAGCTGAAGAGGGATGTTCCCTAGTAGGAGGCATTCCTAACTCCTAATGTTCTATACTTTTGTTATAAAAAAAAAAAAAAGTTTAGATTTATACAGAGGGTACTCATCTAGCTTAAGTAAACAATAATTTCTAGTCTACTCTCGTTAAGCTAGATGAGTACCCTCTGTATAAATCTAAACTTTTTTTTGCAGATAAAAGTGATTATGAAAAATTGATTGATGAATTTGCAGATAAAAGTGCAAGGAGATCAATTTTTCATAACTAAATGTAATATTTATTATAATTATTATTATTTTTCTTTTTATAAATACAAAGGGTCCGATTTGTATTTCGCACAGGGCCCTCGATCACTTTGGATCGGCCCTGGTCATGTTATGTGTCTCTGGCTCGATCTGCGGGCGTATCGTACCTTGGAAGACGCATTATGAGGAGGTTTCTTGTATGGGGAGGGAGGACTGTTTATGTTATGCCGTATATCTGTTATCAGTGAGTAGTTCACTAAGGCTAATGGAGGTTTTGCTATGCTTTTACACTCTTAATTTTTAAGTTTATCAGTGGGTGTAAAAACTTTTTGTCATCCCAGGACATTGTGATGGATTTTGGGAGGTTTTAATCTAATCTAAGCTATATATTTACTTAAGCTATATATATATATATATATATATATCAATTTAGGTTGTGTTGTATAGAGAAAACGAGAGTAGACTAGAAATTATTGTTTACTTAAGCTAGATGAGTACCCTCTGTATAAATCTTAACTTTTTTTTTTTTATAACAAAATTATAGAACATTAGGAGTTAGGAATGCCTCCTACTAGGGAACATCCCTCTTCAGCTACAAGAGTTCTCAGTGGACATGAGAAGAGAAAAAAGAGCAGAAGACTTGATCAACTTGAAGAGTCTCAAAAAGGGGATATAGCAAAATGGGTTGTCAAAATACCGATAAATCAACCAGTTGAAGATATAAGTGATGAAGAGCAAAGTGATGGTGATAGATTAGTTGATAGTTTACTGTTGGAAAATAATGCACATGAAGATGTGAATGAGGTTGAAGGCAATGAAAATGATGATGGCTTAGGCATTGACAATGTTGAAGGCAGTGAAAATGATGATGCCTTAGGG
Organism: Potentilla sterilis; assembly: GCA_963682095.1. Lineage (NCBI taxonomy): Eukaryota > Viridiplantae > Streptophyta > Magnoliopsida > Rosales > Rosaceae > Potentilla > Potentilla sterilis. The sequence goes on from OY821759.1 coordinate 43,248,622, forward strand.
TTTGACAATGTTGATGACGTTGGCGATACTGAATTTGAAGATGCTAATCATAGTGATCATATAAGTGGTGGCGGTGATGACCTTGCTCACTCTGATGCTAATGATGATGATGATGATGATGATGATGATGATGATGATGTTAATGTTGTGAACGAGGAACCGAGTTCATCTCCTCCACTTGACATCTTTGATCCAAGAAATTGGGAGAATTTAGATCTCAAGTGGAAGGATCTACTAGTGGAGAAGGGTCCTGTAAGAGATTTATTATCAGGCAAATGTCCTAAAGATAAAGATAAAGCAAAGAGACGTTTCTCTTCGCACTTCTACACTCGGACTTTAGGAAATGGTCAGCAACACCATAGAGATTGGTTGGTGTATTCGAAAGCACTAAACAAAGCTTTCTGTTTTTGTTGCAAGTTGTTTAAAAGGGAGCCTCAACCAAGTCAACTAGCAAATGAGGGATACCATGATTGGGGGCATCTTAGTTCCAGACTTAAAGAGCATGAGACAAGTATTGAGCATGTCAATCACTATGCTATGTGGTCTGAATTACGCATCAGATTAGAGAAATGTACAACAATTGATCATTATGTTCAAGATCAAATTAAGAAGGCAAAAGTGCACTGGAGGATGGTATTAACTCGGTTGATTTCAATTGTGAGATTTTTGGCCAAACAGAATTTAGCATTCCGTGGTTTCAATGAGAAGATTTATGAGGAGAGCAATGGAAATTTCATGGCTGCGATTGAGATGATTGCTGAGTGGGACTTGGTGATGAAGGATCATCTTGAAAAAAAGGTACATCATCACTATCTTAGCCACAAAATTCAGAATGAGCTTATTTGTATGCTAGCTTATGAAATTAAGAGTTCTATTCTAAAAAAAATTAAAGAAGCTAAGTTATATTCTGTGATACTTGATTGTACTCCTGATGTTAGTAATCAAGAGCAAATGACATTGGTTATAAGATGAGTTGATGTCTCTGCTAGTCCAGTGAAAGTAGAAGAGTATTTCTCAGAATTTTTAAAGGTAGATGATATAACAGGACAAGGGTTGTTTGAAGAGTTACAAAATGTGTTGAAAAGTCTTGATCTTGATATTGATAATGTAAGAGGGTAGGGATATGATAATGGAGCAAATATGAGAGGGAGACACCAAGGTGTACAAAGAAAGCTTTTTGATATAAATTCAAGAGCATTATACACTCCATGTGGTTGTCATTGTTTGAACTTAACACTTTGTGACATTGCGAGTTCTTGCGGAAAAGCCAAAGACTTTTTTGGAGTTATTCAACGGATTTATACAATATTTGCTCATTCTACAAAGAGGTGGAAGATTATGGTGGATCATGTTACTGTTAAAGGCTTAACTCTCAAATCATTGTCAACCACTCGATGGGAAAGCCGTATTGAAAGTGTGAAAGCAATAGTACTACAAGCTCAACAAGTTAGAGAAGCTTTACTTGAACTTGCAGAAGAAAGAGACACCGACACCAAAATCAGAAGTGAAGCTAAATCTTTGGCAACATTTGAACTTGGAAATTTTGAGTTTCTAGTTGGCATGGTTATTTGGTATGATATACTGGGCAAAGTTAACATGGTTAGCAAAAGCTTACAGTCAGAAAACATGCTTGTTGACATTGCTATGACCAAGGTTAAGGCGCTTATTGCTTCTTTTGAAGAGTACAGAGAAATTGGATTCAGACAAGCCCTCAATACTGCAAAAGAACTTGCATCATCTATGAGAATTGATCCTGTTTTTCCTGAAAAGAGACAAATATATAAAAAGAGACACTTTGATGAACTTTCAAGTGAGTCAATACCCCAAGAATCTGCTGAGAAAGTTTTCAGAGTTCATTATTTCTTATACATTGTTGATCAAACAGTTGAGTCATTAAAGAGAAGGTTTGAGCAATATAAAGAGTATGATGATCTTTTTGGGTTCCTTTTCACATCTGATAAGCTGAAATCATTACTAGATGAAGACTTGAAGGCTCGCTGCAAAAATCTTGAAGAGAAGCTACAAGGAAAAGATGAAGATGGACAAGATGTATCAGATTTGGATGGAGATGAATTATTTCAAGAATTGAAAATCATTTAACATATGCTGCCAGACGAAACAAAAATAGCCGGTGCAATGCTAGACTACGTGCAAAAATCGAATTGTTTCCCCAATTTATTTATTGCATATAAGATATTGTTGACCATTCCGGTAACGGTTGCATCGGCGGAAAGAAGTTTTTCTAAATTGAAGTTGTTGAAAACTTGTTTGAGGTAGACTATGTCCCAAACAAGATTGAATGCTTTATCTTTGATTTCAATTGAGAGCGAATTCCTAGAGAAACTTGATTATGAAAAATTGATTGATGAATTTGCAGATAAAAGTGCAAGGAGATCAATTTTTCATAACTAAATGTAATATTTATTATAATTATTATTATTTTTTGTTTTTATAAATACAAAGGGTCTGATTTGTATTTCGCACAGGGCCCTCGATCACTTTGGACCGGCCCTGGTCATGTTATGTGTCTCTGGCTCGATCTGCGGGCGTATCGTACCTTGGAAGACGCATTATGAGGAGGTTTCTTGTACGGGGAGAGAGGACTGTTTATGTTATGCCGTATATCTGTTTTCAGTGAGGAGTTCACTAAGGCTAATGGAGGTTTTTCTATGCTTTTACACTCTTAATTTTTAAGTTTATCAGTGGGTGTAAAAACTTTTTGTCATCCGAGGACATTGTGATGGATTTTGGGAGGTGTTTCTGCTCAAACCCTGGGGTCTGGTAGATACAGGTGAATCCTCGTGTGATCTCCTGCCAACCTGCTCACTAAGGGGAATACCGGGCAGGCCGGTCTTCTCCTCTCCGATGCCTAAGTTAGTATAGTTGGAATATATATAACCTGAGCACGTATGTAAGCGGTGAGTGAGATCAGTTACCTATTTATGGAGGTAGCTGGGGCCCATATATAGGTGGTTGGGGGTGAGGGCTGGCCTCACCCTTCGATGTGGGACTGGTTCCCTTCTGTTTGTATATCCTGGTGCCCTCTTTGGCAGACAGGCGCCCGGTCCCAGGGTCCCTGGTGGCAGGGTAGAGTGCTGGACCCCGAGGCCTGGTGCTGGTGATCTGGTCCTGGGCCTCGGGCCGGGCCCTGGTGCGCTTGCTGCGGGTCTGTGGGCCTGCTGTAGCCCCCTTGCGGCTACTGTCAACAAGTCCCCCAAGTTCCCGGTCAAGTGCAATCTTGAATGGGGACTTAAATCTGTCTTGCTCTTGTCCCGCAGACCTGCAGGGTTACCAACCTAACGGTATCCAGTCCCCCAAGTTCCCGTTAAGGATTGGGCGTGACCGAGGTGAGTACCTGTTACCGATGGCCAGTAATAGTTTATAAGTACGTTTGTAAATGCAAATAGTACTGTGCTCAAGTGTTGTAGTGTTATGAGCATGGAGCGGGGCGGAACCCGTAGAGTGTATGAGATGATGCCATGCGATAGATGCGTGCATGGAATGATAATGGGGCGTTGAAATCCGCCATGCAAGAGATTTATGCATGGAAATCTGATCGGGCACTCTGCCTTATCGGTACGAAGCGGAGCTAACTGGGCCAGAACCGGGCGTTCTGCCAAATCGGAACGGAGCGGAGCTAACTGTGCTTCTACCGGGCGATCTGCGAAAGCTGAACTGAGCGGGGTTGATGGGGACTCGACCGGGCATTCTGCCGTATCGAAATGAGTCCACGAGTATGGGAACTCGACCGGGCTTTCGGCCATATCGAGACGAGTCCCATATTGCTAGGCTGCGGGGAGATTACCCCGGTGTTGCGGGCTGTTTAAAGCACCGGTGAACACTTGCTAGTTCTTCTCAGCTTGTGTTGAATAAGCGTTGAGGTAAAGGGGGGGGGGGGGGGTGGCGTTGAGGTGGCAAGGCTCGCCGTGCAGCCCCCTTGTTGATCGTGGTTCAATGCGATGCAGGGTTTTTATCATACTGGACAAGAGTACATGGGTTAGATGTAAACTCACCCGGGTGTATAAAGCCCATGCCGGTCGAATGTTCTCATGACCGGGGTCAGACCATGGTGCCGGGCGGACTCGACCGGACGTCCTGCCATATCGAAACGAGTCCCCTAGTGAAAATGTCATGGGGCCGGGTGGATCCTGTTCCCGGAAAATGCTCTCGAGTCGGTTGGATGCGACGTAACCGGTGGGCAGACTCGACCGGGCGTTCTGCCATATCGAGACGAGTCCCCCAAGTGAGACGTAGCTGGGTGGACCTCGACCGGGCGACATGCCATATCGAGACGAGGTCTCCAGTAAGATGGCGTGCAGCCGGTTGAATGATACCTAACCGTGAACTGCTACGGACCGGGCGGACTCGACCGGGCGAAATGCCATATCGAGACGAGTCCATATCGCTCATACCCGGATAGATGCTCTCGAAGCGGTTTGGGAAATCACAACCGGTGAGAGGTCTTCAAGATATACAACGAAGAAGCCATGCAGCCGGTTGAATGATCATAACCGTGAACTGCCATGGTACCGGGCGGATGGCTCATACCCGGATAGATGCTCTCGAAGCGGTTTGGGAAATCACAACCGGTGAGAGGTCTTCAAGATATACAACGAAGAAGCCATGCAGCCGGTTGAATGATCATAACCGTGAACTGCCATGGTGCCGGGCGGATGGCTCGTACCCGGATAGATGCTCTCGAAGCGGTTTGGGAAATCACAACCGGTGAGAGGTCTTCAAGATATACAACGAAGAAGCCATGCAGCCGGTTGAATGATCATAACCGTGAACTGCCATGGTGCAGGGCGGATGGCTCGTACCCGGATAGATGCTCTAGAAGCGGTTTGGGAAATCACAACCGGTGAGTGGTCTTCAAGATATACAACGAAGAAGCCATGCAGCCGGTTGAATGATCATAACCGTGAACTGCCATGGTGCCGGGCTGATGGCTCGTACCCGGATAGATGCTCTCGAAGCGGTTGGGAAATCACAACCGGTGAGAGGTCTTCAAGACGGTTAGAAAAAAGATGACCGGTTGACTTGCAGCAAAAAGGTAGCGTGCAACCGTGGAACATGGGGAAGTGTGGGAGGGCCTGACTCCTTGGTTCCTGCTCCTACCCTCCTGTCGCCAGCGTGTGGGACAAGTGGCTGTCATGCATTTAAGGAGGAAGTCCATCAGTCCCGTCAGTTATGATGGCATGGGCAGTTTACCAATGCTGGGACACGTGCCAGCAGAGAGCGGTTTTGAGATGGAGGGCCTGGATTCGCAGGCGTTTGAGTTGCTCTGATTGCATGTTTTGGAGGGATTTCAAATGCCTAGGGCACCGGTCCCCTCTATAAATAGGCCTCTTCTGCTCTTCTTTCCACTTTTGCTTCTTGCACTCAGAGAGACTAAGAGAAAAGGAGAAGATCCGGCGAAACAAGCCCTAAGTTCCTTGCCCCAAGAGATCCGTTGTTTCAAGCGCTCCCAAGCCTCTTCTTATCATTGCTCGCTGCTTTCGCAGGGCGGACTGTCCTCGGCTGAGCATATTAATCGATAATTTGCGTTCTTTGCCCCGGTTTTTTCTTGCTTTTGCTTTGTTGTTTTGCGGCCGGGGGGGGGGGGGGGGGGACTCTGTCGCTGACTGGGTTGCTCAGCGGCAAACTATGGGGAGAGGCCGTAAACGGTGCTGTTTGTAGCCTGTTGCTGACGAGCGCTAGGGTTTTGTTTTCTGCCCCTAGGTCAAGATGTACTCTTCGAGTTCTGACGGGGCTTCTGAACCTGCTTCCAGAGGTCCTATTGTGGATGATGAGGAAAGATTGGAGGGCTGGCTCGGTTCGGAAGCCCCAGAGGACGAAGTCACTGACCGCTCCGGGAGCGGGGCTTCGTCCTCATCTTCGTCTTCGTCTTCCGGGTCTGATTCCTCGGAGACTGAAATACCGCACGGGGTGCGCCTGGCCGGTGCTCTTGTTGAGAGCTACACCATCGATAGAGGGAAAGGTGTCGTGGTGTGTGATGAACCGGAGGGCAGCATGACCCTTGGAGAAATTGCGGAGTTCCGGGAAACGTGGAGTATCCCGGACGATATTTTGCTGCGGCCACTGAATCCTGGCGAATCAGCCTGCAACCCGGAGGAAGGCTGGGTTGCCGTGTATCAGGATCAGTTCCGGCACGGGTTCTCGCTCCCGCTGCCAGATCGTGCAGTACATGCTGAGCGCGCTGCAAGTGTCGCCCGCGCAGCTCCCCGGGCTGCAGTGGAGGCGGTTACTGAGTTTTGGCTGCCTATACGAGCTGTCCGGGATGAGTATGCCAACGGTCAACGAATTCCGGGCCCTGTATAGGTTGTCCTATTCAAGGAAGCAGGGGTCCAAGGGTTGCTTGTCCTTCAATGCCCGGAAAAATCAACCGATCATCACCACCATGCCTACATGGGTAGACAACGGATGGAGAAAGAAGGTGGTGATGGCGGGCGGGGCCTGGCAGGTGAGAAGGAGGATGTACCGGGTTCCTGGGGCCTATCAACCCATTGGCGACCAGTCGTTTGAGTTATCCGAGCTGGAGCAGGAGAGGATCTCGACTATTCGCGGCTGCTGGGACAATCTGGAACGAAGTTCGTACAACTTCATCCGGCGAGAAGTGCTGGAATACTGTGGTCTCGGGCGGGATCCCGGTGTGTAGCAAGCCATAGCGGTGATATTCGTGCTAACTCTTTCAAAATTCTAACTTTTGGCTTGTTCCGCAGGTGCATCAAACCGGGCGGTCATCAAGCCCGAAACCACGCTTTCCATGGACGGGGAAGACCTCCTGAAGCAGTTGAGGGAGAGGGGCGCGACCGCCTCTCGGACCTCAGTAGAGGAGGATGGGCGACTTACGACTCATTCGGAGCCCAGGGCCCTGGATGTCGACGACTCCGCCTATCTCCTGAGGCGGGTGAAGACCCATCCCGCTGCGCCTGCGGCGGTGCCCAGAAAGGGCAAGGCTACCGGTGGGCCGGTGAGAATTCCTGGTGGGGCGAACAGGATCCCCAACCGCTCGGTGACTGTGCCGATCGCGACCCGGGTTCCTCGTGTTGGCGCACGTTCTTCTTCTCCCGAAGGCCGGGGAGAGAAGCGGAGGGCACCGAACGTTCCTGCCTCCGTGCTGGTGACAGTTGCCGGTGGTTCGTCCCGGGAGAACCTGGCCAAACGGGTCAGGGTAACCAGCGGTGGACAATCCAACCCTGCTGGGGAGAGGGCTACCGGTGCTCGGCAGAGTAGCCCTACGCCCGCGGAGGCGCCGAGGGGAAGCCCGGACACCGCATTCGTCCGGCAGGTGGCAGCGGACCTGGCCAGCCTGGGTCTGGACAAACCCGGGGTCGACGGCGTGCTGGCGGGAGAGAGCCGGCCAAAATGCAAGGAATCCGTCCTCCGGGTAAGTACTGCATGGTGCCACCTCACTACTTGTAGCTTGCTTTTTCTTGCTGCTTGACTAACTGCCCTTGCTGTTGTGCAGTTGCTGTACAGTCTGTACCAACCGGACGCGAGCGGGGAGCTGCCGGAGCTGAAGAGACAGATAGCTGCTCTATCTGAGGCCCGGAAGCGCCTGGAGGTGGAGAAGTCTCGCTCGGATCGGGAGAAGGCCAGAGCTGAGGAGAGGGCCAAGAAGCTGGAGGAGAGGGCCCAGAGGCTGGAGGAGCAGAACCGGAGCCTGGAGAAGGAGAGGGAGCGGACCGAGGCTGAGAAGGCCGAGCTGGAGGCCAAGGTGGATGAGCTCCAGGTAGGAGCCACCGCTGCCGCTGCTGCTGCTGCTGCCAGGGGGTATGACCCGGAACAATATGAACGGTTCGTTCTTCAATACGAAGAGAGCGACCGGTTCCTGGATTGCCTGGAGAAGGCCAGGGAAGAGGGCATCTCGGATGCGTACACGGAATGAGCGGCAAAGGGGTGGTTGGACACTTCCCTGATGCCGGGTGCCCCTGCCGAAGAAGATGCTCCTGAGCAGCCGGTCATTCAGCAGCTGCCGGTGGAGGGGCAACCGGGAGAAGCGGTTTGCTCGGGCTTGGATTCTTTTACCAAGGGTACCGAACCCCTCAAAGCCGGAGCCGGAGCAGAGGTCGACGACGGGGCTACCGCAGGAGAGGCCGGTGGACTGACCGTTGAGGGTAGAGGGGCGGCTCCTTAGGATTTTTTTGCCCTTGCTTTCCTTTTCTTGTAAACTATCCGGATTGGTTACCGCTTGTATACTTGCTTGATTATGAATATACTTGAACTTGCGGGGCCAGTAGAATTTTCTTAAAAGTAGTTTGCATATATTTGTGATCTTTACAACGGTCGAACCGGCGATATGCCAAACTAACCGCTTGCACTTAGTGGGTTTACCAGGCCTGGTCGTGCTCCCGGTCGGGGTCTGCTCTTCTTTCCCCTACGTACCGCTGGAGCTGGCCGTTATCGATCAAGCCCTGTACCGCTGTCCTGAGAGCGCAGCACTGATTCGTTCGATGAGTGGCCTCATCATGATACGAGCAGTACTTGCCCGTCTGCACCGTTGTAAGCTTCCCCTTCGGGTACTTTCTCTTGGGCGGTGGGGGAATGACGCTCCCGTTCTCAAGTAGAATATCCTCGTAGGAAGCGGTGAGAGCGGTGAAGACTTCTTGACCGGCCGGTGGTGCGGGCATGATCGCCAGGGGGCGTTCTTGGCGGTATGGTGCCGGCTTGTGCTCGGCCTGGGGCTGGGGTTTATCGGAGTAGGGCCGCTGTGGCCAGTTTCTGCTGTTGGCGTTCCGGCTGGGTCGAGCGGTGCGGTTCTCGGTCCGCTGACTGGGCTTGTCCTCCCGGCCGGGCGGGGGTTTTTCCTCCCGGGGATGGTCTCCCTGCTCATCCCGCTTCCTCTTCAGCAGGTGGTGCCCATAGGTCTCGTGATCGGCCTAAGCATGCCGGATGACCATAGCCATCAACTCGTCGTACTCCTGCGGGAGCTCAACCCGGACGGCGTAGGAAAACTTTCCTGCTCGGAGCCCCTGCTTGAACGCCATCTCGGCGATGCCTTTGTCTAGGTTTCGAACCCCGGCTGTGGCCGTCTACCAACGGTTGACAAAGGTCCTCAACTCCTCCCCGGGGGCTTGGATGCAGTTGAAGAGGATGGTAGACGTCCGAGCTCCCTCGACCCGGAGGATGAAGCGGCCTACGAACCGGTCGGCCAACTGCTCGAAGGCCTCGATCGAGTTCGCAGGAAGTTCGTAGAACCAGCTGAGCGCTTCTCCAGACAGAGTTTCCTGGAAGATGTTGCAGCAGACTGCATCGGAGTAGCCCTTGGCGCAGGTCTGGAACCGGAAGCTGTCCAGGTGTTGATACGGGCAGCCAGACCCTGAATAGGTGAGCTTGAGGGACTTCTGGTTGCCAGATCTTCCCGACTCTATGACCTGGTGCGAGAAGGGGCCCATACGCTCATTAAACCGGGCTCCCTCCATCGGCCGCGCGGCTCTTCTCTCATTTGCCTCCATCTGGGCCTTCAGGTCCGACACGGTGTTGGCTAACAGTTGCAATGCCCGTGCGGTCGGGGTCTCAACTTCATCCACAGACGAAGCGTGAAGCTGGTGGGAGGCTGGCGTGCTCTTCGGAGGGTTTGCTCCGGCTTGCGACTTCTCTCGCACGGGATCACCGGGCCGACCGCCCGAAGATTGCCCTGCCTCGAGCTGCCGTGGTTGGACTGGCGGGGTTGCTGCTTGCGCCTCGGCCATGGCGTTACTACGCTGCTGCCTTCTCTCCAGGGCGGCTACCAGGGCGGCGTTCACCGCTTCCATTTCTTCGTAACGGGCGTTGGACTTGGCTCGGTCCCGATCGTTCTCCTCTCTGAGACGACTGACCTCCGCGGCCATTGCTCGTACCTCCCCCACCATACCATTATGGTCGGGGCTGTACGTAGGGTCCCGGTCCGGGCTCTCGGATTGGTCGCTCTCCTCATCTGAGAACGTCAGGGATAAGCCCCGGAGTACCGGACTGTCTTCTTCTTCCGCCGGGTTCTTTCCGCGCGAGCTGTCGTGGCGGGGCCCCGGCATACCGGATGGTCCCCCACAGCTCTCTCCATCCTGACCGTTGCCCTGATCGCCACGCGGCTCCCGCGTGACGACCGGGGTGGAGGTGAGCGTTTGCACAGCTGCAACACGCCCCTCCTCGGTGGTACCTCTTTCTTGACTCATTACGAATTCTCTGCCAACGGCGTTGCTTACACGGCTTCTTGTTCAGAATTCCCACAGACGGCGCCAATTGTTTCTGCTCAAACCCTGGGGTCTGGTAGATACAGGTGAATCCTCGTGTGATCTCCTGCCAACCTGCTCACTAAGGGGAATACCGGGCGGGCCGGTCTTCTCCTCTCCGATGCCTAAGTTAGTATAGTTGGAATATATATATAACCTGAGCACGTATGTAAGCGGTGAGTGAGATCAGTTACCTATTTATGGAGGTAGTTGGGGCCCATATATAGGTGGTTGGGGGTGAGGGCTGACCTCACCCTTCGATGTGGGACTGGTTCCCTTCTGTTTGTATATCCTGGTGCCCTCTTTGGCAGACAGGCGCCCCCGGTCCCAGGGTCCCTGGTGGCAGGGTAGAGTGCTGGACCCCGAGGCCGGGTGCTGGTGATCTGGTCCTGGGCCTCGGGCAGGGCCCTGGTGCGCTTGCTGCGGGTCTGTGGGCCTGCTGTAGCCCCCTTGCGGCTACTGTCAACATGAGGTTTTAATCTAATCTAAATAGGTTTATGTATATATGTGTGTGCAGTCTTGAGATAATCATATCTGCTTTTTTCCGTATGTTCTCCACACCATCATATTTGCCAAAATAAATTTGACACAAAATTCATGTTTAACACAAACTTAAAACTTGCTTCTGAGTTACCACATGTTCTTTTTCAATCTATAACACAAACCTGCAGAACTTAGAAACCATGTTCAAGTATAGTTACGAATTGCATTCTGACCAAAATGCATGAACTGAAATGAGGTCTGTAGAGGTTTAAGGCAAAAGTCAGCACCCCTATATCAGGTGGATTGAGTCTTTATGAATTATATATTCATATGTTTGTGCTGGTTTGCATCTTGCACTGGTTCCTCTAATCCGTTTCTCTCTTAATCTTAGTGGAATTCGTCCTACATTGATTTAGGTGTTCTTTCCTCTCCTGGGCAGGTTTGAATATTTATAGTCGACGCTAATTGGTGTTTGAATTACAATCTATTCTTTATGGTAAGGGGAGATAAGACGTTTGATATACGGTAGTGTTTTCACACACGAAATATTAAAATCTCAGAACCTATCAGCCTTTTTAGAATATTGTAAACATACACGAAATACTATAACATTTGCCCATTATTTATTTTTCAGTTTGTCAGTAATAAATTAATAATGTTCTCACAATTAAATCAATATTAAGTTTATAATGTGATATTTACCAATGACATCCATCCATAGAGGTGCTCCGCTTAGAGGTCTAATTTATGATATCAAACTGGCATGGGTGCCATACAGAATGTATCTATATGCTATCCTCCAAGAACTTGTAAAAATCTGACTTGGATTTTATTAAACAAAGACTAATATAATCATTCTCAAAAAAAAAAAAAAACAAATCAAAAACTAACATAAAAGAGGTCAAATATCAAATATTACGTTGGGCCTCAAATATCATTTCTTTGGGCCTCCAGATATAAAACTTTAATCAAGATCGTTAGGATATCATGTACTGTGTACAGCTGTCATGGGCCTCAAGCTAAAAACCACCCAAGGTACGTCTTCTTCTCCCTTATCTCCTCGTTTTTCATTTCTAGGGTTTCTATTTTTCCAATTTTCTGTTTTTCTCTCTCGTCGAGTACGGAGCCTTGACGTTTATTCTTTGTTCTTTCATTCTTCAAGAAGAGCCACCCTAAGGTATGTCTTCTTCTCCCCTCCTCTCCTTGCTTTTCGTTTATCATTTCTAGCTAGGGCTTTCTGATTTTCCTCGTTTCCGTTCACTCTTGCATGCGGACAACTACGTGTGGAGCTTTCACGTTTATTCTTTGTTTGTCACAACCTTAGGGGATAGAAAACCCTAGTTCGACATCCCAAGAACCCTCCGATCGAACGTACATCATGCATGCATGCTCCCCTTCCTCATGAAACTTATATATGCGCCTTCTAATGTAAATGATATGATAGATCAAAAAGAGTATCTTAGATCACATTCATGTACATATATATGCTTCTCTAATATCATAGATCAATATATAGAATAGGACAATTGTTAGGGTTTAAGTTTACGCATGGGGTTTATAAAGTGCTTAATTTTCTTTTCTGAACTCTGCTTTCTGCAAAAGACCGATCTTGAAATCCCATATATATTATGCCCTACTGGCTGTCAGTTAATTAGGGTCTGTAGGCCGAGATAGAACGTACAGTCCAACCCGATCATACCTTGAGATCTATTGAGAACATTAAGATCTGATATCATCATCACTGTCACGGTAAAGTCCATTCCGAAGCGCTATCTGAAGTCTATGCTGAGGACAATTTTCAAGCTGTACATCCTCTCACTAGCGCTAATCTGTAAAACCGGAGTCGATCCTCTTCCGGCCTCTCAACAAGCTCTGGTGATAGCGAGTGACGTCAAGGCCATCACCAGAAGATATCAACAATTGTTGAAAGTATGACATCGCCTCAAGGAAAACTTCTCATTGGCTTGATAATTGGTCGCAGCGTATGCTCCAGATTATGGATCGGGTGCACTTTTCCAGGGCAGTGATGAAGATATCAGTTCTTACTTAATGTTCCCACTCAATCTCAAGGTATCTCCCGGTCTACAGATCTTAACTGGAACACTTGAACAGTGGATGGTACCCGTACTGCAGGCCGGGTGTGATGAAGAGGAGTACGTAGCAAATTCAGTTAATTTAGTTCAGAGTGCATTTACTATCCACATTAGCATGCATGCCATAATCAACTGTGAATCTATGAATGATGATCTAGATCAGTAATTGTGCGTGCTAGCTCCATATACTTGTTACCTCCATCTCAAGAGTCTCTCCGATCCATGGTGCAGACTCAATTATACTTTCTGATTGTATTCTCTACTTTTGTTGAATTGAGACTAACTTTGGCATCGGAGTGTCTTTTTGCAGGTACGGTCTCCTCCTCTCCACTTCAATCATCCCCAGATATGTCTGTCTTCGCCCGCCTAGCTCCTCTTTGCCCGCCTAGGCACCCGCTTAGTTCCTGTTTAGCTCGCCTAGAAACCGCCTAGGCGCCCCGTAGCCGCATGCCTGGTGACCGCCTAGCTCCTTCTTTGGCTGTCTAGGCGCCCGTCTAGCACTCAATCATACTGTATTTTTCTCCACGTGTAGTCAAAAAATTAAAATTAAACTCGATATCTCCCTAATTCTCTATATATATTACACTTATATTCTGAGTACCAATACTATGAGAGTTAATTAATATTCTCTTCATCATAATTTTATGTATTCTCTGGTTTGATGGTGATCATCAAGGATATATTGATGTATGTTAGCGGAAAGCGTAAATTGATCGTATAGTTCAGCTGAAGCAATAGCAATAATCACTAAACACATTCAGTTTAGTGTAATCTTTTTAATTGCTGCAACTTAATGGAGGTTGTGTTAAGATCAACAATACCCTGAGACAGTGAGAGACTTGCGTTCAATAATACAGAAATAGATGTTTGGAAAGAACGAGTAAAAGCTTGATTAACCTTGTAGGCATTACAGAATTGATCACTGAACCCAAAGAGGGCCTACGTAGCATACACTAACAATTCACTAAAATCGAAAGGGTACATGCCATATGAAAAACTCATATACCAAGGTTTTTGATCTTGAATCCTGAGTATTCTGAGAATATCTGATGTACAACACAACAAGAGGGTGTAGAATTTTACAGTTGTTCTCCTGAAAAATGTGCCATATCTTCAGCACAGCCTTGCTTAATTTCCTCAGCGTGGGAGTATATATGCCAGTTAGGAACTCTGGGTTGGGAGAGAACAGTCAAAACGGACTTGACCTTCGGATCCAATAAGAACATTAAGACCTGACATCTTCATCATTGCCCGGGCAAAGTCTATACGAAAAGACGATCCACCATCTGAAGCATATTTTGCGACAAACCGAGCAGTCCTTTCATCAGCCATTAGTTGCTGATCAGCAAAGAGGAGTCCTCCTCCCCTCAACAAGCTCTGGTAATAGTGACTGTCAAAACCAGCACCTGATGATACTGATGAAGACAATTGCTGATAGTATGACATCCCCTTTGTGGTAAACTTCTCACTCAGTTCCCTCGACACCAAAGAAGATGCAGCAGCCTCCGTACTAGTTGCCTGGTTAGAATCATCATCACAGTTCAGTCTCATCTCTCTGACAAAAGCAGGAGATACAGTCGGGTCTGGCTGCCCTGTGCCCTTGAAGTTGTTGATGCGTGACCTAATGAACTCACATCCTATCTTTCCAATGTTGTGCCCTCCTGAAAAAACAACTCACAGATTAAACTGATACATTTCCAAAACCAACTAACAAGAACATAAGGAATACAGATTTGGTGATTACCAAGAAGAGCAACTGTATCTCTCTCGCCAAAACCTCTTAGGGAGAACTTATGCAATGTCTGATTGATGTTGTCATCTGGCCTTGGCATCCCCATCAGTGCCTCATTAAAGAACGAACGGGTACTGTCTCTTCGTCCAGTCAAAATTGGATAGAATGGGCCACCAGCCTGCCATTTCGGATATTACAATACATCAGAAACGACACAGCTTTTCTGATGTGAAGGGTAATTGCTAAAGAATTAAGGGAGAAAGGAAGAGAAAATGCAAAACCTTGCATACTACTGTTTGTGAATTTTCCAATAATACTGTGAGTGAATAAATGAGTCCAGACTCCAGACAAGCAATAAAGTGAAACTGAAAGAGGGGTAAAGCTGAGAAAATGAAAACCTTAGATACTGTATATAGAAGTGTTGATTTTTCCAATTATTTAAATCAAACAAAGATGAAAGATCTATGCAACTACATGTGTGATATTTTCAGTTTCTTACTTGTCTTATAGTATTTATAGCAATAGGCGGGAAAAAGAGAGAGTGGAAAGTCAAAAAGCTAAAACCAAGTAAAAAATTAAGAGTTTAACACTGCAGATATCAAAGCAAAGCAAGGAACATCTCAAAATTTAGAGTATAGCAGTAGAACACACCAGAACAATGGCATCTCTAGTGGCAAGAGCAAGTATGTCAGCACAAGATACCACCCCGGGACATTCATTTTCAAGCCTCTCCTTGATCTGATCAATTTTATCAAAGCCCTTCAAAGACTTATTGGGTATAGCCTCCTTCTCAATGGCATGGTTTAGATTCCCATTGCTATCATCCAAGAGAACAGAAGCATCACACCCCTGATGCAAGAAATCCACAACATTAAGGACGACAGGTATAAGCGATGGATATTAGAAAACTCACAATGTTCATAACACGGTCAGGTCCCATAAGAAAGAACTATAAAGAACTATATAACTAACACACACTAGGCATGAAGTTAAACACAAAGCACCAATAGGTAGTTGCACTCACCAAACCATCAAAAGAACCTAATTTGGAGATTATGAACCCATAAGATCCAGAACAAACTAGAATTCTTAGTCACCAGATAAATCTCCACATTCAAGTTCCAAAAGATATATATACAATATAATACTGGAAAGGGAATTTGATTAATTCTCCAAACTCTCATAGCAAGTATAGAGTAGACATCTTGAACAGGAAACAACTTCACATACGAAGAAGCCTGCAACCCAAATGCTGGGTCCAGAACAGGTCATGAAGAGCATCAAATTGACTACAGAGTGTCAATCTTTGCCATATAAGTATCAAGAAGTCCCTAATTTCAATTGTAACACTCATCATGCGTGACCTAATCGTACAGTACAGTGTAGTATAGTATAGTATACAGTTCATGTACAAAGTTCATGACAAACATATAGGACACTAATCATAGTATATACAGTTGATGAAAATAACCAAAGAATCAAGAAATCCCTAAATTTCATAAAACCTAAATGAACAAATTAAATCTAAAGAATCATGAAATCCCTAATTTCAATGCTAAAATAATACAGAAATCAAATAAAGAATCGGAGGTCTACCTCAATGAAGCAGTCATGGAAAAAGAGACGAAGAAGCTGAGCCGAGACGTTCCTGTGCTGCCCGTAAATCCAAGCCATCTTCGTCCTCACGATCTTCTCCGCTCGAGGACACGTGTCGCGGTAGAAATCGTACTCCAGATTCTGCGACGTCATCACGTCCGCCGTCTCCGGCGTCTCCGAGATGAAATCGTTGGGGCCGCCGTCGACAGAGGCCAGAGAAACGAAGGGGAAGAGTGGCTCGTCGGCGGTGTAGGGCTTATTGACCTTCGTGTTCGCTTCTTCGAGCCTCGCCGGATTGTTCATCGAGATTCGGACGGCGAAGACCACCAGGAGGCAGAAGAGCAGCGAGCTCGTCTCGAACAGCATCTTCGACGTCGGCGGCGAGGTCGTCAGGTCTCAAACGGCGTCGTTTGGGGTTGTGAGGGAGAGAGAGAGTCACGGAGAGAGTGTGGGAGTGTTGAAGCGGGAAATGAAGAAACAGAATCAGCGTTCTGTTTTGACTTGGGCCAACAGTTGGTTACAGTAGGTTCTAGATGGGGGGGTAGAACCGGGCCGGGTCGAGGATGATCCGATTAGCCTATTTGGGCTGGGTGTGAAATGAAGTTTATTTAGGACT
Source organism: Potentilla sterilis (assembly GCA_963682095.1). Classification (NCBI taxonomy): domain Eukaryota; kingdom Viridiplantae; phylum Streptophyta; class Magnoliopsida; order Rosales; family Rosaceae; genus Potentilla; species Potentilla sterilis. Next base: position 43,265,353 of record OY821759.1, read on the forward strand.
AAGAACTATGTAGATGAATTTATTTATTTACAAATAAATAAATTCTAATAAGCTTAAAACATCCAAGCACCACTATAATTTTAACTAACTTGCTCGAACAGTTGAAGTAGCAGCCTTAATACGTTATATGTTGTAGTGAGACTAGATGTTTCTTTGAATAGCATAAAGAAGTAAAACGAGCTATTATGACACTGACTACTCTACTCTTTTTTTTTTTTTAGAGAATGTTCTGACGCCCATTAACTACCACTTCTAAAATTGTAAATTAGACATGTATCAAGAACATATCCCAAAATCCTAATTTACATATATGCCGGACAACATTGAGAAAGAAAAAGAGAAATTTTTTTTTTTATGGGGATGCTTTAGTGGAAGCATGTTAGGTTCTGGAAGTAAAACATACGTTTTTTGATAATATGAGGTATTTGGTGACAACGTCTTATATGTTAAGAGTATTAGTACTCAAACGACTGTTAATTATCACTAGACCTGGCAATTAAACCCGCGAGCCCGAAACCCGCACGAGAAAAACCCGCCCGAAACCCGTACGTTTGCTAAACGTGCCTAGCAAACCCGGCACGCGAAAAACACGGGTTCTAACGGCCGGGTCGTGCTTGCAAGTAGGAACCCGTTGGGACCCGTTTAAAAAAAATTGTAAAACCTAAAACCGGAGAACAGAAGAAAGAAAAGAGAGATAAGGAAGGGGTCGGGGAGAGAGGAGGAAGAAAGGAGAAAAAGAAGAGAGGAGAAGAGAAAAGGAGAAGGTTGAGAAGCGACCTGCGAATCCTGCTATCCAGCTTCACAAAATGGTTCGTCTTTCATTTTCATATCTATGTTCGGGATATTGGGTTCTGCTGTGTAGTTGCTGTATCCTAAGCTTTGCGATTAGAAATTAAGATGCAGGTTAGATATGATAAATTTTTCACACTTAGCAGCAAACTGATTCAAATCTTGAAGCACCCATCAAGATTTGTGGTAAAAATCCAAGCTTTGTTCTTTGTTCTGTTTTTTATGGTCTTTGTTGTACTGGGTTTTGTTTACTTGGTTGAATTTGGAGTTCTAGGTTGGTTAATTTTGTTGAGAATATACATCCCACATGGGAAAATGGGACCTAGCCTGTGGGTTTATAAGGGTTTGGGCTACTCCTTCCATTGCCAATTGGTTTTAGATTGGAACCCCAAGACTACTTTATCATGGTATCAGAGCCAGGTTACCCACGTCCACGTGTGAAGCCCAAATGGCCACACGGACTCCACGTCACCCAAAATGTTGTCCACGTGTATGGCTTGAAAATTCGCCACACGTGCGGGGGCGTGTTGAGAATATACATCCCACATGGGAAAATGGGACCTAGCCTGTGGGTTTATAAGGGTTTGGGCTACTCCTTCCATTGCCAATTGGTTTTAGATTGGAACCCCAAGACTACTTTATCAAATTTGGCAGCCCCATTTGTTTGATTTGATTGGGGGATTTACTCGGTCGTGTTGGTAGTTTGATATTCACCGAGATCATATTTTTATTGTTAAAATATGATTGAGTATCAAATTAATACTAATAGTTAAAATTAATACTAACATAATTGAGTATCAAAACTCTAATATCAGCTCGTCAAAGACATTACATGAAAATAAGCCCGGCCCTAGAGTAAACCCGTTTGGGTCCGACCCGTCCGTTGGCCATTACAAAGCGAAAAGAATTCCAATTTGCAGCTTCCTGTTTATTTTCCAAAAACGGAAAATGGGAAGTGACAGGAAATCAGAGGAGAAGAAGAAGGGTCGGAAAAGGAGCTACTCTTCTGCTTCTGAAGGTACTCTCTTAACTTCCCTCTTTGTTCCCCAATTAACTCAATTTCATACTAGCTAGGGTTACTAGCAGAATTCGGTTTATCAGATTTTAAAATGAATTGTTGGGTAATTTCTTAATTATTTGACCATTGAAGTAGCTTCATTCTTGTACTGGGTTTATTAGTGTGCTTTTTGTTCTTACAATGTTGTGTTCTATGTTGTTGTGGAATTAAAGATGAAGGAAAAGGTAAGAGGCATAGAACAGTAGAAGATGAGGATAGGAAGAGCAGCCGAAAGAGTGACAAGATGGACAAGAAAAGATCACATAAGCATTCTGATAAAGGTAACACCACTACTCTCATCTTTCCAACATATATCACTTTTCGCCCGTAGAATTTTAACTCATTTTTAACAGCTTGAGAATGTTTTCTTAGTTGGGAAGACATGCTGTCATTGTGTAGGTATTCGCGATTTCTAATGTATGAATGATACAAGTTATGCTGCAACTCACATCGGTACTGTATGCATCTTTGTTAGCCTGAGTTAATTTGAAGTTGAAAAGTTAGCAAACACTAAAGGGCATTTGATAGACTTGATGACATTCTTTGCCTAGTGATGTAGTTGTAATGGATTGTGTTTCAACTTGCATTACTCAAAACTTGTATGGGATACTGACTCTGATATCGACATCCTGTTGTGCCTCAGAAAAGAAGACAAAGGATAAGCATAGAAGTAAACGCCTCCCCTTGGTAAGCTATCTTATTTCTAATAACTATAAGGCTTTGGTGTTTGCTGTTTACCCGTCTGTGGACCATTGACGATTCAATCTTATGTGTTCATTTTAATCCTTAAAGCACCAAATTTTAAACTTCACAATTTTACAGAAAATATTGTGAAATCTTTAACACGAGTCATTGAATACTTCAACTGAGATCAGTTATTGAACAAGTAGGTAACTTAAAAGAGGTAATGATGTGAACTTAGACTGATTCTCTAAAGTCTGTACACTTTGATTCTGATTGTTTAATAGTGTTCCTGTGGTTAGAGTAATTATCATCATCTCCAGAGCATCAAGAAATGTCTATGCATATTTAGAAGATCTGGGAACAGGAAGAGCAGCAACACATAGTTTCCATTAGTTACCTACTTTAGATGATCAGTTACAGAACTCAGAAAACAAACTACTAAAACCCTGAGGATAGCAGGCAATGGAGTTTTATTGCATCAAGGCTGTCTCCGGGGAACACATATTGTTTCTATTAATTGGTCAATGAATTGGTGTAAATGTTTGAACTCTTAAGAAATCACATGCATATTGGTTCAATATAGACCCAGGTGATTCTGCTGTACTGGATAGTTGATGGAACACATCTAGTTGGTTATGCTGCTTAATCTGTTAGTTTCCTGCGCATTGATTTTCTGATTGCTGGGACTTAGGAAATTATCTTTTCTCTTTCAGAACATTGAGATCCAAGAACTGTCCGGTGATGATTATTTCTCTAAGAACAATGAGTTCTCCACATGGCTGAAAGAAGAGAAAGATGTGTTCTTCTCTGATCTTTCTGCAGAAGATGCACGGAAACTGTTTTCAGGCTTTGTGAAAGCTTGGAATAAGAAAAAGCTTGAAATCAGATACTATGAGGGGATTAAAACCGCACCCCGGTCAGCTCATAATTGGAAAATTAAAGGGTGAAGATCAACGCTAGCAGTGGATCTCTGCTCTTGCCCTCTGCATACCATGTTTTGTTTTTTTTTTTTTTTTTTTTTCCTTTTTCTTTTTTATCAATAGGTTTTGTCTACCAGGGATGGTTCATATACATTTTCTCCAAATATAACATGTAGCTTAAATTCATTCATGATATTATCTTTTACAAGTTTTATCGGGTAGGAGTAAGGTAATATCAAGATGTAGCAGTCGACGATAATGTCCTTATCTATCTGGAGGGTTGGTGCTCCAAAACATTGCATTGCGATTTGCAACATACCATAGGAAAAGGCATTGATTTATTCCAACTGAAACCGTAGGCATTTTGTTCAACTTTTTCAATGCCATGTGTGGCTATTTATAAATGGGGCATGTGTGGCTATTTATGAATGGGATTTTGTCACTGCATCCTGTCGGATGTTCTGGGAATATACAATTTCCAGTCCAACCTAATCAATTAGTGTGTCAATGAAACTTAAATCCAACTTGTTTATGAAACTACTCTTCAAATAGCAATCAAATCTCATATTTAGGCTTTCCTCTTGTAAGTTTTTTAATAGTCAAGTAGTCATGACTCATGAAGACTTCAGAAACATAGCCTGCTTCTCTAATCATCTTCATAAGTTCTCCCAACTTGGCATAAATCTGCTCTGTCTGTGGGTGTGACTTTTCTCCCATCCCGAATTTACTCACCTCACTTTTCAACTTGACCCAACTACAAGCTGGCTTCTTTGTTATGTTTCTCGATCCCATTTGGCTCCTTACATTTTCTACTTCCTCCCATCTTCCAGTACTTGCACAAACATTTGCGAAAAGAACATAAGCTGAATCATCTGATGGATCTATCTCAAGAAGATGGTCTGCTGCTTTCCTCCCTAATTCTAAATTGCGATGAATTTTACATGCAGCCAACAAGCTCCGCCACACAAGGTCATTTGGGGGGACTGGCATTTCATTTATAAAATTTTCAGCCTCAGTAAGCCTTCCCGATCGCCCAAGAAGATCAATAATGCACACACAATGTTCTATTGCTGGTGGGACACCAAATTCTGTAGTCATTGCATGATAGTATGCAAGACCATCATCGACAAGACCCCCATGACTGCACGCAGAGAGAAGTGAGACAAAGGTGACATGGTCAGGTTTCACACCCAGACTTACCATTTCATGAAAGCCTTCCCTAGCCTTTTCAAGACACCCATGTTTGGCAAAAGATGATATTAAGATGTTCCACGATAAACGTGACCTAATGGTTGGTGAGGGTAGTATCTTCAAAACATCTTCCATCTCCCCGCACTTTCCATACATATCCATTGCAGCATTTGTAATATAATGGTCTGTGTCAAAACCAAGCTTAACTACCAGGCCATGTAGTTGTTGGCCTTCCACCAACATAGCCAGGTCTGCACTAACACAAAGTGCAATAGATAAGTTGAACTGATCGAAGTCCACTCCTGCTCTTCTCATCATCAAAACAAGTTTCAAAGCTTCCTCAAGGCCATGATTAGCATTTGCAGCAATGATTGCATTCCATGCGATGGAGTTCTTGACAGTTAGTCCACTAAATATGCAGTTACTTGAGTTCAAATCACCACACTTAGCATACATTGTAATAAGGGAACTCTGCACATATTTTTCTGATTCAGATCCTGTTAAAACTATGTGTGCATGGATGGGCATCCCATGGGTTAGTAGATCACTAGGAACCAAAAAAGCACCGAGGACATTAATTATTGTAATGTAGTTTGCTGGAGTTGCTTCTTTTCTCATCAGTTTAAAAGCTGCGATTACCTCATCTGGTTCCTTGTTTTCAGCAAAACTACCAATAAGAGAATTCCAAGTAACTTGATCTCGCTTGGGAACTGTGTGCAATATCTTTGCTGCTTCGACAGTCTTACTAAGCTTTCCATACATGGTAACTAATGCATTTCCGACTATCAGATTATCTTGTAGGCCTGCAGTGACTGCAATAGCATGAAGAATCTTTCCTTCAACAACAAATTCGATATTTGCACAGGCAGACAATGCACTTGTTAAAGTCACATAATTAATTGGTTTTCTCATCCGCAGCATTTCAGTAAAATGGTTGAGGGCATTTTGGGACTCCTCATTCTGAACATAGCATGCTAGCATAGAATTCCAAGAAATTATATCCTTATCTATCATTCTTTTGAAAACTAACTCAGCATCTCTAGATCCTCCAGCCTCAGAATACATACTTAAAAGAGTATTCCCAACACAGACATTTGATTCCATCCCCAATTTCACAGCCAGGCCATGAATTGCATTGCCCCACTTCAGATTATCTGTGGAACCACAGCCTCCCAACAACGTTGATACTGTTATGGAATTTACATCTTCATTAATATGCCGCATATGATGAAAATACCACAATGATTCTTCACAAAGCCCATTTTGCACATTAGCAGAAATAATGGAATTCCATGAGATTGTGTCCCTTTCATCCATGTGATCGAAGACACAACAGGCCTCACCCACATTACCAAAGCTACCATACATCGATATGAGAGAATTTTCCACAGAAACACTAGTCTGCAGCCCAAGTTTCACAACATCTCCAAGAACTTGTTGGCCCAATAACTCATCCCCCATCGCCCCACAAGCACTAAACACTGTCGCCAAAGTGTTATCATTGCAACACACTCCTTCCTGCCTCATATGCTTATAAATACTTATCACTTCTCCCAAATCTCCATCATTAGCGTACCCAACAATCAGTGAGGTCCAAGTGACCACATTCTTGTCCGGCATCTCATCAAACACCTTTCGAGCACTCTCAACAACACCATACTTACCATACAAATGCAAAACAGAAGTACCAACAAACACATCACACAACAACCCCACTTTCACCACAAAGCCATGAACTTGCAGCCCCTCACTAAACAAACAACCAGACTTATCACACGCAGTAACCAAACTCGCAATGACAAACCCACTCGGCCTGACCCCACACCCAACCATCTCACTAAAGAACCTAACCGCGTCGGCATACAACCCCACTCTCACATACCCCGACATCATCGTGTTCCAAGAAGCCTCATTTCTCTCAGGCATTTCATCAAACACCTTACGTGCATACCCAATGCGACCAAGTTTCGAGTACATGTTGACCAATGTGTTCGAGCAGAACGCTCGGAGAGGGACAATGCCCTTCACGCACAATGCGTGGAGGGCTTTGCCGGAGGTTTCCTGGGTGATCTGGGAGAAACCCTTTTGTGGGAAGCAGGAGATTTCGGGGTTGGGGTGGTCTGAAAGGGGATGGGTGGCGTAGTTTTGGGGCTCTTCTAGGCATTGGAGGGAGTTGGATTTTGGGGTTAGGTAGGTTCTGCGTGTGAAAATGGGGAGGTGACAAGTTGGGTTTGGGATTGGAATCTCGAGCCTGAGAGCTGAGAGTTTTCTGTAGCTGCTAGCCAGCTCTGCGTTTTGCTTTCTTCGGGCTTCACTATGAAACTTGGACCATAGTCCACTAGTGTGTTACCAAACCTTTTATTTTATAGCATGTGATAAATTTTCGTAGTTTTCATTCAAAATTTAGAGTTAAGGTCAGTTTGGTTTAGAATTAATGTAGAGATTAGATACTAGAGTTTAGGGTCCAGAATTTTTAGGGTTTAGAGTTTACAGGTTAGAGTTTAGAGGTCAGATTTTAGAGTTTAGATTTTAGTATTTAGAGTTTAGAGTTTATAATAACGGTGTAGGGTGACGGTGTAACGAGTGATGGGTAACTGATAACAGAACAAATAATGGTATAATAGGTGACGGTGTAACGGGTAACAGTATAACAAATAACGGATAACGAGTAACGAAAAACAGACAACAGATAACGAATAACGAATAATGAATAACGAATAATATTAAAGAGAACAAATAACGATAACAAGTGTAATTATATAACAGGTAATAATGGGTGACTGAGGTTTAGGGTTGACCACAACCAGAAATGGGGTAACGCCGATTTGTAAAATGACTAAAATCTAGAGATAAAATAACAAAAAACAAACCACAATTTATTTATTAAAATAAAAATAAATGCATAACAAAAATGAAGAAGTGTCCAAACCTTCCGCTTTAAAACCCTCAAATCCGTAAAAACCTACATACAACTCCCAACGTCATTTTGCCGCGCCTTAACCCTTAAACCCTCACAGCCAAACCCCAACGGCGCCGTTTCATCTCCAAAACCCATCAAATTTCCAATGGCCTCCGACGACCTAGACGGCGGCGGCGAGGTGAAGACCTTCAAGAGCTTAGGGCTCTGTGACGAATTGGTCGCGGCGGTTGCCAAGCTGGGCTGGCAAAACCCTACCCCTATTCAAGTAGAAGCAATCCCTCATGCCCTAGAAGGTTACTCTCAATCTCTCACCCTTCATTTTCATCTAAAAATTCAATCTTTATTTGTTTTTAACTTCGAGTTTTCCAATTCAAGTATTGATTTTTTGTGGGTATTGATTTTTGGTGTTAAAGGAAAGGACTTGATCGGACTTGCCCAAACCGGGTCGGGTAAAACCGCTGCTTTTGCCCTTCCCATATTGCAAGCTCTGATTGATGCTCCTCATGCGTTTTTCGCTTGCGTTTTGGCCCCAACTAGGTATTGTGCTTGGCTCAAAGTTTTTCATTAAGTTTTTTTGTTTTGTTTGGATATTAATGCGACTTGTGTGAACTGCAGGGAGCTTGCAATTCAGATTTCTGAGCAGTTTGAAGCTTTGGGGTATGAGTTTGGTGTCAAGTCCGCAGTGGTGAGCATTTTGTGTTTATAGTGTTCTAGCTCAGGAGGATTGTATGTACTCTGTAGATGTCTGAATAACCCGTTTTAAACTCCGTGTTAAGTACTGAACCTTGTTCCATTATAATGTTTTTCTGGTCCAAGCAATCTTCTGATAGTGTTTGTCTATACTCTACGTTGTGTCACATGAGTGGTTGTTTAGTGAAGTTTTCTAGTTCACCGGAAGAGTGACACCAACTTGTATGTGTTACTTAAGGATTAGCTGTTTGCATGACTTTGTATATGATTTGATGTGCGGCGCTGTGGGCTATGAAAGTACAAGCTAAAGCCTAATAATTTCATGTTAGCTTCTTGTGGTTGTTTCGTAGTGGTTCAAGTTCTATCCTGTAGCATTTTCTTATGTAAGACAAATAGTTTTGAATAATTTAGAGTCTGTATGGTTTGGTGCTTTATATTGATCTATAGAACGTATGATAACCTTATCGTTTGTAAAGCTGTAGAAGTTAAATCGGTGGTATGGGTTGCATCATAGTTTCTCATTGATTTTCGTATATTTAATCATTGTTTATGTGGCTCAGCTTGTTTACCTAATCCTTTCAGCTTGTTGGAGGAGTGGACATGGTTCAACAGACTGTTATGCTTGCAAAACGGCCACACATTATAGTAAGTGGCAGGCTTGATTTCCTTAACATCCGCAATGAAAGAAATTTTTACAGGTAGACAAACTGTGTGTAAATTTATTAGGCACTTATTGTTGTTTCTGTTTGTATTCCTTTGAAGGTTGCTACACCCGGACGCCTCATGGATCATATATCCAACACGAAAGGATTTTCTCTTCGCACATTGAAGTACTTGGTATGATCTTATTAGTCTGATGATTTTCACTGTTCTATTGAAGATGCAATTGCAACTCAGATGGAATAGATGATATGAACATATTCAATGTAGACAGCTAAAACTAGAGGAAGATTGTTAAAAGAAGAAAGTAAAATACTGAGAGTTGAATGAAGATTGACTTGGAAGAAAAATATGAAGATCTTATAAAGAAACATCAAAACTAATAAGAGACAATGCATACATTTGTGCTATTATTGTATTCTTAAATGCTTTATGTCATTACAATAGTCTGTTTTTATTTAGCTAGAGTATATATTGGATCTTCATTCCCATCCATTAAAAATAGTGACATTACTAATTTATAATTACCTCAGATGTCCCATATCTCAGACTTGTCTGGAAATGCTAAGAAACCTTTTACTTTCAATTGAGCAGGTTTTAGATGAGGCAGACAGATTGCTTAATGAGGACTTTGAAAAGACACTCGATGACATTCTGAAAGTCATTCCTCGTGAACGGAGAACATATTTGTTTTCTGCTACCATGACTAAAAAGGTATGGTTCAACAGCTTTGATGCATCTACAGTTGTGGGTTTATCAATGGAGTAATATTAATTTCCTTTTGTACTATAGATTGATCAGTCATTTACTGTCCTTTAAGAATTTATCTCTCTAACTTTTGTTTTATAAAATTCATTCAGAAGCTTATGATTTTCTATTGTATGAGTTAAAACAGTTGTACTTGTATAATTGTAGGTCAAGAAGCTGCAAAGGGCTTGTCTAAGGAACCCTGTGAAGGTATGATTAGAACTTGCACCATGTTCATTCCCCACAATTTCTCTTAACTTGTAACAAGCTAATTTTTTGTTATCTCAGATTGAAGTAGCATCTAAATATTCTACCGTTGACACACTAAAGCAGCAGTATCGTTTTCTGCCAGCCCAACACAAGGTTTATTTTCCTTTGTTTTTCTTCTACTTATATTGTTTTCAATCCTTAATGTTATGCCTGTACTCGTTTAGACGTCATATGCACTAATGTTTATAAGTAAAGTATAGTAAGGATCAACATACTCCTATAATTGCTTATAGGAGTAAATATGACTACCACTCATTGGCATTGGAAATAAATCTCGGAGACCAGCTGATTTGGATAAGGCAAACCTTTGTTATATTTTAAGGCATTGGACTGTATACGGAAAGACCAGTTAGTGGTAATTTTGGTGGTTGTTTCTAAAGTTCTATGACCTGGAACTTGCGTCTCCCTTCCCAAGTTTACATTCGTTTTTGTGAATGGGCATGGAAGACTGTTTTAATTCTTTATATATGTCTTTTTGTAACATTATATTCAAACAGATGTCAAGAACTTGTGAAATTGCCTCTGGCAATTATAGCTACCGAAGTTGACTGGTTCATATATCTGCTGAAAATTCTGAACTGATAATTAGATCTGAAGTGTGAGTTTAGGGAGTGGAAAGGAATGCGTGACTCTAAATTCAGACATGAAATGATGATTGTGGGGTAGGAATGGTGCCACATTAAAGGACTAGCCTTTTTAAGCATTTGAAACATATTATGCATTGTAGATGAGATGTGTCAATAGTTGGTGCAAAATCGGACGCGCATTCTGAAGTTGTAATGATAGATAGAATTGTGCTTGCAACTTTGTGCACGAAGTTTCCTGCTGTTTTTGTTGTTGTTTATTGTCCAACTTCCTTGGATATAAACTCAAGTTAACAACTTTCGTGCCTACAGGACTGTTATCTCATATATATTCTGACTGAGAAGTCTCAGTGTACGACTATGGTTTTTACTCGTACATGTGATGCAACACTCCTTTTGGCTTCAATGCTTCGGAATCTTGGCATAAGAGCCACACCCATTAGTGGTCATATGAGTCAGGTCTGTTACACTGAATTAAAACTAGTGAATCTTTACTCATTTGAAGCATATTCAGTTGGTTGCTATTATGGAATTTAACTGACCTTGTTTTTGTCATCCTTCTGGCAGTCAAAAAGACTTGGTGCCCTTAATATGTTTAAATCTGGACAGTGTAATGTACTTATCTGCACTGATGTGGCAAGTAGAGGATTGGATATTCCATCAGTGGATATGGTTATTAATTATGATATTCCCTCAAATTCCAAGGTAAGTCTTTTATTTGCTAAATGTAGTGTAGGCTGGTTGCTTGTCATTTGTGTGAGTCTTAATATATATGTTTGCTATTTTGTTGAGGAGTTGATACTGTTCAAAACAACTATACAGTGTGTACTATGAAGCTGCATGTTGTAGCATTCTACATAATTAGAAGATTTGGATTCCCCTATTATACCTTTCTAAAGCTATCCCAGTTTCTGCAGTTGTAGTATTACTGAGTAATTTTTGTCACACTCAAATGCAACTATGGAACTTAACACCAGCATGTGACAGTTACTGTGATGTCTTTGATACAGCTTTATATCTTTCCTTTCCCCAACGTATGATGGATCCTACTTGTGGATTAGGATTATCGTGTTTATTTCCCACTTCACTGTCATTAGAAGAAGTATTGTTTGGTACTCGTATCATTGATATAATGTAGCCTGGTTTTCTAACTACAAGTGAGTTGCAGGATTATATTCATAGAGTTGGAAGAACTGCTCGTGCTGGACGGACTGGGGTTGCTATCTCGCTAGTGAATCAGTATGAGTTGGAGTGGTATATACAGATAGAAAAGCTTATTGGTAGGCTCCTGTTTCTTTGTATGTTTTGTGAAACACTAAGGGGGAGTTTTGGAAAGCTTATGCTTTGTTAATTTTTTAGGGAAGAAGTTACCTGAATTTCCTGCTCAAGAAGTGGAGGTCCTTCAATTTTTAGAACGTGTCACAGAGGCCAAAAGATTGGCCACCTCGGTAATGTTCTTCCCATGTTTCTATTCTTAGCTGTTAATTTCAATGATTGTCTCTCTGTTAGAGGTTATATCAGTGGTCATTGGGTGCATCCTTATTCTTCTCGTGATTTATTCATATGATTAGTCAGTTTTTTATTGTTGGTTGATGTGATCTACATTTGGTTTTTGCCAGAAATTAAAAGAGGGAAGCAAAAAGAGGAAAGGGAGAGGAAATGAAGGCGAGGACGATGTCAACATCGAAAAGTTAATGGGTCAGAAGGATGGCAAGTCCAAAAAATTCAGAAAAAGATGAGGTTGCTTGCAGCTCTTCCAAATTTTGACAAAATGGAATTCTCCTTGCTGTTGTATACTTTCTTATATATGTCCATCATTTTGACATGTTATTCGAACAATGGAAAAATATTGTATTCAGTTGTTATCTTAGTAGTTTGATGCACCTGATGCCCCCCTGGGCAAATACTTATCGGCAAATAATTTAGGCGACCAATATTTGCCGACAACTTTGCCAATGAATTTTTCATCAGCAAAGCGACTCTGGACAATTTCTGTCGGCTAAAACTTTCGATGGTAAGAACATGCGGTAAACAGAGATGTCTAGAAGTAGCCGGAAAGCATCAAGGTTTATACCATTTTTACGTTATATCAAGTACTTATCCATGGCATACCCCACTGCCTAGACATTGCTATTTCAGAAACAAAATGTGTAATTAGTTAATTTTCATTTTTCTGTGAAGTATTCATAGACATTGATATTCAAACCTCTGCAAATACCCAAGCCTGACAGTGACCACTGTTCATATTACTCTAGTGCGCACTAATTTCATTCACTACTTCTCATGGAGAAAATTATGCCCATACAACTACAGACGTCTCAATGGAAGCCCTACAATTAAAACCCAATGGAAGCCCTACTTAAATACCCGATACCCTAAACTATAACTTAACTACAAAATTTTTATAATACAGTTGGAGTCTCCCTGATACTGGAGCCTTCATAGCACCTTGCACAGATTCATCATCCCACTCGTTTTCAGCAATGACAGGAACCAAACACCCAGAATGCATCTGCCGCTCTGGTCGACAGGCCCAAATTTGATCAGTATTCAACCCATAGTAAGTGCTCCAAGAGACCCACCCTTGCACATACTTGTGTCGTTCTGGCCCTTTGTTTACCTTACACACTGTCATCATATTCAGGTAACAATGAACACTCATCTAGGCCTGAAAGCAATCCCGGAACATATTCATGTGGGAGAACACCAAAGCTTTCTTCAAATGAAGACTCAACCACCTGAGAATTGGAATTGCTTTCCAGATCATCAGTTTCAATATCCTCGTTGACAGGTAGGTTCAGGTCAAACCTTGGACTGGGATTCAGGGGTGGCGCTGTTGGGAAATGTGGAAACACCTGCTCAGCCATGAATTGACGCATCTCACCAATCTCTACTGCATTTTTTCGGAACTTGGATTTCGAAGGTCTAACTGGATCGGAGAAAACAAGCTTGTGCTTTCCGGAAGGTAACTTTGACACTGATCGAGACCTAACATCATATGTCGGGAATGTCGAGGAAGCCCATCCCATGTTATCTTCATCGCAAGCTCTTGTTGCATGCCTGTAAGAGAGACAGCATTATATTAGAAATCACCCAGTACTTACTAAGCTGCGAAGCAGTTATTTATACAAAATCTATATGATAACTGTTTTATTATGAACGTAGTAAGGCCGGTGTTCAAATTTATGGTGGCAATGGCCCTAAATTGTTGGTCCACGAGAAATTGTATTGCATCCATAACACAGCAAGTGCTCCAAACTTTTTTGTTGCAAGACTCATTACCTGAAACGATTCTCAGCCACATTTGCATTGTTGGTGTTTTTGCAATAGTCATTACAGGAATCCCTGAGAAGATACGGTTCCATTGCCTTATTTTCTGATGGATGGCCTGAATCAGATATTGATAAATTGACAACAGATGGAAACGGATCTTTGGAGTCATCCTCTTGTGCCTGAAACTCCAGAGTTATATCCAACTGTTCAGCATCGGCCGGCAATTTTTTCCTGGGGTTGGGAGAAACAACACTCTCATCCTCTTGCCTGCTACTGGCATCATTAAGTGCAGCCGCTACCAACCTGGCACCCTGTCCAAAATCAGGAAATTTCATGGTTGCTGTGTTTTCCTTCACTGAAGTCCGAGAAATTTGGTTGGAAGAATTGAAAAAATTTCCACCAAAATAAACACCATTCCCAGAAGATGGGAGAGTTTGTCTGCCGTCTCTGTGAGACACCATCTTCCAGACAGAGGATAGCAGGGCAATGAAGTGCCTCTGAATCAAATATTCTGTGTTGGGCTGCTCAGCGGCAACATTTAATAACATTCGAATATTTTCCTGACACGAAAGAAAGACGATAAGCTGCCTGTTTATTCCTTTTTTTTTGTAAAAAGGATTATTAAAGACCCATGATAATTCACAACTTCCTTCAGCCTATATACAAAAAGTTAAGAATGCCTATGAAGATAACAAAACATTCATATGTAAAATTCAGCAAGTGTAAAAGAAAAATTTCAAAAGAAAATGAATATGTACCTCTGTTACTCTTAAAAGAGCTTTTCCAGATCCTATATTGTTGACCTTATCATAATTAGGATTGTCTGGTGCAGATAAAACATATCTTTGGATAAGTTCCCTGAACCTCTCGCAACAATGAATTGGATGGCGATATCTCCCCCTATAAAACCCACCAGCAGTCATACCATAAAGTGTCTCACTCACCAAACTCCAATATGGGCCATACTCATGTACCACAGCACATAAAATTGCATCCTCCTGTGATAACCAAAAGTCCGGTGATGGAATACAATCTCTAGACCAAATGTTTCCCTTCTTTAGCTTCTCAGGTTTTATCATTAGAACTCGCTTTACAGGCATGGCAGTGATGGATATTTTCCCTCCCATTTTGGTTCTACTAATAGGTTTATGCTCAAATTCAATGACACTATCACATGGTTTTAACTCTGAAGCTTCAGTATGGTGCAGTGAGGAGACACTAGTATCAAACTCTGGAGTACAGATTTCACGATGAGACTTCTTCAGTTTCTTAGACTTCTTCTTTGAGATCTTTTCTTCACCAGCTGGTTTATATTCAGTCTTCTTACGTTTTTTCTGCACACTTGAACGAGGTGATTCAATATCCGAATACGAAAGTACACCATTAGAGAGATAATCTTCATCTATATACATAGGTTCCACTTGCAGCTCTCCTTTAACAGGTTCCAGTTCAGAAGCTAAAGACCGTTTCTTCAGAGATTTGAATTTTCCTTTCTTCGATTTCTTCTTATGCTTGGGTTTAGGATCACTTGGCATCCCATATCTGCATAAGAGGGCTAACAAGTGATTATTTAAGTACAACAAAATTCCAAATTTTGTTAGAAATTACTACATGAAATAAGAGGGCTCCTCAGTTGTTCCTTTTAATCACAGAACTTGTATCTTTGCAAATGTTGACCTAGAGGTTTTTAGGAGAGTTAGACAAGCATCTCCTTACAACAAAAAAACAAAAACAATTTTTTTTTTGCCACTAAATCGGATGAGCATAAAAATTGACAGCTTACCTCAAAGAATCGAAATTTTCTCCTGCTTCATCTTCCTTCACCTTGGCTTCATATTCTAGTTCCTCCATCAACTGTTGAAATTTCAGCCAGGATATTATTACATGGTAAGAAGTATTAATCTATATAAATGTTGAAGACTATCCACTGACCTGGTGTTGAGTCAAGGCTTCAACCTGTTGACGATATGCCTCAGTTGCATATTCAGCATCCCATGCTATGAGACAACACATAAGTTTAGTCTAATGTTGCAGCATACACTCATAAGTTATTCTTTAGGATCTTACACTCCAACAAGAGTACCATATCACACACATTTAAAGCATGGGTTTCAGATTCTAAATGCAATAACACTAAATGCTTAAGTAAACAGGTAACTGAATAAAATACAGCTCTAGCAAATTGATGTATGGCCAAAGATGCCTTTGAGAAGACGGAATTAAACTGTTTTCTTTCTTTGTTTTCAAATATTATAAGAGCCTGGTGGAAAGAGTTAAATATGATAAATAGAAAAGTTGTTGAGAAAAAAAAAAAACAAGAGAAGGGTACTTACTTTCATATACGAGAGGTTCTTCATCTTCATCAATCTCAGCTTCCATCTCCTCCTTGTATTTTTCTATGCGGTCCAGTTCCCACTCTCTCTCCTCAAATCTAACTTGAGATTCTGCTGCTGTCTTGTCTATTATTGGGTCCCACAATTCTAGAAAACGAATTGCATAATGATCTATTGGACGTAACTGATTTTCAAATGATGAGATCTCTTGTCCTGCAGCAGCGGCGGCGGCGGCCATCTGCTTGACATCAGCCATCATGTCCACATCATCTTCCCTACAAGCAACAGTGAGAGTTCTTTCTTCATTACGATCACTCCCATTCAACATCATTCCACTGTCTTTGATTGAAGACATCGTCAAAGCCCCCTGATCTGTGGGTTCATCAACCTTCATGTCGTCCTCATTCACTAATTCATCATCTTCCAATCTCACAATGGCTTCTTCAGTAAATTCTTGGTTGTCCACAGCTTCTTCCTGCTCAACTTTCTTTAATGCCATATAATCTGCTTCATCTTCTGCGTGCTTTAGTGCAGCTTCCAGGTCCACATTCGAAAGAGAAACTTCAGTTGTGTTGTGGTTTTTCTCCTTTTGCATATTCTTAATGGCGAGGGCTTTATGGCCAGAAAAGAGTTCCATAGGATCAAGCTTTTTGAAGAATTCAGTGTTGTAGTCCCCACTTTGTATAACTAGATTGTCAAGAGTCCGCTTCTGATTTGCTTTCTTCAAAATGTTTTCTTCAATGGTGCTCTCACTGATCAATCGATAAATATGAACTTCTCGTGTCTGTCCAATACGGTGGCAACGATCTTGAGCCTGTTGGTCCATAGCAGGATTCCAGTCACTATCATAAAAGATAACTGTATCTGCCCCAACCAGGTTGATACCAACACCCCCACTACGAGTTGACAATATGAAAAGGAAAAATTTGGGGTTTGTGTTAAACCGCTGCATTAAAGTCTGTCTCTCCTCAGGTGGAGTGGATCCATCTAAACGCATATATGTGTAACCATATAGATTGATGAAAGCCTCCAAGACGTCAAGCATCTTTGTCATCTGAGTGAATATCAAAGCTCTGTGACCTTCTGACTTCAATTTCCTAAGCAAAATTGCAAGCTGTTGCAACTTACCACAGTCAAACTGTATTAGTCGCCTATCAGGAAAATAAACTTGTCTACGGACAATTGCAGGTCTAAATGGTGACAGAAGTGGTGACAAAACTTCAGAGCATTTCTGCTTATAAGCTGGTTGGAGGAACACAGAACTTTCAGATCTACTGCACCAGCATACAGGTGGGGCAGCTCGTGCAGCAGGGATTGCAAAGACAAAGCTTTCAACCAGGTCAATTGTTTTCTGGAAGCGTTCTACTGGAGAAAGAACTATATCAGCAAGCTTTGAAGAGTACATATAGGACACAGGGTTAACCTTGTGATGAGCAATTTCAACAACAGGATGTCTAACTGTAACAAGATCCCTCAGGCTTGTTGAATATATAGGTTTTCTATTACACCTCAAGGAATTCCACCATGCAACTGCTGCAGCATGTTCTTTCGCTTGCCTTTGTCTCTCCTCTATAAGTGCCCTCTGGATGTCTTCAAAAATATTCATACCATGCATCTTCTTATGATGTTTATGATGTTTAAATCCACCAATATCTTCAAGATGAATAAGGTCAACACGGTCTTTGATTAAACTTGATGGGGTAGCTAGAGCTTTAACTTCATCGCTCTCCCAAGAAGCCATTGTAAAATCTAGATGAGTAAATACAAACCCCAACCCCTTGAGGTCTACCATAGAAAATGGTCCAGGTGAAAGCATTGAACATATTGAAGAACTCATTTGCATGTAAATACCATTCATATCAAAGGAGCTGACAATTGGACGACCTTCAAATAAGTCAGGATGATTGCACACTTTACGAAGTTGCATTATTATACTTATCATTCCGAAAAAATTGGTACTTGCCAGAGTTGCTTGGGTTTCTGAGCTAGCAATAAAGTCTTCATACAGGTTGCGTTGCCTCCTGGATAGTCTGCAGTATATGACATGCTCATGCTTCATAGGCAGCTGTTTCTCCACATCTCGTTTCAAACGGCGGAGAATGAATGGGCGGAGAACATTGTGTAAACGATCAAGAACTTCTTTATTTACTTTTTCTTGCCCCTCAACCATCCCGGATATTGGGTTACTAAACCAATCCTTGAACTCCTGATGAGACTGAAATATGTGGGGCATCAAGAAATGCATTAGAGACCAAAGTTCCATGAGATCATTCTGCAGAGGAGTACCGGTTAACAAAATTCGTCGTTTAGAATTGAAGTTCAAAAGTGTTTGCCATCTCTGTGACTTCCAATTTTTAATCAGATGGGCTTCATCTAAAATCAAGTATTTCCATTTCTTACGCTTGAAGACTTTTGCATCTTGTATAACCAGTCTGTACGTTGTTATGCAGACATGAAATGAGTTTGGTTTCATCCAGCCTTGCCTCTTCAATTTGCGCTCTTTTGCACTTCCAAAATAAGTCAGGATTTTGAAAGCAGGGCACCATTTTAGAAACTCAGTCTCCCAATTGAGCATTACACTGGTTGGGACCACAATAAGATGAGGACCCCATATGCCCTTTTCACAGGCTAGGTGTGCAAGCAAAGCGATCGTCATGATTGTCTTCCCTAATCCCATCTCATCGGCTAGAATCCCATTCAGCCTTTTCTCATACATCGTTACAAGCCAATCCAAACCAATATGCTGATACTCACGAAGAGGGAATTTCAGAAGAAAGGGGAACTTTGTACGGACTTTTGTTGTGGAGAATGTATTTCCAGTTGGCTGTGCTGATCTTGCAGCCGCGGCTGCATCCTCAATCCTGTTCTCACTATCACTTCCCTCTTCTGAAGCCCTATGTTCTTCAATTGGAGAATCAAGAGCTGGCAGGTGTTCGCCAGAGTCAACATCTTCATTGATAGAAACATGTTGCTTCAGTTCTGAATCTTCTAGAGATGGAGAATCCATAAATCCCTCTGATAAAGCAGAATCATATTCAGATTCATCCTCTGCAACTTCATCATTGTTCAAATCCTGGAAACAGGTTTATGAATGAACAAAATTAAATGTGATGTGAACAGCTAACAAATAAGCAGAAGCATATACCAAACCATACCTTTTTATACCTTGCAAGCAATTCCTCTAATGGTATTTCACTCTCCTTCTGCAGTAATGCAATCTGAACGATACCAGCAAGCCATAGGAAAGATCAGCAACTTCACAAAGTATAAGCTGAATGTTTTTACCAATATTCCTAAAGTATGCATGTGCACGTAAAAGATATTTAAGCTTTGACTCCTTACCTCATCCACGGGATGATTGGTATCTTCTTTGGCTAATTCCTCCTCCTCTAATAAGGTTGTCTCATCATCCTGGGTATCGAGTTCAAATCAGTGAAAAAAGACTGTTGAACTTGGCAATATGAAAACCACCTACTAACTACGGAACAAAATCACATTTTAAAAAAAAATAAATAAATAAAAGAACATATTGCTATATATCTACTCTCTCCAAAAAGTTCTATCATTACTTTATATGAAAAGCAAGAACAATAAAACTAGTCGAAGAGACTATATATGGAGTATTTAATACCAGCCACCTGCTTTAAGCAAGGTAGCAAATCAGTAAACTACAGAAACCCTGGCAGTGAAAGATTAGCTGCCACTCTTAACAACATCATACTGAAAACAGGGTGAGATAAATCAAACTAAAACAGAACTATGGACATTACAACAAGAACATTGTTTCCACCATTTCCCACCTTTTCTTCTCCAGCAGCAAGAATAAAGTCACCATCTTCCTACAAAAATTACGAAAATGTGAACAATAAGCTCATGCCAAATTCAAATTTAAAAAGGAAAGTAAACATGTAGATCATATAGGTCAAAAGAGATTAGGACAAAAAAGTAACAGAAATACATACATCTGAAATTCAAAAAAAGAAAAAGGTATTGTCTAATTAACGTGACGAGTGTCAAGACTACAAAGTAATTGGTGTTTGCAACTTACCACGTTAAACAAGAATGAAGGTGCCAATCAGATGAAACATAATGATAAACAAGAATGTCACTGAGCTTAAAAAGAATGAAGTTAACATCTAAAAATTTGCATTCTTACGTGTTCATCATCAAAATCATATGGCATATGTCCTTTGGCAGACTGCTGAGAAGCTTCTGAAATACTTTTGCCTTCACCAATTTCTGATAAATGGGTTTCTGAGATAGGCACACCATTATTTTCAACCTGTAATCAGATAAATATATCATGCCAAACCCTCCGGATGCTGCAGAACTGAACAGTGAAAACTATAAACACATACAACTTACACAACGACGACCAGTAAAACCATCCGGGCTGCTTCTGTCAGTCTTACTGGCTATAAGGGGATCGTTTTGTTCGCCTGCATAATTGGCACTCAACTCCTAAGATATAATCACGAGTTTTATCCTGAAACAATATACTAACCGCATATACATACCATGATCTTCAGTCACTGAGGTCGTTTCTGCGCTAACTTCGCCCGTTTTATGACACATATCATGATCTTCCCCCAAAGACATAATTTCTGTACCATCTTCACCCTCTCCTGAACTCGTACTATGATCTTTCCCGGATGAGGTCATTTCAGTGTGATCTTCACTCTTTTCAGGAGAAATGCCATCAGCCCCAGAAGAAGTCATCTCTACAGCATCTGCACCCTTTTCTACGATACCTTTTGTGTTAACTGAAAGTCCACGTGTCAGAAAATATTGCCAACATATCATGCTTATTATCTATATACCTAAATCTGAAACTTATTATAAAGGTAACAAATCAAACTCCCTATCTCTGAAATATCAAGAAGAGAATGGAAATACCCATTGTAATTACTAGGCTATTAATCTTTAAAAACCACATCGTAGGTCGGAAATATTAAGGCACATGGCTAAAGAAGGTACTGAAGATAAGCTTTACTGCAATTCTAACTGTGAATCGGGCGAATCCAAGCTATCAGATAGACCTAATGCCCTATCAATTTTATCCAAAATGTTCCAGACCCATATTTAGTGAAACCCAAATCGATAAGTATACTGGTGCAAAACCATAACCACTCACATTTCTTCCTAGCATATTGTTTCAGTAGCACCTCGAGTGGAACATCCACTTCATTCTGTAAAGCAGCCAACTCTTCTTGCCTTTCTTCTTTAGTAAAACGAGTTTCATCTTCCTCGATCGTGTTTTCATCATCTCCCTAAAACAGCATCACCATGCAGGAAAACATTTGTTAAAAATAGAAACTACATATAGAGCAGTATCAATGCCTCTTTTAAATTTACACAGAGTAACATTCTACCTCATCCATGCAAATGAGAAAGACAGCCTTTGTAAACATGCCTAAAAAATTACAAAGTTTGGTAGTAGACATTCAGAACATATAACTTTACAGATAGTTTCCTAATCTACAACATTTTGATTCAAACTAGAAAATGAGGCTGAAAACATCAACAACAATAATTGTATGGTATCTGATTCCTGACCTATTTGTGGTCAGAGATTTCTACCCCAAAAATGTAGGCAGGTTGTTTCATCAGGTAAGGTTTTAATTAATTTTCACAGGTTTACCCACCACGATTCAATAGCACCTTTTAGCAGACAAACAAACTTCATCACAGGATAAGCTAATACTCTGTTCGTGTACCCGAGCAACTATGATTCTTTCACCCTTGCCTGATATCCCTGTGCAAGGGGCGACTGTGACAGAGGTCTACTTCAATATACTAATTACTGGAAAGGCTGGGTTAATGTTGTGATTGACAGACAACCTACAAGTACCCATTACCACTCACACAACACATACCACACAGCTTACGAAATTAAAATACCAGCATTTACTCATTTATATTCAAAAAAATTATATCATTCCATTGACTATAGCACTGTGTCATTCCTAGATTTATGAACAATAGTTTCTCCAGAGAAGACATTGAAAATCGGTTACATATGATTTTCCATGATATTATCCAATCATAGAGTTCCTTACTTGATTTGCATAAATAATGTGAATACCTACCACCATATTCAGTTCCAAACAAAGAAAAGAGAAGGGGAAACAGACTCACTGATCCATCAGCAGATTGCATATCATAATCATCATCACCATCTGCTGTATCTGATTGAGGTTCTGTTCAAGAAGTATAACAGTTATTTTCCGATGACAAAGTGAAAAAAAAAAAAAAAAAAAAAAAAACAAAGGCGTCCTAGGTAAGTGAAATTAGAGCAGTGTAATTACAACCTTCCACTTACCGACATTCAAATCTGCTGATTTGCTAATATCATTTTCACCCACAGCTGTTCCTTCAACACTCAGTTGATCTTGTGTGGAGCATTGATGCGCTGGCTTGTCCACAAGATTTTCTGCCAGCATTGTTGAGTACCTGGAAATTTAATGCAGCCGAGCCAATTCAGTTTAAATGAGAAACATTGAGTAGAGCATATATTAAAAAGATCTGCAGCATACAACGAAAATTCGGAATATAGCATTTAACCATGGAGGAAAAAGCTTTACCTCTCAGTTTGGCCTAGAAGGAACTCAAGCTGTTTATCAAGTGCCTTTTTCTTTTTCTCATCAAGCTCCATCTGATGTTTGTAAAGCACCTAGATTACAGTATCAAGCATGTACAATCAGAGGGGCACATAAACAGAAATTCCTAGTAAAGAAAAATCAAATAAGGTTGCAGAGTAGGCCAACTAAGCGAAGAAAACTTGCCAGCTTTTCTATTTTCAACCAGAATTTCTTCACATCCTTTGATATATTAAGTGCAACTTTTTTCAACCGTTGCTCTTCTTCCTGAACATAATAAAATTTCACAATTCAAAAAAATATCAGAGGAAATCTAAAATGTCAGTCAATAATCATATGCACCATTTTTTTTGTAACATGAGAAGCATTTCTATGTTTATTGCATCAGTGAGGGAAAGGCAGTACCTTCATTTTCTTTTCTCCCCTTGTAGCCTGATCTAGCATGCCCTTGCTGGCTCTTAAAGCAACCTTCTTTGCCTGAGCCAATTTCCATTTTCTCTCCGACTCAAAGTCCTGATAACAACTACTTTTATGAGCAAGTAACTAATAAAATATTTTGTACAGCACACAAAAAATTCAAAACATAGCAACTAAATACATGGTCTAAATCAATAAACAAAAATAATAAAAGCATATGAGAAAATTATATAAAATTAAATGAGAAATGGGAAAATTTCAACGCATACATATCTATCATTGCCTACCTTTGACAGCCAGATCATTTCTTCTAAAACATGATCCCAATGAGCTTTTGGCCGCCGAGGTTCATTTGCAACTTCAAGAGCCTATCGTGTTCATGTCAGCATAAAGATGACTCAAGAATAAACAGATGTATTGCTACAATGAATTCAAACTGCTGAATGTTTTTAGCATATATAATGTAATCATCACCAAGGAGTACAGACATGCAATCTACAGCTTTAACAGAATTTTAGCATCCGAATCTTTCTTGATAAAATTGAACAAACAATTTACAACATTCCACTCAGCACTCGTATTGAACAAGATACACCTTCCTACACAAAGTAGACCAGCATTGCTCACTCCATGTCGTCATATCTACTCCGATAAGAGTTCTTTTCAAGATAACCTATAAACACTCAAAACACCTAATATTCACAGGATTAGCACCCATTCCTGAAGTTTCATCTCCATAACCTGGCTAATTTGACTCTAGAATCTAAATGGGACCATGCTAAAGCTTGTAAGCAGTAAATCTTAGGGGATCTATTTTACATCATAAACATTGTAAAACATCTAGGCCCCAATTTAAACTGTTCTCAAGAGGATACTAGCGTGTTGGATATTAGTACGACAAGAAAAGGCTAAAAAGTATGATAGGCCTCCCCAAATATTATTATTTACTAATAGGTTAGAACTCTGATTTCACTTCATCATGTATCACAATCCTATCCTTAGTTACAACTGCACAAGGTCATGTCATTTGTGGCCAAACCATTTCCAATAAAAGGCTGCTCTACTTCAATCCTATCCAACTTCTTACTCCATGAATGTCGATAATCTCAATTACAAACCTCACAACAAATCAAAGGCTCTCAAAGTACTCAGGCGCATTCCCTAGTTTCTCGTTTCTTATCAATTTCTCATTTCCACAAAATCCAACTATAAAATCATAAGAACCTTTTACAGCTGCAGCTACTTTAATATAACCAGTACATGCGTTTTTCTAGTCAAACAGCCAGTTCTTTCCCTATTTAAATAAAAAAAAATATCTGAAAAATTCTAGTTGAAAAACCTCTACCAACAATTCATATACAAATTTACGAATTGAAATCACTGTGCTGCAATATCAGTTCACGAAATGAGAAAATAACACAAAACTAATTCTAACCCAACTTTCCACAAGCTTGAAAACAAGTTCGGTAGGGCACATTAGTGAAGCAAAAACCAAAACGCTACAATTTTCTTCTCAGAAAAAAAGCCTGGAGGTTATAATCTTGCTCTAAGCTTAATAATGCTCAAAATTAAGAGAAAAAACGCAGAAATTAAGCGCGCGAAGCGAACCTTGTGGCGCTTGGGCTTGTATTCATGATCGAGCTTCGGTCTTGGACCTTTGGAAGCCATGGTGTGCTGGCAGGGTCGTCAGATCCAGAAGCCGGTGGATCTGGACCGTGCGATTAACGCCACCGTGGGAGCTTCTTCTCTTCTCTCTCTCTCTCTCTCTCTGTCTCTCTTTTTCTGGAGGGAGCTGGTTTGCTTTGTTCTATCTGAGGACTCTCGTCTTTCTCTCTCTCACAAAAGCCTTGCGGCGTGGCGTTGCGTTGGGTTTGGGTTGGTTGTGATTACGTGGCTGAATTCAATTTGGGCTTTTTTATTTATAATATTAATATTTTGGGCCTGGGTGTACAGAGAAGAGAAAACGGCCCAATTGCCATCTAAACGACGCCGTTGTTGCTGTCTTGAGAGTAGGGATTGGAATCATTTCCGTTCTCTTTCAGGAAAGGTAATTGAACTGTGAGATTATTTTGTGAAGGGACTGAAACAATGATAACAGCTCATTAGAGCAATTGAAATCAATTTTGGAAGTAGTTTATAAAATTGTTACACCCCTCCTTTGTCATCTGATCAAAAGTATCATCGATAATTACATTTTTGTAAAGAGACGAAAGAAAAGTCATCTTATGCTCTTTTGACAGAAATTCAAACTTCGAAGCTTAGAACCACCTGCATTCTAGAGGTGAAAGTGTGCCGACCAGCTTGGTAGTAAAATAGTAAATTCAACGTCCATCAAAATCAGAATTGGAGATACCATTCACGGATGCAACCATTTCCGGTCCGTTTCCAGCTGCAACAGTTGTGAAAACATTTCTTTCTGTACAAAATGCTGGTTTTGTAGGTACTGGCAGTGACATGCTTTCATTAGCAAGCATAGATACCACTTCTAACATCGTCGGTCGACTGGCTGCATTTTCCTCAACGCATAGCAGACCAACATGGATGGACCTCAACAATCGATCTTTATCACATGAATCGCCCAGTGTTGGATCCATCAGCCCAGTCCTGCACCTTCTTTCCATAACCTCCAAGCCTGAAAGAGGTACACATTCACAAATTTAGAATCGCTGAACCTTACCCCAACAAGAGGGACACCTTTTTTTTTGACATACATAGCCAACTAAGTTGAGTGCGCGATCATCATTGTAGAAGCTGTTGTTTTTCCTACCACTTAGGATTTCAAGCATCAACACTCCAAAACTATAGACATCAGATTTTATGGAAAAGTTTCCCCCCATAACATACTCAGGGGACATATAACCACTGCAACAAATGGAGGAAGACAAACTCGTCAGTACAAACACTTTTTCAAATGCATGCCTAGCAACAAAAGAAAAATATCAGAACTGTTCGCTTACCATGGCCCAACAATCTTCATAGTATTTGCTTCTTGTTCATCATTCGGGAACATCCTTGCCATTCCAAAATCGGAAATTTTGGGGTCATCCTTTCATCAAGTAGCACATTACTTGCTTTCAAATCTCTATGAATTAATCTCGTTCTGGAATAATTGTGCAAGTCAAGCAAACCTTGAGCAATTCCTTCAATTATGCGAAAACGCTTGTTCCAGTCTAACTGATGGCATCTGGTTGAATCTGTTTAATTGGTACATTCGGATCAAATCATCAGAAATAAATATGTATGTACCATTTCGAAAACAAATACATATATGGAGTCAAGCAAATATTTAGATTCAATTAACAACCAAATAAAAAGTAGTCCAAGCTTTTGTTTGGCAGGTACTCGTATATCAACATCCTCTCTTCACCATGAATGCAAAATCCAAAGAGCTGAACAAGGTTTGTATGCTGGAGTTCATATATAAGGATCAACTCATTCTTAAATTCCGATATGCCCTGCCCTGAACGTTTTGAAAGCCTCTACACTGCTATTTCTTGTCCGGTCACCAGTTCCCCCTGAATATATATATATATATATATATATATATGTCAGCCACTCATTTTTTTTATTCGCAGTAATCTAAAACAAAAAGAAGTTTTTTTTTCAAATAATAATACAACATTCACCGGCATTATTGAAAGCCTGACCAATTCTCCTAGCTTGTTTTCATCAGAGAAATTGCAAGTGGCGGCTACGATAGAGGCATACTTAAATACGCTTAAATCATGTCCCCCCTTTCCATCATTTTGAATCCCATGAGCATCAGTAGGTCTGTTAGACTTCATCATGTTCAGCATATCCTGGATCTTTCTTTGGTTCTTACCTTTAAAGATTTACGCAGATAATTTATCATTTCAACTGAAGCAAAATGTCAAAACCTGAAGTTCTCTATAACATGAATATACATAAAAATCTTAGAGAAACTTGTACCTGCAAGTTTTCTTCTCCGTATTAGGTAGCACATGCCACAGAGCACAAGTGCCAGAAGATCAGCAGCAATTGTAATTACAATACCAATCCACCTATACAATGAATGTAGATCTATACACAGAGTCGCTATTAGCTATTGATGTCAAGCTATACGTATTTAGTAACATCATTATGCATAACTAGTTAAGTTAGACTTACCAGTCTTTTTGGGAGATAGCTTTGCAGTGATTACTCTAGGTATAATATGTATATTTGCAGAAATATTTTGATCTTCAAGGAACTGGGAATACTTTACACTCCATAATCGGCATCCAGTCTCATTATCAAATTGAAAGTCGAAACCAAGGCAGTCACACCATCCAACAAGTAGCCTTACAATGAGCACTCCCATCGCGACTTGGATTTGTATCAAGCCATGTTGCATTGACAGACATGTCCAGGCTGATTGGTTTAAAGATGCCCTTGTTTTTCACCTGAAAATCATTAACTGGTGAAACCAGAGGACAATAAGGAGCGGCTCGTCTACGGCACCCTCCATCGGTGTTATAGCCATCACAGTCGCCTGCTCGCACTAAAGAAATACCGTAATTAACATCAAAAAGCTCCCCATCTGTGTCTAGTACCCAGACTGATCTAACATTTCGATCACCAACGGCAGTGTAATTGTAACTGAAGTAGTTTTCGTGCTCATTCGAAACCACGGTAAATTTGTAAATGACCTTGGATTTATCAGTGATATTAACAAATTCAAACCTCCCATTCATGAACTTTCCGCTGGTCACCAAAGAACACCGTCTTTCCTAACTTCCAATTGAAGTTTATCGCCATCCCAACCAAGGACGAAGGACCCTGGCCGCGGGCTGATCCGAGTCTCCCGCCAAGAGCTAATCTCATACGTTAATTTCATCTCCGGCATAAGAGCCACACTAGGCTCATCAAAGCTTTGCCACATTGGTTCAGGAGAGTTTGAAACATTCCGATCATACAGCTCTTGTAGGACTAAATTTCCAGAATCCGTCAGGGTAACCACAGCATTAATATTGGTACTCACTCGATAATAGTAGAGATGGAGGAGGGGAATTTCGCCTTTATCAGTTGTTATGTGCAGGAAAATATTGTCGGCTTGCTTGTCCAATATAAGAAGCGCCGACGAGAGGTCTGAAATCGGTGTCTGTAGGTTGGCAACCCAAACCGTATAGTCATCCTTGGACCTTAAAGTGAGGTAGCCGGAGTTGAAACCCAACGTGAACTCCCCTGAAGCAGAGACCAAAAAGCTTGAGGAATTGAGAGCCTCCCCCGTCCTAAGTGTGTCCCCAATGAACAGGGCTGCCGCACCATGACTAGACCTCAAGCTTGAGAAACTGATGAGCAAGCACAGTACGCCGATCATCATCAGAATGCTGGTAGCCATGAATGACCAGTGAAGATGAGGTAGTCTGTTGGAATCCAGCTATGGAGGTTTGCCTTAATTGTGTATCAGAGAAAAGAAAAGTCTCGATCAGTAGAAAATTTCCTACTCGCGGTGGGAAAAGTCCCAGTCTTTGAGGTCTCGATCAGTAGATAATTTCCTATTCGCGGTGGGAAAAGTCCAAGTCTTTGAGGTTAGCTAGTCAGCCTCTCTCTCTCTCTCTCTCTCTCTCTCTCAGAAAATATAAAAAAGGTGCGTACCCATCGTGATAAGGGACGGCGAATCACCGTCCCTCCTTAAAAGAATAAATAGGCACTGCAATACCATAAATGCTTTTTCTGTTCTACCATGTGGCAGGGTAGATTTCTATTCATCATCTGTTTTATAGGGTGGAGAATCCACAACATTGGCATCTGTTG
This sequence comes from Potentilla sterilis, assembly GCA_963682095.1. Classification (NCBI taxonomy): domain Eukaryota; kingdom Viridiplantae; phylum Streptophyta; class Magnoliopsida; order Rosales; family Rosaceae; genus Potentilla; species Potentilla sterilis. The sequence goes on from OY821759.1 coordinate 43,294,244, forward strand.
TGAACAGAACAAAGGTTTTTGCTGCCATTTTCAAACTTCAACTTCACCCTTGTAACCCTGTTTAATTTTACAACACTACTCATAAAACAAGAGTATAAGTATTAATTGTTTGAACAATAATACACAACAATTATCCGAAGTCCACAATAATCATCATCTAGGCTATACCCCTATCGTACTTATCTTTACCATTAATGCTCAATCCTTTCCAAAGATTCTCACAGATGCTAAAAATCCTGAAATTCTTGTGTTTGCATTCAAGTAAGTTCTTCCGTCTTGCCATTTCTAGATACAACATTCAAAAGCTAAGACCATCTTATGTTTTTCAAAAGAAAATCAAACTTTGAAGCTCATAACCACCTGTAATCTTGGAGAGAAAGTGTGGCAAATTGCTTGGTAGTAAATTTAACGTCCTAAAAAATCAGAATTGGAGATGCCATTTCTAGACACCACCATTTCCAATCCGTTTCCAGCTACAACAGTTGTGATGACATTTCTTTCTGTACAAAATGCTGTTTTTGTAGGTACTGGCAATGACATGCTTTCATTAGTCAGCATAGATATCACATCTAACATCATGGGTCGACTGGCTGCATTTTCCTCCTCGCACAGGAGACCAACATGGATGCACCTCAACAATTGATCTTTATCACATGAATTGCCTAGTGTTGGATCAATCAGTCCTAGTCCTGTACCTTCTTTCCATAACGCCCATGTCTGAAATAAGAACACATTGGGAAGTTTAGAATCACTAAACGGTCTAAACGTTACCCCAACAACAAGAACAAATGGAGAAGTTGTTTGACATACATAGCCAACTAAATTGATGGCGCGATCATCATTGTAGAAGCTGTTGTTTTTTCCTTCCACTCAGGATTTCTAGCATCAACACTCCAAAACTATAGACATCAGATTTTGTGGAAAAATTCCCCCCCATAACATACTCAGGGGACATATAGCCACTACACCAAATGGAGGAAGACAAATTGGTTAGTACAACTACATTTACAAATCCAAGTTTGATAGCTAAAAGACAAATATCAGAACTGTTTGCTTACCGTGTCCCAACAATCTTCATAGTGTTTGCTTCTTGTTCATCATTAGCGAAAATCCTTGCCATACCAAAATCAGAAATTTTGGGGTTCATCCTTTCATCAAGTAGAACATTACTTGCTTTCAAATCTCTATGAATTATTCTCGTTCTGGAATATTTGTGCAAGTAAAGCAAACCTTGAGCAATTCCCTCAATTATGCTGAAACGTTTGTTCCAATCAAGTTGCTGGCATCTGGTTGAATCTGTCCAATTGATACATTCGGATTAAATCAGAAAACAAATAGATATACACATTTCTATAACAAATATGGAAGTAAGCAGGTACTTGGATTGAGGTAACAACCAAATAAAAAGTAGTCCAAGCTTTTGTTTGGCAGGTATTCGTATATCAACATCCTTTCTTCACCATGAATGCAAAATCCAAAGAGCTGAACAAGGTTTGTATGCTGGAGTTCATATATAAGTATCAACTCATTCTTAAATTCCGATATTCCCTGCCCTGAACGTTTTGAAAGCCTCTTCACTGCAATTTCTTGTCCGGTCACCAATTTCCCCTGAATGTATACATGTAACCCAATCAATTCTTTTATTCTCAGTAGTCCATGATAAAAATATAGGATTCACCGGCATTATTTAAAGCCTTACCTTATAAACAGGTCCAAAACCCCCTTCTCCTAGCTTGTTTTCATCGGAGAAGTTGCAAGTGGCTGCTATGATGGAAGCATACTTAAATACGCTTAAATCATGTCCCCGCTTTCCATCATTTTCAAGTCCATTAGCATCAGTAGGCCTATTAGAATTCATCATGTTCAGCATATCCTGGATCCTTCTTTGGTTCTCACCTATTAAAAATTTAAGATTAATGCTGATATATATCATTCAATTTGCAAAAGCAATGTCAAAATGTGCTCCTTATAACAAGCTTACATAACAATGTTTAAAGCAATAAATACCTGCAAGTTTTCTTCTTCGTATTAGGTAGCAAATGCTGCAAAGCACCAGTGCCAGAAGAACAGCCACAATTGCAATACCAATCCATAGTGCCATGGCATCTACAGAGAGAGTAACTATTAGCTATCCATCTAATCTATACACTTAGCTACATCTTTCTGCTGGTTAAGTACATTTACGCACCATTGTTTCTGCGAGATAGCTTTGTAGGGACTAGTCCTGGTATAATATATGCAGTTGCAGAACTATCTGGATCCACATAGAACAGAGAATGCTTTACATTCCAAAATCGACATCCAGTCTCATTATCAAATTGAAAGTCGAAACCAAGGCAGTCACAGTCCATCCAACAAGTAGCCCTACAATGATCACTCCCATAGCGACTTCTATTTTTTGTATCCAGCCATGTTGCATTAGTAGCCTTACTGATTGGTTTAAAGGAACCATTTTTAGGCTCAAAATCTTCAGCAGATGATAGCAGAGGACAATATAGAGCTCGGCCGCTCCATCTCTTACACCCTTCACCAAAGTTATAGCCATCACAGTCACCTGCTTGCGCAAGAGAAATGTTATAATTAACATCATAAAGATTCCCATCTGCATCTAGCACCCAGACTGATCTAACACTTTGATCACTATAGTTGTCGTAACTGAAGTAGTCGTAGCTGAAGTAGTCCGCATCGTCATTCGAAACCACGCTAAAATTGTAAGAAACTTTGGATTCGTGAGGGATATTAATAAACTGAAATCTCCCGTAGCTGAATCCTCCGCTAGCCCACCAAAGATCCTCGTCTCTCCAAACTTCCAACTGGCGTGGATCGGAATCCCAGTATAGGCTGAAAGACCCAGGCCCCGGGCTGTTCTGGCTGTCCTGCCAAGACCGAAGCGACCGGACGTGGCCCCTATCGACGCCTAATCTCATCTCCGGCATAAGAGCCACATTAGGTTCATCAAAGCTTTGCCACAACACCCTCATTTTTTTCGGAGAGTTTGAAACATTCTGATCCACCATTTGTAGGAGTAAATTGCCAGAATCCAACAGGGTAGCCACATCATTATTGGCTCTACCAAACGGAGAGGAGTAAAGCACGATGGGATCCTCACCTTTATGCGTAATTTGCAGGACAGTTGTGGTCTTGTCCAAGGTGAGAAGGGCCGACGAAGGGTCTGAAATGGGTGAGTACAGGTTGGCTACCCAAACCGTATAGTCTTTGGACCTCAGAGTGAGGTAGCTGGAGTCGAAACCCAGCGTGAACTCCCCCGAAGCAGAGACCAAAAAGCTCGAGGAGTTGAGAGCCTCTCCTGGTCTAAGCGTCTCCCCAATGAACAATGCTGCACCATGACAAGTCGACAGGATTGACGAACTGATGATCAAGCACAATAAGGTGTTCATTGAAATGCTGTTGATCATAACTGACCAGTAAATTAAGGTGAGTACTGAGTACCTTAATTATAGACTTGAATAGAGAGAATACCTATATGGAGGATTGGAGGGTACCTTAATTATTAACTAAAATCTGAGTCTCATATTTGAGTCTCAGTAGAACGTTCGTGGAAATTCTCAAAAAGAAAAAAAGAAGAAAAAGTAGAACGTTCTTGGAAGATTTGGAGGTTTGACTCAGCCGAAGACTCATAGTCTTCTTCCTGACGCGTTTAGGAGACACTTGCTGAAAGAATATTATCTCACGACTCACGAGAGTTGTCACTTAAAATTTAAAACCATCGTATACTGTAAATTCAATTTCGAGAACATGCAAAAATTACTGACCTATTTCAACCCTTGGATATTAATTTCTTTCGGCATGAAATTTTGAAGTGAAAATGCAAAATTTAACGGTGGGGGAATTAAACCATATGCCGTTTAGCTCACTACAACACAAAATGCCATTTCCGACAACTAAAATGGTCGTAAATATTCATATTTTTATCGGTAATACACTTTCCGACCAAATAAAGTTCGTCGAAAGCGGTCGGTAGTACCCCGGTGGCAAATACTCTTTTTCCGACCAGTCGTCGGAAGTACTTGTCATTCGCGACCAAATAAGCCGTCGGAAAAATGAATTTCATTTGGTCAGTAATAATATCATTTCCGACCTATTAGTTCCGACTATACCTTTGTCGGAATTTCTTTTACCGACTATTTTGTCGGAAATTTTTTTCAGCTACCATTTTCAACCAACATTATCGTCGGAACTACTATTTTTTGTGGGATTTTCCATTTTTAGCATTCAATTATAATTATTTTAAATTTTCTCACAATTGAAATATTTATTTTGTAAAACATGAAGAACAAAATAAATAAGATTGAAAATTCAGCGATATCCACTACGTAATTTTAATACATGTGAAAAGACATCATCCATAACATCGAAATTCAACTTAGTAGAAATAGTTCAAGTCCTTATTATAACTAGCAACTACAAACAATGATCACAAATCACGGCCTTCAAAATCTCCATCAATAGGTGAGTTTGAGGAAGCAAGCTGTCACATCGTCACACAAAAAAAATAATTAAAAAAAACATCAACACATTCACGATAGGAGGAAAAACAAACTGACAGTACATATGTTAATAAAACTGCAAGAAACTTATATAAAATTTCTCAAAACATATAGCATAAGCCTAAAAGAAATTAATACCAGAGTCCAATAAAGAATTAAATACTAGAATGAAGAGAGACCAAAGGATGTTGTGGTGGAATACGAGGGAAACGAAGCTCCAAAAAAAGAGAAGGAAAACGATCAAAGTAACACTAATCCTTTGAGACATACATCAACAAAAAATGTTAAAGTAGTATATGCAATCACTTACCAAAGAAGGTGATACTTTAGCATTCAAAGGTTCCATGACTTGTTTTAAATCTTCCAGCTCAGCCTTAAGACTTTCAACTTCTTGTTTCAACTCTCCATACTCCTTTTCACGTTCCAAGCATGAGGGTTGGTTGCAAGTTTGGCTACTAGAATCAGAAACATGTTTCGGTGGTTCCATAGCGTCACCTAAGCCGCAAATTTTATTACCTTTAGCCCTAACAACCACCTCCTTATATATGTCCCAATCATCCAATTCTTCTTCTCCATCACCACCACCAGCCTCTTGTAGATGTTTCTTCAGTTCCATAGACTCCTTCAATGAATGCATAACCAACATAAATACTTACTTTAATGTGAAAGGAATTATAGATAAAATACTAAACATACATAATATTCCTTTGCCTTCTGACTACTCCAATGTTATGGTTTTCCCTCTTTAGCATCTGAAACGTGAAACCTTCTGAACATCTCTATTGGGCTTGGTTCAACTCCAGTCTTATCAATCTGTTAGATTCAAAAAATAAAGTGCAACCAGCTAGGTATATATAGAATAGGGGTGGGTTCGGTACAATACCAATTCATTTTTGCCTCTACCATCTACCAACCAACTGTACTTGGTAATGAGAAAATTTGTACCATTACCAACCACCGAAGCCCATATACCAACTCTTCGGTATACCAATACTTTCGGTTGGTTCGGTTGGTAATGGGCCTCTACCAACATATAATATCGGCCCAATTAAGTCTAAGGCCTAGCCCAATACATAATTGTATTCATCTCTTTCTAAAAGCTGAAAGTTCATCAATCATCATACAAGAATAACAAGATACGTACAACAATGAGGTGGAACCATACAAATGCGATAACAATTAACAAAGTATTGTCCAACACCATAACATGAACAAATTAACAAATTAACAAATCGAGCTGGAGCTTGTGCCATTCCTTCCTGCCTCACAACCTTGATTGAAAGAATTTTCTGACATGAACCAAAATTGAGCTATATCAAAAGAAGAGCAAAGCTGCTACAGAGATGCAGTAGGAAGAAAAATAAAAGTAGGCACCATGATTCAGCTATCTCAAACATTTTCATCTATCTATAACATTTTCATCAACTCCTATCTCAAACATTTTCATCTATCTATAGATAGAACATCACGACAATGAACAGGTATTCCTACAATCCATCAGTACAAGTAGGCACCATGATTCAACTACAAGAAAACTTACCTCCTGAACCTATATGACCAGCAATTACAATACTACACTCGCAGAAAGCAAGATTATGTGGTCTTTTAGCTCCCACTGCCACATATCACTATAAACACAGCCCATCCTCTCTGCACTCCCTTCCGCTTAATCGATACACATTGCAACTATGGCCCTCAAATCATCGTATACTACATATCACTATAAACACATCTCAACCTCTCTGCAACTCCCTTCTGCTTAATCGATACACATTGCAACTATGCCCTCAATTCATCCTATACAACAGCAATTGCTCTCACACTCATTAAAGCATAAATCACTCTATCCTCTAATCACTCCCCTAATTCACAATCAATTTTCTTTAATTTATTTTCAAAATTACCAATGCAAACAAACAATTATTGTAAAAAGCATAAGAGCTAAACACTTATCAAAATCTCAAAATGTAATAAAACAGTGAATTGCACAGTAAGAGTGTAAGACAAAGAATTAGGCTGCCAAATTAAGACAAAGCAATTCTACCAACAAGTATCCAATACAGCATTACAGAAATCTCAAGGAAAAAAAGATATTATGCATATTGACTGACCCTGCTCAACTCAACAGATCATCAGTTCATCACCACTCAACTTTCAAAATACTATTTGCTAAGTGCAAATTAGATTATGTATATAGTTCAACATTATGTATATAAATTCAGTAATAATATAAATTTTAAAAGCATGAAGCTGAAAGCTTACCCTGCTCAATTGCCTCCAACTCCAAGTAGATCTTTAAGTCATCTTCCGTAGGAGTATCGTACAAGCTAAAATTTGGGGTTTCAGCCCTTAACCAATCTGCAGAGCAAACAAGAGCCTCGACTGTTCTCGGTGTCAATGAAGCTCTAAAAGGATCTACAACTCTTGACCCTAAACTGAAAGCATTCTCAGAAGCTACTGTTGAGCAAGGAACAGCAAGGATATCCTTTGCTAGTTTTGTCTTTCTCTTCAAAATAACTCTTGAATGCAGAGTCCTCTTCAGCCATTCTGTTAAAAGTTGCCTCATAGATCAGTGCAGCTTCAAGCATAAGAAACGTGCTATTCCATCTTGTAATGACATCTAATGGAACATTGGCGTTTGCCTTGCATTGTTCCAAAATAGCAAACTCCCTGAACTTGTCAAGTCTTTGAGATGAAGATCTAACATACTTAGCACAATTCCATATGGCTGCAATTCCATCCTCTATCTCCTTTAGACCATCCTTCACTATCAAATTGACAATGTGGCATGCACATCGATTGTGCAGAAAGTCTCCATTGAACATCAAAGTTTTGTAAATTGCAAACCTTCTTTTCATGTAAGCCACAGCCACATCATTGGCACTAGCATTGTCCACAGTTATTGTAAACACTTTGTTGATCTCCCACTGCCTCAAACATTGCTCTATCGTCCTACCAATATCATCCCCTTTGTGACTAGTGATATTGCAGAAATTAATAATCCTTTTGTGAAGCTTCCAATCGACATCCATAAAATGCACAGTCAAAACCATATAGTTTATGTTTTGAATTGATGTCCAAGTATCAGTAGTGATAGAAACCCTTGTCTGACTCTCCTTCAGTTGACTCAACAGAATAACCTTCTCCAAGTTGTACTTGTCTAGCACACCCTTTGCAACTTGCTTCCTGTCCATGGGTTTCCAATTAGGCTCTAACTCTTTACAGAAAGCCAGGAATCCTTCTTTCTCCACAAACCGAAACGGGAGTTCATCCTTGATTATCATTTCAATGCATCTATCATCATATCTCTTCTTATTATACTTGTGGTATCCACTGCCTCCACTAACATTACTCCCACTCAACTTTGATTGCTTCGGATCCCTGTTTTCATACATCGGGTGAGAAGTGCACTTCTTGGCATGGTTCCACATCGAGCTAGTCCCATTCTTTGATACCTCACACAACACTTTATCACTACAATGGTTACAGGTGCACCATTTTGGATCCAAGGTTTCTGTTCCTGGGAGCTTGCACCTCGTAAAATGATTCCAAAGAGGGCTTTTGTTCGCAGGTTCCTTCCTTTTCTTGCCAAAAAATTGTGTAGAAGTTGCTGGAGCACAAAATGCAGGTGATGGAGGTGCAGCTGGTGGTGAATGTTGCCCTGACACGGGTGCAATTGTCTCTGCATTTGCAACGGATCGACTTGATGAGGTCGAAACGCTGGCTTGACTCATACCCCTCGATGATTGATGATTGTACCTGAAACAGAATTGAGGATTAATGATTGAGGAAAGGATGTTAACAGAATTGCTCGCCACCCGCATTAACCAGGAGGACGTTAGAAACGGTAGCACATACATTCATACAGTAATGCCCAAAATATGTCCAATCGCTACATTCGAACAGCAAACAACAAATTCAGGGTCCAATCGCATCATCCTTATTGGCTGAATCTAAAATCAAACCTCAAAAACCACTTTACCTGGGACTTGACATGGAGAAGCCGAGAGAAGATAATGAATCACAACAGGTAGGAGAAGACTTGGATATGCAGTGGAGAAGACTTGGATGGCGTCTCCGACGCCGACGCGAACTTGGAGAAAACTTGGAGAAGGTGAGGTCGGCTGGTGGAGAAGGCGAGGTCAACTGGTCGAATGGCGGGAGGCGGACGGCGAACGGCGAGGCCGTGTTTGGCCGAGTGATCAAAGGAGGGGAGGGTCGGAGGGAGGCGGAGGAGGACTGACCGACTGAGAGTCTGAGACTGAATCGAATGGAATTGGAATGTTAGTCAGTTTTTAGGGTAGGGTTGAATTTGAGGGCTGAGATTGTGTTTCAACATATCAACGGCCAAGATTAAATAATAAATTAAAAATAAATAATTAAAAATAAAATAGTTGGTTGGTACGGTATTACCGAGTTTTTCCAAAAAATTTACCATTACCGTACCAACATTACGAAGTCGGTTCGGTATTACCGTACCAACATTTCGGTAACCAATATAGTTGGTAACCAATTTAGTTGGTTCGGCTGGTAGCAATTGGTACGGTTTTGTTTGGCTCATTTTTGCCAGCCCTAATATAGAATAGCTAAATCAAAATAAAAAAATTCAACAAGACCATGACTCAATGATCTATTAAAAAGGACTAAATTTTCTATGAACAAAATACTGGTCACTCCTCCAACTTTCACTGACTCGACAGTTTAGTCCTTAAGGTTTCAATTTCAACAGATCACTCCTCCAACTTTCACTAACTCGACAGTTTAGTCCTTAAGGTTTCAATTTCAACAGATCACTCCTCCTATAACTTCAATTTCAACAGATCACTCCTCCAACTACATATTTTGAAATTGAAATCTTAAGGACTAAACTATCGAGTTAGTGAAAGTTGGAAGAGTGATCTGTTGAAATTGAAACCTGAAGGACTAAACTGTCGAGTCAGTGAAAGTTGGAGGAGTGATCTGTTGAAATTGAAACCTTAAGGACTAAACTGTCGAGTCAGTGAAAGTTGGAGGAGTGACCAGTAGTTCGTCCATTTTCTATTTATGTTGCTGAAAAGAAGACACTACATCTCTATTAATAAAGCCACAAGGAGAAGAAGATGATTAAATTTTTGAAGTACCTGAACTGTTGGATTAAATTTTGGTTAATCAGTTTATAATCTGTTGGATTTTGAGGTAATGGTATAATAAATTTTGGTGATAATCTTTTTATTGCTTTCTTTTTATCAGCTTAGAGTGAAGTCTTGATCTTTTCTTTTGCACGACAATTGGCAATTGCATTTACAACGGCTTTGTCAATTGTAGTTTAGTCTCTTCCTTAAGTTTAGATACAGGACGCTCTCTTGGTTTATCCCAACTTTGTTTTTCAATTTGATTTCAGTCATTCATATATTTGTTTAGGGTTCCAATGAGTTCCAATCTGTTTCACACCTATCATTACGCCTAGGGGTTGTTAAGAACTGTTAAATTGAGTTAACATGAAAATACTAGATGGAACAAATAACGTTAATGCAGCGGAAATTTAACGAAGAAACTTATTTTACTATTGAATAAAAGTTTACAATCAATGATAAACTTATTCTCAAAAATAAATTACTTCACACTTGACTAAACACGCAAGTGTCTCTTACTTGACTAAACACCCGTACGCAAGTATCTCACACTTGACTAAACACGCAAGTGCACGATGCCACGAAGGTCTTGATTGCTACGAAGGTCTTACGTTGAGAAGCCACGAAGGTCTTACATTCGAGATGCCACGAATGTCTTACACTTAGGAAATGCCACACAGGTCTTATGTTCCTTCTTCTCCTTTTTGGTTCGAATACTCAACACGATTCGACACGGCCACCATTGCCGATTCTCCCTTTATAAATAGGGTTACAACTTTGCTTTTGATTACACAATTAATCAAATATGCTAACTACCTTTTACACCACATATATAAAAGGTATATTCCATATTTTAATTCAATTTGAATATAAAATATGTCATATGCCTTATCAAGATATTTCCTACCAAACTAGGTTAAGGCCACACATAACTCCATTGAATTAATTATATTCAATCAAATTAGTCAAGGGAGATATACCATAATAATCACACACACTTCAACAATGACCGGCCGCACCAACCAAGCAAGGAATCCTTGCAATCAATACTTTCCTAGTTGCACTAGGAAAGTCCTTATTTTTGTCTTCAATGCAAACCAATACCAATTAGGTATTAAATCTTCTTGGCTTTTAACATCTTCCTAGTCGGCAAGAAACAACTTCAAATCAACAAACCCTAGCAAGGGCTGCCGCACCAATATTAAAGCACTAGGTTTTGCATAATCACACTCATCCGAACCGTTGGTTTGATCAAGACACCATACAATGATTATGGTTGATTTTCTCCAAAGCTTCCTTCCAAAAACTCCATGCAATTTGTCTTTGACCTTCATTAACACATGGAGGCCAATATACCTACATAACACTTTTACTATATTTTCAATTTATCATTGTTCAATCCTGTACTCACCTCTTTTCCTTTCGTTATTTTTGTTTCTCAGTTAAAAATGCTTACCATTTAAGGCCAGTTTTGATCATATAATTGGATTTTTTATTTTGTGTTTTTCTTTGGATTAGCTTTTGATGTATCTCAGATTACCAAGAGATTGAGTATGGGTATCAATAATTAGTAGTCGCTGAATAACAAATTGTGTGTGTTTTCTTTTTGTCTTGGAGGCTACTCATGTCTCCTAACAGTTTAAGCTGTGTCGTATTATGAGTGACTATCATGGGTTACAACCTTTTTGTTTCAGTTCTATGGTCTTAATTTTTTAAACCTTAATGTATCTACTTTTGGTTTTGTAGAAACAGAACTCCTTGGGCTAGAAGTGAAAGCAGATCTATTAGAAAAAAGATTTTTCATTTATGCTACAAGTCTGTTTTCATTTTTATATTTTGTACAGAACCATTTAAAACTCAAAAATTAAGTTCAGGTCTTTGCTAAACGATTTTGATTCTTAGAGGATTGGTTTTATATAAAAAGGAAGAAGATTACGGCACAAAAGCTTTCTATGTATATTCACACTTGATCGGTTACTTTGACACTACATATATCAATCATGATAAGGAAGTCCTAAACATAGAGACAAAGTACATGGGTTACAAGATAAAGAAAAACAAAATGTATGTGTTTGCAATTTTATATGACAATGCATAAAGGAAATATTAAAAAGGAACCTTTTGGTATTTAAATGTACTTCTCAAAATTGACCTGGACTATGACTAAATTAAATGTATTTACTTAAAACTAAATGTACCTCTTTCGAAAAATCTGTGCTTTTGTGTCATAGCTTTTGGAACCTTTGGCAGGGCCTCTACTCTTCCTTTTGGTAGCTTCAGATACCAATATTTCTTCCTCTCTATCATCATCTGTTGTTTCATTGGGAATGTCTTCAAACATAGTACGTGTACAAGACTCCGGGTGTAAAGCAAAAATTCTTTTATGCACGGTAGTAGAGCTACACAGCATGTTTTAGAGACACGTGCCTATATGAGAGCCATTCAAATGGAGCTGAGAAAGAGCTCATATAAGCCGTATATTTAGACTCACTTTTCCAACAGTCAACGTGACTATGAATAAAAAGAATTGGAGATAGACCAATGAAATAGCCGATACCAACCAGATGAATTCTTCAATGGACTGCAAATTGATGTGTTTACAATTATAACTTATCCCCAATTTCGAATTGAATCTGAATCAATGCAAGACTAAAGCTGGTGATTTCTTTCCTTTCTATGTTTTGGGGTGGTCGGGTTAATGAAAGGAAAAGGAGGATAGGAAGATCAAGCTGGCACGAATCGGATTCGAGAAGTGCTTGATGTAAACCAAATTCACAATACAATAGATCATATGTATAACCATAATCGTTAGACTTTTAGCTTTGAGTAAACTTACCATCATTATGAATCATAGCTCCTTCCATTGATATAAACCTGAAACACAAAAGTACTAGGCAAGGCCTTCTGTTAGTCACCACAATAAGCTTCTCAATGGACAGAACTTACGCTATGTCTCGTAGTGATAACATGGACCAATACCATCTATTTATATAGAATCATTAACCCTAAAGAGTCCTCCCATTAAGGACATTCCTTGAGAGTTAAGTCTTCTAATTAGATTCCTGATACAATACTGATTAGTTGTCTAACTTCTAGACTATGAATAGGATTCCTTATAATAATGATCTAATACACGAAATCATTATTAACTGGATATAGTTCTGTATTTGTTTCCATGTAGAAGTAGATATTGTCATTAAGCATAATCATCATTTAATATGTGATAAGTCCATATTGATCTAACAATCTCCCACTTGGACTATCACTTGCCATAAATGATAACTCGCACCTGAGAATGACAACATCTGCTCTACCTACTGTAGTGCGCGCCGAAAAACAAATGAACCTAAAATCCCTTCACAACATGGTCAAATTACAGTCACTTATGCAGAGCAAGAACCAAGTTACACTTTGACAAAAATGCAGAGGTTCTGTACCACAACACAAGCTTCTGTAATCCACATATGTCAATCATGCAGTATTGAAATATATGTTAATGTGTATTGACAAGTAAAAACATATATCAAGTCCTACTTTATGTTCTTAAAACTAGAACTCAAGCAAATTTTCTGAACACCAATAATCTCAACTTTGCTTGTACTGTAGTTTCATGCTAAACATGAATGAGATCATCTGATAGCAAGTATATATATGACTAGAACCATAAAACAATTATTTTCAGAACAATCATAAAGCTGCAGCAACATAAAATTCTGAAATACCTCAACTTTTATTTTAAAAACTGTCATTACAAAAATAAGTTGCAATTTGAACTGATATCACAACGGAAAACACAAGAACTCAGAAAAACAAAATTATTTTTAAGTTTGCTCCTACTAGTTCTAACTCCCACTGAACCTATGCATCTAAGTTTGGAAGAATTCCAATGCTTTCTGCATGCTTCTTGAATACCTTCACTGGTAGTGCTTTGGTAAAAGGGTCTGCAAGCTGTGAATTGGTGTTTATATCCAAAACAGTTACATCACCATGCATGCTTGACTCTTTCTCTAACACTATAATATTTCAAGTCTATGTTTTGAGTTGCTGGATCTTTTATTGTTCTTGCTAAAGAACACAGCAGCGTCATTATCACAGTATATAACAAGTGCATCCGCCACAATGTGACTCAATACTTTAGTCTGCTCTAGGAAATTCCTAATCCAGAGCCCTTCACACATTGTTTCATATACTGCTATATATTCAGCTTGCATGGTGGAGGTTGTGATTAAGGTTTGCTTCATTGTTTTCCAAGCAACTGCTCCACCCGCCAGCATGAACACATAACCACAAGTTGACTTGTTTGAGTCTGGAAAATTCCCTGCAAAATCAGAATCTGAGAAACCAACAAGTTTCGGATTCTCAACTCTTCTGTACACAAGCATGTGACTCTTTGTTTTCTGTAAATATCTAAGAACTTTCTTTCCAGCCACCCAATGTTCTGGTCCTGGATTTGACTGAAACCTTGACAGCATTCCAACAGCAAATGCCAAGTCTGGTCTGGTACAGACTTGAGCATACATAAGACTTCCAACAAGTCTAGCATATGGTTTTGTTTTCATGTTTTCTTTCTCAGCTTCACTTTGTGGACACCGACTCTTAGTGAGTTTATCACCCTTAGACATGGGAACCTCTCCATTTGAGCACTTTTCCATACTAAATCTTTTAAGAACTTTAGTAATGTAATTCTGCTGAGATAATCCCAACAACTTTTGTGCTCTGTCCCTTTTAATTTCTATCCCTAGTACATAAGATGCTTCACCTAAATCTTTCATGTCAAAATTCTTTGACAGAAAGCTCTTGGTATCTTTAAGCAGCTTGAGATTGCTACTGGCCAAAAGTATATCATCCACATACAGTACTAAGAAAATAAATTGGTTCCCTACTGTTTTTAGATAAATGCACTCGTCCACTAGATTTTCAGTAAAGCCAAAAGAAGAAATTACTGAATCAAATTTCTTATACCACTGCCTAGAAGCTTGTTTTAGACCATAGATAGATTTTCTTAATCTACAGACTAAGTTCTCATTTCCAGCTTCAATAAAACCTTCGGGTTGCTTCATGTAAATTACCTCCTCAAGCTCTTCATTTAAAAATGCTGTTTTGACATCCATTTGATGCAGCTCCATGTCATAATGTGCCACCAATGCCATGATAATCCTGAATGAGTCTTTACATGAGACTGGAGAAAATGTCTCAGTGTAATCAATACCCTCCTTTTTTGAGAATCATTTTGCCACTAGCCTTGCTTTATGCCTCTCAATATTTCCAGTTGCATCTCTCTTGGTTTTATAAACCCATTTGCAACCTATTGGTTTCTGTCTAGGATCAGGTTCAACTAATTCCCAGACTCCATTCTTCTCCATAGAATCAATCTCAGCTTGCATGGCCTTCTGCCACTTGACAGAATCTTGACTTGCTGCTGCTTGATCAAAATTTGTTGGATCATTGTCTTCTGCACAGTCTTCATTAATGTCTGCTTCAGCCAAGTAGACAATGTAATCACTATCTTCCCCCCCCCCAAATTTTGATTTTCTAGCTCGTTTGGATCTTCTAAGTTCAGGATTAAGATCATTTTGTGGCTCTATAATGTGAGATGCTGCAACAGTTGGTTCTGCTGCAGCTGGTAGCTCATCAATTTGAATTTCCTGATCAATTTCTTGATCTGCTGCATTTTGATTTTCTATAATGATGTCATCTGCTATTTCTTCAGTTTCAAAAGGCAAAACATTTTCTCAATCCTCATCAGTCACAATTTCTTCAAAATCTAAGGATAAATCCTCATATTCTGTATTGTGAACTTTTTCATTTAAGAATTTGACTTGATGAGTTTCAAAAATTCTAGGCTTATGTTTAGGAGAATACAACTTATAGCCCTTAGATTTTTCTGGATAACCTATGAAATAGCAGCTTATGGATTTGGGATCAAGTTTGCTCAAGTTTGGATTATAAATCCGAGCTTCTGCATGACAGCCCCATACATGACAATGGTAAAGACTTGGTTTTCTACCACACCATAATTCAAAAGAAGTTTTCTCAATGGTCTTACTAGGTGTTCTGTTGCAAATGTAATTTGCAGTTTTCAAAGCCTCTCCCCATAAGAATTTTGGTAAGCCAGTTGTACACATCATACATCTAACCATATTTAGAAGGGTTCTATTCTTTCTTTTTGCAACACCATTCTGCTGTGGATTATAGGGTGTTGTATATTGAGCTTTAATTCCATGCTCTTGTAAATACAAGGCAAATGGACCCTTCTGTTGACCTTTTTCTGTATATTTTCCATAAATTCCCCACCTCTATCCGATCTTACTGTTTTGATTTTTCTCTCTAGCTGATTCTCTACCTCAGTCTTGAAGATTTTAAAAGCTTCAAGTGCTTGAGATTTTTCTGATAGTAAAGAAACATAACTGTATCTAGAGAAATCATCAATGAATGTAATGAAATACACATTACCACAGATAGTTTGGTGTTTAAATGGACCACAGATATCAGTATGTATGAGTTCTAGTAAATTTTGGCTTCTTACTGCAGTCTTCTTTCTTTTATTTGTCATTTTTCCCTTAAAGCATTCCACACAATCATTAAGATCAGAAAAATCCAATTCATTTAGGATATTGTTTTTAACCAGAATTTTCAGTCTCTCTTTTGAAACATGGCTGAGTCTTCTATGCCATAAATATGCAGACTTTTCATTTTGTTTGGTTCTTTTAACACCAATCAAGGCATTAGTACTGTTAGTATTTTCTTTTTCAACAAGAGAAATCTCTTGTTGAGACATAGAACAATTAAGCTGTAAAGAATCATTCAATATCACACAAGAACCAATCTGTTTTGAATTTCTAGAAATAATAATTCCATTATTATCCATCAAAAGTCTACAACCAGCTTTAATCAGCTGAGAAACTGAAACTAAATTCCTTCTAATGGAAGGTACATAATAAACATTATCCAAAAATAAAAAAAATTTGATATCTTAGATCAAGCTTGAGGGTTCCTATGGCTTTGACTCCCACTCGCATGCCATTGCCTACTCTCAGGTTCACCTCATCACTTCTTGGGACTCTCCTCTTTGTGAATCCCTGCAAGGAATTAGTGACGTAAATAGGAGAACCAGAATCTATCCACCAAGACTGGGGTTCAACATTTATAAGATTAATTTCTAAGGAAAATACTGTATTAGAAATTTTCTTACCCTTTTTAGCTAGCCAAGCCTTATAACCTGTACAGTCCTTTTTCATGTGACCTACTCTCTTGCAAAAGTAGCACTTGAATCTGAATGACCTGTTTTCTTTTGGTCCTGTGGCTGCAGATGCCTTGGTGATGGTTTTGGTAGGTTTGAGTTTGTTCTGAGTCTTTTTCTTCTTAGGCTTCTCAACTAGGTTGACTGTGAGGGACTGAGATTGGTTTTTCTTGATCCTAGATTCCTCATCAACACAGATTGAGATGAGTTCATCTGGGGTCCAGTTTTCCTTCAACCAAACCCTCTAGACAGCCAGCTCCCAACCATTGATCATCATAACAGTACTTATAAAAATAATATAAAAGATGGCAGAAATGGTACGGCCAACATTTTTTATCCTAGTTTATGCTTGAAGTATGAAACACTGTACAAATAACCCGAATGTCAAAACTATATAATCTAGCAAATTGGTTCTAAAATCAAAGACCAGCACTATCAGATTAGAAAGAGATATATGAAAGAAAAAAAAAATTGCAAACACATACTTTTTGTTTTTCTTTATCTTGTAACCCATGTACTTCAAATGGATTAAAACACAGCTGCTTTTAAAAATATGTTTGATACCCGAAAAATCATGCAATTTGTTACTATACTGTCACGCGACAAACACCACACATAGTCAAGTAACTATATAAAATCTTATTGAAACGACCCGAACCTTAAATACCCCTTTAAAAAAAAATTGACTTGGTGATCCGTTACAATTTTTGAAAAGTTTTTTTTCATGAAAGTTGTAGAGCGTGGCGATACGAGTTCGTAGACACGCGGCACGCGTGAAACGGACGTCGTAGGAAAAAGTTATGACGTAAAAATCGTGAGAGGATTTCGGAAATTTTCGGAAAAGTGTGGAAATTTCCAGAATTTAGAATATTCCAAGAATATTGGGAATATTCCATTTTTATTTGTTTTTTGTTGTAGAATAATCGGAATTGGTCTACTCATTTCATTGATAATCCCCTTTATATAGGGTGAGTATTACAACGGTAATAGGAAATACATTAATGACAATAATGACTACATAATTATCTATCGTCCGTTACATTGACGAAGGCACATAATACGTTTTTCCTTCAACACTCCCCCTTGTGCCGAGTCAGGGGTAACATGGTGCATGTGGTGTTGCCTCATTAAAAACCTTGCCAAGTAACAAAAACCCAATGGGAGAAAATAAAACTTTGGTCTAAGGAGAAAAAGAGCACAACGCACCTAATACATTTGAAAACAACATGTATGTGCTAGACTCCCCCTGATGTCTGCACCTCCCCCTGATTTTTACATTAATCATGGGTTTCTCCCTGATTCTTTCATTTGATCAAGGGAGCTTCAGTCTTATTAGCATACTTATGCATTTTCACATGTTTTTTCAAATGTGACTTTGAGCAATGATTTAGTAACTAAATCTTGCCACATCGTCCTCAGATCCAACTTGATTTACTTTGATCTTGAGGATAAGGTTGTTTATGAGCCGAATACATAGGATCATATTGAACATCAGGTTCACTCATGGTATGACCTTCATATAACAAAATAGTCATAACTTCGTCTAGAGTATGGGTGAACCATTAAGAGATTAGAAATTGATCTGTAATAACAGATTTTCTTATCTCACCTTTAATGCGTTTTTCTTTACGCATAGTTAGCTATGAGGTTGATAATTTCTTTATCATGTCACATTCTATGTAGAGATTGAATCAGCCCAAATCTTTCATATCTTTAATGAAAGAACGATTTGCGTTGCGTAGGCGCATAGCTAGACATAGCTTTACAAATTTACATCGAATGAGAGGTCGAGTCTTACATATTATGTTTAAGTACAATCATGCGTTATTGCACTTGTATAGGAATTTCATTTCCCAATACTTCTTCGTCATCTTCCTTTAGATGAAAACGGATCTATAGTAAAGACTTCGACTGATCATGGGAGTATATGTAGGCCTCACTTTATTCTTTAGAGTGCCTAAGCCGATTGATGTATGGTCACCATCATTACAGTCCTTGAGTTCCATTTCAAGACTGTGTATTCCCAAAATCTTTTTCATTCTCAACTTAGGATAATACACTGAGTTTCTCTTATTTCATTTAGAGTTCATATATATCCATAATGAGCACGCAAGGGCATAATTCACCAATCTCTATCCAATCAAGTAGTCACTTTAGTGAACGTTTCAATTTCTTTTGCAAACGTACTCATGTGATCTAGAGTCACTTGATTTGGGTGGATCAAGTCCGTTTAGGATCCTCATGTATATCTCTTAATTTAGATCCCCATAGAGATATATGTTTTGATCACTTTTCGTAAGCTGCATGTTCAGTTTTTCGGAAAACTACCAAACTGACAAGGTAGTGGAGTGCAATGACATCCATTACGAGAGATTGTCTCATCGTAGTCCATTACGAGAGAATATCTCCTCGTAGTCGATTCCAGTGCGTTTTTGAGAGACCTTGCGCCATAAGGTGAGTTTGCATACTCTTATTCTCATTACGCATTCTAACAAAGATATATTTGATAGGGTTTACATTTGCGGTGTCGGCGTCACCTGCCCAAATACCTATCTCTTTGTTTATACTGGATCGCTTCTTTCCATTAGGCCAATTTACTAAGTTGACATTTTTCAACGAAGTATGGTTCGATAGTAGACTCATTATTCCACGTCCTCATGTACACTAGTGTAATGTGTTTGTAGAGATCTCTATACTTTAAGGATTGGTTCTAACATTTGAGGCGTCCCCCAATGATAACCACAATCCATAAATATTCTCATGAGACGGATTTGAGTATCACTGATCAATAGATCAGGTTGTGCCAAACTTGTTTTCTTCCTTTACACAAGTATGTATCGAACCTAAGGTGGCCTCCCCCTCTTCCTTGGAGAGCCACGGCCTGTGACACCATTTATGCCACTTATGGCGTCACCATGCCACCATCCATGGTGACAGTGCAATACCCAATTCCTCTTGGGTGATACCATGTCCTTTTGATAAAACACAATCCTTGCAGGTATATTTGCAGCATGTTTATATGATCTCGTCACTTTAATGTATAAGACATCTGCACACTTTACTTTGTGTGATTTTGGGGATCGAGATGAGACATAGTGGGGACAAACCACGACAATTCCTGTCGTTCCACTTGAACATGCTTGTTCTTATCTCCCCCTAACGACGGGAAGACTGTCTCATCAAAGTGACACACCGCAAATCTAGCGGTGAGGAGATCGCCTGTCAAGGTTTCGACATAGCGGACTATAGCTGGAAGTTCATATCCAGCATAGATATTTATTCATCTCAAGTAACCCATCATTGTGCGCTGTGGCGGCGCAATTTTGGCACATAAAACATTTAATGGAGCTCAAGGATTGTAGATCCGTGTCAATCCAAAAGAGCTCAAGGATTACAAGTTCGTTTGAAATCCTGTAAAATTCTCACACATAGTCACTAGCTATGGTATAAATTTGTTCAATGATGATGGTCAAACATGAATAAATAACGCTGCATGCAAAATTGCATAACCCAAAACGGAAGTATTGGTGTGCTTTACCAATATTAAGACTATTACTGTAGTCGTTTTCAGTGAGACCAATTGGGTTTTTATATTGGAATATGATGTCCATTACAAATCTCATATAATAAGCCATAAAATCATCACACCTACGGAAATTAACCCGGCCTAGGTGCTTTGACTTTCTAGCATAAGCAGCAGAAATTTTTAATTGTGGATGGTGTCATGACACGTGACCAGCGTGTCGACACAACAACCAACACCATAAAATATCTATGGTGTCCGCAAGTTGGTTGAATCGATCCACTGAATCCTCTTTTGATTCAATATAACAACATAATGAGAAACTCATGTGTCCTTTGCATATGATGATCTCAATCATAATTTCACTAATAGGCTTTGAGTGATGTGCTTCGATTCATAGAATCACAATAGATAAGAAGCATAATATGATATAAGTGCATGTACTTGTGCATCAAATATATCATAATGTCACCGTAGGGGAGCGGTGGAATATAGGGATTGAACACACGTCTTCATCCCTACATGGATTGTATCGAAATAATATTTGAGGATAAAATGTTCTTTGTTCGTCCTCAGTTTCGTGTGTGAACCATATTCTTCTGGTGTTTGCTTCTATTTATCCAAAAATATGGGTGTCCATAGTAGTTTCTTTAATGTATGGATCACCAGATCAAAGCCAATCTATGTCAGAATTCCAAAATATCATTTTCTTATGACGTTGGATTTAATTAGCGGTTACTTAGAACCTACTAAGTTGACATATAATCTTCTCTAATACTCGTTTACATTCGCAGTCATTTAGAGGTAATGCAAAGGAGCTCAAATGAATTCTCACTTGTGTCTTTTTCACATGAAAATCGTGGCGTAAATTTCTTTATAATGTGGAAAACAAAATTCAATTTTCTTTTATGGCATAAATTGTCAATTTGACATATGCTCAATATATACATCGAAACGTAACTCAAGTTCTTTAGAGTAAATCGATGGGGATTGTAATAAAAGATATTCTAATCCCAATTAGGCAGGTGTATTATGAATCCCAAAGGAAAAGATATACTGATCCTTATTACTTTCTTTGATATACTAATCATTATCATATACTATTGATATAGTACTACTGTTCTTCAGTACTATTATTTTAGGGATTACATTGTGCGTTTCTTTGCACACGGTTCTTTGTTTCATGCCTATATTATGATATGTTGCTTTACTTTATGCAATACTTTGCAAAGTTAGATGTAGAAAATTGAATCATGTGTATTATGAATAAAATTTGAATAATCTCAATTCCTTTAGAGAAAATTCAAAAAATTATCATGCCAACGATTACATTTAGTCTTGTCCAATTTAGAGAGAGAAACTTTAAGACCAAAAGTCTAATTTATGACAAAAAGTCGTATTTAGGCGTAATAGCCTTTATAAGGATATCTTGTAAGTTTAAAAGTAGACTAATCAAAGTCTATCTTGGATTGAGCCAGATCCTTTTTGCTCTTTTAATAGCTGCAATGAGATGTGTCATTTGACATATTCTTCCCATATGTTATGTCTTCAGTTGTAAATTCATTTTCGATGTTCTTGTTGGATATTGAAGATACTTTTCCAAAATCTGCGTATTTATATGATTCTTCATATTTATTAAAAGTCGTAGCTAATTCTTTGCTAGCTTATAATGTATGTATCAATACTTTATTGATTTACAACAATGACAGAGTGCTTCACTGCACATGACATGTCCCCTATGTCATCTTTTAAATGTTACATTGTTTCCACTTACTTTTGGATGATTATATGAATTTTACGTCCATGGTAATTACCCTTTGTTTTAGGGTCGTTGCATTACTTTGTCCAATTTGTTCAATAATATATATATATTTTTCTAAGACCTTACATCGTCATTGTTTTTTGATTTAGGGTTGTTGCATTACTTTGCAAAATGTGTTCCAGAAAATTTCTTTTTCTCATACCTTACATTGTCATTACCCTTTGGTTTAGGGTTGTTGCATTACTTTGCATAATTTGTTTCAGGAAATTTCTTTGTCTAAGACCTTACATCGTCATTACTCTTTGTTTTCTCATAACTTACATCATCATTGCCCTTTGTTTTAGGGTGATTGCATTACTTTGCATAATTAAATTTCAGGGATTTTTTTCTTAGACCTTACATTGTCATTCAAGATATTGAAATTATTTATTTAGCTATTTACATAAAGCAATTTGCATAAATATACCATGCTCAAGCCTTAGTCTGCTTAATAGGGGAATTTGGTACTCAAATTCTTCAGAGTCTAATATGTCAAAACTAAACTGTGATGGTTAAACCATCTATAAAATAGAGGGAGAATAAAATATATTAGTTTCGCGGTCTATGACATTCACGACAACTAAAATAAACCAATATACTTTATGGAAATCAAATGCTTTGTGAAATTTCGTTATCACAATAAAATTTTTGATTTTTCCATATTCATTGCATGTAAAGCTAATGAAATTTCATTATCATTGCTTTTTATATAATCAAGAAGATATCCATGATGAAAAATTTTTCAAGAAATTAAAATTGGATCTCAAGACCAAAATTTGTAATGGTCATATTTTTCTTACTTCGTGAATATGCTTTATCACAATAATTGGTTTGTCCATTTTTATATTGTATTGCTCATGAGATTTGCATTATCATAGCAATGCTCAAATTAAATAACATGTTAAATAAAAACAATTATTTAACATAATAAAATAGACATATAATGATGCTCAAATTTTCATAAATATATGTCATAATATAATAAGATAAGTTTGAGCATTATATCATTAACGATTTAATGAAAATGATAACGTTAATTAGATCTTACTTGTTAGTTTGCCAAATAAACTGCATATTAAGCGATTGCTCGTTCTCCGACTCCAAATAGTCGTCACATATTAATCGCCGCATCGTAATTGATAAGTCACATAAAAACAAACAATATTCATATGATTAGTCACTTCAATCATATATATTTCACATTTACCATATAAATTAAAAAAAAATTTCATATTTACTATTAAATTCGTAAAACAGTAAATAGTCACACAATAAAAATGAATTACTATGCGGTAATTTCAAATATTACCTTTAAATTTTACCCAAAAAAATCCTTTTTTTTTTCGTGGGTCGGGTCATGGGGAAAACCGGGTCGGGTCGGGTCGAGTTGCAACCGGTTCGAACAACCTCTGCCAACGAAATTTTTGTCGGCAGAACTTCTAGGATGCAGCCTTTTCCCGACGAGCTGTCGTCGGTAGAAATCGGGATCGGGCCGTTGACTCGGGCTGCTGTGCTTCAGTTACGGCGAGGCTCGGGTGTCGTCGGAGCGGCGATCGGATCGAGGCTGTAGGACCGGCGTCAATGGGTGTCCGATCTGGTGTGGGGGTTGATGGCCGAGCGGC
Source organism: Potentilla sterilis (assembly GCA_963682095.1). Lineage (NCBI taxonomy): Eukaryota > Viridiplantae > Streptophyta > Magnoliopsida > Rosales > Rosaceae > Potentilla > Potentilla sterilis. The sequence continues at coordinate 43,318,049 of OY821759.1, forward strand.
GATCGAAGAAGTGGGTGGTCCGATCGTGGACGATGCTGCTAGGTGTGGTGGCGGCCGATCGGCAGCTCTTCAAGGCTGGGTTAGGCAGGCGGCGGCGCGCTAGGGCTTCGTGCGAGGGTCTCGATCAGAGGTGAAGCCTTTCTGGAGGAGCCGACGAGGCTGGGCTAGGGCTGATGCGGCGCTGCTGGTGCGTCGTTCGCCGGTGCTGTCAAGCTTTGGGTGCCCAAATCAAATTTCTGGGAGCCGAGCCGAGCAGCAAATCCGGTCGTCGTCGGAGGTGGGCTGGGCTGGCGTCGGAGGAACAGCAGCAGCGTCCGTCGTCGTCGTCGTCGGAGGTGTGCTGGTGCAGGGCGGTTGCAGGGCTGCTACTAGCTAGGCTAGCGGCGGCGGCGGCGGGGGGAAAAAAAAACTTAGGGTTTTTTCTTTTGATTTTTTTTCTAAAAACTCATGGTTAGGCAAAGTGCTGATAACGTGTTGTAGAATAATCGGAATTGGTCTACTCATTTCATTGATAATCCCCTTTATATAGGGTGAGTATTACAACGGTAATAGGAAATACATTAATGACAATAATGACTACATAATTATCTATCGTCCGTTACATTGACGAAGGCACATAATACGTTTTTCCTTCAACATTTTTCTGATTTTTCTTCTCTCTCTCTCCACACTCTCTCTCTCCTCAATCGGGACCGAGCCCGATCTCCTCCTCCCCTCCACCGATTTTCGCCGTCCGGCCGAACGGGACCACCGTACCGGTCGTGTTCGGACGGCCTTGACTTCCTTAACACAGTGGTGGCAGCGGCGTGACCCGGCTAGCTGCCGTTCGGCCGATTTTGGGCCGAGGAGGTTCGATCGTGTCGAACCGGAACTACCACTTCCGGCCACCGATCGGCCTTGTTCCTAAGGGGGAAACGGGCGCCTTGCCTTGTATGTCGATTCCATGGATGGAATCGACCCGGTTGGGCCAAGGTAAGAAGAAATTTCGGGTTGAAATTTCTAGGGTTTTGAACCCGATTTGGGGGTTATGAATTTGATGAATTTTGTTGTTGTTGGTTGGAATTAGAGGTTAGAATTTGGTTTAATGCATTGTTTGGACTTGTTTAAGTATGATTTTGTGTTGATTTGATCGATTTTGGAGGATTTGGAAATTTGGGGCTTTCGGGGCCGCCGTACCGGTGGGGGCTGTTCTGGTGTCGGGGAAGAGTCCCCGAGGTTGTGGTGGCCCTTTTTGGTGAAATTGGCCTTGTTTGGTGAGGTTTGGCCACTGTGGTGGTGGCGCTGCCGCCGGCGGCGCGGCGGCGCCACTGTTCCGGCAGCGTGAGGGGGACGATGAACAGTAGAGGTAAATAGGTAAAAAAGTAAATCAGTAAAAAGTGACTGGTAAACGGTAAAACGGTAAATTCAGTAAATAGTAATTAGTAACAGTAAAAAGTTAAACAGTAACTTTGAATAGTAAGTTTGACTTTGACTTTGACTGTTACGGTTGACTTAAAAAAATTTAAATTATTAAATAATAAATAAATAATTAAATAAATAATAAATAATAATAATAATTTTTATGCCAAATTTAGCGACCAAAGAATTGGTCGAATTTTGTTCCCAGTGGGTGGGTGATGGCGGTTTGGGAGCAAAGAAAATTTTATTTAGTTTTGGGATTAATTAGGACCTGTTTTGAATTTTCCGAGGGAATTTTCGGGACGGGTCCTCTCACTTATAGTTTTATAAGGATTTTATGTTTATTATTTGACTATAGCACGCCAAGAAAACACGCCCTTGATGTGAGCTCAAACCACATGCACGCGTTCTTGGGGCTTGCAGATGTGGGTGTGGTGTGGAAGGTCACGGAAACGCACATGCTCATTCGTCGATTTGAAGTCGTCAGTGATTTTGGTCTTGGGCCCAAAATCCAAGCCCAATGACTTAGATCAACGGTGAAATGGTGAAACTTGAGAATTTGTGGTTTGGGCCTGCCAGTCCTTCTCTTTCCTTTAGGCCCAAAAGCCCTTCTCTAGCCCTTCACTGTTCTTCTTCTTCCCCATCAGCTCACCCCTTCTCCCCCGCAGCAACCTTATACACAGTCCGAGCCAAACTCCCTTGCTCCGTCATTTGGGAGACCCCTTAAGGCCAGTCAAGAAGTCTCATCTTCTCTCTCAAACGACGGGCTCACCACTCTCAATATTTTGCGTTTATCCTGCCCCGCAATTCATGGCATTGCACCCTTCTCGATCTGCAGCAAATCTTGCTCACTGCTGCAAAGCCTTTGTTTTCTCCCAAAACTCCAATTCTTAAGCAAACTCTATTTTCCCCGATTTTGGGCATAAATCTTGGGTGAGATTGAAGAGGGAGGGGTTTGTCCAACAGATTAGAGACGTTGAACATTCCCCACCACCTCAACCCTGAGCCTATAAAAGGGAGGAGTCTGGGATCATAAGGATGATCACGCATCGATCAGAAAACTCATCCAGCAACACATAAACCCCTTCCTTCAATCATTCATGTCATCCAAGCAAAATCCTAGAAACCCCTTAGAAGCAGCCTCTTATCATCTCAAGCCTCTATGCCTTCAAGCCTCATGCCCAGTTAACCATCTTCCCAAAACAACTGTCTTCAAGCCCCGCACCTTTTCCCGAACCAGAAACCCAAAAAACCCCCAAATTCTCTCACCACAGTGTGTTTCTAGCTCCCGCACCACGCTCACGCTGTCAAGCCTTTTTGTTGACAGTAGCCGCAGAGAGGCTACAACAGGCCCACAGACCCGTAGCAAGCGCACCAGGGCCCGGCCCAAGGGTCGGGACCGGATCACCAGCACCCGGCCTCGGGGCCTGGCACTCTATCCTGCCTCCAGGGACCCAGGGGCCGGGGGCGCCAGCCTGCCTAAGAGGGCACCAGAAGGTATAAGCAGAAGGGAACCAGTCCAACATCGAAGAGTAAGGCCAGCCCTTACCCCCAACCACCTATATATGGGCCCCAACTACCCTCTTTATGAGGTAACTCGTCTCTCTCCCCGCTTACATACGTGTCTTGGTTATATATTCCAACTATACTAACTTAGGCATCGGAGAGGAGAAGACAGGCCCGTCCGGTATTCCCCTTAGTGAGCAGGATTGCAGGAGATAGAGGTGGATTCATCAAGTATCTACTAGACCCCCGGGTTTAGGCAGAAACAATTGGCGCCGTCTGTGGGAATTCGTACAAAAAGTTGTGTTGCTCTATCAATCCTTTGGAGAAGTAGCTGCATCCTTCAGTCCGGAAACAATGGAGGGGAGGAAGATAAAAGCCAGCGGGGAAAAACCGAAAGCGCGAGTTCAGTTCCCCGACCCAGCCCGTAACATAAAGGCTGAGGTCGGTACGAGGTTCGCCCTTTCTTCCGTCAGTGATAGAACTCATGATCACCGGAAACCAGAAAGCACCGACCAGAAGGGTCCGGAAGAAATTAAAAAGATGAAGGCAAAGGTCGAGCGCTTGCGAGCGGAGGGTGATCAGGATCGACTAAGAGCGGAGGCCCGATGCCAAGAATTGGAGGCAGTCAACATCGCCCTAGTGGCGGCCCTGGAGCGAGAGGGTCAGCAGAGCACTCCTCGAGCAACACCGCGATCAACAGGCAAGGCTAGCGAGTTCCCGCATCTTGAGGTAGGACAGGCCACGGGAAGAAGAAAGACCGTGCATATGGACACGCCACTCTTTTCGGAAGCTTTAAAGAACTCCGGCCCGGCCGAGCCCCCGTACCGCACGGGCCAGGCGTCAACCGAACAGGAAAGCACTACCGCTCGAGCGCTCGAAGCGCTCTCCGCCTCGGTAGCGGACATGAAGGGCCGCATGGAGGCCAGCGAGAGAATGGCAGAACGGCAGCAGGGTGGCGCGCGGTTCAACGAGCGTATTGGACCTTTCCCGCGCCGAATTAGGGAATCGGGAAGATCTGGAAGCCAAAGGCCTCTAAAGTTGACCTATTCCGGGGCGGGCTGTCCGTACCAGCACCTGGACAGCTTCAAGTCACAAGCAGGGGTGAGGGGCTACTCAAACGCCACGTGCTGCAACGTATTTCAAGAAACGCTCTCGGGAGAGGCGTTGAATTGGTTCTACGAGCTACCAATTGATTCAGTCGAAACCTTCGAGCGGTTGGCGGATAAGTTAGTCGCCCGGTTCATTCTCAGAGCCAGGACAGCCCAGGCATCCACAATCCTTTTTGACTGCATGCAAACAGACAACGAGCCCCTACGTGCCTTCGTTAACCGGTGGCAGATTGCCACGGCCGGGGTCAGGAACCTGGACAAGCAGATCGCAGGGATGGCCTTCAAGCAGGGTTTAAGACCCGGGGAACTTTCGTACGACTTGCTAGTACAGGAGCCGCTGGGGTACGACGAGCTGATGACTGTGGCCGTTAGGCACGCTCAGGCAGAGCATGACACATATGGGGACAAGGCGCCCAAGCGAATAGCGGACGACCTGCAGCCGTCCCATGGAGGCAAAGCCGGATGGCTAGATCGTAGCCGAGCGCCCGCAGCCACTAGGAAAGCAGACACACGGGAGGAATGGCAACTCCGGCGGAGCGATGGCGACGGTTCCCGGTCAGGAAGAAGACAGTCGTTTGTGCGTTCGGCGCGGCCTCTAGCTGCTACGCCAGCAGAGCGGCCATCGCGGGCCTTGGCTATTTTGCCAGCCGGAAAGCCCAAAGATCTAGCCCTTCGGACCGATGACCGAAAGGCCCAGATAGCGGTCGTAATCGACCGGACCCGCCAGAAGGACCTCAACAACAAGCAACCGCGGCCTCGGCAGGTGGGAACTATAAACACCCGCACTCCCGGGGGTATCGAGGTACACGGGAGCATTAACATGATACACGGCGGGGATCGTATAGATCGACTTACCCGGAGCTCGAAGAAGCGGTGCCTAAGATCGGTCCGAGAGAAGGAGGTATACGCCTTCGGCGAAAGAAGCGGCCAGGCCGCTAAAACCGGATGGAGATCGATCACCTTTTACGAGGGGGAAGAGCCGGAGGATTTGATCCAACCGCACAACGACCCCTTCGTCATTACGGTCCAAATAGACCACTAGATAACCAGTCGTATGCTGATTGATACCAGAGCCTCAGTCAACGTAATGTTCCGGGATGCATACAAGGGGTTGCAGAGAGGAAGGAACAAGTTATCCCAGGATAACGAGCCGCTCATAAGCTTCTCCGGTGAGGTCGTCCAGCCCCTGGGATCGGATTACCTACCGATCATCTTCAGCGAGGGAGACAGAACCAGAAAGGAACATTTGGAGTTCATCATTGTTGACTGCCTATCATCGTACAATGGCATAATCGGTCGGCCAGGGTTATGGAGGCTCAAAACGTTTATTGCCGGCCATATGTTAATTCTGAAGATGCCTTCACCGGCCGGAGTCATTACCATACGCGGGGACCAAAGGATCGCCCGCAAGTATTACACAGAAGCCGTGACCCACGGGAGGAAGCGGACCGAGGTCTTCACAACCGCTCAGCAGGCACCCGCGCCGGATCTAAACATTGACCCACGTGATGACGTCAAGACAAAAAAAGTCGGGCGGTTCATCGAGAAACTGGAGCCACCTGCGGCCGTGGAACAAACCGAAGCAATCTGCATTTCGGTAGACCACCCGGAGCGAACTATCGTAATAGGGACGCGGCTCGATCCGGTTGTTAGGCAAGAGCTCATAGCCTTCCTCCAGGACAACGGTTCGGTCTTCGCATGGTCCTATGAGGACATGCCGGGCATATCCCCGGAGATAGCCGTGCATGAGCTAAATTTATTACCCAACGTTCCCCCGGTAAGGCAGAAGAGGAGATCTTTCAGTCCCGCAAAGTATGAGGCAATCAGAGCGGAGGTACAGAAATTGAGGAGTATAGGGTTCATCCGGGAAGTCCAGTACCCCCGCTGGCTCGCAAACGTAGTTATGGTACCAAAGAAGGGAACCGGCCAATGGCGTATGTGCGTGGACTTCACTAACCTGAACCGGGCGTGTCCAAAGGACAGCTTCCCACTCCCCCGGATTAACCAGCTTATAGATTCCACGTCCGGTTTTAAGATGCTCAGCTTCATGGACGCTTACGCCGGATACAATCAGATTAGGATGCACCCGGATGATGAGGAGCACACATCATTCACAACCGACCGAGGTACCTACTGTTATAAGAGGATGCCGTACGGTCTGAAGAATGCCGGGGCCACCTACCAGCGAACGGTCAACCAAATGCTGGAGCAAGAAATGGGTAAAACCGTAGAGGTTTATGTGGATGACATGCTGGTCAAGAGCTTGACTGCAGGGGCCCACGTCCAGGATTTGGCCGTAGTCATCGGCAAGATGCTCAAATTCGGAATGCGCTTAAACCCAAAGAAATGTATTTTCGGAATTTCAGAGGGCCTATTCCTAGGCCACATCATCATCCAGCGAGGGATAGAAGCCAACCCGCTGAAGGTCCAGGCGATTTTAGATATGGAAACGCCAGGGGAGAGAAACCAGGTCCAGATGTTGACCGGCCGGTTAGCCGCCCTCGCCAGATTCATCTCCCGCCTAACCGACAAATGCACCCCGTTCTTCAAATTGCTTAAGGCACAGCAGACCAGGAAAATCCACTGGGCAGCAGAGCATGAAGCAACATTCCAGTCTATCAAGGCATATTTGTCGGCAGTGCCTCTCCTATCCAAACCAGTGCCAGGCGAAATGCTATACCTTTACATAGCTGCATCCGCGACGGCCGTCTCCGCGGCTCTCATTAGGAAGGAAGACACGCTCGAATTCCCGGTATACTATGCGGGAAAGGGACTCACTAGAGCAGAGGGCCGGTACCCCGACATAGAGAGATTGGTTCTGGCCCTGATTGTTAGTGCCAGGAAGCTCAGGCATTATTTTCAGGCTCACTCCATCACCTTGTATACCAATCACCCTCTGCGACAGATCCTACAAAGGCCGGAGACCAGTGGTAGGCTCGTACGGTGGGCAGTTGAACTGGGAGAATTCGACATCATCTACGCAGGCAGCTGCGGACTTCATATGTGAGCTCACCCCAATGGCGGTAGAAGCGCACCCCGACCGGTGCGAGGACACCGAGGCAGTACGAGCCACAAAGGCCGCGCCAGGCCTCCCCACCGGTTGGAAGCTTTACTTGGATGGCTCCGTAACGGCCAGGCGGAGCGGCGCTGGTGTCATGATAACCTCGCCCGATGGCCAGTCATACGAGTATGCCTTACGGTTCCTTTTTAGCACCTCCAACAACGCTGCCGAGTATGAGGCCCTCATAGCCGGTCTGCAACTGGCCAAGGAGCTGGGAATCTCGTCCATGGAGATATACAGCGACTCTAGCCTAGTGGTGAACCAGATGAACGGGGTGTTCGAGGTCAAGGACCCCCAGCTGTCCTCTTACCAGGCCCTGGCCAAAACCTTGATCGAGCCGTTCGAGGGCGCCACGATCCAACACATTCCCCGAGAGGAAAATAGACATGCGGATGCCCTCGCAAGGCTGGCAACCGGAAACTACCCTCCAGAGTACCGGAGGGCAAAAATGGAAACTCTCCAGCAGCCAAGTATAAACAAAACCATCTCTGAGATATTTGCGGTAGAAGAAGCGCCGCCAAGCTGGATGGATCCAATAGTCAAGTATTTGACTGACAAAACCAGCCCCCAGGATGCGGTAGAGGCCAGAAGACTACACCTCCGGTGCGCCCGGTACGGTCTCCTCAACGGCCAGTTATACCGAAGGGGGCACAGCTTCCCCCAGCTGAGGTGTGTGACAAAAGAGGCAGGCGAGGCTATCATGCGAGAGATCCACGAGGGGGTATGCGGTAATCACTCCGGCGCAAGATCATTATCCCACAAATCGCTCCGAGCGGGGTATTTCTGGCCAGACATGGCGGCAATGTCAAGAAAAATATCAGGCGGCTGCCACAAGTGCCACATGTACGCCTCTATACCTCATGCCCCGGCAATCGCGTTATCAATCCTGTTGGCACCGTGGCCATTTGCACAATGGGGATTGGACATCATCGGCCCTTTCCCAACGGCTATAGGACAGTACAAGTACGCCATCGTGGCAGTAGACTATCAGACCAAGTGGGTCGAGGCAGAACCCATGATAAAGATCACTGAGGAACGGGTTAAAAAGTTCCTATGGAAGAACATCTACTTCCGATTCGGGGTACCGCAGACTATTGTCACGAATAATGGGACACAGTTCAATAATGCTGATCTTATCCAGTACACAGCCTCTATGGGGACTCGGATGTTGTTCGCTTCAGTGGCGCACCCACAGACCAACGACCAAGTAGAAGCGGTCAATAAGATTATCAAGACCCTCCTCAAAAAGAAGCTGGATGCTAAGAAGGGATGTTGGGTTGAAGAACTCCCCGCAGTGCTATGGGCCATCCGGACAACAGCAGCAGAGGCAACAGGAGAGACCCCGTTCTGCATGGCATTCGGGAGCGAAGCGGTACTCCCGGTAGAAACTGGTATACCCAGTGGCAGGGTAGAGAATTACGACGCCGAGACAAATGCCGAGGGGCTATTACTCAACCTGGACCTCATCGAGGAGCGCCGCGACCAGGCACATATGTGCAACCAAACCTACAAGCAGCCGATCGCCCGGTATTATGACAGAAGGGTCCGGGAGAGAAACCTCCAGGTCGGGAACTGGGTCATGAGGAAGATCCAGAAAAAACCGTTGGCCCTAGAACCAACATGGGAAGGGCCCTACCAGATCACTGCGGCCGTCGGACCGGCAACATTCCACATTATAGACACCGAGGGCATCTATTCCACCCGGCCATGGAATATCCAGCACCTACGGTTCTACCCTAGGTAGTAGCGGTCACAGAACGACAACGGTGTATTTGACATTAATATTGCAATACGCAGTTTCAATAATAACAAATAAACTACAGTAGTTGCAAGATGTGCATTTACAAGGTAAACAGCTAGCTACCGCCCCCGGAGCCTCCAATCCCCGGCCCGTCGCTTTTTAGAGCCTGCTCCTGCTCCACCATCTCAGTCAAGGCTATATCAGCCTCCATCTGCTTAGCATCAAGCCACCCTTTCTCCTTCCACTCCAGATAAGCGTCGGTGATGCCCTTCTCCCGGGCCGCGTCCAGCATCTCTTCAAACTCCACCGACTCCCGGAAGTCGTCGACAGCCTTATCAGCTACTTCAGCAAGCTGGGATTCCGACAGCTTCTCCCTTCCTTGGGCGACCACTGTGACCTGGTTCTGGAGCTCCAAAACCTTCGCCTCCAGCTCCATAATTCTCCCTTCCCGGGCAACAGCCTGGGTCTGCAGCTCCAAAACCCTCGTCTCCAGCTCTGCGACCCGCCCTTCCCGCGTAGCAGCTTGTCGATCGGCCTTTTCCCGTTCTTGCTGCAGGTCATGGCACAACCGACCGGTTAGTTCTTTCTCTCGCGCGAGCTCGGTGCCCAACCGACCAACTTCCTCTCTTTCCTCCGCAAGCTTAGCTTCTGCCACGTCCGCCCGCACGCTCAGCTCCTCCACCCGCTCCTCCAAAACCGCAGCAACCTCCCCTCTGGGCTCTGCGGCACAAAGGCTATGAACCAGCTGCGAGGCATAAATTAACGAACATTAGCTCGTACCACTCCAAGAGAAGGGGAAGCACAAGAACACTTACCCGAACAGCTAGTTCCACGGGCTTCGCCCTGTTCTCGCCCGATCGACCAGTCTCAGGGTTCTCCCGGTCGAGCCCCAGGGCTTCGAGGGTAGCAACCACGAACCTGCCAGTTCCATCAGCAGAGCTGCGACTGGCTTCCGGCACCTGAGTCCTTCGACCAACCGCCTCCACGACTGGAGCCACCGCCCGCTCGGCTGGCCCAGCCGAGCTGGACGCCCCGACGATGCCCGGACGCTTCTGCCATTTCTCTCTCCCGCGAGGTCCGAACGGCCATCGGTCGCGCCACAGGTCCTGGACCAGGTGGTCCCACAGACCGCCTTTCTCGAATAAGGAGCGGGGAGTTATTCCCACCACCCGGTAGCCTTCCATAGTAAGCATCCGGAAACACAAGCGGCACTGCCTTATCATGATCCCTGCGTCTCTTGGTAGCCGTATCAATAACGGTCTTCGCGGCCACCTCCCCCGTCTCCGCCAATCTCGAGACTACAAGCTCCTCATCCGGTTCGATAGTCTCCTCAACTTTAAGCGCGAGCCGGGGAGGGTTAGCTGCAACCGATAAGTCCAGCAGTCAGAACACAAGCAACCACGCAAAAGGATGAAATTATGCAAGGCACCTTACCAGGTTTTCTCCCCATCTCGCATATCTCCAGCACGTTCCATCGGATGAAATTGTAGGAGCTCCGACTCAGATAGTCCCAGCCATGGAACAGCCGATATATCCGTTGCTTCTCCAACTCCTCCAGCCAGTACGACTGATCCCCGATCGGCTGATAGGCCCCGGGCACCTGATGACCCCTCCAGTTACGCTGCCACCTGCCACCGGCCAGCACCACCGACTTCCTCCAGGTATCTGAAACCGATGACGGCAGGTGCGTGATAGCAGCAGCATGCTCCCGCGTGGCAAAGTTCACACAGCCGCTGCATTGGGCCTTTCGGCAGTAAGAAATCTTGTACAGCGCCCGAAACTCATTAACCGTGGGCCAGTTCATGTGGCTCAGGCTGAATAGGCACCCAAGCCCAAGCAACTGCCTCCACTGGTTGCTCGGAAGCTGGGCCGGGGAAAGATTTAGTGAGCTCAGCATATACTGAACAAATTCCGGTAGCGGCAGCGATAGTCCGTGTCGGAACTGATCGTCGAAAACAGCAACCCAGCCCGGTTCCGGGTTACAGGCCAGTTCTCCGGGACGCAGCCCTCGAAGTTTAACAGAAGGATCGATGTCCCACTTCGCTCGAAACTCCCTGATCTCTCTCTCATCCATGCTTCTAATTGGTTCGTCACAGAGAATCGCCCTGTCACCATCCAGCAGCTCGTGCCTTTTGGGCCCACGGCTGGCGCCGCCATGATGCGCAGGTCTCCCAGACGCCATAATCCTAACACAAAATAAGTCAGATCTGCAGCAAGGTGGACGAGGAGAGTAGAAGGCAAAGGGTCTAGGCAAACTGTGGAAGGGGGCGAGCAGAGTGAACAATAAATAGGGCAACAAGAAAGGCAACGAAACCCCAGCCGTGGATTCCCTCCATCTCAGACCGCTCTCTATCGACACGTGTCCCAGCATGGATAAGGGATCTCATCTAGCATAACTGATGGGACTGATGGGCTTTCCCCTTTATCGCATGTCCGCCACCTGTCCCACTTATCAGCAGCATTTAGGGAGAAGGAGCGAATAACGAGGCGTCCATTCCCCTCGTTTCCCCAGAAAGTCAACTCCGACTCAATCCGGCACCAGGGCGGTTCACAAATATGATCATTCAACCGGCTGCATGGCTTTTCTTCCTTGTATATCTTGAAGACCTCTCACCGCTTGTGATTTTTTCCAACTGCTTCAAGAGCATTTGTCCAGGTATGCACCCTCCCCTTTTAACACCACCTTCGTTGCATATCACTGGGGAACTCGTCTCGACATGGCATATCGCCCGGTCAAGATCCACCCAGCACTATGACATTCCACCGGCTTTGGGACATTTAACCCACTCCAAGGCATTCTACCGGTTGTCACCTTCCTTCGCCTACGGGCAGGAACGAGCCAACAGCAAAGGCTTCTAAACGCATGGGCTTTATAAACCCGGGCGAGCTTACATCTAACCCATGTACTCTTGTCCAGCAGGATAAAAACCCTGCATCACACTGAACTGTGATACATTTGGGGATACATGGCGAGACTCGTTATCTCAACGCCACTCCACTGGGCAGATTGTTTCTCTAAAACAGAACAAGTCTCTCCGCAGGCTAACAAACCTGCACATTACCTCAACGCTTAACCAACAAAAGCTGAGAAGAACTAGCAAGTGTTAACCAATGCCTCAGTACGGCCGTAACACTCTCCGGGATGTCTGTTGGCCTAGTCCACGCACCAACAGGCCCTCCCGTAGGCTAGCATTTCCGGGACTCGTCTCGATATGGCAGGACGCCCGGTCGAGCTCCCGAGAACCGAGGAACTTTGAGGCATTCTAAACTGGGGGACTCGCCGAAATGGCATTGCGTCCGGGCACCAGTCGAGGTCCACCCAGCTGCATCTCATTTCCGGGACTCATCTCGATATGGCAGGACGCCCGATCGAGCTCTCGAGAACCGAGGAACTTTGAGGCATTCGAAACTGGGGGACTCGCCGAAATGGCATTGCGTCCGGGCACCGGTCGAGGTCCACCCAGCTGCATCTCATTTCCGGGACTCGTCTCGATATGGCAGGACGCCCGGTCGAGCTCCCGAGAACCGAGGAACTTTGAGGCATTCTAAACTGGGGGACTCGCCGAAATGGCATTGCGTCCGGGCACCGGTCGAGGTCCACCTAGCTGCATCTCATTTCCGGGACTCGTCTCGATATGGCAGGACGCCCGGTCGAGCTCCCGAGAACCGAGGAACTTTGAGGCATTCTAAACTGGGGGACTCGCCGAAATGGCATTGCGTCCGGGCACCGGTCGAGGTCCACCCAGCTGCATCTCATTTCCGGGACTCGTCCCGATATGGCAGACCGCCCAGTCGAGGCCCACCCCGATATTATAAATATACTTATAAAAATTTTACTTACCATCAACGACGGCTTCTCACCTTGGTCACGCCCAATCTTTAACGCGGACTTGGGGGACTGGGCACCGGTAGGTTGGTAACCCTGCGGGTCTGCAGGGCAGGAGTAAGACAGTTAAGTCCCCATTCAAGATTGCACTTGACCGGGAACTTGGGGGACTTGTTGACAGTAGCCGCAGAGAGGCTACAACAGGCCCACAGACCCGCAGCAAGCGCACCAGGGCCCGGCCCAAGGGTCGGGACCGGATCACCAACACCCGGCCTCGGGGCCTGGCACTCTATCCTGCCTCCAGGGACCCAGAGGCCGGGGGCGCCAGCCTGCCTAAGAGGGCACCAGAAGGTATAAGCAGAAGGGAACCAGTCCCACATCGAAGAGTAAGGCCAGCCCTTACCCCCAACCACCTATATATGGGCCCCAACTACCCTCTTTATGAGGTAACTCGTCTCTCTCCCCGCTTACATACGTGTCTTGGTTATATATATTCCAACTATACTAACTTAGGCATCGGAGAGGAGAAGACCGGCCCGTCCGGTATTCCCCTTAGTGAGTAGGATTGCAGGAGATAGAGGTGGATTCATCAAGTATCTACTAGACCCCCGGGTTTAGGCAGAAACACTTTTTTTTTATTTTCATGCAATCTGAATCACGCACAAAATCTTCCTATAAATCATGTTTGGGATTGATTTTGGCATAGTCAATTCTAAATCAAAGAACCCCCTCAACATTTGGCAACATCACTGGGGACTAGGTTGTGATTCAGAGGATTTTTTCATCATGCAAGATACTGGAAGAGAAATTACTTTCCCTTATGTCGATGATTCTTCAACTATGAACCCTGCGCCTTAAATTTGTTCTCTATCAGTCATACTTTTGTGTAACAAAATTTCACTGGCAAAAACACTCTTGATTCTGAAGCTAAATGTTCAAAAGCATATAGCTCTGTGCAATGCTTCTTTCTTCAAGTTACATCATTATCTTCCATTGATGAATCTCGTATCTGATGTTGATATTTGCAAGTTTGTTTTTCATGTTTTAAACTTCCTTGCATGAGTTTTCACAGCAGTAGCTAGTATTATCATTGATCATATACGAGTTTTCTGTATTGCAATGTTTCCTCATTGGAAGTCTTTGCCAAATCCTCTTTTACAAAGTAAAAAAATAATAAGGTTAGCATACCAGGAATCTAGATAAAACATTTGTTGTCATAGCATGCACTTGTTATGTTTTGTGCTCAGTAAATCTCAGAAAGGAAGCAGTTATATTACTGCTGTGATACACCCTGCAGTTTTAACAACTTAAGCCATGCCAATATGTTCTGAGTGGCAGATTATCTGATGCAAGAATAAGCTTTGAGGCTGAAATCTTAACTCCCAGTCACCACAATATTTCCCACTATAGTTGCTGATCATTCTTTATCACAAGTCTAATAGCATGCCATGCTTATTTGATGAAACTCACAGAACAACTATGTTGATGTTGTAATATGCTCAGTATAATTATTCATGCCAATGAACTTGGGGACTGTGGGGTGAGGTTAGATTCGCAGTCAGTCCACGCCAAAATGAAAAATTGATATGTTCATGCTTTACTGCATTCTAACAGTGTCCATGCTTTACTGCAATCAAGCAATCCTAGCACTTATGTTATATGCAATAAGGGAAATGATTTTCTTAATCTATTATGCTCAAGTGCATACAAGAAAATATTGTTTCTCTTGCATATGCACTTGTGCTCAATGAATATCAGAATTGTGAAAGACCCCGCAGCTGTAATTCGAATTTGCAGCTCATGCTATATGAACAAACCTGATCATGCAAATAATGCAAACACTTGAGGGCTGACGAATTCTAGTTTCAAACTTCCTCCCAAACTGTCTCTCGGTTATCACTTTTTAGAAACCTTATATATTGATAGCTTTCACAGCCACGTTCAGATTCGTTTTGGGTGTTAACTAGCCAAACCTTCCACCACTGTGGTAACCAAATTCACTGCAACTACAATATCTGGTTTTCTAGCCAAAACAAAGGAAAAGTCTGATGTCAAACCAAAATAGTAGTGAAACCCTTTGAACCAAAAACCACCGCCTCAAAGCCAAAGTGTCCATTACAGTAATCTATTATTCTTTGCCACAAGCTTGAAATGCATACCATATTCATTCAATGAAGTTGTACAATATTCAAGCACAGTCATGCTATTTCCAGCTTAGTCATGCACTCGTGCTACCCCAAGCCAACACACTCGGGGGCTGAAGGATAAAAGTATATGTGTTATTACATTCAACCCTAGTTGAGAAGAAACATTGACAACCATAGAGAGATTATTTAGCGTCATTGCCAAAATCATGCCACGATCTCTACGATCATGAAAGGCCCTTGTTACAAGTCTAAAATATATATATATATATATATATATATATATATATATATATATATATATATATAACAAATCATGCTAAAGCCATAGCTTCCATCGTAGCAACCAAAATATCCTTTTGTATGTAAATAAGCCTGATATCAAAACCTAAACCGAAACAGAATTTAAACCCTCACTGCAGTAACCAAGCATCATATGCAGCTAAGACCTCTACTGCTAGCCCCCTTCAAACCAAGCCGAGTAAAAAATATTTACAACCCTTCTACCAGACATTTCTCAACCATTACCAAAGTCCTTCTAGCCGGAGCCAAAGCTTCCGCAGTGAACATTGTTTATCTATAACACACAAAAAAAAAAAAAAATCAAATCAAATCAAATCAGAGCAAGAAATTTATGCATCATGCACTACCTTGAAGTCTTCTTCAAATACAGCAATCAAGCATCACAAGCCTTATACCAATATGCAAATTCTGTTTTACATAGCAACTGTATATGTGACTCCAATTGGAAATGCCATTTTTCAGTAGACAATACCTATCCTATACTCCTATCATGCAAACCTTTATTGTCCTAGGTAGAGCAAAACCAAATTTTTAGCCAAGTACCCAAGTTCTGATACCATTAGCATATTCATATTCAGCTATCCACCAAATCAAATTAGCTGGTATCTTTAATAAAAAAAACATTGTGAGCTGCAGTGAACCTTTTTCTTAGGTTATTGTAATACAACTTTCTCCATTGGCATATATGTCAGCTTAACGATAAAAGCCATTTGATCCACTCATGCTTTTCCCCTAAAACTCACTACCACAACCATGTTGATCTCAAATACCAAAAACCTTTACAGGGAAACCATTACAGTAAGCATACTCTGTAATACCCCGGAAATTCCTTAATAATTTCTAATGTTTATTTGGAAATTATTAGATTGGAAGTTAGTGATTCCGAGAGTTAAATTCCGAAAAACGTGTGAGTTTCGGTGGGTCAAAAGTTGACTTTTTAATCCGTCGTGAATTTCGAAAAGTTTCCTCCACGAAAGTCGTAGAGCTCGACGATACGAGTTCATAG
The DNA here is from genome assembly GCA_963682095.1 of Potentilla sterilis. Lineage (NCBI taxonomy): Eukaryota > Viridiplantae > Streptophyta > Magnoliopsida > Rosales > Rosaceae > Potentilla > Potentilla sterilis. The sequence continues at coordinate 43,334,143 of OY821759.1, forward strand.
ACACGCGGCACGCGTGAATCGGATGTTGTATGAATAAGTTACGACCTGTCGAAGTTATTTCCTATTCAGGAAATCTACTATAAAGCCTCGATTTTCCGGAAAAATACCAAAATTTCCATTTCGGTCGTTTACCTTTTACTGTAGCTTTTTACTGTTCAAAAGTTACTGTTCATTTTCTCCCACTGATTCACTATTCACCCGATTTGGCTTTTCTCCTCCGATCTCCGCCGTCCGGCCGCCACGGCGCAAGCGCCACCCACCGTTCGACGGGGTTCTCTCTCCTCTCTCGTTCGAGCTAAGGATCGGCCCAGGGGAGCATCGTGCGCGACGCGACGACGCTTGGAAGATCTGCTGCCGTGTGCGACGGAGCTGCCGGCGACCACAGGGCTTGCGCCGCCCATCATTCGACGCGTCTCCTCCGTGCGCTCCTTGGGGTGCTAGTGGTTTGCGCCGTTTCGAGCTAAGCAAGGCGGATCGAAGCCGTGAAGAAATCGATTCTGATCGGGTCGATCCGACCCGTTTCCAGCGGATCCGACCCGGCCCAGCATGCTCCGACCCGGCCCAGCCCAGCAAGCTTCAGCCCTGACCGTTGACCAACGTTGACCGTTGACCGTCGACGTTGACCGTTGACCGACCGGTTGACCGACGCTGACCGTTGACCGAGACCGGCTGCTGACCGTTGACCGGCGTTGACCGGTACTGTAGCAGGCCGATCCGAGCACCGTTTCGGCCCGATTCGGTCCATTTCCTCCTCGACCCGACGCGAGCGGATATTTGTCAAGTTCTGGTGAATTAAGGTGAGTAAACCTCACAACGTTGTATTTATACGAGTTTTAATTTATAGTATTGGATCGTTAAATGTGAAATTGTTTTATGGAAATGATATTTGTTTTTAAATTGAATGAACTTGATCGACTACGGTTCATCGGTAAGTAAAATGATTTTAATATAAAAAAATGATTTTCAAAGGGTTTTACGATCAATGACTATAGATGGTATTAGTGGACTATTCCTGCGTGAATGTCTACGTATATATATATATTTACGTGAAATATATATTGTGAATGCATTTGTGTGGATTATTTATGTTATGAAGTTATCATCTTTGTGTAAATGTGTGTTGTGAGATATGTGATTGAGTTGGTACGAAAACCAACGGCCAATGAGAGATCTTCCTGTGTTTGATGGGGATTTCTCATGTGTGGCAATTTGGGTCCACCCTGTGTTTGATGGGGGACCTTTTGGCAATTATATCGGGATACCAAGCCTTTGGCCGGGTGATTGGTTACGATTCAGTTAGAGCTCTATTCTGTGCCATTGTGTGAGTTGGAGGGGAATGACATGGGTCATGGCCCCCTGAGTTTTATGGTGTGAGTCATGTCATTGTGCCTTGAGTTTTACTGTGTGAGTTGGAGGGGAATGACATGAGTCATTATGCACTGAGTTTTATTGTGTTTGTTTTTAAAACGGAAATTATTCTTGTTTTCCTTGTTTTAAAAGGGGTTGAGTTTTAAAAGAAAACGAGGTGAGCGTTGTTCTTCTTGAATTTAAGAGGGCAACATCTTGACTTTATTTTGGGGTTGTTGGATTTATTATATGCTTTCTTTTGTTATATATTTATGTTATTTGTTTGTGGTTGGCTTCCTGAACTACATTATATGCTGGAGCCACGATTTTACTGATATGTGCGTGACTTCCTGAACTACATTATATGCAGGAGTTGCAATTTAATCATGTAGGATTTGTACTTTCTTGAACTATGTTTTAAGCAGGAAAGTCTGAATCTTACCTTGTATTCTTTTTGTGTGCGTGTGTTTTTATAATATAAGTGTTCTTGCGTTTATTTGGAGAAAATTTATAGCTTGTGGCGAGTGAGTAATTGTGAGTTTGAGTTTACTCATACAAGCTTGAGAAAGCTTACCGGGTTTGTGTTTACAACCCGGTGCACCAACCCTTGGTGTAGGGTGTAATTGTGCAGGTGGAGATTATCAGAGTTGAGACGGGGGATAGCTGTGAGACGAGTAGGAGTGGGCTTCCTCATTTAATCTTGTTCTCTTTTTGTACAGTGAGGTTTGAGTTGAACGATTTCATTTTTCCGATACTTTACAACTTGTGTAAAGATTGGTGATGTAATACTTGTAGTTTATTCTTTTAGTTTGTTGTGATTATTGAATTATCACGTTTTCGAATTGAAATTTCATCTTTTGAAATTCGGGGCGTGACATACTCAAACATGCAAAAATCATTAGAGCAAGCAATTGACAATTATTCTAAGTCAACATGCATAATTGCATATAACCAAAAGAGAAAACACACACCAAGCTAGAAGAGCATACTATGCAATTATGATCACCTGACCTCCTTCTCCATTTAAGAATATGATGTGCTCATCCAGTATAAAAGCAAACCGTTCCCTGCAAATGGTTGCGGTTATATTCCCCTGCAGCTTTCCCCGCGGCTATTCTCTCTCAACAGTATAATGGTTATATCACCCTGCAATGACATCATGCAATCAAGCTAAATTCATTAGATCAGAAATCCTTATTCCATCAAGCTACAAGCATCATTACTAAATCAAGCCATCACTACTCAACCGAGCCATTAAAACATGCAAACAAAATTCAACCTGCAGTAGTAATGCCATCACCTCCAGGAACTGCTCCAAGGAAGTAAGATTTTAGCCCTGCAGCTCCTCTAGCTCCTAACAAGAGCGGCCCGTCCTAAAAATCACTAGGGCTGCCGCTCTCTCTGCCATCACTTAAGTCAAAATCCAGTCCATCATAGGTCTTTGTCCCAATACCAATGCATATGCAGGTCTGAATATTGCTACTCACTCAAAGTTCAGCAACCAAATCATATTCTAAAGACTAACTGCTATACACAAACATCTACAACCATACTTTAACATAAAGCATTTACATATCTAATCTATCATCAAAGATTAGTGCCCACACCCCAAAATCTAACCCTATCGATATCCTATTACTCAGACAGCCTGCATGTATATCAGATCAAATGCCAAGATCTTGAACCCAGGCTATCAGTACCCCTCTTTATAGCCGACGAAATAACGAATTTTTCGTCGGCTATTATTAGGATAGCCGACGAAATAACGTGTTTTTCGTCGGCCATTATATGAAAAAGGTCAAAAAAATCAGTAGGTTTACACCTCTCGTATTCCTATTTCCTGTTCATATATAATTTAAATTGAACATCAAGAAAACAGAAACCCAGCAGTCAACATATTTCAAATTTTTTTTTTTAAGGGGTTTGGAACCCAGCCTAGCTGGGAGGCTCATCCCCACGCCCGTTCATTAGAAATTTTGAGATTACAAATGAAAGGATTACATCATCTAAATTACTTAATCCGGCGGATTGTAATCGGAATCATCGGATGAGTCTTCTTCGGTTTCTGAATTGCTCGATAGGGGTAATCTATGTCTTTCCTCACCACTAGAGTCCTCGTTAGTTTCTTCATTTGGATAAACATCAACAAGCAGTGGCTCTTCACATCGAATTCGCACCGGCGTGTCTAGGCGAATAAAAGAGGAGTCAGGAATACAGTTTGCGTTGGGCTCTTGATACGCGGTGCCACCTTCCTCGTTCTCTTCAGCCACTCCAAGTGTAGACGCCCGGTAAATGTTGCGATGGTGGATAGTGTTGACTACTTTCCACGGGTCACCCTTGGCGAGATCATCAAGATAAAACACTTGTTTCACCCATGTGGCTAAAACGAACGGGTCATCCTCATACCATGATGTACTAGTGTTCACAGAAGTTATGCCGTATTGATCGGTTTTCATGCTCTGCGGCCGTGTGTCAAACCATCTACACTTGAAAAGGTGCACTTTCATGCCTTTCCCATAATGCAGTTCCACAACTGAATGGAGAACACCGTAATAGTCAACTCCATCATCCCCACCAGGTGCCATAACCCCTGAATTTTGTGTTTTCAGTCTGACGTCTCTCTCTTCACATCGAAATAACACTCCATTCACCTTGCACGTCGCATAAACTTTTGAATAGACCACCGGCTTCATCGCCAGAAGTCGGAGTTCGTGCGACCGATTTGGGTGATTATCATTTTTAATAAGGTCCATCTGCAACCATCAGAATCAACTATAAATATGAATAATTATACACAATAATATATAAATACGTATAGAATAATGTTAAAGTTACGTAGCCAGCGGCCGAAATACTCTGCGAATGTCCGGTTGTGGTAATCAAGATCACCTCCTAATTGTTCACAGTTTAGATGCATGTTCTTCCAAAACTGAACTTCTAAATAGTTAATTAGTACCCACCAATGTGCAATGGCTATCTCATAATCTTTCAACTTGTAGGAAACTGACATGTTTCCACCGAGTACAACATCGTCGGAGAGTATGGAAAGATTGAACTGTGAAGGTACATATTCCGGTATGCTTTCCTGTAACGCTCCTAAATACAGCTTCATGTAGGTGACGCACTCGTGCGCAATATATGCTTCAGCTATACATCCTTCAGGTGCGGATCTGTTTTGGACAAATCACTGTATTGTCCAAGTTGCCTATAAATCAAGTTTTTAAAGTGTTATGATAATACATTAATACTAAATCACATATATTGATGAGGAAATTAACATAAGGTGTAAAATACGTACCTTTCCATCGGATACATCCAAGTGAAGTGCACAGGACCAGTAAGCAACAACTGCCGAGGAAGATGGATCATGAGGTGAGGCATGATGTCGAAAAAATTTGGAGAAAATATCATCTCAAATTTACACATGATATGAACGATGTCTTGTTGCATTTCCCGGAGGTCAGATTTTCTCACTTCCCGTGTGCATACCCTCTGGAAAAATCTTGCCAACGCTACTAACGGCTCCACAACGTGACGGGGAAGGAACGGTCGAATGAAAACAGGGAAGAGACGTTGTAGCAGGATATGATTGTCATGACTTTTCAACCCGTAAAGATTGTTGAATTGTCTGTTCACACACTTGGCTATATTTCCAACAAAGCCTGAAGGATACTTGGCTCGACTTATCCAATGGAAAATTTCTGATTTATGCTCAGGCTTGACGGTGTAAGGAGCTTGAGGCATTTTTCTCTTCCCTTGTTTCAACCATAGTTGTTTTCTGATATTCATGTTTTGCAGATCAGTGCGAGCCTTAGGACCATCTTTCGTCTTCCCCTCCAAGTTCAGCGTTGTGCCCACCACACTTTCAGAAACATTTTTTTCTATGTGCATAACGTCTAGGAAGTGACGGATCAACAACTCACACCAGTACGGAAGTTCCCACAATATGCTCTTATGTGTCTAGAATTTGTACTCCTCAGGTCTTTCAGATATTTCCGCTACAATATCGGGATAATTGCTGAGGGGCCCAAAATCGTACTCATTAAGCACTGCTAAAATTTCTCTTCCCGTCCATCTTCTGGGAGGACCACCGTGTTCTTCGGTTCCATCAAATGCGGCGGACTCGTAACGCCAGTGGTGATCCGCCGGAAGGAACACACGATGACCCATTCTGCATATCTTGTTGCAATGAGGGGTGCTCCCATAATCGCTGAGGCACTCTGGACAAGCCTTGTATCCCCTAACAACGCTGCCCGACAACATCCCATAAGCAGGAAAATCACTGATGGTACCAATAACCATGGCATGCATCTGGAACGTCTCCTCCTTGTACTTGTCAAAAGTGGGATGACCAACGTCCCACAATACCTTAAGCTCTTCAATCAATGGTCTCATATACACATCGAGACATTTCCCTGGGTAACCAGGCCCCAGAATCAACAACGTTAACATATTATATTCTTTCTTCATGCACATCCACGGAGGAAGGTTGTAAGGTACCAAAACCACCGGCCATATACTGTATGAAAGACTCATGGTGCCGAAAGGGTTGAACCCGTCGGTTGAGAGCCCGAGCCTGACGTTTCTGATATCTGACACAAAATGAGGAAACTCATTGTTTATATGCTTCCAAGCCGCTCCGTCAGAGATGTGTGTCATGATATCTGCGTCTCCCACGTCCCGCTCACCGTGCCATCTCATAGCTTTTGCGGTGGTTTCTGACATGTACAACCGCTCAAGCCTATCTCTGAACGGAAAATACCGAAACACTTTCACAGGTTTCCTATTGCCTGCTCCCGTCAACTTATATCGGTCAGAATGACATATCAGACATGCGTCAAGGCTAGCAAGGTCATTCCCTTCTGCATCTTTACCCCAGAAGAGAACGCAGTCAAATGCGCATGTATGGATCTTAATGTAGGAAAACCCTAGATATTTGAGGATACTTCGGACCTTACGGTGATTGGTAGGATTATGATGACCCTCCTCCAACAACGAAGAAGTGTACTGTAGATATTCATTCACTTGCCTGATAGTCGATTTTGTCTCGACTTTAATCCTCATTACCTCCATCACACTTTGAAGAACTGTCTTCTCAGAACTTGAAGACACAGGGGTTTGTTGCAATGCAATCAGTTTGTTGTACTTGTCAAAGGCAGCAGTGTTGACAACTTGTGGGAAGGGCTGCACCGGGTCATGCATATATTGTTCCCCACGTACACCGCTTTCAAAAGGAAACACGTCGTTGACGAATGCCATTGTTGGATCGTTGGATGTACTACTACTGCCCGCCTCAAAAAACTGCCCATGATCATGCGATCCATCTAATGATGGCTCACCGTGATATATCCAACGTTTGTACTTCGGCCAAAACCCATTACTCTTTAGGTGCTCCCATACTGTCCTAATTGGAAATCGACACATATCACTGCTACATTTACATTTCTTTCACGGGCAATAATGGTATTCATTCCCGTTTGCATTTTCCTCGACGAACTGCAAAAAATTCACAACTCCTGTAGTGTATCGTTGGTCATGCCTTGGAAGCGAAATTCAACTCTTATCCAGATCCATATGTAGCCTGATAATAATATATATGTATAACTTTAATTAATAAGAAATTAATTAACACATATATATATATATAAATCCTTAATAATTAATTACATTACAATATATATTATTATCAACGTCAACTCATATATATATACCATTAACAACCATTATTTAAGTTAATTACACTATAAACAACTATTAATTAACATATATATATATATATATATGTTAACACTAATTAAAATAACATCAAATTAAAACACATAATTAAACTAAAACTCAAAATCAACTCAACTAAAATTCAAAATCAACATATATACATACATTCTAACACTAAAATAACAACAAATTAAACAAAAAATCACTTAATAAATCAAAATCACTAAAACTCAAAATCAACATATATACATACATTCTAACACTAAAACAACAACAAAACAAAAAATCGATCACTTACTAAATCAAAATCACTAAAACTCAAAATCAACATATATACACATATACGTACCTATATATATATATAGCTCCACAATGTAAGAGGACGGATTTCAACAATACCCACAGATTTTTCACTCTTTCTCCCGTTTTTCCCTTTTTTTTCGTTTTTTTTTTTAAATGAGCAGCTGCTGCCCAGATCTGAAAATATATAGACTTATAGCCGACGAAAATGTCAACTTCGTCGGCCATACTTCTAAACATTTCCGTCGGCTAATGTTTCGGAGAAAGGCCGACGAAAATACAAATCGTCGACTGAAATATGAATATAGCCGACGATTTTTTGAAAATACCAACGAAAAAACAGTTTCGTCGGCTATGGTTAAACTATGGCCGACGAATTTTTTTTTCCACCGACGAAAAATAAAATCGTCGGCTATTCCTTAGAATTACCGACGAAAATTTTAATTCGTCGGCCGTTTTTTTTTTTTTTCGTCGGGAAAACACTTTTTTCTGGTAGTGATAATAGATCTGGTCTTTTCAAGAAGATCACGATTCTTACGTTCAGAGACACAATTTTGTTGTGGTGTACCAACACAACTTGTTTAATGAAATATACCATGTTCACTGAGATAATTCTACATGATTTTTGAGGTGTACTCAGTTCCATTGTCGGATCTCAGTGTGCATATGTTAGATGAAAAATGATTTTTCACAAGCTTGTGGATGGAAACTTTTATAAACTTCATCCTTTGATTTCAGCAAGTACACAAAGGTTGTTCTAGAAAAGTCACCAATGAAAGTGACATAATATTTATAGCCATCCACAGAAACAACTCGAGCAGACCCCTATACATCTGAATGAACTAACTCAAAACTACGAGAGGCTCTAGACATGGATTTAGAAAAAGGAAGTCTAGTAGACTTGGCTTTGTGACAGGTTTCACATTCAATGGAGCTTTTACATTGCAAAGAGAACAAAAAAGACAACACATGTGAAGATGGATGAGCTAGGCGCATATGCCACAGGTTTTGATGAAAGACAGGAGACTTTGCTTCAGCAAGAAGACTCTTTGGGAAGCTTGAGGAGACTGAAAATAATAGAGATTGTTGAGGAAGAACCCTTCACCAATCGTGCTCATTGAAGCTCGATCCTGTAAAACAACATTATAAGTTGGGAAGGTGACGATACAGTCAAGTTGGTGTGTCAACTTACCAACTAACAAAAGCTTGAAAGGGAAGGAAGGTACAAAAATGACACTAGAATGTACATGATTAGAAAACATCTTTAATTTTCCCTGTCCAGCAATTGGAACTTTGTGACCATTAGCCACTGAAACATGTGAAGGTTTTTGGAAATAATGAAAATCAAGCAAAGAAGAAGCATCATTGGACATATGATCTGATGCTCCTGAATCTACAATCCACAAATCGTGTGTTTTACTAAGACTCAAAGATGTTGAAATAGCTTGAATGATACCTGGAATGTCTGAAGACTCAGCTAGGTTTGACTCTGCAAGAAAACCAGCAAATTGACCAAGCATGGCAGTAACATCACTTCCTTGAGTTTTCCCTTGTTTCGATCTGTTGAATAAAAGAGGTAAACTCATTGAGCAAGTGGATAGGATTGGATGAAAAATTTACCATGTTGCTGCTAGCATTGCTACTACTGGTTTTGTTTGCCCTGTAGTTGCCCTTAGACTGGACTCTAGCATTCTTCTCTTCATTAAACTTTGTCTTGAGTTCGAGATGTAGAATCCAACATGTTTCTTTCAGATGGCCAATGCCTGCACAACCAATCTTCTTGCAGTGAGAGCACTCCAAATCAGGCCTTTTGCCTCTGTATGGCCTACTACTAGCAAAAGCTCTAGCTAGTCTCAGTTACTTGAGTCTCAGCCACAACAATGTCAACATTCATAACTTTCTTCTTGGTTTCTTCTCTTTGAATGGTTGCACTTACTGAGTTAAGTGAAGGAAGCTCAGATGACATTAGGATCGGATGTGGCTTTTGAGATCTTCATACTCAGGTCCAAGGCTGATCAGAAGCTCAAAATTTTTGTCTTCTTCTCCTCTCTTCAGGATTGTGGCAGCATCTATAGTATGAGGCCTACAAATCTCCAGTTCATTCCATTTTGCTGTGAGATTTCCATAGTGTTAGATGAAGGTAAGATTTCCCTGCTGAACAGCTGCAATCTCCTACTTGATTTGAAAAACTCTTGCCGAGTTGTTAAGATCTCCATAGAACCCCTTGATGGCTGTCCACATCTTAGCAGCAGACTCATAGTACTGAAAAATTTGGTGAAGCTTAGGTTCCATGGAATGTAGTTGAATTCATTCGGAGAGGATGATTCAGGCATCTTGACCTTCTCATTGATGAATCCAAGCTTGTTTCTGTCACCAATAGCAAGAGTCATGGCGTTTGACCATGAAATGTAGTTGAACTCATTGAGTAATGTAGATATGAGACGAGTAGAAGTGTTGATGTCAACAACCTCAATTTTAGAAGAGGAGGAAGAACTATCTTTTTCCCTGTCACCTCCAGCCATAATGAAGAGTAAAACAAGATGAAGATGGAACTATGAGAATGAATCGAAAAACAGAAGCAGGTCCAATGAGGATCACTGCTCTGATACCATAAAGAATTATGGAATGAGATAAGAGAAGAGAGTTTGAGAAATTTAACTCAATTGTATTTCTGTTATGTCATTCTGAGATTACAAGAGAGGTATATATATAACCACAAGAAACCTAACAACTCATATCTACATCTTAAAACTGTTGGATAAAAGCTCACACTAGATAGGAACACCTGAATTAATTTACGGAAAAGGAGATCAGTTTGCGTAACAAGCAAACTGATTTATAGGAAGAGAAATCTTGCAGCACGATCTGCATTAAATGCAAAGATATGAAACCCTGCATCTCATATAAAATCATCTTGCAGCTCTGCGTGCAGTCCTGCAGCCTTGCAGCCGGAAAACCTGCAGCCCAACAACCAAAGCACAAGGACTGATATACTTTCAATACCTGATGAAAAGAATCTTTTTCTGAACCACTGGCAATAGGTTCCTGATAAGGATTCTCCCATCCAAGGACTGTTATGAATATCAGTCTTTGGAATGCAGGTTCCTGTTTAGGGTTTCGAGAGCAGGATATTACTTGTAATATTGCTAAAAAGTTTAGACAAGGAAATGGAGAACAAAAAGCAAAGGAAAGTAAGTAATATTTACACAGATTATATAATTCAAAGTATATCACTTCAGAAAACACCAATTATGCAATTTACTGTAAAACAGAATGAATCAAATTAAATAACGACAGTGAACAGCTTATCATGTATGCTCAAATATAGAAAAATCCACACATTATATTCAACAAAGGCACATTGATAAATCAGTTCATGTTAAGTGCACATTATATGTACTACTAATCTTCAGAGAAGGATGAATATTAGAAGCATCCCTTGACAAAACCTAAAGCAGCAATATTCAACCAAATTACGAGGATCATTGTATGTAGATTCGGCAACAAGTGCTTTGAATATTTTCTGCATATATATTCTGCCCCGTCAAACCATTCATCCTGCATAAAGCGAGAATATTGCTAATGAAATCTACTAGGTATTTATCCTCTCATATCATTAAGAATTATTTTAATAATTTTTTGAATTTCGAATTATCTTAATAATTTTGAATTTTTTTTCAATGCTTATTGCATGATAGAGCTTGTTAAACCCTAAACACACCCCCTCTCTTAACTTGTTGACCAAAAACATTCCTTATATCACTATAACTCTCCCCATCCTCTAATTCCTTATTTCACTCTAACACTCCTCCATTAGAGGTCAGGTAAATCTTCTCCATCAATGCTAAATATTTTTCTCTTAATAATCTCAATAAAAAAACGTGCAAAAGTTGTTTTGAGAGTCTTAAAGCCCTCCTCTCTCTCTCTCAATCCGTAAAACCCTTCAGCCTCTCCTTTAATTCCGTATTTAAGACTCTCCGTTCATCTAATCACTTTCTTTTATTGTTTTGGGATCGGTTACAGATACAATGGAGAGGAAGAGAGAAGGTATGGAAGAAAAGAGAGAATGGAAGGATTATGCACAGCTTGATCAGTGGTTTAATGCTGCAACTTTGCCGGAAAATCAAAACGTTCAAAGTCGCCGTATCAATACCACTAATTCTTTTTCTGAATACCATCCCTCTCAAAACCCTCCTCGTCCCTCTGAAAATCACATGTATTGGGACCCGATGTTGCCCAATCTCGTTCTTCAAAACCCACCGATCGTGCAAAACCCACCGATCGTGCAAAACCCTCTCTATCTTCAAAACACAAATCCCAACTTTGATCATCTCCTCTCTCCCACCAACAATAGTACCAACAATCTGATCAATGCTAACGGGTTTTCGACATTGGGATTTGGAACAAGTGGGGGAGGTACTCATGATTTTTTTGTTGATCAAACTCTTCATCATGATCAACTCGCAGCTTCTTTGAATCGGTTGAGCTTATCCAATAATGACACTTCATTCCCCACATCCAATCAAAGAGTACCTACTAACTTTATGCCTATGCCTAGCTCTACAATTGTAGGCAATGGTGGGTTCAGTACTCTAGAGCAGGAATACTATTTAGAGAGGTTAAACCAATGTGCTTTCTTGATGGCCGAGCAATACATGAGGTATTCAAATGGGACACTCAATTCTTATGGTTGGAATCGGAATAGCAGCAGCAACAGTAGTAGGGGCAGTTTGATTTATGGGGAACGGTATAATTCTACTCCTCAACGGAACGGGGTTAATAGGGGATTGAGGTTTGCTAATGGGGCGGGAAGACAACGATTCGGGAGGGAAGAGAGGGGTCAAGGCCTGAACTTGATGTCTAGCAAAGATCAAAGGCCTAAAAATGGGTCTACTCGTCAGCATACAACAAGCTATTACTCTGTCCCATTGGAAGAGTTGAAGGGACAAATTTCTTTAGTCGCAAAAGATTATGTCGGATGTAGGTTTTTGCAAAAGAAGATTGAGGAGGGTAAGATGGAAGAAATTGAGATGATTTTCAATGAAGTTATGAATACGGGTCATGACCATCTGTGCGAGTTAATGTTGGATCAATCTGGAACTGAGTTTATTCAGAAGCTTGTGGCAAGAACTAACATAGAAGGATTGACCAGAATGCTTGATTTGATCATGAGTGATGAGAGGAAACTCAAGGATATATGCACTGATAATAATGGGTACGCACTGTAACTATCTAGTTTTTTTTTTATTTTTTAGAAAAATATCTATCTCATTTTGTGTGTATATATGTTGAAATTAATTTCCCTTCCTTTTTTCATAATGTGGTTTCTTTTGGGCGCCGATCTTTTATTTATATGTTTTTTCAAGCCAAGTCTAGTGATGTTTGTTGTGAGTTTGCTCTATATCTGATAAATTGTGGAATATTTTATTATCATAACTTCCCTGATCACTATTGTGCTACACCAATCATTATGATCAGGATTTTTTCTTCTTTTTTCTGATTTTGATGGAGAAATCTAACAGTCGGATTGGATGAATTTGCACTAGTACCATTCGTGGAAATAGTTTCTATGAGACCTTTGGACCTATATCAAACATGTGTCACTGGGCAGGATTGTGTACGTAGCAGTTCAACATTTTAGTTCGTTATTAGAGAGAGTAGTGCTTGACATGATTTGCCATGAGAATTTCGGGTTTTATGCTGTTCTGTTTATTTGATCTTGCCATGACAATGGGATCCGATCCCCTTAGATAAAATGTGCATAGATCTTGGAATCTGCAGTAGATTTGTATGCATTGTTTTCATATGACAGTAGGACACACTCTCAATGTCATGAGTGTGGTAGAATTGTAGGTGTCTTCTTGTGTTGTAGTTTATTCTCCTGTGATGAAAATGCAGTTGTGACATGCTGAAACATGTTACTGACCATGAGAAGAAACCATCACCTCTCAGTTATCTCTGAAACATGTTGATATAATTTTATGGTCATGATTTGACCAGTATACAATTGTTTTTGATATGTTGCAGTAGTCGAGCCATGCAGAGGTTGCTGGAGAGAGTTGAAACCCGAGAGCAACAGTCCTCTTTCATGCGGATTTTGAAGCGAATCACAGTTCCACTAAGCAAAACCCAACCTGGTCATTATGTGATTCAAGTGTGCTTGAAGAATTTTTTTCCAGACTGCACCAAGGTAATGAGCATTGCTCCTAAATGAAGTTATAAGACGATGTTATTGTAAGTAGGTTACACCTCTATTATAGTTCCGGTCTAAAATGCTACCTTTAATTGGCAAATAAACTGGTTTTCGCGTACAAAGTTGTTATTTCTTAATGATTTATAGCTAGAGGGTCTTCATTAGGCGTCGTTAATATAATCAAAGGATCGGAACTAGTAGAATTCTACCGGCATTTATACACACCGGTACCTATATGTACTAATGTACATATTGGCTTTGGGACACACAAAGTTAGAGACCCACCGTAACATAAGTCATGCATATATGTTCACTTTCTAACAGCCATATGACTATAATGAAAGATAAACTTCACCGTGCAAATTCTATTTTCTGTTTTGCAGGGTGTTCTGGAAATATTGCTTGATAACTGCGTTGCTCTAGCAAAAGACAAATTCGGGTGTTGCTTGGTGCAAGACTGTGTGGCTCATGCTTATGCTGAAGCTAGGGAGCGCTTTGTGGCTAAAATAACTGAGCATGCTCCAGTCTTATCCGAAGATCCTTTGGGGTATGTCCTTCACACTCTAGCGCTGTGACAGTAAATTTATTTGAATAACATTTACGTTTTATTATGTGAAAGTTGTGATTGATCAAATTGCTAGAGTAGAGAGACTCAACTCTATTATATAATGTTTACTTGGTTATATATGCTTGTGAGAAACCTGGGAGAAGTATGTTACTTGAGATGTTTCTTTTCTTTCATGTTTAGCTTAGTATGTTGATTAGTTTCCTATACTGTAGCTAGTTTTTTGAAATAAAATTTCTTTTTTGTTTGGTAAATTAGGTTAAGTTTGTTTGTTAAGTATCTCTGTTTGTTTGAAATGGAGCTAGTTATAGGTCAAGTTTATTCAAAAAAGACAACGAAAAAAAAGAGTTATACGTTAAGTCTATAGTTTCAGAAAACAAATAGAAATGCAGAAGTAGAATTGTTGTATAAGGAAGCTAATTAGGGTTTGAGAGAGAGTGGGTTTTTGTTAATCAGTGAAGTTTCCTTGTCTAATTAATAAACGATAGTTTGTGTGGTTTCTTAATATTTAAATGCATATATATCAATACACAAGCATATATATATTATAGTTTACAATTTTTGCTGGAGGTGGGAGAAGAGGACTGAGAGATGGAGGTTTGGCTAGAGATTATTAACTAGTGTTTTTGTATTATATAAAATACATATCACAGCTTTACACAATATCTAGGGCATAAGATAAAACCTACATTTGATAAGAGAGGCTGAGAAATAGGTTCTTTTTGTATAAATACATGGATCAATGAATATACGTGGCTAACAACAGACTTTACAATACACATATACAATGCTAATTGGACTACAGGAAATCATTTAATTTTCTTTTCTTTTACTACAGGAACTATGTTGTGCAGTTCATAGTTGGACTAAAAATACCTCGTATAACAGCAGACCTTGTAGGTCACCTTCAAGGTTACTTTGTTAATCTTTCAATGAATAAGCATGGAAGTAATGTAGTTGAGAAAATCATGAAAGAGACCGGAGAAGAAAATGCCAACATAATTATTAATGAGATGATGAACAGTCTTGACTTTTTGAATGTTCTTCAAAATCCTTATGGAAATTATGTTGCTCAGTCTGCTCTTGCAGTATCCAAGGTAACACCATATATATCATCCTCGAAATATTTATGCAATATTTATTCTCTCGCTTCTTTATCAAAATTAATTTCTTAATCAAACCTTCATAGCTATCTATTTCAACTCTTAAAACATGTTCTTTTAACAGAAAGTTTGATACTTTTTTTCACTTTCGTTTTCGTTTAACTTATAGAGTTATAGTACTATCATGTAATCAATCATGTATGTGTTACATTAGATTGAGTTATACATGATGACCAACCCCGTACATCTGTAAATGGGAACTATTGCAGAACTTTATGTAATATTCCTTTTTATTTTGTTTTAAGGAGAGACGTCTAGATACAATCTTTTCCTTCATATAGCTATGTTCAGAGGGCTGAGAATATTAAGTTTTAGTTTTAGCTAAATCTATGAATAAAGTCTCTAATATAGTTGTAGATGCCGATAACTATCACATCTAAATTAAACTGAAATCTAGTTCTGTTAGTTAAGACTTGAAAATTCAATGTAGAACAATACAGTTTTCCACACTTTTTGCTCTTTCATTCGGGACAATGAGAATTTGCATAGCGACGTAATTTAGCTCAATTGTTTTGTTTTCATTTCTTCTTATAACTTGATTCCAATATATGTTGTTACATATAAATGACTCTTAGCCTTTACATTTTCCACCCATCTATGGCAGGGATCTGTTCATAATGCTCTTGTAAACATCATTCGGAGCAATTACCCTCATCTGCACAGCCATCTGTATGGAAAAAGGGTGCTCGATAAAACCCGGAACAAGCATCGTGCATAAGCCAGGAAAGCAGCATGTAAATGTAGTTCAAAATCAGCTACATGAAGGTCTAACAGCTCTTAGCTTGTAGATCATTTTGGGCAGTTGTTATGGTTCACCAGTAGTTGCTCCTATGTGTTTCTAGACTAAACATTAACGGTTGTTTCACTAATATTCTTGCCAAGTACCAATATTGCTGTGGTTGCTAGGTACAATGTATTAGGGTCTATCTTAAAACTTGTTGTTATTTCAGCTTTTAGGCTTTTGTTGTGTTTCTGGGAAGTTAGCATGCAGGAAATGGATTCTGCTCTATAGTTTGGCATGTCTGCCGTGGCGCGGCGCTTCCCAGTGTTATGTATTAACTGTGTCTCGCAGATATAATTAACATAATGTGTTGTTGTTGTTCGAGACTTTGATTTAAAGATTTTCAATAAATCTTCATAGTCATCAATATTTGTCTGTTGAAATGGAAAACTCTTGTTCTGTTTTTCACTTTCAACAATTTTCAAATTTCCCAGAGGCATATCTTCGGTTGAAAAAAACTAATGTTAGTGACCCAAACACTTCACAAGCCAAGCTAGTTTACCAGTTAAAAGTTAATATTGTTGGAGGAAAAACTAGTAGGTCTATAAATCTATACCATTCATTATTGGATGAGATTGAAAATTTACATTTCCCATTCCACATATATATATATACAGTTCCATACTTCTATATATATAAGATAAAGACTAACAGTTCACATTGGTCTTTCCACTAAGAATGCAGAAACTCAATTGCCTCTTTGCACCTATAGTTTGAGAGCCATAGTCATGCTTGAGATGTTGATCGATTCGTGAATGAAGCAAATAGTGTCATCTGAGTTATTAAAAGTTTCACTCCCCTACAATAGGAAAGTTTAGATTGGCTTTTTGTGTTATGAAACTCATGGCACGTTCAGGATATGCACCTATCAATGTCTCTCCCAAGCCCTTCACTATCTGTACTTGGATTTGAAGAAAGAATGATGATCACATTTGATACGGAAGAAACACAGGCATACTCGGCACAGATGACTTCTTGAATCAATACATCCGTGCATATATTCTCGTGATCTAGTTTAGTCTTTCTTACAACTAATAAAATCTCTTTAGTTCCACTTTGAATCCCAAATCTGTAGTATAGAACCAAAAAAAAAAAAAAACCTTTAGTACCACTTAATAAGCAGGGGTGGTGTTTATGTCTGTTGTAGAACCATTCTATGTTCCAGCTTAATATTGCATTATAGATTAACCAATTATTTTGATAAGGGGTGAGCAGGATTTGTAAACTGTAACCTGATTAGAATATCTGATATGCATCCTAGCCTTTTTGCAGAATTGAAAAAAGAATAGAGACAGGGTTGTGTTAAGCCTCACAGCTGATGTAGCGGCTCTGTTTGAGCTCATGCAATTGTCTGTGAGAGTCAGACTTAGTGTTTGATAATAATATATCATAATATATATATCTAACAAGCCAAAAAAAGCTCCAAGTTGACTATACTTAACACACTAGTAACAAATTCGATTTATAGCACCGAAATGCAGACATAAATTAAACCAACTTTTTACACACAAGCAACGAAGGTCTATACTGATTACTTATTTCTATCAATGCTGTTCAAATCGGTTGTTTTCACAAAATACACCTGAAGTAAAAAGGTTAATTTTTTTAAATTTTTTTATTTGGAGTGATTAATTAGCCTCTTATTGTTGATCATGAGAGAATAGTGGGCTAGTGTAGCCGTGTAGGTTTGAGAGTTGTGTTAGCTCTAAACTGGTGTGATTGTAATATACTGTAGGTATGTTCATGAAAAGAGTTATGGTGGTCACTAATATATAACACTGTTGTGCCATTGTACTACTAGCTAGAAAGAAGTTGATGATGCTTCAACAAAAGATAACCCTACCGTTACAGTTGACAGTATGATTACCAGATGGGGAGAAGTACAAGACCATATATGGTGAGTATCTCAATGTTTTCGAGGTGGTATAATGGAGGTAATTGAACTATGAGCTAAAGAGATGTTGTTCAACTGGTACTGTAGGTTACTCTTATGAAAGTGTTTGACAAGGCCATTGAGCAAGACTGGACCGGCAATGCAGTTTTGTTGCTCTCTGAGGTGGTCTCCTTGCACATTTGTTGCACATATTTTCAATGATTTTTGCGGTTTTTCAATTTCGATGGGGTTGAGATCGATATTTGAGGAAAGATTTTGGTGAGAAGTGAGTCTGCCAAAACAAATAGTGTGTTGTATATATATATATATATATATATATATATATATATATATATATATATATATATATTTAAACTTTGGTGGAAATCATGGTTCTGGACAAAAACAGGAAATTGGGCATTAGTTTCAGGATCTTTTCCCACGAGGTTGAGATGATATACTATACCACATCTTTCAGTGTGTTTAAGGGTTTGACAAGGTATAATGTGGCCAATATGCATGTCATATGATTCTTATCTAGTCTAGTTGATGCTTCATGACTAATTTGTCCGGTCCATTATTGCAGGGATCCAAATACTATCTCTTATCCTATAACAAGGCTGAAGCTGTTACCTTGGATGACAATAAAGGTGAACTGAGGTAAATTCTGAATTTGGGTCATACATTTGGCCATGTGAGTTTTGTTTTGCACTGGCTAATTATTTCTTTACAATCCAGGTTTTGCCAGTGTCTGCTACCTGTGGTATGTGATGGTCACTCTTTGTTATGATCAGCAAGAGGAATCAATTCTTCGATATTGTTTACCATGTCTTTTCAGGCAATAGAGACAGGCCAGACTTGGCAATGGGAAGTGGTTCCATGGATCGGAGAAGCTGTTGCAGCTGGCATGACACGTAATGATCCTCTACTTTTCCACTTTTCGTTCCTTAAAAATTTTTCGTCAGTGTTGATCATGATCTCCTATCTAAAGGTCATGACTGTTGATATATCCTACCCCCCTTGTTGGATTGAAAAATCTACTTGTGAAGTGAGGTTACAACATATATAGTTAAACATGTCAAGCTACCGTTGGCCCTGACTATGGAGATGTTCAAGGCTGTGATGGTGGTAAGGAGATGTTCAAGCGAGGTTGATTAACATGTGATTGATCTTGTGCCAGTACTAAGATTGTGGTTTAATTATCGGGTAATGCTAGGTAGACCACAATTTGGGAACCCACATAGAACCCACATTATGTGGCAGCTGATGTGGCAAAACTTTGTCATCAAACTCTATTTCTTATTATTTTATATTTCCATTTTGTTTAATTACGAATTTTTTCCTTTTCCTTTTTACTTTCTTAATTATCTTTTAAACCTTTTTTTCTCTACCTAATCTAGAACCATGTCTTCCACGTACGTTATTTTCTGAGATTTCTCTCCTCCTCTCAACCCTCTCACCTCCTATTCAACTAATCGGCTTCTTCTAATCCAGTCCGCTCAACCCTCTATCAGCCTCTCCAACAGGCGTGTTCTCTTCTTTGAACCCTCACACCTAGTCTGATTAACTCCTATATTTAATTTGGTTTCCTCACAAATCACAATAGCCTCCTCTTCAAACGTGGTTAGTTTCTTGTTTTTTTTTTCTTTTTGTGTATGAAGTACATATATATGTTATTTGGAATTAGGGTTCAGAGATGTATGAAATTAGGGTTTGGTATGTTTCTTTGTGAATTTGGAATTAGGGTTCAGAGATCCTAAAAAGTTTGTACTTTTTTTTATCGGAATACTCT
The DNA here is from genome assembly GCA_963682095.1 of Potentilla sterilis. NCBI lineage: Eukaryota > Viridiplantae > Streptophyta > Magnoliopsida > Rosales > Rosaceae > Potentilla > Potentilla sterilis. The sequence continues at coordinate 43,353,872 of OY821759.1, forward strand.
ATGTCGGATACACCTTCTAGTCAATGGAAGTTGTTCTAGTACGTTACATGATCAAATAGACTCAGAATGCTAGGTTCTTGGAATGACTTATATATATATATATATATATATATATATATATATATATATATTCTAGCAAGGAAGCTATATTTCCAAACCTTCGAGCATAGTAGCATACCCAAAGACAATGAATATGAGATGTACGTACGTTCTACACCTGAAACACGTTTCATGCAGTCTCTTATGTAGATTGTAGGTACATGGCAAGAAACTATATATAAATAAGAAAAAATAAACTGTAAATACAATAATAATATGCAGGTGGTGACTACTGAGAGTAAATTGTAACGAGTGAGATAACTCATTACTATATACTATGTTATAACAATAAGCTTGAATCCTTTTCTTTTTCATTGATAATAGAATGAAGGTTCGAGTTTGATGGTTATGTCCATATTCACTGTGTCATTATGTTTTCTTTCAGGTCCTCAAGGTATGGAACAAGTACCCTATGAATTGGAGGACATTGTTCTCACTAACGATCAAGGTACGTTGTATACATTATAATTTTCTTTAGATAATTAAGGGTTCATCTATTGGAGACGTATATGTGAAAACAATGTATTATTTTAATTGTCTAGGAATGGTCGATGATTCATCAAGGAGCCTAGAAAATAATCAAGAAAATGAGGTGGAAGAATTGATTCAAGAGCCCTCTGTTGAGATGCATTTTGATTCCATTGATGAGGCATTTGACTATACTATAGAAAATATGGGAAGCAGTCAGGATTCCCTGTGAGGAAGAGGACATCACAAAAGGGAGATGATGGGGAGATGAAATACTATACTATTTCCTGTGGTCGAGCTGGAAAATTTAAAAGCAAGTCAAGTAGCTCTCTAAAGCCGCATCCAAGTGTGAAGACTGATTGCAAGGCACTTATTAGACTTGGTAAATGCCTTGACGGAAAGTGGAAAATCAATTCAGCAAAGCTTGAGCATAACCATGGTTTGAGTCCCAGAAAATCTCGTTATTTCCCAGTCAATCGTGGATTAAGTTCATCTGTAATGCGGAGGCTTGAACTAAATGATGTCGTAAGAATAGGGTTAAATAAGAGTTTTAACTCCATTGTTGTTGAAGCCCGTGGATATGAAAATGTGCCATTTTTAGAAAAAGATGCTCGGAATCACATTGAAAAAGTAAGGCGATTGCGACTCAAGGAAGGTGATGCTATTGCAGTTCAAACGTACTTTTTAAATATGCAAGCTAAGAATGGTAGTTTCTTTTATACCATTGATATAAATGAAAATGGCCTTTTGAGAAATCTGTTTTGGGCGGATGCAAGGAGTAGGGCGGCATACCAGGAATTTGGTGATGTTGTTACATTTGACACTACTTATTTGACTAATAAGTATGAAATGCCCTTTGCTCCATTTGTGGGGTCAATCATCACGGCCAATCAATATTACTGGGATGTGGATTGATCTCAAGTGAAGACACCGAGACATTTGTTTGGTTGTTCAAGTCTTGGCTAGCATGCCTGTCTGGGAACACTCCTAGTGGAATAATCACAGATCAAGATAAAGCCATGAGAAATGTCATCGAGATTGTTTTTCCAAACACTAGGCACCGTTGGTGCTTATGGCATATATTGAAGAAGATTCCTGAAAAGCTTAATCATGAAGGAGAATGATTGAAGGTAAAGTGACTTGTTTTAATTGTATTGGGTAACATTATGGTTTTTAGAAAAAGAATTCTTAATTATGATACATTGATTGTTTGCTTTTTAAAGGATTTTTCAACGTCACAAAATGATATCAATTCCAAAAGAGTTCGTATACCATCTAAAAGACTGCTGGAAACATTTTAGTGGAAAAAAATTAATTGAAGGTATGTATTCGAACTGTATGTGTTAAGTTAATTATCTTCTTGTACATATTATTGTTTAATACTATTGGGTAATAAAAGTAATATTTGTTTAATAGATTGATCTGATGCAGGTAACACATATGTGATCTTCTTCTAGACAATTGTGACTGAGAGCAGAGCTTAAATCCAATTGACCTTTGCTAGAATTGATATTTATTAAGTTATTTTCATGTAACAGTTTTTGTCTTAGAGACATAAGAGTTCGGCATATCCGGTTTGTAATTGTTTTAGGTAACATGATGACTTCAATTTTAAAGCTGGAGGACTGAGTATCTGTCTGCAGTTTATTTTTAATAAAAAAACTGGAAATGTTCATTGATATTTAGGTACCGGTTCTCATTACAATGAACTGTTTCGAAACCTAAAACACGTAGCCTATGTGCTACCTTATTGCACGTCCTAGGGCATATTGAATATGTACGGAATCTAATAGCATCAGAATGCCATCAACCATAGCAAAATCCTAAGTACATATATTACTCCAAGTGCTTGTTGGCTGATAGTTAAAATTCAACAAGACTGTTCACAATTTTTCCTTTTCCATTTTTTTTATTGTCTCCAAACTAAGCTTCCAAGTTCTAATGCTATTATTCTGGTACGGTGCCTCTCAATTGTTTGGTGGCTCAAAGAATAGAAATTACTTATAAAGATAACCCATGAGAAAGCATTCCGATACAAAATAAATTACATCAATTCACAACAGTCTGCGATCACTGGAATTTCTATTTTCATTGTAATACATGTAACAACATTGTGCTCATATCAGTCAATTTTGTTGAAGTTTCGCCATGGCCGGGCAAGTCTCGCTGAATTATTTTGACAAAAAAAAAAGACACAACATCATTCTTCAAACAACAGGTTGAAAAGTAAATTAAATTGAAGATGAAAAACAAGAGTCTTGGTCGTGAAGGGTTAACAAAAAAAAAATTGCAGCACCATGGTCATAGAAATAATTCAGGATTAAGGAAGAACACAATAGACATGATGAACCCTAATTCAAATCCACTTTTCCCTAAATCCCAATTCTAAGCATGCTATTTGTATTTCATAGTGAGGAAAAGGAAAAAAAAACAAACCGCGTTTTGGTGAGGAAAGCTCTTATAATGATGGTTGCGAAGAAACCACAATCAGATAGAGGAGTTGATTTATGCAACAAGAGAGAAGGAGTTGATTAGTTGAATAGGAGGTGAGAGGGCTGAGAGGAGGAGAGAAATCTCAGAAAATAATGTATGTGGAAGACATGGTTCTAGATTAGGTAAAGAAAAAAGAGTTTAAAAGATAATTAAGAAAGTAAAAAGACAAAAAAAAAGAAATTCGTAATTAAGCAAAATGGAAATATAAAATAATAAGAAATAGAGTTTGATGACAAAGCTTTGCCACATCAGCTGCCACATAATGTGGGTTCTATGTGGGTTCCCAAATTGTGGGCTACCTAGCATTACCCTTAATTATCAGTTTTGTGTGCTTTATCAATAATAAGTTTGTGCTTGCTTTATCAAGAACAAATTATAGGCTTTTGCTATTCATTTCGGGTTAGCCAAACCAGTCTCTGCTGCACATATTTATTAGTAGATTATCAGTGTGTATCACAAGTTCACAATAACATCTATAAGAAGAATTTATTCAAGTTTTTGCTTGTTACAGAAACAATTTTTTGTGACACTGATTTCAGAAAGCTAAGCCTTAGTTTTACAGGACTTTTGAAGTTTGTTTCTACGTAACCATTGAGATGAATGACTGTCAATGGTTCTGGAAGCTTTACCTAAAGCTTCCTTCTTCTTTTTTGGGTACCTTGATTAAAGACTCGAATGTAATCCTGATAACCCCAGAAAATAAGTAATACAAAAAATTTAGTATTCTTGTATGACGATTCCTTTTGACTTTGTAGATGACAATCAAGTAGGATAAAACTCATTAGGATAATAATTAGCAAGGTGACAAATTCTCATGCATTCTACTTGACACATTGCAGTCCTGTTTCCTCAAAGCTGTCAGTTGAAAGCTGCTTGTTAATAACTGGTGCCGGGGACCGTTGGCCTCTACCGTCATATATATAGCTTGTTAGTCTTCTTCATCTTCTCCAACTTTCTCAGTTTATTGCATTGATTTACTTATGGCTTTGGTTTCTGGTTTGGTTTTGGTCTTTTTAGTTGTTGGTAACATTGGTTTGTCGGAGGGCCAGTCTAACCAGCTGACAGTCGGTTTCTACGACCAAACATGCCCCAATGCCGAGGCCATTGTTCGTGCCGTTGTCCGGGAAGCTGCTCGCTCGGATTCCAACATGCCGGCAGTCTTGCTCAGGCTCCATTTTCATGACTGTTTTGTTGAGGTACTGAGCTGGCTAGGTAGCTCTGATGTTCTATCTCTCCTTCCTTTCGGATTGATCATAATCACAAGACTGCTGAGTCCATTGTGTTATGTTTTATGTAGGGCTGTGATGGTTCAATCCTGATAGACAATGGTGAAAGCGCAGAGAAAAAAGCGTTTGGTCACCAGGGGGTTAGGGGATTTGAGGTGATAGAGAAGGCAAAAGCACAGTTGGAGGCTACATGCCATGGCGTCGTTTCCTGTGCAGACATTGTGGCCTTGGCAGCTAGAGATGCCATATCCTTGGTACTTCCATAAACCTGCAGCTTTTGAGTTAGTTGCTTTGTGTCTGATGCTAACATTTTTGTTGTAAAATTTGGAGGCGGGTGGGCCGAGTTACGAGGTTCCCACAGGGCGGATAGACGGTCTTGTTTCAAATATGTCGCTGGCCGATGATATGCCTGATGTTAGTGATTCGATTCAGCAACTCAAGGCCAAGTTCACGAGGAAGGGACTCTCAGAGAAGGACCTTGTCGTTCTTAGTGGTATATGCTCTCTCTAATCTAATTTAACCCTCTAATTCTCTCATGCAAGTTGAGTGATGGTAAAGGTTTGGTTGTACATGCGATTTACAACATGGGAAGTTAGCTAGTCATCACGACACAGAAAAGACTTGCTAATACTAGAAATTTGAATGGCTTTATTGCCATGAATTCTATGTTTCCGAATATTCTTAGTCATTTTCAGACAAGGATATTGATATCGGTTATGTTTCCTTTGATACTGTTTTTACTATTATGCAGCTGCTCATACAATTGGGACAACAGCTTGCTTCTTCTTGACCAAAAGGCTATACAACTTTTCTCCAGGAGGGGGGTCTGATCCAACAATCAACCCCTTTCTACTCCAAGAACTCAAAGCAAAATGTCCTCAAAGCGGTGATGTTAATGTACGGTTGCCAATTGACCAAGGAAGCGAGGAAACATTTGACATTCACATTATGCAAAATATTAGAATTGGTTTTGCTGTGTTAGAATCCGATGCCAAGCTCCATGAGGATGAAACAACCAGTAGTGTAATAGAATCCTACTTTGGGTTCTTCCCTCCACCATTTGAACCTTCGTTCGAAGCAGATTTTGTCGAATCGATTATAAAGATGGGCCAGATTGGTGTCAAGACAAGTTTAGAAGGTGGGGTTAGACGAATTTGTTCTAGTTTCTCTTAGTAGAATAATATGGGGATTGATAGGCATAGAACTGTGGTGATGGATGGTATACATGTCTGAAGAAAATTTTGCTTCCTAGAACTTTTGATCATTTTCAGCATTGTTTAGGCATGAATCATACGCTTCTTATCTACAGCTCCCTATTGTAAATGACACTAGTAGATTCCATAAAGCTATCTGAATAAAGAGGTATGTCTCGGTCCCTATCCTGTTGAAGGGTGTAAGTTGTTTAGCTACATATTTAAAATGTTATGTAATGTCAGTTGTTTTGCTCTTTAATCTGAACTGCATATCGAAGTTGATTTCAGAAGGATCCAAGTTGAATAATCAACAAGATCTTCATGCTCTATTAGGCTTTTCGAGGTCGAGATACACTGATAATTTCTGATCATGAATGTTTTGCAGGCTTCTGTAATACGTACTAGTCTACGTCTTGTTCAAGATTGTTCATCTTGTTTCACCATTCATGGCAGGAAATCGAATCCCTTATAATAATGAAAAATAAGCTCAAATTTGTACCAGAAGTATAAGTAAAAATGTGCTTTAGTGTAGGTGTACGTTGAAGAAGAAACTGTACGATCCTCAAGTAGGTGTTCGAGTACGTTTAACTGTTTAGGAGTAACATTTCACTAGCTTCTCCAACATGAAATCGATTTGTTGGAGCACTACTAAGACTTTTTCTTCTTCAGTTCAAATGTCATGAACTTGTGCGACCTAATTATTTGTACGCACCATCAGAGGACATCCATTAATTTGCACCCACACGCCTTCAACGATTGTAGATTTGTGTATCATCATCATAACTGATAAATAAATAAATAAATACACTAATCGATAATAAATTAATAATCAATACATTTTGTCATTTAATGGCATCCCATTATTACGATACTCTTCTACTATAGGTATGGGTAGACTTTTTAGATCTGAAAACCAACAAAGAGTAAAGAGTACCGAACCGAATAATATATGAGAATTACTTGGGTGAATAAGGTTCCTAATGAGGTTGCTCATGCCCTTGTTTTAGACATTGTAAACTCCAAACGTCCTAAAGCTCCTTTATTTAATTTCACTTATTTTCCATTGGAAGAATCCTAAATGATTGTTACTTGCTACCTATTACTTAATTTTTATGTTAAATTTTCTTTGAGCAATGCTAGGTGAACTACCTTTTGGCATCCTGTTAGGATCCAGGTAAAATGAGTAAAAGTTAAGAGAGAAAAGAAAGAAGAAAATGCAAGGTAATTTCATATAGAGAAAATGATCTCAACGGTCTCTGAACTTTAGTGCACCAGACAATATGGTACCTGAACTCTCAATGGTATCAATGTGATACTCAGACTCTTATTTTCTTATCAATGTCATACCTTTGTCAACTATTAGGGGTAAAACTGACTTTTTTATTTTTTTTAATATATATTTTTCTCTTTATTTTCTACTTCTCTAAAACTTAATTACCTGCCAATCTTAAGATCTAGCCTTCAACATGCATGCCAATCTTTTCACCTAACGACCTCATGTCTAAACGGATACTATTCTGGCGGTATCACTGTTGTCTTGATATGGAGAGCTTCTTAAATTTTAGTTAAGCAGAAAAATCAGCAGAAAAACAAACTCAAATACCACTCCTAGGAGGAAGTCCTCCACCTGGGGTTTGAGAGGTTTAACAAAACAAGCAATCTCAAAGACCATTCTTAGGCGGTAATCCGCCACCTAGGGTTTGAGAAAGTTTAAAACAAACAAACTAAAATTTTGACGGATATGGGGAACATCAACTGAAATTTATTTATTCAAACATACATACATATACATAACCTAGAGCCTCACTCTTGGGTAAACAGTTAAAAGTTGTTTAGCTACTCATGCTTGAATTTAAAACATAAACTTACTTGGAAATAGGTAAAACCACACCGGATGACTTAGCTGGATATAGTTCCTCCAGACAGTACTATACTCACTTAGACACTCCTATTTTATAAATACTCACAACTCTAAGGAAAACACTCTTTCAAGACTCTCTGAAACTATGTGTGCTCTGCTCGTTTTCTCCTCGAATGCCTTCAAATGAGAGCTTCCTTTCCTTTTATAGAAGCCGGACCCCAAACTAAAATTGAAACGCCTTAAGAAAAAGGAGACCAGAGGAATCTTATTGCTGATAAGATTTTATCTTTTTCTCCTTTTGAATTTTGTCCACTTCTGTCGGCGAACATTTATTTCTTAACTTTTCTAAAAGTTATTTGTCGCTATGCGTCGGCAAACACTTATTTCTTATCTTACATAAAGTTGCTTGTCGCAATGCGTTGACAACCACTCAGCATTCCATTTGGTTGATAATGTTGTGCAATTCCTCATCACCGAAAGAGGCACCCGAATCTGAATATCCACCATCTGGTACCACACCATCATCCTCAGATTCTATATCTGAGTCATGAGGATTTTGGTGCTTATGCTCTCCTTCAATTTCTCTATCCAAGTGGTGGTGGCTAATGTCCCATCTACTTCACGCCTTCTTAAAGCTCTGTAAAAATCACAGTTTTCTGGAGGGGGATGGTTATTACTAGTAACCATTATTTTTTCTCAACTTGCTAGAAGAGTGGCAGAACGATCTTTCTAGACCAATTTCTGTATATTGATTATCGCCATTGCTTTCATCCAAGGGATGCTCTGGTTTGGTTTGCCATTTCTTGATGCTGAATTATTTCTATTTGTATGACCTTGAATTATTCTGACATAATGATAAGGAGAGATATAGCTCACTCGTCCTTCTTCGGTTGTCCATTTCGAAGGAGTTGAAATGAACTTCAATCTTAGAATACATCCCTCTGGTCTAACATTATTGACTGCTTCATAGATTATTTCTGGAAGACCTTCTAAGTCTTTATTAGTTTTTGTCCAAAGGTTATGGACAAAACCATTTTCTATTATCCAAATCTTGTGCTTCTGCGGATGTTCTGCTTGAACATCAACCAAATATCTCCCGTAGTAATGACCTGCTACAACTGATAGACTAGATTGGAGCTCTTTCCTGTTCTTAAAATCTCCTAAGAGATTATGAAAACGGAACCATTCAAATTCTGATAAGGCTACCATAGGGACCTTCGCATTTTTTGGATTCTCAAGATACAATATCTCAAGATTTTTCTCAGAGACTTTTTTCTTTTCTTCCAAATCGTAACTGTAGAATTCTTCAGTCAAAGCTTCAAGAGCTTGAAGTACAAGTGCTTCGTTCTTTTCACGCGAAGCCGTTAGGATGTTATCCATAATGACCTTTTGGTTGAACTGTAAAACTCTGCTTGTTCTAAATACTGGCTTTTCATAAATCCTCATCGGATGATTAAAGATTTTCTTCATTCCTGTTACAATCGATTGTTTGCTTTTAAGGACTGCTAGCCTGTCATGTGTTGGTTTGGCTCTTCTTTCTACTGTTTGAGGTGGTCTTGCTGATTTTCTTTGGAATCGGTCATTCGTAACAGTAGTTCTAGGGTGCTGTAAGAACTCATTTAAGAGTTGTCCTTCTTCTGAGTTCGCATATTGTATTTCATCCTGTAAAGGAGTTTTGTTGTTTTGATAATCTCCCCAACCTGCTGGGTCTGGTTGAATCCTTTCTGAGGCTTTGCTTGATTCTGCAGGGGAATATGACACTATGTACTGATATACAGATCCATCATGTAGAGGGCCTATAGTTTTATCTCCGCTCTTGTATCTTTCCCACATAGCTTTCTCTTTTGTTCTTGATTCTCTGTCTTCAGGCACTGATTTTTCTCTTAGCCCAAAGTCTGGCTTTCTCCTTTCTTCAAGTTCCGGCTCTGGTCTTCTGCTTCTTGGATTTCGACCTTCATCTCTTTCAAACATTGTCATTTCTCTTGTTAGAGCGTCACACAAATAATTCTTGTCTCCTGCAATCATTTCAACATCATATTCATATTGAGATAAAAACATTTGCCATCTAAGAACTCTTCCTCTATCAGCTGCATCTGCTAACTTATAATTTTTGAAGTTTTTTACTCTTTTGTTATCAGTTCTGTTGACAGTAGCCAGAGAGAGGCTACCCAAGCCCCCAGACCCGCTACTATAGCTCCCAGACCCGGCCCAGGGCCCAGGGGCAAATCACGGACGTCTGGACCCACGACCCAGCAGGTCTCACTTGTGACTAGGGCCCAGGGACCAGGTGCGCCAGCCCGCTATACAGGGGATCAGAGCAACCCCATAATGTATGCAGAAGATGGCCATGATAGGAGCATAATGTGTGACGATATTAATATGTTTATGCCCTCGTTTATGCTTTGTTTAACTCTTATTTATTTAAGATCGAGTCATAATTTAGTTAGTGTCGATTTGGTGGAGTTTGGATAAAATATGCTTTAGAATCCGAAAAATGACTTAAGTATAAATTTCTGAAAAATAGTGCAAAATGTGTCTTTTTCGTGATTCTGAGATGAATAGAATTGTGACTTATCCTTTTTCAAATTTGCTGAAATTTGGTATGCATTTTATTGGCTTGCTAAAGGATTTTATGTCAAAAATACAGATCAATCGGAGTTCGGGAAGTCACCCAAAAGATGGCTGCAAATCAGCAGTTCGAACAAAACAATCCAGAGATTTCCAGGAATTTTCCTGGGACTGTGTCCCAACTTCAAAAAATCATTCCCGATTTTTCACAAGGCATTTGATCAAGCCCTTGTATATGGAGATAGCTCTACGTGTCTAGTTTCTCTGAGACTTAGAATCGCATCAATCGGAGCTCCGAGGAGGGAATTATGCCAGATTTACTGAAGCGAGGTCATTCCAGCCGATTCCACCGAGTTTCTGCCTCTTTTCCTTTGTTTCTGTTTTCGATAGACATTTTGGCTTACAATTGCGTACTTGAAGATTGTCCAAGCTTATTGAAGGATAGAGGAAGACATTGAGCTATGGCGTGGAGGGAAATCATGAAGAAAAGACGTTTTCCTAGTCAAGCTAGAAAAAGCTGGCGGAAAAGAGTAAGGAAAAAATTCACCATTGGTACCCAAACTTACCTCGCTATATAAAAAAGGTACCCGAACTTGAAAAACGATCACCATGGTACCCAAAATTTTAAATCCTATTATAGAGGTACCTGGCGTGTTTTGACCGGCTGGCTTCCCGGTTTTTGATGACGTGGCAGTTCGCATTTTGATTCCGAGGGACAAATCTGTAATCTCCGCATTGTAATTCTCGCTTCGGCTATTTAGATTGGTGACCCTGTTTCCATTGATAGGGCGGTGTATGCACTCAAGAATTGTGATGGGATCGTGGAGGAAGCTACTGAGGAGGAGCTGATGGATGCAATGGCGCAAGCTGATTCGACTGGGATGTTTATATGCCCGCATACAGGGGTGGCTCTCACGGCATTGAATAAGCTTAGGAAGAGTGGGGTTATTGGAGCTGGTGATCGGACCGTGGTGGTTAGCACTGCTCATGGTTTGAAGTTTACACAGTCTAAGGTTGATTATCACTCGAAAGGTACCTTGATTTTAGCTAGATTGTTATAACAATCTATAACACTTCCTGATCAATCTCTTAAGACTTTCAAATTCAAATTCAGACTAGCTCTGCTTGCTTGGTTCAAAACACTGAGAATTCGACCGCGTTCCATGTCCGCAACGACGTCGTCTTACTGGTGCTACAGATGTAGCAAATTCGTTAGGGTTTTGAGCGCCGGCAACTCCGCGGTGGTGTGTCCGGACTGCGGCAGCGGCTTCGTCGAGGAGATCGGAAACCCCGCCGGCTCCGTCACCGTCAACTCGCGCCGGAGAGAGAGCTCCGCCGCTTCGATGTACATGATCGGAGCCAACAACCGCTCCGGTTTCAATCCCGAACCTCACCGACCTCGCAGAAACAACACCGGCAACGGCGGAGATCGATCGGTGATTAATCCGGTGATCGTGATGCGCGGAGGAGCTGAATCGGCGAGCGAAGAAGGAAGAGGATTCGAGCTGTATTACGACGACGGATCCGGGTCGGGTCTCCGGCCGTTACCGAATAACATGTCGGAGTTTCTACTCGGCGCCGGGTTCGACCGGTTGTTGAATCAGCTATCGCAGATGGATTTGAACGGAATCGGCCGCTATGATCAAAGACCGGCGGCGAAGACGGCGGTAGAGTCGTTACCGACGGTGGAGCTCGACGGCGCTCACGTCGCCGACGAGTCTCACTGCGCCGTGTGCAAAGAGGCCTTTGAATTGGGAAACGAAGCTAAAGAGATGCCTTGTAAGCACATATACCACTCCGATTGTATTCTACCGTGGCTGGCGCTTCGAAACTCGTGTCCGGTGTGCCGATACGAGCTTCCGATGGACACTCCGGCGGCGGCGAGCCAGGCCGTGGCGGGTGTGGAGGAGGAGAGCGCGGCGCTGACGATATGAAGGCTGCCGGGGGGAGGATTCGCGGTGGGGAGGTTCGCCGGCGGGAGGAGAGGCGGAGGAGAGAGGGAGATGCCGGTGGTTTACACGGAGGTGGACGGCGGGTTTAACGGCGGCGCGCCGAGGAGGATTCAGTGGTCGAGGAACGGCGGGAGGAGGAGACAGAGAGGTGGAGTGGGGAGGTTTGTGAGGAATATATTCAGTTGTTTTAGTGGAGGGAGAGGCAGAGCGGTTGTGCCTCGGCGGTCGTCTTCGGCTCTGGTGGCGCCGAGTTTGGTGCCGGAAATGAGACCTGCGGCGGTGAACGATAGGAGGGGGAGGTCGCCGAATTCGGAGAGGCCGGAGACGCCTAGAACTTGGTCAATGGAGGTTAACAATGGGGTTGTGACATGGTAGACTAGACACTTTTGGCGTAAAATTGCATTAGTGTTTGGTTATTTCTGTATTCATTCACTGTAAAGATTGAGGGAAGGAATGGATTCAAGTTCAGCGCTCTCGTTTTTGAGCACGTAAACTTGTTACATTAGTGGAGAGTCCTTGAAGCTTGAGAAGGCCATTTGAGCTCGAAATGATAAGGAAGAACGAGCAGAGCAGCAGCTGCAGCATTATTAAGAGCAGCTTCATCAGCAGGGTACCTTTACGTTGCTTATCCTAGATCAAGTTTGATGAACAGAACTGGAGTTAGATTACCAGCTTTTCGTATAATTTTTTCATTTTCATTTTTGATTTTAGCTAGATTGTTATAGCTTACATGGGTTTCATGCTCGGCTGTTACAACAGCCAATGGTTTCGGAGTTGTAGGGGTGTAATACCTGCCGTCTCTCGGGGTTATAATGGACATTTGCCCCTCGGAATCAAAATACGAACTGCCACGTCATCAAAAACCGGGAAGCCAACCGGTCAAAACACGCTAGGTACCTCTATAATAGGATTTAAAACTTTGGGTACCATGGCGATCGTTTATCAAGTTCGGGTACCTTTCTTGTATAGCGAGGTAAGTTTGGGTACCAATGGTGAATTTTTTCCAAAGAGTAATTGCTGCCGATCGGTGTTCTTGGCATTTTGGGGTATTTTCCATGGACCAAGTTCATCAAATGAAGTTGTCAAGTCTACACAAGAAGTCCATGAAGTTATGCAGCTCATGATGTAAAGAAAAATCAGAAAAAGAAATCCAAGAACACAATATTTATCACACAAGGAAACATAAACCAACTAGAAAAAGGAAAACCTCTGTCCTTGCCAGAAGCCTAATTTTGCATCAAACTTTGAGAAGATCTTGGCTCCTTTCAATCTATTGATAAGGACTCTTACTTGTGCAATTTGATAGTCTTCTTTGATTGTTTTCTTATTGATATCTCTATAATCTATTACCATTCTTGCTTTTCCTCTCAATTGCTTTGCATGGTTTCTAACCAAGAATGCTAGAGCATGATGAGGGCTATCGGAGGGTCTAATTAGTCTCTTTTCAAGCAATTCTTGAATTTGACTTTCCATTTCCTTTCTATCCTCATCTCTATAATGAGGAATGACTTTGACGTGACATATTGCATTGGCATCATGCATTCTTAGTTGACAATACACCGGGTCTCTTTCCCAATATAGCTGGGGATCCTCACTGATTATGAGTTGGAAAAAATTCACCATTGGTACCCAAACTTACCTCGCTATACAAGAAAGGTACCCGAACTTGAAAAACGATCACCATGGTACCCAAAGTTGTAAATCCTATTATAGAGGTACCTAGCGTGTTTTGACCGGCTGACTTCCCGGTTTTTGATGACGTGTCAGTTGGCATTTTAATTCCGAGGGGGAAATGTCCATTATAACCCCCGCCAGTCAACACAACCACATTATTACTATAGAGGCGAAATAAATACTTTGAAAATAGTTTTTAATGTCTGTCTATATATACAACTCATTTTCATTTGGATGATTGACCAACGTACACACTCATTCTAATTTGAATGACCACATCAAAGATTCACGCTCATAAATACAATATTAGACGACCCAAATCACTACAAAGCCGCTCCAAAACTACAGGACAAAGACAATAGCCGTCTAACTGTTCCTAATTTGAAACACAAATGCAGCATCTACGAAATACACACACCCTTCCCATCTTCTGATCAGCGTAGATGCTCTGTATTTATTTACTCTATATTGATCCTAACAACCTTTTTGGTTCTCCCAGCAGGGTAAGTCCCGGTAACACTCCCTGGTCTAAACCCTGTGGAGCTCTGTGGTTGCTCTGAAGATGGAAGGAGCCCAGCACTCCAAGGATCATTGCCCTTCCATTGACCAGCTATTCACTAGCTCTGTGGTTTCAGTGTTCATCCACAATACCAGCTATTCACTAGCCATGATAAGATGCAGAAACCCACCTTCATTCAGATTGTGTAAAGTTTGCAACATATCTACCTTTCCATCTGCGTTAAGCTTCCTTGTAACAGAATGACCCTATAATATAAGCAGTATAAATATCTTATTGCGGTAATAATATACCTAGATATTGTGGCTACTGTTGCACACCAGAGGTAGTATTGGAATTATGCAGTTAGTTACTAACAAAGTTCAAGGTGGTAGTAGAAGGTGTACCTTATCATGAATTCCTCTAGATATCTTATGTGTTGCTTGACCAGTTGTCTTATCCGCTTCTTTGGTCTCCTCAATCATCACCTGCTTCACAGTCCCAGAGTTAAAGCAAGAAGAATATATTAACAAATCGAATCACATATAGTACTACTACTTACACCATCATTTCCTCCCCTTCTGGTTCTTGTAGAAGTGTAATATGCTCCATCTATTCCACCATATGTGACTCTGCAACTCTGAACAGAAACACTACGACTCTGGGGCCGTCTGCCTTGCACCTTGTTAAGATCACCTCTTTCACTCGTATTCTTGTCTTTCTCTTCTGCTACATTAAACACGGGAACCATTACTCTATTATGGAAAATCTTAAAGCTACAACCATAGAATATACCCCTTAAGCTTCCCAAGTAAACCAGATCCAAAATTTAATTACCATCCGCATCATCATCATCATCATCATCATCATCCGGATGCTCCACAGACGGTTCATTGCTTGAAGCGGCTCGTTGTTTCCTCTTATCCCTCCCATCTCCACTAACCTCATCCTCCTCCACCTCATCATCAGAGTTTAGTTCTTCTACTATAATTCCCCCACCATTACCACTCTGTGATGCATCACTAACACTTGAGCCGAACATGCTAGACCCAAACATGTCCCCAACCGGCCGACTGAAGAAGGGATCATCAAACGGATCCCTTCCACTAAACAGGCTAGGCAACATGCTCCAACGGGATCCAAATCCCGGGAAACTATTTAACAACTCATCTGATCCTCCTCACTTCCAACACGAGAATTCTCAACTGCAATCTCTGGATCATCACCGGGACATGTCGACTCCTCAGAAACAGCAGCTTTCTCACACTGACATTGACGTCAGATTCACACGCATCACGGCGCACATCCACCTCCGCCGTCATTGCTTCGATCACACCCGAAATTCAACCCGCACAGACAAACAACACCTAATCTATTTCATCAAACACAAAAATTTCAACAATATAAATTAACAGAAAAAAAAAAAAAAAAAACTCAAGTTAACATCTTGACTACAATTCCGTGTCAGCGAAATTCAGAATTACGGAGTCAAATCAAAATTAAAGAGAGCGAGATCTAAATCCAGATCAGGAGGACTTACAGGAGCAGATCGGAGGAGAGCAGAGCAGATCGAGAGGCAGATCAGCCAACCGACATGAATGTGGAGCGGAATTCAAAGATGGGATCTTTGGTCAGTAATGTGTGAGAGAGAGAAAGGTGTAGATTGGGATTAGCTAGAGAGAGGGGAAAGAAAGAACAGCTGGACTTAAGGGAAGAAGAGAGAAGGAGTACGAGTTTCTGTTACAGCTTTATCAGATTTATCAGTATTTTTGGGGAAATCAGGTGGATCCGGCTTCTCTGCTTTGATTTTTTGTGCTTGGATTTGCTTGGATTCTTACAACCATTGGATTGAGTAAAGATGACATAGGTTATAAGTTGGTTGCATCATCTTTACTCAATCCAATAGATGTAAGGAATCCAAGCAAATACAAGCACAAAAAATCCAAGTAGAGAAGCCAAATCCAAATCAGGTTGGGGTGTTTTCGGAGAGGAAGAGTAGTTTGTTAGGCGGAGATTACAGATTTGCCCCTCGGAATCAAAATGCCAACTGACACGTCATCAAAAACCGGGAAGTTAGCCGGTCAAAACACGCTAGGTACCTCTATAATAGGATTTACAACTTTGGGTACCATGGTGATCGTTTTTCAAGTTCGGGTACCTTTCTTGTATAGCGAGGTAAGTTTGGGTACCAATGGTGAATTTTTTCCTTATGAGTTTTAGTAAGTTTTCTATTTCAACAAGATTTGGAACTTTCTTTTGTTCTATCTTGTTAACGTATACTTTTAGATTGTGCTCTTTGATGAATTCTTCTTCACCACCAGAGCTTTCTGAATCTTGAGGTTCTACATCTGATTTTGATTCTTCTGAACTCGTTGCTTCATTTGGTATGATTTCTTGGTATTCCTAAAATGTGAGAAAATATATTACAACTTACAAGCAGTGGCGGATCCACGTGTGGGCAAGCTTAGGCAGCTGCCTATACTGGGTTTTTGTTGCTGGGCTTGGAGTATGAATTTTTCTGGAGAAAAGCCATGTGAAAATGGCAGATTCCGGCGAAGGATACCGGTGAAAGACATCGCTGCAAGTCGCATCTTTTTTTTTTTCTTTTCTCTGGTTTAAGCCCAAAACGACGTCATTTGAGCCTTAACTAATTAATAGAAGTCAGTGCCCAAAACGACATCGTTTTACAGTTTTACTTACAGTAAAAAAAAAATATGCCCAAGTTAATAAAGAACTCGTCAACTCCAATACTCCATCTTCTCTTCTTCGTATCTTCGTTCCCAGACCCCAATTCCCAAAAACACTCTTCTCAACTTTGATCTCTCCCCCAAACTCCCAAAGGCCAAATTCCCGAACGCAAGACTACAAGTGATTACTATTTTAGTTCTAAATTTTTCAAGTAAGTGTTTATGCGAAGTAATTTATCAATCATATTTTTTCATTGTTTTTTTCTCTAATTCGTTGGTTAATAGTTCTTACTTCTTTGAAGGTTTGATTATGTTGTAAACTTGTTGCTTGAGATTATAAAGTATTCAGTGATTATTTGATAACTTTGATAGAATTTATTGAATTGTATTTATAGTTTAAATTTGTAAACTATAGTAAACTCTAAATTGCTATTATAGCAACTTAGCAAGTAAGCAATTGTTTGATTACAGAACGTTAAAAAGTTGATTCAAATTCATTCAATTGATTGTAAAACATAGTTCTTAGCGTTTACAGAATTAGATTTGTTTTTTTTTTAAGGAATTGATTCAATTGTTGATTACAGTGATGGAAAAATACTTTAAAAAGGTACCAAGAATAGAGGAACCTTCAAATCCTTCATCATCTACGAAGAAGAGGAAGGTCAATGTTGATGTTGAAAGTTCAATGAGAACTGAACTTGAACAAGTTTTGGAAAATCTTCCTTCAGACCCTGCACGTCGAAAGCGTATTTTGGATTATGATCCAAATATTCGTGATCAAGTTAGACAAAGTTATCTGCTCAAGGGTCCTTGTCAACCTCAAAACCATAAGTTTCCCCAAAGAGAGATACATGGAACTAAACGGAAGTTTAACTCTTCCTGATTTGATGATCATTTGGAATGGTTAGAGTACATCATAGAGAAAGATGCTTTATTTTGCCTGTGTTGTTATCTTTTTAAACCAGAACACGGTGATCAAGGAGGCGGCGATACATTTACTGCTAAACGTTACGACAATTTGAAGAATAAACAGGGGCTTAAATATCATGTTGGAACTATCGGTAGTGTTCATAACCAAGCTCTACTGAATTGCCATGCTCTAATGAATCAGAAGAAGCATCTTGAGTCAGTTATTAGTCGTCAAGTGGAAGCCTCTAAGCAGGACTATTACACTCTCTTGAATGCATCAATTGATTGTGTTCGTTTCTTGTTGCGACAAGGTCTTGCTTTCCGTGGTCATGATGAATCAGAATCCTCAATCAACAAAGGAAACTTTCTTGAACTTCTCGAATTTCTTGCTGAACACAATGACAATGTGAAAGCTGTCGCCTTTGAAAATGCTCGTGGAAATCTACAGTTGAAATCACTTGCTATGCAAAAACATATTATAAATAAGCTATTGTTGAAAATCTTAATGCAATCATGTTTGACATGGGTAATGCACCATTTTTTATTCTCGTTGATGAAGCACGAGATCATTCAGTAAAAGAGCAGATGGCAGTTGTTCTTCGATATGTAGATAATAAAGGTGAAGTAATTGAAACGTTTGTTGGCATCCAACATGTTAAAAGTACTGATGCACGGTCCTTGAAACTTGCAATAGATGAGCTATTTTCCATAAATAAGTTGAGCATATCAAATCTTCGAGGACAAGGCTATGATGGGGCTAGTAATATGCAAGGTCAGTTCAATGGTCTTAAGGCACTTATCTTGAAAGAAAATGATTGTGTCTTTTATGTTCATTGTTTTGCACATCAACTTCAACTTGCTCTTGTTGCTCTAGCTAAAAACCATGTTGCAGTTGCTTCATTTTTTTTCTTAGTGACTAGAGTGGTTAACCTTGTTGGAGCATCATGTAAACGTCGTGATCTTCTTCGAGAGCAACAACAAAATGAATTGAAAGAAGCTGTTCAAAATAATGAGCTTCAAAGTGGAAGAGGACTGAATCAAGAAAGTACTCTTAAACGTCCGGGTGATACACGTTGGGGGTCACATTACGGTACCTTACTGAGCATTATTTCTATGTTTTCTTCCACAGTTAAGGTGATTGAAATGATTATTGAAGATGGGACATATGCTGATCAAAGAGGGGAATGTAATCTGTTGCCAACACAAATGCAATCATTTTACTTCATATTTTGTTTGTTTTTAATGAGACAAGTGTTGGGTGTGACGAATGAGTTATCACAAGCATTACAGAGAAATGATGGAGATATTGTCAATGCTATGGATTTAGTTAAGGCAAGCAAGCAACAACTACAAACAATGAGGGAGGAAGAATGTGATTGGGATAATTTCCTTGAAAAGGTCTATTGTTTCTGTAACAAGCATGGTGTCAAGATTCCCAATATGGATGATCTTTTTGTGGCTCAAGGGAAATCACAACGTATGGCTGAAAAGTTAACAGTCCTTCATCCTTATCGAGTGGATGTCTTTTATTATGTGATCGATACACAACTTTCAGACTTGAATGATTGCTTTAATGAGGTAAACTCTGAGCTTCTGATTTGTGTTTCAAGTTTAAGTCCAGATGATTCATTTTTTGCTTTTGACAAGCAAAAGTTACTTCGTCTTGCTCAATTTTATCCAAGAGATTTTTCTGAAAGAAATGTGTTATCACTTGAAGACAAGCTTGATATTTACATTAATGATATGCGATCGAGCAATGATTTTCTCAACTGAAAGGAATCAGTAGTCTTGCAAAAAAATTGGTGGAGACTAGAAAGCACATAACACATACATCAGTATACAAGCTTCTAACTTTGGCTTTAGTTCTACCAGTTGCAACAGCTTCAGTGGAAAGAGTATTCTCAGCTATGAACATTGTGAAGAATCCACTTCGTAATAAAATGGGAGATCAGTGGTTGAATGATAGTTTGCTTGTTTATATTGAGAAAGATATATTCAATAGCGTTAGTAATGATGCTATAATGCAGCGTTTTCAAAATATGAAATCGCGCCGTGGACAATTACCGTCTCATCGTTGATTGAAAGTTGTATTGTAATTTTTTTTAATTGAAGTGGATTATATTTTCAAGTGACAAGTAATTCTTGCCTTGGCTAACAAAATTTCCTGGATCCGCCACTGCTTACAAGCGTCTTAACTACGCATGCAATTAAGCAGCTGAAGTTCGATTATACCAAAATGCCAAAGTGAACAACTCTGTAGCAGAAATTAAAGAACATAAAGAATCGAGAGTGTGCCTAGTTTGAGTGTATCCTTTGCAGCAAGCCAAGTCCACATGCATGAAAAAATGAGCGGAACCAAATCAAGTTGTGACTATTGTCATGCCTATTGCTTTGAACCAGTTTACTATTGTCAAACCCCTGAAGCATTGCCAAGCATTTTGCAGATTATATTCTAGACTGAAACAAACACAGTTTACTATCCTGAATTCCTGATATTTAGTTTTCAGTAAATCACTAGAAATTTAACCTGAAGATCAACCAAATTTTAACGGAATATGTTGCATTTGCATATATACATATATACACACACACACAAGCCCCTTCCAATGAGGGATCCCTTATTATGACTTATATCATTTATTTTGTACACTGCTGGAGGTTTCTGTTTTTTTATTAATAGGAGTTCTGGGTATTGGTTTATACGGCTCCAATGAACCGACATTAAATTTTGAAACATCAGCTAATCAATCGTATCCTGTTGCACTGGAAATAATATTTTATATTGGATTTCTTATTGCTTTTGCTGTCAAATCACCGATCATACCCCTACACACATGGTT
Organism: Potentilla sterilis; assembly: GCA_963682095.1. Lineage (NCBI taxonomy): Eukaryota > Viridiplantae > Streptophyta > Magnoliopsida > Rosales > Rosaceae > Potentilla > Potentilla sterilis. The sequence continues at coordinate 43,374,338 of OY821759.1, forward strand.
ACCAGACACCCATGGAGAGGCACACTATAGTACAGTTAGTACTTGTATGCTTTTAGCCGGAATCTTATTAAAAATGGGAGCGTATGGGTTGGTTCGGATCAATATGGAATTATTACCCCATGCCCATTCTATATTTTCTTCCTGGTTGATGATAGTAGGCACAATTCAAATTATCTATGCAGCTTTAACATCTCCTGGTCAGCGTAATTTTAAAAAAAAGAATAGCCTATTCTTCGGTATCTCATATGGGTTTCATAATTATAGGAATTGGTTCTATAAACGATACAAGGCTCAATGGGGCCATTTTACAAATAATTTCTCACGGATTTATTGGCGCTGCACTTTTTTTCTTGGCTGGAACGAGTTATGATAGAATACGATATGAGGGATTGAGAATTACACCAACTTTTCGGTCACCATTTTCAATCTTAACCATTCAATCTCTTCATATATATGAGTAGATCATTTCTGGAAAATTTCATCTCAATTGGTGATCGTTAAGGCTTCGAACTAGCTTAAATCAATAGACGGTTCAAATCTGACAGATTTGAACCATTCATGCAAATCGCAGTTTTGTGCACCTCAACGATCACCAATTGGGATGAAATTTTCCAGAAATGATCTACTCATATATATGAAGAGATTGAATGGTTAAGATTGAAAATGGTGATCGAAAAGTTGGTGTAATTCTCAATCTCTCATATAAATCATAATAAGGGATCCCTCATTGGAAGGGCTCTCCATGTATATATATACACATATGAAAAGATGAGGCTAAAATATATATGCTGTGAAATGTAAGTTCTTAGCTCAACTGAAATCTGAAACTGCTATGAACCCATTAGCTGTTGTTGTAGTCGCAAAGAACTGAAGGCTGCGGCTGAAACTTGTTCTGTCTGAGTGAACGGCTGGAATGAATGTCAAAGCCTTAACATTAACTTGAGTGGGTTGAAACCTGACAATGATACTCATCGTGTTTCCTTTTTTGTTCGCATTCAAAATAAACAACAGTTCTTTATAGAAGAGGATACATAGATTATTGCAATAAACTGCTGGTGCTACCATAAGCAGTCACCATACTGGTGCAGGAATGAGGGCTGCTCCCTGTCAAAATCGATACAAAAATAAACTGTTTTGATCAAGCAGTACAAACGGCAACTGAACAACTTTTACTTCTAAAATTGAAAAACCGAGCAGTAAGCACTGAAGGCATCTCATATCACGATCGACACTAGTGCTGAAAAACTTAATGATAGAAAAGTCGTTTATATTATATATAAAAAAATATCAAAACAATTGTGATTCCTACTAACACTTTGATAAATTAATTACCTATTACATGAGTCACAAACTACAATCCTGAAGAGATATGTGCTAATGGTTAAGGAACTTTCGTACAGAGGAACACAAAATACAAAAAAAAATTCCTCAGCTGATCCTACTCTTCCATGAAAACTTGCTGTTTTAGCCACCTACTGCCACAGAGAAAAATATAGTTGCAGCTATCAACTTTTCTAAACGAAGTACAATCACATTCAAGTCACTATAATTTTAATCCACACAAAAAAATATGTTGATATATGTACCTTCAAGATCACCGATTAAGAGAGGACGTTGACAAGTGATTTGATCTGCTTTCACTTACATCACCTTCAATTACACAGCTTACTGGAAAAAATGCTGGCTTTCTTGGTGTAGGTAATGGAAAACTTTCGTTGGTCAGCATTAATATGCAATCTGACATGGTTGGCCGATGTTCTACATCTTGTTCCACGCATAATAGACCAACATGTATGCATCTCAGCAATTGATCTCTATTACATGAGTCGCTTAGCCTTGGATCCATTAAATCAAGTCCTGCACCTTCTTTCCATAGCTCCCATTTCTGAAAGAAGATTGATTTCTCAAAAGTACAGAAAATTCAACCTCAAAACAGAAAAAGAAATTCACTAAAACTGAAATAATTGCATGGCATACATATCCTATTAACGACAGCGCGCGATGATGGAAGCTGTTGTTTGTCCTACGACTTATGATTTCGAGTATCAACACTCCAAAACTAAAGACATCAGATTTTCCAGAAAAAAATCCGTGCATAGCATACTCGGGGGACATGTAACCACTGTACCATATGAAAAGGAACATATTTTTAGCACACATATAAATGTATGATCAGCAACAAAACTAAAAGAAGAACCATAGAGTGCATCGCTAGTGTATAACTTACTATGTTCCAACAATCCGATCAATTTCTCCTTGAACTTGATTCGTGAAAATCCTTGCCAAACCAGAATCAGAAATTTTGGGATTCATATCTTCATCAAGTGGTATGTTACTAGCTTTAAGATCTCTATGAATTACTTTCAACCACTTCACAAGCTCCACAGAAACATCAAGCAAATCAAATCCACAATGCGAGCCATACCACAACAACAAAAGTACACTCCCTCCAAAATCCAAGTGCTCAAATCTTTGGCCAAAGATGCAAATTATTCCAGAGACCCTCTTCTGTGCTGGAATAATTGGAAGGGAATTCCCTCTAAAAAAAACAATTAATTGAAGGGAACTTAAGATTTTTTTTTACTTTAATTCCTCAGGTGTTTTTTTTTTTCCCCCTTTTTGATTGAAACAAGTATATAGCTTTTTTCCAATTCAGCTATTTTCAGCATCAAAGAAATGAGCTTTTGAGAGTCGGAAATTTGCATGAAAGACCTTCAAGCATTTCACCACCTTTCTGTAAACACCATTGAGAATTTGAGATCAAATATAGAACTTGGCTTCGGTCAAACCTATGATTTCTCTTCTCCAAGACTTGAACTTTGAAATTAAATGCAGATGGTGGGAAGTGGAGACCAGATATGGTTGTCTTGGTTCCTCCTTCGAAGGTTTGACCGAAGCCAAGTTCTATATGTGAGAGGCCTGGGTTGCTGTTCGGGGCTTGCCTCTGAAGCTTCGAAACAAATTGGCGTTAACAGCAATCGGTGAGTCACTTGGCTACATCATTGATCTTGATTTTGCTGCTCTGAATCGAAGAGAACCAGTACAGAGAGTCAAACTGGAATTCGATGTCCGACTTAGGATACACAATCGGATGCAATTTAATTTTTCATCTTCTGTTTCTGTTGAAATTGATCTGTTTTATGAGAAAGTGTGTGGGTTTTGTCGTGAATGTGGCTAGTTTATGCATGATGCTATGGGCTGCGACAAGATTTTGCTGCATGAACGGGAGGAAACTCTCGGATTGGAGTCCGATACGACATTCGCTAACTTGAGTATTAGTGAGGATGGGGATCATGATAACTCAAGGAGATGCGAGGCAGGGATAACAAATTTGGGGTCGAAACTTGCTCCAGGTCTGGAGACCAGGGCTGCGAGCTCGGCTATGTTATGTGCATCCTATGAGATGCAGGATCAGGAGACCGAGATGCAGGAGATGACGGAGAAAGCATTGATTTTCTCCAAGCCTCACAGCTTGGAGAACCGACTGTCTTACCGGGTTCTGTTTTGTCCTCTGGATCAAATGCACTGATAGTTCAGGAAAAAAAAAATGGTGCGCTTGCACGTTTAATGGCGGACTCAGGCTTGTCGGCATCAAAGGCAAAAGGGGATTTCTCTTTTGAATTTGCTTCCAAAGCAAAGGAAGTTCCTCTGATTAACCTACTTAAGAGAAAAGCTTTCTCGGATTGGAAGTGACCTTGGAAAAAATACATTCAAGCTTCTAATTCGGAAGAGGAGAAGTTATCACTGGTAGTGCAACATAGGAATGGTAAGCTGTTGATTTCACCAAAAAAGAAGAGTATTGGTCGTCCGAGAGAAAGCAAAAACAAGCCTAAAATGCCTCAAACCCGGCGTCTGAGGGTTCAGGTACAATGAAGCGGCTTTTCAAAACAAAAGGGTTGCTGGGGGACACATCTCATGGAGGGAGTCTGAAGGATATGACACAAGTGGGTATGGATACAGACAAACTAGTAGTAGAGGGGGTATCCCCTCCTACTGCTAAGTTGGATTAATTTGAATCTGGTCCTGGTCACAATGTCTAGAATATTTGGTTGTTATCTTTAATCTTGCTACTAAATATTCTACCACTGAAAGTTTGTGTTTCTAACTGTTTGAAAAGGAAGATGTACTGATGATTCTTTGGCTTAGGAATAGGTTGGTGAGTCATGAGAGATGGCTCTTTCTGTCGGCCATATGGGTGTGTTATCTTTATACTGCTTGCTGAATAAAAGTTTATTGACTTCCGATTAAAAAAAAAGGTTTAGAAATTTGGCATTGTGTCAAAACTAAAAGAGCTGTACAAAAATGAAAATGGAATCAGATCTCTCAATTTAAAAAAAGGAAAATCAAAATAAAAGAAGGGAGAAAGCCATCAATGGCTTCTGTACAAAAATAAATTAAAAAAAAGGTGATGAGGCTACAGTATATATATATGCTGAGAAATGTACCTTCTACGCTTAATTGAAATCTGAAACTGCAGTGAACCCCATTTGTTGCCGTTGTAGTCACAAAGAACCGAAGGTTGAGACTGAAACTTGTTCTGTTAGTATGAATGAAAGGCTGGAGTGAATTTCACGGCCTGCAACATTGGCTTGAGTGGGTTGAAGCCAGATAATGATAGATATCGATTCAGAATGAACAACAATTCTGGAACCTGAGTATAAGAAAAGAGGATACGTACAGTATTGGAAAAACTGCTGGTGCTACAATAAGCAGTCACCATGACTGAACTAAGCAGTACACAAGGAAATGACACAAATTTTTACTTCTACAAATGGAAACGAAGCAGTAAACACTGAAGGCATCTCATAATCACGACAGTATTCAGCAAGATGTAACTGACAGGAAACCAGTACATATTATATACATCAAGTATCAAAACAATTGTGATTCCTAGTATACAAATCAATTACCTAATACATAAGTCACAAACTACAATACAGTGAAGATATGTGTTAATGTATAAGAAACTTTGTACAGCGGAACAAAAATCACAAAGAAATCCTCAGTTCTTCCAACTCTACCCAGGACAACTTGGTGGTTTACATACCTGCTTCCACAAGCACATATGAAGTTCCAGCAAGTAACTCCTCTAAACAAAGTACAATCACATTCATGCAAGTATAATTTGGAGGCACACCAAACATACGTTAATGCCTTCATCGCCCCATAATAAAGGAGTTTGATAAGTCAGTTGATGAAATTTCTGATTTGCTTCCACTTACATCAACTTCAGCCCCACGTCTTACTGGGAAAAATGCTGGTTTTGTTGGTGTAGGTAATGGCAAACTTTCATTGGTCAACATTGCCAAGGCATCTGACATGGTTGGCCGATGTTCGGCATCCTCTTCCACGCATAGTAGACCAACATGTATGCATCTTAGCAATTGATCTCTATTACATGAATCGCTCAGCCTTGGATCCATTAATTCTACTCCTGCACCTTCTTTCCATAACTCCCATGTCTGAAAGAAGATTAATTTCTCTAAATTATCAAAAAGACACACCCCAAAGGAAAAAGAATTTCATTAGGACTGAAAGAATTGCATGACATACATATCCAACTAAGTTGAGCGCACGGTGAGCATTGTGGAAGCTGTTGTTTCTCCTGCCACTAATGATTTCGAGCATCAACACTCCAAAACTAAAGACATCAGATTTTCCGGAAAAAATTCCCTCCATAGCATACTCAGGAGACATGTAACCACTATAACATTGAAACAACTATATTTAGTGCGCACACACACATAAATGAATAATTAGCAACCAAAACTGAAAGAAACAGTAGGACTATGTTGCTATCGTATAACTTACTATGTCCCAACAATCCGATTAGTATTCGCTTCAACTTCATTAACTGTAAAAATCCTTGCCATACCAAAATCAGAAATTTTGGGATTCATATCTTCATCAAGTAGTATGTTACTAGCTTTAAGATCTCTATGAATTACTTTCAGTCTTGAGTATTTGTGCAAGTAGAGTAATCCCTGAGCGATTCCTTCAATTATATTGAAACGTCTATTCCAATCTAGTAGCAGGCCTCTGCTTGAATCTGGCCAATACATATAGAGTGCTTAGTTATCAGGACCAAATTATGTATTTTCACCACTGAAACTCAGATGAGAAAAGTACTTGGATGAAAGTCATAGCTACTTACCGAACAATATATAGTCTAAACTTTTGTTTGACAAATACTCGTATATTAACATTCTTTCTGCACCATGAATGCAATATCCCAAGAGTTGAACAAGATTAGTATGTTGGAGTTCAGATATGAGTATCAATTCATTTTTGAACTCCGATATTCCCTGCACCGAACCTCTTGCAAGCCTCTTTATAGCTACTTCTCGCCCTGATGACAATTTTCCCTGAATTGATAAATCCCCAATAAGCCATAAGATCAGTTTCATATAACACAAAATTAGAATATGACTTCTCATTACCTCAAACTTACCTTATAAACAGGTCCAAATCCCCCCTCTCCTAGCTTGTTTTGTAAGGAGAAGTAGTCTGTGGCAGCTGTGACAGATTCATAGCTAAATGCTCTTAAATCATGTCCCATGGATCCATCATTCTGAATCCCGTGGACATCAGTTGATATATCAGATCCCCTTAAGTCAAGCAAGTCCTTCTCATCAATCTTTGCCTTGTTCTTCCCTATTTAGAACAATACAGAAATTGGTTTATTCTTCAAATATGGGAAATTAACACTAAAATCTCACTATGTTTAAGATCTTACCAAAAAGGGAGAGTTTTCTTCTTCTTAATAGACAGCAAATGATGCAAGCCGCCATTAAAATTACAGAAGTTCCAATAGCCGCGCCGATCCATATCCACTTATGTGCTGCATATGCCAACAATTAGCTATATATTGAACATAATAGACCAGCTTTAGTTTAGACAATCAAGCTCATTACAAACAAGCCAAGGATTAGTATACATACAGCTGCTGCCGGCTGAGTTTGTTGTTAAGAAATATACGACAATTGAACTATAACCAGTACTGTCTGCAATGAATTTCAAGTTTCCAATCCAATATCGGCATCCAGTCTGATTAGCATACAAAAAGATGAATCCACAACAGTTACAATTTGCCCAACAAGCAGCCTTACAATCACTAATACTGAGACTTGCATTTGTATCAGATGTTGATGTTGTAGGAGAGCCGCTAGAATCTGCTGGATTGAAGTAACCATTTTCTTGCTCAAATACATTACCCAAGCGAGTGCACTTAGTTGGCTGGTCCCAAGTCTGGCATCCTCCCTCAATGTTATACCCATAACATTCATCTGCTTTTGCAATATCAACTGTACCATCAAACTCTTTCAGCCGCCCTATTGTGGTGAGCAGCCATTCTGATACAGCATTTTCATCTACAGCAGTGTAACTGAAATAGTCTTCATTCTCCTTTGAAACAATGCTAAAATTATACCTATTGTGCTTGATATTTTCAAAATTCCCATCTCGAAAAACTCCACTACTCCAATACACCACTCCACGCCGCTTAATTTTCAATTCTTTTCCATCAGGGTCCCAATCAAGAGTGAAAGGTCCTGGCACAGCACTTTTCTCAGTTAACCAGCACGAGAGTGACCAATTGTGGCCATTACTACGGTTAACCCCTAATTTCATACCTGGCAAAAGCACATCTCCAGGATAATCAAAACTCTGCCACAAAACCCTCTTCGCCGATCCATCAGAGTTCAATTCTTGTAGCACAAAATTACCATTATCCATAAGTGTAGCCACAACATCACCAACAATACTTTCCTGATCAGCAGAGTAAAGCACCACTGCATCCCCATCCCTTTGAGTAATCTTCAATGTGTTGTTCCTGTCCAATGTAAGAGCTCCAAAAGGGTACAAAATGGGGGTTTCTCTATTCGCAACCCACGCATACAACTGACTCGCATTATACTTTGCAACTAAGTAGCTCAAGTTTGCCTCATGATCATAAACACGAAAACTCATAGTAAACTTCCCACTTGCAGAAATTAATGAACTTTCAGAATCTAAACTTTCACCTGGTTTCAATGTGTTGGTTGCACCACTGCAAGCAGAACTCCACAAGCTCCACATAAACACCAACCAAATCAAATCGACACCGCGAGCCATAAATCACCCACAACCAAAAGCCAATCCTCTAAATATCTGAAGTTATGAAATCTCTGTTTCTAATCTGTACAGCCAAAAAACGCAAATATTCCAGGGAACCTTTTTTGTGCTGGAATAATTGAAGGGAATTTAACACACAAAAATCAATCCCACCCTATAAAGTAAACAGTCAACTGCAGCCAGCTGTGTAGATCATCACAAAATGAGGTCTTTTTTTCAATTAAACTATCCCCGTTTTTTGTTTGATAGATGAGAGGAGAGGGACAGGAGTGTAGCTTTATTCCTTATTACAGCTAAGCACTAAAGAAATGAGCTTTCTTTATCAGTCAAGCAGTAGTTTCATCGAACACCTTCAACGCATTTCACCCACATGCTTTTTCAAAAACCATAAAACCCAATTGACCCAAACTGAAAGATGGTAGAAAGATTCAACCTTTGAAATCAGACTGAGGCCAGAGAAGTTGGGTTTGATGTCAAACCTATGATTTTCTGTTCTCCAAGACCTGAACTTTGGAACTGAATGGAGTCGGTGGTTGGCAGTGAGGAGCTGCTTTCGCTGTCTAGGCAGTGTCTTTAGTCTTTACAATTAAGGAAGAAGTAAAAACGTCCAAACGTAGACGTTTTGACACATTGTTATAGATCTCATTGAGTTAGAAGCCGCCAAAAAGAAAACAAAACAAAAAAGAAGGGAAAGAGAAGGTGGTCTAATAAATACGGTCCCAAAATCCCAAGAGCATCAGGATCTGATGACCTAACCAACTTGAAAGCCGTCAACCTCGGAATAATATGGCAATGGCACTTGTAGAAAATCTAGCATGATGCAAGCGTTGTGGAGAAGGGGTTTAAGGTCAACTTGTAATCAACAAAGTCATAAACCATGAGCAACTTCAGTTTCCACTTATAAACCTGCTCTAAATAATATTAGGGCCTCTACATTTGTTACTTAGACCTCTAATATTTTTTACACATCTATTATACTTTTGAATATAAGTATTTACTCACTAGACCTCCATTCAAATTACCGAAATAATCTTAAATATGTTATTCACATATATTTCAATAACTTACTCATTGAACCTCCTATTCACTTACTAGATCTCCATTTTTTTTTTCATGTGTAAGATCTAATGAGATAAATCAAAACATACGATATACAAATATTTTAAAACACACTAGCATATGCCCTTATACTATTTCAATAGTTACTAGTGTGTTGTAAATATATTTAAAGTCTAATAAGATATATAAAAATATTTAATATTATATATATATATATAGCCATAGGGATCCCTTATTTTATCCATTTTAAGGGATCGGTTATTAGACCAACTTTTTTATCACATTTTAACATCTATACCGTTCAATTACTAGGTTTGTATGTGTAGATCATTCTTGTAAATTTTTAGCCAAAATGGTGATCGTTAAGGCATCTAACTAGATGAAATCAATGGACGTATGAAATCTGTCAAAGCTGAACCGTTCATGTTTTTATTTGTAAATTTCAATTTTGAATGCTCTAATCTAATGATTATCAAATTGAATGAAAATTTTCAGATATGATCTACTCATATAAACATGAAAGTTGAACGGTAGAGATGTTAATATGTGATCGAAAAGTATGTTAAATGATCAATCCCTTAAAATGGGCAAAATAAGGGATCCCTTAATGGAATGGGCCTATATATATATAAACATTTGACCTTTTTTTTTGTTAATGTTGCAAACTTATTAAAATATATGCGCTTAGTTTTCAACACTTACTCTTAACCTTATATTTTGTATATGAGCTTAAATATGTATAATTATAGTAATTTTATGTCACATTAACAATGTTATATTTTGAATATGCGCTGAGTTTCAACACTTGTTGAAATTAGAAAATAAATTTAATAAGAAAAATAAAAAATAACATTATTATTGAATTGAAAAGTCTATAGACAATAAATATAATACTCTTTTTATACACTTATTGTCCTCAATAGTCTTTACATTAGAGGATATAAATATAATTTAATAATTGAAAATAAAGAGAGGTCAAATGAGCAAATGGTAACACTTTTTATTTATTCGTCTGAATAAAAAAGTCGTCTCTCACGGATTGTTTTGGAAATTTTGCAGAATGGATAACTTTTCTTTTTGATCAGGACACGTATTATGGTGACCTTTGTTATACACTAAAATTACTTATTACATGGTTATATGACAATTTGTATTACATAGTGAATATCACTTATCAAGCACACAAAGGATCCCTCTCAAGTTGATCCAACTCTACCAGGACAGATTAGGGAGCCGGAAGAGCCATTTTCTGATAACAAATTTCTGATGACATTGTTTCCTCTTACATCGACGCCAGACGAATTTCTTGCTGGAAAAGATGCTGGTCTTGTTGGTATAAGCAATGGTAAGTCAAATCAGATATGGCGTCTACAATCAGGTCTTAAAACCAACGTTAGTCGAATCCATTAATATGAATATATTCCCAAACTTTGAACCAGCTAGACATTGGTTTGGAGAGTTAGGCGCATCTCACGCAAGTATGCCCATTCATGCCTTCACGTATGTCACGACGTAAACTACAAACTGAAGAAAGTTTAACGTTAAATCAACTAGAGAATTTGGATTGAGGCCAAATCTACGACAGTAGAACCTTTCAATTTGAGTCTATGTTTGTTAGTGATTGAGCTGATGCTATCGTTGTCTTCGCAACTGAGGAAGACCAACCCACCAAAATCAAAAACCTTATTTTGGGACTATTCCTTTTGGAACAGAACTAGAAATCATATGTTAAGTTGCTTAATTTCAGTTTTACGATAAATTAAGTATTGCCAAACTCAATCTCAATCACCTAATAGTTGGGTGCTGAAGATGTTGACAACGATAGGAAACCTTGTTTATACAACAAAGATCAATCTAAGTATGTCAAGTATAAAAGACATAGTGACTGTACACTTGATTACCTATGACATTGTTAGAAACAAAATGCAGAGATATACACACGACACTGTTTTCAGAAAGAGGCCCTTAGCTATTTACATTAGATCTAACTCTGCCACAGCTCATATCAAGTGCCAACTGAAGTGATCTGCTGTCTAGCAAAGTTAATTTTCTAAACCACGTCTGGTTACATTGACGAAAGTATACCTGAAGCACACCGAACATGTCAGTAGTGCCTTCATCGTCCTATAATAAGGGAGATGGTCAAGCCATTTTCTGATAACATTTCGGAAATTGCTCCTCTTGTATCAGCTCCAGCCGGATGCCTTACTGGAAAAGATACCGGTCTTGTTGGCTTAGGTAAAGGCAAGCTTTCATTTGTCAACATAGATATGGCATCTGACACAGTTGGTCGATGTTCTGCATCTTCTTCAACACATAGTAGACCAACATGGATGCATCTTAATAATTGAATTTTGACACATGAATCACTTAGTGTTGCGTCCATCAATTCTAGACCTGCACCTTCTTGCCATAGCTGCCACGCCTGAAACAAGATTGAATTGATTTAGGGTAGATCAGAAATAACCCTTCAAAAAAAAAAACTACAACTGTGGATTGCATGACATACATATCCTACTAAATTGAGTGCGCGATGAGTACTGTGAAAACTGTTGTTTTTCCTGCCATTTATGATTTCGAGCATCAAGACTCCAAAACTGAAGACATCAGATTTTCCAGAAAAGATTCCTTGCATAGCATACTCGGGAGACATGTAACCACTGTTCCAAATGAAAGAGAACATATTCTCAGTAAAAGCATTACATGCAAGCATGAACAGCTAGCAACCAGAAGTGACAGGCTCAAAACTGCTTATGCAGCATAGCACTTACTGTGTCCCAGCAATCCATCCAGTATATGCTTCAACTTCATTAAGCATAAAACTCCTTGCCAGACCAAAATCAGATATTTTGGGGTTCATCTTTTCATCAAGTAATATGTTACTAGCTTTAAGATCTCTATGAATTATTTTCAATCTTGAGTATTTGTGCAAGTAAAGCAATCCTTGGGCAACTCCAATTATGTTGAAACACTTCTTCCAATCTAGTAGCATGCATCTGGTTGAATCTGGCCAATACATAGAGAGACTGTTCAATAAGAAAAGGCTATTTATGTATTAAAACAAAACAAACAAAAAAAGGCTATTCATAACTACAAATCAGATGAACAAGTGAGAGTCCAATTACCAAACAAAATGTAGTCCAGACCCTTGTTTGGCATATACTCATATATTAGCATCCTCTCTTTACCATGGATGCAAAATCCGAAAAGCTGAACTAGATTAGTATGTTGGAGTTCAGATATGAGCATTAATTCATTCTTAAACTCTACTTCTCCTTGCCCCGAACAACTTGAAAGTGTCTTTACAGCTATTTCTTGACCTGTCAGCATTTTTCCCTGAATTGATGGTCCGTAATAGGCCATACGATTAGTTCATTAAGCAACTAATCTAAAAATTACTTCTCGGAACCTCAAACTTACCTTGTAAACAGGTCCAAAGCCCCCCTCTCCTAGCTTGTTCTGTAAGGAGAAGTGGTCTGTTGCAGCCATGACAGACTCATAGCTAAATGCTCTTAAATCACGTCCCATCGATCCATCATTTTGAGTCCCATGGACATCAATCTGAGGTCCCCTTAAGCTAAGTAGCTTCTGCTCATCAATCTTTTTCTTGCTCTCCCCTGCCAAGATTTGGATAAAAATTAGAAACTTTTTGTTTACCAAATCTGTTATATTGTGTCTACAGATTAATTCAATATGTTGATAGAATTACCTGACAATACACGTTTTCTTCTTCTCAATAGACATCATACCATGCAAAAAATCATTACCAATAAAGCAGTGACAATAGCAGCACCGGTCCATATCCACTTATGTGCTGCATAGGCTAACAATTAGATATATACGTAGTTACAATATAAGCTTCTGGAAAACAGCAAAGCATGGTTGAGGAAACCTCTAAATAGGTAGTATATATATCGAGTTATATTATACTAGCAATAAATGTGTGAAACAAGCAAATATACTCATCATTATTAATGCTGTTACTTTCTAATATTTATCATTCTAGGTATGCCTAAAATCCATTATGTATGCAAATATTTGTTCTTTCTATGCCCAAAACTTACTGTTATTTCATTTACGTGGACTTATGTGAAGTCATAGGAAATGGAAATTAGTTTGTGGAACAATATTAGCTCTAAAGACTGGTATACTTACAGCGGCTGCCGGCTGACTTTCTTGTTAAAAAGTAAACAACACTTGAACTATAACCTGCGCTGTCTGCTATGAACTTCAAGTTTCCAGTCCAATACCGACATCCAGTCTGATTGGCAAAAAGAAAGATAAATCCACGACAGTTACAATCTGCCCAACAAGCAGCCTTACAATCACTAATACTGAGACTTGTGTTTGAATCACTGGTAGATGTTACACTACTGGAACCTGTCGGATTAAAGTACCCATTTTCTTGCTCAAATACATCACCAAAATGGCTACACTTAGTTGGCTGGTCCCAAACCTGGCATCCTCCATCAGTGTTATACCCATAACAGGAATCCGCTTTTGCAATATCCATTGATCCTTCAAAGTCATATAGTCTCCCAATAGTGGTTAGCAGCCATTCTGATCTGGCATTTTGATCTATAGCAGAGTAACTCAAATAGTCTTCATTCTCATTTGATACAATGCTAAAACTATACCTCTTCTGCTTAATATTTTCAAAACTCCCATCTCTAAAGACTCCACTACTCCAATAAACTACCCCTCTTCGCCTAATTTTCAATTCATGATTCTCAGGGTCCCAATCAAGAGTGAAAGATCCTGGAATTGCACTTTTCTCAATCAACCATGATGAAAGTGACCACTTGTGGCCATTACTATGATTAACCCCTAATTTCATACCTGGCAGAAGAACATCTCCTGGATAATCAAAACTTTGCCACAAAACCCTCTTCGCCGATCCATCAGAGCTTACCTCTTGCAGAACAAAGTTGCCATCATCCAAAAGGGTAGCCAACACACTGCTATTAACTTTCTCTGAAGCCGAGTAAAGCACCACTGGATCACCATCTTTCTGTGTGATTTCCAATGTGTGATTCCTGTCCAAAGTAAGAACTCCAAAAGGGTATAAAACAGGTGTATATCTATTGGCAACCCAAGCATAATTATGACTGGCATTCCACTTTATAACTAGATAGCTCAAGCTAGAAGCATCATCGTATCTATGAAAACTCAAAGTGAACTTCCCATTTGCAGAAACTAAGGAGCTTGAAGAATCGAGAGTGTCACCTGGTTCCAGTGTGCTCATTGCACCTTTGCAACGAGTAGAAAGACCCGGTCTTTTGGCTCACACCCATGTGGTAACAACTGGGTTTGCTTCAAGTTTGATTTTGAACACCAAATTAATCAACTTTTGTTGCAAGTTTGGTCATGTGGTTCAGTGGTTAGTGCAGGCAAGGTGTTCGATATAACGCCTGAGAGAAGCGTGGTGTCTTGGACCTCTATGGTTTCTGGGTATGCTCAGAGTGGAAGCTCTGAGAGAGCTTTAAGGGTATTTTTGGAAATGCGTAGGGTGGGGGTGAAGGCTAATCAGTTTGGGTATGGGAGTGCATTGAAGGCATGCACTGGTGTGAGGGATTTGGGAGTGGGGGTGCAGATACAGGGGTGTGTTTTGAAAGGAAGGTTTGCTGAGAACTTGATTGTGTTGAGCGCATTGATTTCCATGCCAAGAGTGGAAAGATGGAGGTTGCTTGTGGTATTTTCGAGGCAATGTCTGAGAGGGACTTGGTTTCTTGGAATGCAATCATTGGAGGGTATGCTGTTCAAGGTTTTAGTGAGGACTTGCAAATGTTTTGTTCAATGATGAGGGAAGGTGAGTGTTTAGGATTTTGGTCAAGTTTCAGTGTTTGGTAGTCTTGGTTTGGTGATTTATTTTGTGTTCGATATTTGAATATTGTTTGTGTTACCTTTAGGCATGGTTCCTGATTGCTCGACCTTTGGGAGTGTTTGGTGAGGATTCGTCAAATGCACGGATTGATAATGCAACTGGGTTTTGGATCACACAGACGTTTATGTGGATCGCTAATCAATGCATATGCAAAATGTGGGAAGGTAGAGTCTGCTCATAGATTGTACAGGAGTACGACTATAAAGGGGACATTATATGTTGCACTCCTCTAATTACTGGATATGTGCGAGAAGGTAACTACAGAGGAGATGTGCTAGATCTCTTCAAAGAAATGATCGTTATGAACATGAGACTGGATGGTGTCATATTATGCTCCATGCTTAATATATGTGCAACTGTTGCTTCATTGATCTTCGGAAGACAAATCCATGCACTTGTGTTTAAAGTTTAAACACCAACCTTAGCTTGATGTGGCCCTGGGTAATGCTCTTGTTGATATGTATGCAAAATGCGGAGAAATTGAAGATGCTAACCATGCTTTTGATGTGATGGAGGAAAAAAATGTAATTTCGTGGACTTCATTGATTTCAGGATATGGAAGGAACGGCCATGGACATAGAGCGATTGCATTATATAGAGAGATGGAGCGTGAGGGTTGAAGCCTAATGATGTCACATTCTTGTCTCTTCTCTTTGCTTATAACATAGTGGATTGACCGATGAAGAATGGGAATGCTTCAGTTCTATGTTTAGCAAATACAACATCTTGCCTCAAGCTAAGCATTTCTCGTGCTTTGTAGATCTTCATGCACGTGCAGGTTTGCTAAAAGATGCTCATAATTTGATACGGGACATGAATATTAAGCCTAATGCTTCACTTTGGGGAGCCATTCTTGGGGCATGCAGCACCTATGGAAATAAGTTACTTGGGGAAGTGGCAGCAATGCATCTTTGTGATATTGATCCAGAGAAGTCGGTTAACTATGTTGTTCTCGGAAGCATCTATGCAGCATCTGGTGCTTGGGACAATGCTTTGGAGACACGAGGCGTGGTAGATAAGAGAAGTATGAAAAAGGAACCAGCATACAGCCTTTTACAGTCAACAACTAATAAACTGCTGCTTTTTCAGCCATCTTAAGACAGTTAAACAAGCTAAATTAGTATTCCATCTGCAGAGAGGATCACGGATTTATTATCACGTGGATCTTCTGTTAATGCTCGATGAATTTTTTTTGTCCCTCATATATTGGGATATCATTGTTGTTTGATGACAGGACCTGTTTCGATACTTCGAAACACTCAGATATATATCCTTCCTCAAAAGTTTGCACTTATGTATTTGCGTCAGTTTCTGCTGCGGGAGGAGCTTCATATATAACGTAATACTGAAAATTGACATACACATTGATATTGTTAGTCCTTTCGTTTTTGACAATTTTTTTTTTTTTTTGAAAGGGGTTTGGAAATCAGCCGAGCTGGGAGACTCATCCCCACGCCCTATTCCAATTATTATTATTATTTTTTTTCCGTTTTGACAAATTTTGGCAGGGGTGGACGACAAGTCATTGGGATTAAGTTCAGAGTTGAAACCACCAAACAATTATATGCAAAATCAAACTTGTGCTGAAACAGATCAGAGTGGGAATATAGCCGGACAGGAGCCATTCATAGGTTAATCAAGCTTTTCAAAATGTTGCCCTCATCAAATTGTTCTTATTTTATGGAAGAAAACAGAAGAATCTGTCTTACTGAATCTCATTTAAACATTCTCACCCCCTACCTTTTCTGCATTCAGTGTTGTGTGTTCGGAATATTCAACCAGCAGCAGTTTATACATTTGTAGAACCGAAAAACTAGTAAGAGCTAATCTTGCAGGACGGGTTACCAGGATAAAGACACGAGAAGACACAAGTTTGCTTTTGCAAGAGCATTTCAACCACTTGAATAGTCTCATAACATTTTCTCTCCAATCTGGTTTATATACTGAATATGCTACATCAGTGTCAGCATGACTTGGCAAACTCTATCAAATGAGGAAATAATCTAGGTTGTCACATGTACAAAACATTCTGATCAGAAAGTGTAAAGCTGAGAACAGTTGGTGTTATTAAATGAAAGCTGCAGTTTGATCTACATTGTTTGTTGAAGATCTGATAACAAGGTCTATGGAATACAGACTGAGAATACCTGTTTGCGCAATCTGTTATCAACTGTTCTGGTAACATATGAAACCGAAATTGATCTGTGTTGTGCTCGTCTTTCAAACTTGAGAAAAGAGTAGCAGTTCTAAGGGAATTCTTTAACTTTTGAATAACCAATACAAGCTGGACTCACTGGCCAAAGTTTCCATCTTTTGGATTAACTTTTTAACCTTCATGAAGTAAAGCTATTTTTACTTTCTCAACAGTAAAAAACAGCTTTGCCCCTACTACATATTGAGCAACACCACAAATGTGGGTAAAGATCATAACTCGAATGTTTGTTTCCCGCATCAATTTGATTCCGGCAAACCCAAATCTAACCCACTTTTCAAGACTCTAGATTCAAAAAACTGAGACATCAAGATTACAACTTTATGTAGTTGCTAACCCAAATTCTTAGATACATTATCTTCCCAAAAAATAAAGCTTCCCATTCTCTCTGCCGGCAGCTACAATCAAACCTTACTTCCTTCAATGAATCACAGACCCATTGACATGAGCTCCAGATTCCAAACTTTACTAAAGCTCCAAAATTTATTGCCAGCTTCGCGATATTCGATCCCTTTTCCCAAATGGCTGCGTCCTCCAAAGTTCTCCATTTTCATGCCCACCACCTATTCGACGATTTGCCTGACCCAACAAGAAGGTGTAGGACAAGACGAAGAAAACAACCCCAAGGACTCTCTGCAAGTTCTGAAGAGATTGGGCTGTAGCGATGCTCACATAACCAAGATATTCAAAAGGGCATCTGTTCTAAAGAAAGCTGACATCGACCAGCTTCAGTCGAAACTCAAACTCCTAGCTGGCTTGGGACTTACTCCACCTGAGCTGGTGAAGATTGTCAGTGATCGACCCCGGTTACTCGTTACTAGACCCAACTGCTTTATTGAGCAGCTTGACTACTTCAATGAACTGTTTGGGTCAAGTAATTTGCTAGTCAGAGCCATTTTGAGGAACCCTTCTCTTCTGACCTATGATCTTCACAAGAAAATCAAACCCACAGTTGAAATGTATAGAGTAATTGGTCTTCGCATGGAGGACTTGATCCAAATGCTTCTATCGCGGCCTTCATTGATCTCAAGAACTTCATTTAATGAAGAGAAGATGGAGTTTATCCGCAAGACCGGGGTGTCGAGTGATTGCAAAATGTATAAGTATGTTGTCACGCTCATTGGCGTTTCGCGCCTTGAAACAATCCGTCAGAAGATGGCAAACTTTGAGAAGTTTGGTTTGTCGGAAGATGAGGTTTTGAGACTTTTTGGGAAGTCTCCACTAACCATGACACTGTCAGTTAATAAGGTTCAGAGGAACATGACTTTCATCTTATCACAAATGAATGTTCCTGCTAAAGTAGTTCTTGATCGCCCGAGTTTGCTATACTTGAATCTGGAGAATGTGTTAAAGCCGCGAGTACTTCTCGTAGAGAAGATGCAGGAAATGGAACTTAAACTGAAAGTTACAGGTCCTATGATCGTGAGTGTAATGAGAATGAAAGAGAAGAGATTTCTGAAGGTATTTGTTAATCGTCAACCCAAAGAGGTTGCTGATGAATTGATGGAGTACTACGCACATGTGAAGGGAGTTAAGCGATTGGCAGAAGCCTCGAAGAAGAACATGATTCATGGATTTCCTTTCTGACTGTTGTCCATCTGGTTTTGCAACTTTAAACTGAAATTTAATCACACTACTCTCCCTATCATGACTTTTTTTTTCACTCTTTCTTATATGTATTCTCCTTAATCCTTCCATTGAAGTTCAATTATCTTCAATTTGGAGGCAGGTTTTTGTTTTATATTTTTTAACTTTACTACTATTAGCTAATCGCACCTAATCCGTTGCTTTGTGCAATACCAAAAGGGTGGGATTCCATTTGCTTAAGGCTTCTTCTGTTGCTGATTGTTAGGATCATAACTTCTGCAACATATTTCAGTCCTCCATTTTATTTAGAAGTTGGGATACAGTGGCTCATGCGGTCTATTACAGTGAGTATTGTTACAAAAACTATAAACTATAAATATCTACTGATTTTTGGGCTTAGGTTTAAGGAGCTCTTTGCCATAAAAAGGAAAATATATGG
The DNA here is from genome assembly GCA_963682095.1 of Potentilla sterilis. Lineage (NCBI taxonomy): Eukaryota > Viridiplantae > Streptophyta > Magnoliopsida > Rosales > Rosaceae > Potentilla > Potentilla sterilis. The sequence goes on from OY821759.1 coordinate 43,393,631, forward strand.
GTAAAACTCGAATTACCGAAAGCATTTGACCCAAAAGTAAAAATAAAAAAGGCAAAATTACTGTTTTGGTCACCGAACTATGTCAATAACGACAGTTTGGTAACTATCGAATGTGAAATATCAAAATGGTCACTGAAGTTAATGTTTCGGTATCAATTTGGTCATTAAAAGTCAAACGGCTGTTAAATATAGAATATTCTTCGAATATTCCGTTTCTTGCCGGGGTATTATGGTCACTTAGGGTCACTTAGGTATATTGGCGCCATTGTGACCAATTACCCGCGAAGTATACAGTAACTTTCTACCCTTTATCCTATTTTCCCTCGAAATAATCCCCCTCTCTCTGAAAACTTCTCTCCCTCTCTCTGAAAATCCTATCTTCTCTTCCTCTCTCAGTTGTTGCAACTCAACCAAGTATGCAGCACTACCCACGACAAATCCTCTGCTATTGTGGGCAAGTTGCTGATGTGCAGAGTTCTTGGAGATCACACAGCGCGGGAAGAAGGTTTTTTAGATGTTATCTAGGCGAGGTTGTTGCTTTATAGGTCAATTGATTTTTTCTGGGTTCATAGCCATCTATGTTTTTCTGGGTTCATAGCCATGTTCTGTTTTTCTGGGCTCAATTTTTTCTTTTTTTTTGGGTTTGATCTGTTGAGTTTTTTACAGGGGCCTGGAAATTGTGGATATTTTCAGTGGTATGATCCTGAAATGTGTCCTCGGTCATTACAAATCATACCTGGTTTGCTTCGAAAGAAGAACAGCTTAGAACAAACTGTGTACTGCTTGGAGGCTGAGAAAATAAAGCATGACATCCAGAAGCAGATGTTAGAAGGCCAGGTGGAGAAATTGAGAAGGACAGTGAAGATACTTTGGACGTTTATTGTGCTGTTGTGTAGCTACATTGTTCTTGGAAAGCAAAATGGGAATGCTTAGATGATCTTTATGTACTCTGTTGTAGTGAATGCAGAATAGGCAAGCTGTTTGGCAATCTGTTGTAGTGAATGCAAAATAGGCAAGTTGTTTGGCAATCTTTATGTACTCTGTTGTAGTGAATGCAAAATGTACTTTGTGTAGCTACATTGTGCTTGTAAGGCATGCCTTATTGCAATGAAATGGGAATGCTTCTATATGCAACACTGCCATATCTGTGTGTGCTATGTTTGAAACAGAGCCTAATCAATAACATCAGAACTTCCATGTCTGCAACCACAGCTTTTGACAAATACATTCACATCTACATAATCACAAGCATCATCCAATTACATCATTCAAATCTAAAACAGTTGCTCCTATCAGTACAAACCAAAAGAGAATATATGCATTGACAGTAATATGCATTGACAAATATTGTCTGCTAGAATTATGTGATCCTGGCAAATATGCATTGACAGTAAAACAGTTCATAGTTGCATTAATCTACAAAAGTTGCCATCTTGTCAACATAAACAACATCATGCACTGTGGTCAATTGTCATCAGCTATGGCATTCAAACTCTTGAACTCTGACCTCTTGTCAACCCGGTCCTCCCTCTACTTCTTCCAGCAGACCTCACATTACCCTTGCCCCTCACATTTGATGTTGGCTGAGATGATGAAGCAATCCCTTCATCTTCTTGTGACAATGGAACTACTGTAGGTGTTGGCTGTGATGATCCAGCAAGTGAAACCTAAAACATAATAGGGTATGGAGTTCAAACATAAGCAAAAATGATATACAATAACCACAAGTCAATCATCATCACAGCATCACATCATACATCATACAATAACCACAAGTCACATCATCATCACATCATCACAAGTCAATGATCATCACATAACCACAAGCCAATCATCTTTATATATGGTACATCACTTACATTTTCAGCATCAATTGCAGCTCTAATCTGAGATCCTCTTCCTCTTTGGTGGCCTTGCTGGCTGTGCCTAGCACATGTCCTTGCATTATGCCCTTTTTGCTTGCAGAGACCACACTTGTTGTCACTAAAATGTGCCTTTGAGAGCTTTTCAGCTCCTGGAGCAGGGGGTACCTCACCTATATGTGCAGAACAATAGGCTTGCATTAATCTACTGTTATGACAGAACAAGAAAATCATGTATTGTAATTTAAGGGGTACCATAATAAGTTGAAACAAACCTGCAGATGGAGTTCTAGTCATGTTAGGAGGTCTTCCAGGTCCTCTTTTGTACAGTGGAGGCATTATAGGTGATTCAATCTTCTCCCACTCATCAATGCCTGGAATGGCCTCTATTGCAGGTGCATAAGCAAGGGTATATGCATCTTTAGAATAACAGTTGTCTACAAACTCCAGAATGTTCAGGTGTTTATCATAAATGGCTGCTATTGCATGAGGACATGGTAAACCATTCAAATCCCACCTCCTACAAGTGCAGCTATGCTTTTGAAGATCCACAGCATGAACAGAAGTGATTCCAGAGACACAACCAGCTCCTTTCCCTTGAATTTGATACTTCATGTTGGCTGACTCATTGACATTGTAGTCATGGCTGTCATCAGCTAACTTCTTCAGTAATTTTTCTATTCTGGAACCCACATTTGTTTTCCATTTCTCAACATCATGTCTTCTGTTAACCAGCCTCGCCATCAAATTCAATCTGAGCTCCTCATTCAGTGCTAGGATAGGGAGCTTCCTTGCTTCCAGAATCGTGGAATTGAAGGTTTCACACAAGTTGTTGCAGAGAATGTCACACTTCACTGTGGATTTGAAGTGTGATCTACTCCACTGCTCTGCTGGTCTCTTCTTCAACCAATCATAAGCCTTGTCACTAGCAGCTTTGATGTCATTCATATTCCTGTCCCACCAAGGTACTGTTGTGCTCCTTGAAGCTGCCCAAAATAAACCCTTCAAATGACTACCAACATTTCCATCTCCCTTGAAATTGGCATACAAATGCCTAGCACAGAACCTATGCTCACTGTTAGGCATGATCTCCTTCACTGCATCCAATAACCCTTTCTGCTTGTCACTGATGATTGTGTAAGAGAAGTCATTCTGAATATCCAGGTCTTCTCTCAGAATCTGCATAAACCATGTCCAAGTGTCTCTTGTTTCCTGCTCTACAATTGCATACGCAATTGGGTACATGCCATTGTTAGGATCAATCCCAACTGCAGTTAACATGATCCCCTTGAGCTTTGTTCTGAGATGAGTCCCATCCAAACCTATCAGTGGCCTACAACCATCTTTAAACCCTTTCTTCAAAGCCGCATAGCAGACATACATCTTTGAGAATCTTCTCTTCCCATCTCCTTCCAAAGGAGCATCAATGTATACTGTGTTTTTGCAATTGGCCCTCCGTATCATTGCAGCCCATGCCTCCAGCAAATTGTACTGGTCTTCAATAGTACCTTGGATCAGTTTATCTGCTGTCCTCTTTGCCCTATTGCATATTTGGTAATTGACTCCCAACTGAAAATCTCTATCCACAGCTGCTCTAATACCTGCATTTGTCCATTTTGGGTCAGCAATGAAACTGCCCAGGTACCACTTTGCTATGAAACTTGCATTCAAATGGTAAACTCTCTTCTTCCCCAAAGCATGACACTTGTGCTCCAAAATGCATGTCCTTATAATCATTTCTGCTGAGTCTTTTGTTCTTCTAGAGGCCCAAATCCTAAAAGGACACTTCTCCAAAGGCCCACAGTCAGACTGACTAGGCTGACTAGACTCTTGGCTCCCTTTCTTCTTCTGTTTAATCTGATTGGTCTTGCAAATAACACATACCCTTTGCTTGTCATTTGGGTCAAACCTCAGCTCCTTCCTGGTCAAGATAGCATGCACCTTCACTGCATCTTTAAAGGACTCAGGGTTGGGGTATCTTTTGCCAACACTAAACTGAGGGTTTCTTAAATCAGTTGCCTTGTTAAACTCAGGAAACTTGGTATACAGCTTCTTCTTTCTCCTGTTTCTGACTCCATCAAACCTCATCACCACATTATCCTCACCACTAGACTCACTCAAGCTATGAAATGCCTCTGAATCTGCATCATCTCCATCAGACAGTATAACTCCATCACCATTAGCCTTGTCCACTTCAGGTTGCTCCATATTTTCTTGTTGCACATTAGCTTCATCTCCTTCAGGTTGTTCAACATTACCCTTGTCTACTGCAGGTTCTTCATCTTCATCCACATTTGCTGCAAACGCTTCATCATCTGAGTTGTTAATCTCATAATCACTATCAGGCAACTCCTCATAGTCTGTGTCATCACTATCAGTCAGTTCTATGCCAAAATCAGCAGCATTATATGTTTGTTGACCTCTGAATCTAGTTGCATACTTCCTTTCATTCTGTTCATTAAGCTTCCTGATCTTCCTCAGCTTAGTAGGTGTTTTTATCCTCCCTGCATTTCTCTTATATCTTTTTTTAGGACCCGGAGTAACATCAACATTATCATCTTCATATGCAGGAGGAGCTTCCTCATTACTTGGATCTTCATTTGCTACAGCATGATCTTCTTCCACTATATCTGGAATGGAGTTCCCAAAGTACTTGGAATGGTCAATGTCAGGTTTCCTACTTCCAGTTCTGTCTTCCTCCTCACATTGTGCCTTATTTCTCACACAGGTTGCCACCATCCAAATTTGCACCGCATTGCCATGCTGCCCAAGCATGCTGGTAACACATTCATCATTTCCAAGCTGGATGAACTCATTTAATTCAGTAGACTTGTACCAATATGTGATGGGAGGCACTCTATATCCCAGGTCTGCTGCCATATGGTTTAGACAAACCCAACTAAATAAATCAGGATCAATGTTGTGTACCCACACAATCTCACCACCCTTATACACCCTGTTTCCTCCCACCACATGAAAACGCCCACCATGATGCAATTCAATATTCAAGTTCTCTTCTGCAACCAAATGAATAAAAAAAATTCACATAAGGACAGATTTTAATCAATTAATAACAACATTAGGGGATGCATTACCATAAACTAATGTGCAGAACAATAAACAAACCAAAATCACAGTTTTTCATGGTCAGTGCTGTATAAACAACATCAAACAGGAATCAATTGTTCAAATTAAGGTACTGAAGCCCTAATCCCAATTTCAATTGGCCCCAAATCTGAAGCAGTAAACCCTAAAATGGCTATTGTGGAACTACCCACAATAGTAAACCTTATTCTACCATGACAATGACCACACACAGATGGGTTTTTAACTTACCATTCGAAGTGGGTGGATCTCCTTCAATGCGAAAGTATCTCCAGTACTTTGGCTCTATCTGAGGTTCCACCATTGAAGAGATTCGGTCAACAAAAGGTGATCTCCTTCAATGCTTTAACTTCGAATCTGAGTCAAACAGTGAAAGACTGAAGAGAGTGAAGATCAGAATTCGAATGAGAAGTGTTGTTCTTGGATCAATTACTGTTTTGGTAACTGATTTTTGTCAAGAACGGGTAATTGGTCACAATGGCGCCAATATACCTAAGTGACCCTAAGTGACCATAATACCCCGGCAAGAAACGGAATATTCGAAGAATATTCTATATTTAACAGCCGTTTGACTTTTAATGACCAAATTGATACCGAAACATTAACTTCAGTGACCATTTTGATATTTCACATTCGATAGTTACCAAACTGTCGTTATTGACATAGTTCGGTGACCAAAACAGTAATTTTGCCAATAAAAAAATTAACTAAAACCGCTCTAAAACCTCAGTGTTTAAAGGTCTGAGAGTGAAAGGGCTAAACCCCTAAAACCTCAATTTTTTTTCTTTGCATGCAATAAAGTCTTGAGCTTTCAATTTTTTTAAATCAAGTTCACTGCTTTATAATGATTCCTTGTTCCATTACAATTTTCCAGTTATAGATTACCAATAAATTGACTGATAATCAATACCCACTTCTCCATTTTGGACATATGGGCCCAAGTTCATAGCTTTTGGCACTAGTCAATCAAATGCAGCATCACTGAATTCCGTAGTTGTATGATTGTTGATATGAAATCTAGAGTTGGTTCTCTATTAAAGCTCTGCACAGTGTTTCCGGCCTCGCGAAATCGCTCTCCTTTGCCCAGAACGGTTCTCCCATCTTGTTTAAGTTTCGTGCACACCACCTGTTCGACAGTTTGCCTCACTCAGGAAGAAGCTGTAGGTGAAGACACTTTTGACCAGCCAAAGACATCTGCAGAAGTTCTTGAGAAATGGGGTTGTTGTGATACTGACATATCGAAGCTGTTCAGGCGCCGGCCTGCTTTAAGAAACGCTGACCTTAACCAGCTTCAGTTCAAGTTAAGCCTGCTCAGTGAATTGGGTATTACTGCACCTGATCTTGTGAAAATCATCAATTGTCGCCCCCGGTTATTCAGTCTTCGGATTGATCGTTGCTTTGATGAGCGGCATGAATTCTTTATGAAGTTGTTTGGGTCTAGGGAACAGCTTGTCAAAGCCATTGTAAGGAACCCTTCTCTCTTGATCTATGACTTGCATAATAAGGTAAAGCCGACCGTTGCTCTTTATGAGGGAATGGGTCTTAGCCGAGAGGAGTTGGTCCCAATGCTACTATCACGGCCGACATTGATCCCAAGAACTGTATTTAACGATGAGAAGATGGAGTATATACGGAAAACTGGACTTTCAAATAAGTCCAGGATGTATAAGTATGTTGTAACACTCGTTGGCATTTCACGCCTGGAAAGTATCAGGGAGAAAGTGGCAAATTTTGAGAAGTTTGGCTTCTCAGAAGATGAGATTTTCAGCCTTATGGGAAGGTCTCCCTTACTGTTATTTCTTTCAGTGGATAAGGTTCAGAGGAACATGACTTTCGTGTTAGCACAAATGAAACTTCCAGCTACGGTGATTCTTGCGCGCCCGTTTTTGCTGTACATGAATCTGGAGGCCGTTTTGAAGCCGCGAGTATATCTTGCAGGAAAAATTGAGGATATGGGACTTGATGAGCAAATCGAAGGACCTAAGTTGCTGACAGCATTGAGAATGACAGAGAAGAGATTTGTGAAGGCATTCATCAACTGTCATCCGAAGGATGTTGCTGATGAATTGCTGGAATACTATACAAAAGCAAAGGGTGTGAAGCGATTGGCAGAAGCCTCAAAGAAGAAGTTGCATGAAGGATTTCCTTACTAAAATTTTGGCCATCAGGTTTTCTTCTTTTTGACCTCAAAGATGTATACTTCGTTAATTTACTTGTCTTTATATCATTGCAATACATTTCCCGAGCATTTTGCTTAGCGAAATTGTCATTCTTTGTAAGCCTTAATTTTATTATATTCATATTCAATCGATGATTTCCTTAGTGGTGCTTAGCAGCTATGATATCGGAAAGATGATAATCGGGCCCTAATAGATTTAGTAATCCAAACCCAATACATTGTCTAATTGTGATTCTAACAAAAACCCAATACATTGCCCAATTTGTTAACGCTTCAATTCCGACCCAATATTATGCTCGCTATTGTCTTTGTCTCATTAAGGAAAATGATTTAGAGCCTCATTGAGGCCTAAAACTTGTGACTTTAATTTTAAGTGGCATGCTATGTCAGCTATACACATCACCAATTAGAAAAAATCATGTCATCTTATTCTTAATTCAAAGGACAATCTTATCCCTCTTAGGCCCAGTTTGGGATTGCTGTGCTGTGAGCAGAATTGCTTTTGAATTTGCTGTGAGCAGAATTGCTTTTGAATCTGCTGTGAGTAGAATCAGCTGAGGTGTTTGGTAAACTGTTTTTAAAAGTGCTGTGAGAACCAAAAAGCAATTTCGTGTGTTTGGTGAGTTATAAGTAAAAATTGTTTTGGATGGTATAATGACAAAAATATGAATTGTTATAAATTGATATTAAAATAAATAATTGTTTCTTTTGTATATAATTATAATGTTAATCCACAATATTACATAAGATTTCTTAACGCCATAGTAAATGATTGATTATTATTTAATTAGATTAGTATATCACAATCTAAGAAAAAACAAATATTACCATTTGTTACAAAAATAACTGATTCCTGCAAAAGCATCTCTTACCCTGCTTCTCCAAAATCCACTTTTAAGAGAATCAATTCTTCTAAAATCAGTTTTATAGGTTGTTACCAAACACTTAAAATTAGACCCAGAATCACTTTTGACCCCAAAAGCAGTTTAATCTAACGGCTCTATATTATTTTGTCTTTCTTCTATAAAAAATATATACATTTTTGTTGTTTTTTTTTGTTTCTTTTTCTTTTTCTATCGAGATAATATTTAGATTTAAACTCTAATTAATACTTTTCTTTTTAGAATGGAACGCCAAAAATACTAAAAAAAATTAATATTTTTAAAATATACTTTTTCGAAATGTGAATTCATATGAACATCGATATCCATGTATATATATAGATATAATCTAATCTAAGAAATCAAATTTCATTCTTTATTTAGAGAAAAAAATTCATTTTTTTTCTTCAAGAAATAGATCAATATGTGTATATCGATATATATAATCCGTCCAAAAGAAATTCGATAGAGATTTTTTAATTTTTAAATGTTATTTGAATTTCGATATATGGTATATACCAAAAAAGTCATTTAAGAATTTGGTTTATGCGCATTTCCTAATTAAGAGGATAAGATTGTTTTTTCATTTAAGAATGATACGACATGAATTTTTCAATTAATGATGTGCCTAGATAACATAGCACGCGACATACGATTGATGTCATAAATGTTTGGCCTGATTGAGGTCCTATATCAGTGCCCTCTCATTAATTTGTCTCAAGTCCCGAAATTTGGAGTTGGAATTCTCCCTCACTATTCTCCATTCCTTATTGGAGTGTACAAATGGATTTGCTATAATTTGTCAAGCCTTTTACAAAAATGTTTTGGGGCCTTATTAAGGCCTAAGAATTTTGGCCTTAATCCTATGTGGCGTGCCACCTCATCAAGACACATCATCAATATCAAAAATCTTGTTATGTTATATTTTGGTTAAAATACAATCTTGTCCTTTCAAATTCAATGTACTTTCAATAACACCACCAAATGTAATGTATTATTGTCTTAATACAAAGCAGTAATTACGATTACTAAAAAAAGCAATAATTACGAAATATAATTTACTCATAACTACCTAATTAATAGTCATTGTAAATTGGGCAACAATTACAACCAAATTATGTTTTATTTTAGATGATTTTGTTCCCTTTTTTGGGTTGACTACATGAAATTTATTTCTTAACACAATTACGATATTTGACATTAAAACATTCTATCTTTGTGAACCAAATTCAATGTTAAATCTTTTTTTACTCTTAATCAAAATTTAGATTTAGAATTATATATATACACACACACACACACATATCCATCGAATCTTAGAAAAATAAAAGTAGATAAAATAAATTTGTATCAAATTTTTTAGATGAATTTTATATATATATATGAAGTTTATTTGGACATTGATATAGTGTGTTGAATTTTTTTTTGTTTGAAATAGTACTATTTTTTTTAAATAGTATATGCATGTGTGTATGTATGTATATGTGTGTGTGTGTATATATATGTATGTATATTCACTTAAATTTATATTTTTGAATAATTATAATTTAAAAAATTATATTTGGTGTTTAAATTTAAAAACGAGTGTAATAAAAAAGATGGCTTGAAAAATATTTTTCTTTTCTTAAAATTATTTTTATTTTAAAAAAATGACAAAATAATTTAGAGCCATTGAATTTGAAAGGACAAGATTGTATTTTAACTCTAATATGACATAACAAGGTTTTTATATTGATTATGTGTCTTGATGAGGTGGCACGCCACATAGGATTAAGGCCAAAATTCTTAGACCTTATTAAGGCCCCCTATCACTACTCAGCCTTTTATTGGCTGCATATCTTATGTGCCTGTGTGTTATGTGGGTATATATGCAGCGCTCACAATCAAGAGAGAACAAGAGAAGAAGAGCATGGAGTTGGAGTCGTTATTCCTTGCTGTGCTCGTCTTTGTTTCTCTTTGCTACCTTTTTCGTTTGAGGAATTTAAATATTAAACCCAGGGTTAAGCGTGAGAGTGGCAACAGAAGTGAACAGCTAGGGCTTGCGCTACCACCAGGAAGCACCGGTTGGCCGATCATCGGCGAAACCCTCGAGTATCTAAGCACAGCCAAACAGGGTGTTCCTGAAAAGTTCATAGCAGACAGGAGGAACAAGCACTCGTCGTCACTACCATGCAAGGTTTTCAAGACCTCTTTGCTACGTGAATCTATGGCCGTGCTGTGCACTGCTGCCGGGAACAAGTTTCTGTTCTCGAACGAGAACAAACTGGTCAAGTCTTGGTGGCCTGCTAACTTTGAGAAGATCTTTGCCAACTCTGAGAAAACAGATACCACGCAGGAGTCGATTCGGTTGCGCAAAGTATTGTCTCCTTTTCTCAAGCCTGATGCTCTCCACAGGTACATAGGGGTCATGGACGAGGTCACCAAGCAGCATATGGACATGTATTGGTCATCCTCCTCGTCCTCGTCGGTTGATGATGTAAAAGAAGAGAATCAGAAAGCAGTGATCATCAAAGTTCACCCATTAGCCAAAAAATACACCTTCACTTTAGCATGTAAACTCTTCTTAAACATTGAGGATCCAAAGTTAGTAGCCAAACTAGAGGAGCCAATTCAGCATATATCTTCGGGCTTCATTTCGCTGCCAATAGATTTGCCCGGCACAAAATTCAACCGAGCCATTAGAGCATCCAAGCAAATCAAGAAGGAAATTGAGGAACTGGTCAAGCAGAGGAGAATAGATCATCATCATCTTCTGGAGACTAGTAATTATAGTAATTTCCATCAGCATGAAGATCTGTTGTCTAGGTTGCTCATGGAGACATATAGCGATGGAAAAGAGCTGATGACGGAATCAGACATCGCCAACAAGTTGTATGGTCTAATAGTTGGTGCTTACGACAGTATAAGCACCACCTTGGTTTCGATTATCATGTTCCTATCGCAGCTCCCTCATGTTTATGATGCCGTCCTTAAAGGTATACGTACATATATACGTATATAACTACTTCTGATTTATATTTAATTAATTTAATACGTGCTGAACTGCTGGTTTACGTTATATCCGTGCTCATAATTAGTAACTGATGAATTAATTAAGAATTGGTTCGACAGAGCAAATGGAGATTGCGGAATCAAAAGCAGAAGGGGAGTTGCTGAACTGGGATGACTTGCAGAAGATGAAATATTCATGGAGCGTGGCGTGTGAAGCGTTGCGAATTTTACCACCAATTCTCGGAACTTTTAGAGAGGCCATTACCGATTTCACCTATGAAGGATACATAATCCCAAAAGGAATGAAGGTACGTAATGCTATGTGTAGCACATATCTCACCTAATGTTACAGCTGAAAAGAAGGACCTTATTCATAAAATTAGTTCCCCTACGTGGTATCCAAAAAATTAGTTCCCTTTCATCATTCGTGCCTCATATATTTCCGTAAATGTTGAAGCATGTTTAGCGTGTTAATAGTCATGAAAAATGAATGATCCATAATTTATGTACGCTGCATGCAGTTACACTGGAATATGTTTGCCACACATAAAAACCCGGAATACTTTCCGGATCCAGAGAAGTTCGACCCGTCAAGATTCCAAGGAAAAGGACCAGCACCTTATTCATATGTTCCTTTTGGAGGTGGACCTCGAATGTGTCCAGGGAGAGAATATGCTCGATTCAAGATATTGGTTTTCATGCATAATGTTGTCACTAGATTTAAGTGGGAGATGGTTTTTCCAGATGAGAAAATGATTATGGACCCTGTACCTCTTCCTACCAAAGGACTTGCTATTCGCCTTTTTCCTCATCAATCATTATCCTCATGATCCATCACAGACCAAAAGAGCGCTCTGGCATCTCAATAATCTGTGCTATATATTTTCAGTTCAATCCAGACCACGTTCCTCTTCGATTTATCTGCTACTCCTGTTTGCTTGCCTCCTATTTTTTTTCGGTTTTTTTGCATTGTAATTCTCAACTTCGTTTACTTGGCTACTTAGGCATTGTCCTGGTACGTCCTGGCCGGGTTTCACTGCATGGTTTAACACTGTTTCTCGCATCCATTATACTCTATATATTATCATTCGAAGCTTGTAATATATTGGGCTAATTATGGAGAAAAATCAGTTTGCATTGGGCCACAGGTATACTTCGCCATGTATGTCAACGTACACTCTTAAATTAGTTCATTTAGCTTAAAACAGTTTTGAGTTTTGAGTATATCCTGCTGCATGCAAGTACTTGGCCTTGTAGCTAATTCATTTAGCCTAAACAGTTTTGATTCATACAGTATCTGGACTTCACAATTCACTTCAGACGATTCAAGTCATTCAGCTTTCCACCTTCTCCAATATTTTACGTACTAATTTACCATACGTAGTAAAGACTACGTAGTTGCCACTCGTTACTTACTGGCAGGCTGAAAAGTAATCCACCTGCTTTAACCTTGATCTGAAAGTTGATAAAATCAACCACTTATATAAACTATAAAGAAATGCACGTTGACTAAGTACCTACTTGGCCTGGGAATTGTTTAATTTTCCATCTAATTAAGTTGATAAAGATTAAGAATCTCCTCTTGACTTTTTGGGTCAATGAGGTTCAAGCTTCTTCATTGGATGACAGAGTCTCTTCCCCACTTGATTTTTTGGGTCAATGAGCTTCAAGCATCCACTATATATATATATTAATGCTCCTTATTTGACATGTAGAAATTCTTCGACACATTCTCTTGTAATGTAAATACTAAAGTTGACATCTGAAAATTCTGTGTTTTGGGAATCATATCTAAACAATATTATTAAGATGTCAATGAAAGTGAAGTACTAAAATTAATTTTAATCCAACATGGACAACTAGAAGCATTTGAAGAGTTCAAGCTGGCACTACCAGAAAAGGCGTCATAGCCGACGACGCCATCTCGTCGGCCGTTTCCATTAATTCGTCGGCTATAGTCATAGCCGACGATACTTCGTCGGCTATAGTCTCGTCGGGAATGCTCCGTCGGCTATAGTATAGCCGACGACACACGGGGTAAGTCGTCGGCTTATGAAACACCAGGTATAGCCGACGAAAAAAGCGTCGTCGGCTATACTTCGAACATTGCCGACGAGAAGATCGTCGGCTTTAAAAATTACGTAACTGCCCCTAACCCGAAGTATAGCCGACGACACTATCGTCGGCTATACGTCCAATATAGCCGACGACACTATCGTCGGCCATAACAATCGCCGGTACCAGAAACGGCTTTTTTTTGCCGGAAGCCGGGAGGGTATAGCCGACGACATATGTCATGTTCGTCGGCTATAACAGTTATAGCCGACGAAATTTGGTAAAAATCGTCGGCTATAACTGTTATAGCCGACGAAATAATGCCAATATCGTCGGCTATAACCCCTAAATATTTAAAAAAATTAAAAAATTTTACTCGGGCCCAATTTCTCTTCGTCTTCGGGGGCTGCAGAAAATGCACAAACAAACATCCAAATATCCAACAAATATCCACATCAATCCATCCCTAATATCCTACATACTGTACAAATTAACCCACTATATATATCTACTCATCATCACCCCCTAAACGCGTAGCGTCGTCGACCGGATCGTTCGAGTTCCGGTGGCTATGGCTGTCCTGATCGGCTGGCGTACTCCGATGCGGGGGGGGAGTGGGGACGACGAACTGGGGCATCTGTGGCGGAGGCGGGGGCTGGAGTCCAGCCTGCTGGGCCTCCCAAGACTGCTGCATCCATCGGTACATCTCCGCCACAGATGCGTCTCTGGCCTGCTGCGCCGAAGCCTCCGCAGCCCTCGCCAACTCCGCCTGCTGGAGCGCCTCCACCGCCCTCGCCAACTCCGCCTGAGTCCTCTGCAGCTGCGTCTGCAAGTCTCCTCTCGTCGAAGCCGCACGCTGCGTGCTGGGATTGGCCGGCGTGAACTTGAGAACCCCATCTCCCGCCGCGCCTAGGCCTCTCTGGTAGAAGTAGTTGTTCCCCGTCCCTACCGCCGCGTGCATGATCTGAGAGGCCAAGCGCGGCTCAAGGGTGTCGATCGTGGAGGCAAACTCCGCGATCGCCTCGTCGGACGCCCCGTCTCCCAGAGTGTCTCGCGCGATCCCGAAGGTGATCGCGTCGGTCTCCGCATCTATTTCCGCCTAATTGACAAGAAAATATAATAAACGAATTAAAAATTATATATATAAATTAATTTCATGAAACACTTTTATTTAAGATGGACGAATACTTACCACTTGGTCGGGACGCCCCGGATATATCTGCGCATGAATCCACGACAACGGCCTCAGCGGTCGGTCCCTCCTCGCCATCTCTGCCCACTGCCTCCAGGAGCGGGCGCCGCCGTGGTGGGGGTGCTCGTTCCTCCTGCGGTTGTCGCTGTTCGTCCGCGAGATTTTCTGTATTATAACAACAAACATATATACGCAAATATAAATTAGTAACTAAATTAAAATATTAGGAACTAACCAAAATAAAATTAATAACTAATTTAGTTACTAACTAATTTAATTTAATTAGTAACTACTTAACTAACTAATTTAATTAGTAACTACTTAACTAACTTACTAACTACCTAATTTTATTTAATTTAATTTGATTTAATTTAGTAACGAACTAACTAACTATGTAACTAACCAACTGACTTAATTTAATAACTAATAACTAATAACTAACTAACTAACTAATTAATTGAATTAAGTAACTACATAATTTAATTATTAAATAACATTAAAAAGTTATATACTACCAGGCTAAATTTTCTTACCGAGACCCTGTCGCTCCCGAAGTAGGCTACCAGCCATAGCCACTCGTACTCCCTGTACCGGAACTCGTGGGGGGTTGCAGCTCGCCCCAAGCGCTGCTCCACATGGTACGTCCTGTAGTGCGTGGACAGCTCGTTCTTCCACTCGGAGTACCTATATTAACAGAACACAACTGTTAGATATATATATTCGTACACTGCCAATAAATATATTTATACAAAAAAAAGCAAAACACATAACCTGTTCTTCAGCTGCTCGTCTCTCCACCAGTCCAAGGTAGGATGGACTCTAAACCATTGCTGCAACATTATAAATTAATTAGAAAATATTTTTATATAGTTATAAGGACTGAATTCATAATTGTTTATTTTCTATAATAAAAATCATATTTAACTCACCGACAGTGCATTGTACACTCGCGCCTTGATCTCATCGGGCACAGAGCCCCAGTCGGGCCACAACAGTGGGACCCTGTCCCGCACGAGCATGCCCGTCGCGTTGATGTACTTGGTGGTGGTGTCTCTCCGCTCAATCGGGCGTCCATCCTCACCGGGACCGGGCAGGATCTCTCTGATCCCACCGGCCAGCTCCCTCTCCAGGGTGGACATGTTCGCTGGCCCTCTGGTCCGTCTCGTCCCCGCGGGTTTATTGACGAGGACGCCTGTTAAAATGAACACATAGTTAAATAATTATTTAAACTAACTAATTAAATAATTAATTAAACAATGTAAATAATTAATTAAACTAACTAATTACCTGCGTCGTTGTACTGCTTGTCCCTCTCACGAACGGCCCACAGGCCGCGGCAGTCCTCTGAGTCGAAAGGACTGTAGAAGTAGGCCTCCTCCCAGGGAATCTCGTGAGGCCGGTCGTGCCTCCAAATCTGCCTCCCCCTGGCGTCGTACTCAGGGATGGCAGGGAGGAACTGGACCATGTACATCCCCGATGGCGGAGACATACGGGGCGTGGACCCTGAGGGGCCTGCTCCCCCTGACGGTGGGCCCCGTAGCTGTGGACGCTGTCGCTGTGGGGGGACAGGGAGCATCTCTGGAGGGTCCAGATCGGCGCGCGGTGGGGTCGGCTGCCGATCCTGGAACAGTGCTGAAGTGCACTGGGGTCTGGTGGCTCTGCGTCCTCCTCCGACACTCGAGTCAGGGCCCGCTCCCGTCGACTCATACGAGGAGCCCCCACGTGGATCGCTCGGCGTCAATCCCATCAACGTCTCCTCTCGTCGACTCAAAGGCCGGCCTAGGCCCCGACGACCGCTGGATCCGCTCCCCCCACGGCTGGATCCTGCCTGAGCGTCGGGGTCGCTCTCGGTCCGTCTGCCAAGCCATCGGTCTACAAAGCGACGGTTTCCTGCACAATTAGTATATAAATTCCATAAATTGCACAAAAATTCCACAAAAAAATTAAAAACTTCATTCAATGTATATATACCTAAATATATTTATACCTAATTATATATATATATATTCCGAAATATAACACAAAATTCCTTAAATTTCACAAAAAAATAAAAAACTTTTTTAAATATATATATATACCTAATTATATATATACATAACTATATTTATACCTAAAGGTATATATATATACCTAAAAATTCTTGTTAATTCCTCAAAATTAAACAAAATTCTACACAATTCCATAAATTTCACACAAAAATAAAAAACTTCATTAAATGTATATATACCTAATTATATATATACCTAAATATATTTATACCTAATTATATATATATATATATATTCCGAAATATATATATATATATATATCCTCCTAAAAATTCCACAAAATTAACAAAAATTTCACAACATTAAAAAAATTTCCACAAACTTCCATATACCTAATTATATATATATATATATATATATATATATATATTCCGGAAAATATATATATATATATATATATCCTTCACAAAATTCCACATAATTCCAAAAAATTAACAACAATTCCACAACATTCCATAAATTGCACAACAACCCTAAATTCCACATAATTTCACAAAAACCATAAAATTTCACAAAAATACCTAAATTCCACAAAATCACAAAATTCCACAAAATTAACAAAAACCCTAAATGAGGGAGAGGGGGACTACCTGACATGGTGGTGCGGCTAGGGGACGAGGACGGCGGTGCGGTGCGGCGGCGACGGCGGCTAGGGAAGGACGGCGCCGATCGGTTCGACTTCGGGTCGGGGAGGGCTCGGGAAGGCCGGGGACGGGGTGGGGAGGGGTGGGGGAGGGCCGGGGAGGCTTGGTCGGCGTCGGGGATGCTCGGACGGCGTCGGGGAGGCTCGGGGAGGGGTGGGCGGCGATTTAGGGGTTTAGGTTTTCTGCCGAAATGGGGGAGAGGCGCCTCTGTTTCAGTTTAAATCGAGGGACTATAGCCGACGATTTCATTTTAATTCGTCGGCTATGACTATAGCCGACGATTTCGTCGGCTATAGTCTCTAACTAAATCCGGGCCGGGCCTAAGTTGGGCTTTTCGGGCCGGTTATAGCCGACGAAGTATGCACGTCGTCGCCTATAGTATGCATATCGTCGCCTATAGTATGAATCTCGTCGGCTATAGTCAAGGACCTCAGCAGCCGTCAGATCTCCCCCATCCAACGGCGGACAATGAAACGGCGCGGATCGCAACACTTTAGCCGACGAAGTTCTGTATGTCGTCGGCTATTCTTTGGTCAAACTTTCGGTCAAACCTCTAAACGCTTTAAAACGGCAATTGGCCCGTCTAGATGACGTTTTTTGGCCTGACCTTCAACAGAGAATAGTTTCAAATCGATGCGACGCAACTAACCGTATAAAAATTTTCCTCCAAATATTTACCGACCGTCAGGCTACCCATAGGAAAACGGAAGTAAAAAACACCTAACCGCAACATTCGGCACACCGATTTTGTCCGAATCTTCCCATTTTTCAACCGTAGTCGTATTTCAATATTTCGGTCGTATCTTATTTCACGACACTTTTGCATTTGAACGGTCTACGTATGGTAACTATTTGAAACTATACATTCACTTAAACACTTAGTAAATAAGTTAAGGAACATTAGTGCATATGTTCCGATTTCGAATCTAAAAGTTTTGAAAATCTATTCCAACCGTCAGATATCACCGTTAAGATTAAATACATGTATGAAAAAAAATACAACTAGATCTGACAACGTTAAAGGCTCGATCGGATCGGTCAAACTGCTTGGTCAAACCTCTAAACGCTTTAAAACGGCAATTGGCCCGTCTAGATGACGTTTTTTGGCCTGACCTTCAACAGAGAATAGTTTCAAATCGATGCGACGCAACTAACCGTATAAAAATTTTCCTCCAAATATTTACCGACCGTCAGGCTACCCATAGGAAAACGGAAGTAAAAAACACCTAACCGCAACATTCGGCACACAGCTTTTGTCCGAATCTTCCCATTTTTCAACCGTAGTCGTATTTCAATATTTCGGTCGTATCTTATTTCACGACACTTTTGCATTTGAACGGTCTACGTATGGTTTCGGTCAATATACTTTAGCCGACGACTTGCAAGTCGTCGGCTACAGTATGGGAATTATAGCCGACGAATTGCAAGTCGTCGGCTAAAGTATGGGCATTATAGCCGACGAATTATGGTCCATTTCGTCGGCTATAACGCTGATCTTTCTGAAAATTTGCCATTTAGGGCCTGAAAATTGCCTATTTCACCTGATAAATTCCTGAATATCGCACAAACAAATCAATACAATTTCCCATAAATTCGAAAAACGGTAATTAAGGACAAAAATTATTTTCATACATGCATGCACCATCATACACAAATACATACATAAATAGTATACTAAGGATGATAATCAGAATCATCCTCATCACTTGAGTCAGACGTAGTATAGTAGTTAATATCTGGCAACCGGTGCTCGTACTCGTCGTCTGAGTCATCGTCGGCCTGATATAGACGATTCGGATTAACATCATACATGGGCACCTGACCCCTAGGAAGTCGGACAACTCTGCCCGGCGTCACATTATTATCGCGGATGGTGGAGGATTCTGGAATGTCGCCGGCGTCAGGCTCTTGGTATGCGGTCGCTTCTTGACACTCTGTGCTCACACCAAGTGTGGTAGCACTGTATATGTCTCGCTGAGACACATGGTTCACTACCTTCCACGTGCCTTTGTTCAAAGGATCGTCAAGATAAAAGACCTTTTTGGCCGCTGTGGCGAAAACAAAGGGGTCGTCTTCATACACACTAGTGGCGGTATTCACCGAAAGTATGCCGTACTGATCGATCCGTGTGCGGTGCGGCCTAGTATCAAACCATCGACACTTGAACAAGTGGACTTTCATGCGGTTCCCATAAATGAGTTCAACAACTGACTGTAGGACACCGTAAAAATCCACGCCCCCCTCTGCACCATCGACCATCACCCCACAATTCTGTGTTTTGCGTTCCCCGTCTCTAGCTTCACATATATACTTAACGCCGTTGACATCACACATTGGGCGGACTGTGGAAGATATCGGCTTCATCGACAACAGCCTCAATTCCTCTGAGTAATTTGTATGACCACCCCTCGCAGCCACTTGCATCAGCTGAAAAATATAACTCAAATCACTCGGTGTGTTTATGATTAAAGAATAGGGAACTATAAAAGAAAGCCATCTAATATATATATTTATACACTTACCCATTGTGGAAAATAGTCTGCAAACGTCGTGTTGTGGTACTCGACATCACCGCGAACTTCCTTGCTGTGAAGATGGTGACGTTTCCAATATTGTACCTCCGGACAGTTTATTAGAACCCACCAGTGGGCAATCCCTACCTCATGGTCAGGCAACTTGTCCACACCCTTTTTCTTGAAGCTTCCGTATGGTACAACAGAGTTGGCGACGATAGATAGGTTGAACTCGGGGTCATCTCGACTTGGATGTTGTGGGGGGTCCTCCATCGCTCCCAAGTACAACTTGGCGTACGTTACACACTCATGCGCAATGTAAGCTTCAGCAATACACCCCTCAGGCGCAGATTTATTGTGCACATATTTCTTGTAGTCTCCAAGTTGTCTGCAAGGTTAACAAGTGCGTGTTAAGAGCATGCAACTTTTATTTAAAAACATGTATAAATCAAATTTATGAATAACATGTACCTTTCGATGGGATACATCCAAGTGTAGTGTACGGGACCGGTAAGCAACAATTGTTGGGGAAGATGGATCATCAGGTGAGGCATGATGTCAAAGAAGTTTGGGGGAAATATCCTCTCGAACTTGCACAAGATAAAAACGATTTCCTCATGCATTCTCATGAGGTCTGATTTTCTAACTTCTCTAGCGCATAACTTCTGGAAGAATCTTGACAAGGCCACCAACGGCTCAACCACTTCATCCTCCAAGTACGCTCGAATGAAAATAGGGAAGAGGCGTTGAAGCAGTACATGGCAGTCGTGACTCTTCAATCCGTACATCTTGTTGTCTCGGTAGTTAACACACTTGCTTATGTTACCCGCATAGCCATAAGGATACCTGCATAGCCATTAACAACAATTAGATTTCATGCATATATAGTCGTCCAACAACAGATGGATTCTTTAGGGAATACATGCCTAATTAATAAAAACTTACCTGACATTACTCAGCCATCCAAAGATTTCATGTTTCTGGTCCCTGGTGACGGTGTAAGGAGCTTGGGGCATTTTGCTCCTGCCCTCTCTCAACCACAAATGGTCCCGCAGTCCCATATTTCTCAGATCAACGCGTGCCTTGGGGGTGTCTTTTGTTTTCTTCTCCCAATTCAAAACTGTGCCAACCACGGCTTCACCCACGTTCTTCTCTATATGCATGACATCCAGGTAGTATCTGGTAGCCAACCTGGCCCAATAAGGAAGTTCCCATAAGATGCTCTTGTGTGACCAGAACCTATACCGATCCGGCCTCTCTGGAATCGTGCGCAACACATCGGGATGATTGCTAAGCGGACCAAAGTCATACTCATTCAACACTGCCAATATTTCCTCCCCTGTCCATTGCTCCGGTGCCCAGCCCCTTTCTTCAGTCCCATCAAAAGCCTGTGCATCGTCCCTAAATGGATGGTCATGCGGAAGCCAACGACGGTGACGCATCTGGACAATCTTGCTGCAATGAGGACTGGAGCAATCAACAGTCATGCACTCTGAACAAGCCCTGTAACCCCTGGTGACGCTGCCCGACAACATACCCCTCCCAGGAAAGTCACTGATCGTGCCAACAAGCATGGCATGCATCCGGAACATCTCATTTTTGAACCGGTCGTAGACCAGGTGGCCGTTCAGACTCAAGTACCGAAGCTCCTCAATTACGGGTCTCAAATACACATCGAGACACTTTCCCGGATAACCTGGGCCTGGAATCAACAATGTGAGCATGTTATATTCCTTCTTCATGCACATCCACGGTGGAAAGTTGTACGGAATCAAAATAACTGGCCACACACTGTACTGAAGCTCTTTCTTGCCAAAAGGGTTGAAACCGTCGGATGATAGCCCTAGCCAAACATTTCGAACCTCTGATGCAAATTCGGGAAACTCCAACACGTTCTTCTTCCAAGCCTCTCCGTCGGCGGGATGTCTAAGGGTGTCATCGTCAGGCACATTCCTCTCAGCCCACCATCTCATAGCTTCGGCCGTGAAAGCACACATGAACAACCGCTCAAGCCTATCAATCAGCGGGAAGTACCGAAGTATCTTCACAGCTTTCTTGTTCCCTTTAGGAGTGAACTTATACCGCTCTGTATTGCATAATGGGCAGTATTCAAGATCTGCAAGTCCTTCCCCGTAAAACAGAACGCAATCGTATCTGCATGCATGAATCTTGATGTAGGAAAGGCCGAGATCTTTAAGGATATGTCGCACCTTATGATGACTGGTAGGAAGCCGATGTCCGGGGGGCATCGCCCCACCCCATAGCCGAAGCCAATCATCAACCGATTTGACAGTGCCTTTGTTCTCCGTTTTGATCTTCATCACTCCCATGACAGATTCAAGGACAGTCTTACTGCATCCGGGGTACAACGGAGTCTGTTGCAATGCGATCAGGTTGTTGTACTTTTCCATACCACTTGTGTTGACCGGAGATCGGGGTAATGGCTCGAGTGGCTCAATATCAGGGAAACACTCCATCTCCGGAGGTGGGAGTTGCACATCTGGTGCTTCCTCAAAGACACCGCTCTCACGAGGAAACATATCGTTGATCCAGTTCGTTGTCGGATCATTGGAGGAACTCCCTCTCTCGGCAAATTGTCCATGATCATGACGACCCGCAAACTCTGGTTCACCGTGATAAATCCAATTAGTGTATAGGACCCAAAATCCATATCTAGCCAGGTGTTGCTCCACTGTCTCTATGGAAAACCGGTGTCGTGGGGTGGCACACTTGCACTTTTTACACGGACAATAATGAAGTGTAGTGTCTCCACAGTTAGCCATCACAAAATCCAGGAAACTCCTAACTCCATCATGATACGCCTGATCCCATCTTCCAAGGGTAATCCAACTCTTGTCCATCCTGTAAATTCAAGAAATAAATATAGCTATATATAGATATGTATATATGCACGTACTACGTACGTACGCACGTACTAATTAATTAAAAAATTCATCATTACACACACACATATATATATATATATATATACACATGCATCCCTAAATTAATTAAAACATGGGAAAATGGCTGGATTGATCACTGAAGTATGCCCCATTCTAAATTTTGCTCACTGAAGTTTGTCCAATATCACTTTGCTCACTATCGAATTACACTTGTGTTCACTTTGATCACTCCGTCTAAATCAGCCGTTAAAATTCAAATTCTGCCGTTAAAAACAATGACACGTGCCACTCATGTCCAAATCTTAAGGACATTTTGGGAATTTCATTAGTTTACTCTCCGAGATGGATGCTGGTACTTCTCTTATATCAATTGATTCACCTGGTTTTGAGGAGAAAGATGGGCTTCCAGTGGAAGCATTTGCAAAAGTCCAAGAGATCTTTAGCAGTGTGGATTGGCTAGATCCGAAAACAGATGCAGCGCTTAATGTGCTCCAGCGGATTGTATCTCTGGTAAAGACGTCACTTCTCACTTTTGAAGTTTTCACAGTGAACTGAGCTCAGTCACAGGGTTTGTATTAAAGACCCCAAGTGTTGAACGTAAATGGAATATATAAATGAGACTTGAAAACCAACCAAACCACAAAGACAAAGCTTTCTGGTTTCTGGTGAAGATCATTGAAAAATGGCCGTTCCTCCGTCGGAAAATTCCCTCCGGATGTCGGATTCTGTGGCGAATATCTTCAAAGTTATACTTCCCTCCACTATTGAGAACCAGAAACTGGTAAGTATCATGCGAATTATCCTCTCCTTAGTAGAGTGAACACTTCAGTGTAGGTTTCTTGCTAAACCTATAAGGACCTTTGATACTTCGGATGTGAATGAATCTACTCCAATTCGAGATTTAATTTACTATGCTGTTTGTCTAAACCCCAACATTCATTACTTATGGTTTTGAAGTCAGTTCAAAAACAAAATCAGAAGCTGTGTTATAGTGATACTTTACTTTTGGCATTTCCATAGTTGCATCAGAAATTGAGAATTGTTAATGCTTCCTTTGTAAGATCAGGCCAAATAAGAATCAGAAGTTGGAGCTGGAAAAAAATTTCTTATATGGTCAAAAGCTGTTTCTATCAATAAGAAATTACTCCGAGATAAACAATCCCTTCTGTAAATTAGTACTGGTTTTGTTTTCAGATTCAATTTAAAGTTTGAGGTTTATGTTGTCATGATCGTCTGTAACAGAAGACCTGATTTTGGCCTACTGCATTTCTTGTGTAACTTGGTCTAACTAATCTTGGTGCCTGCAGGATATCCCACTGAAGTCTGCAATAGAATTTGGGGAAGAACTGTCTAATGTTGCCACACTAACTGTTCCAGCCGGCGGTGTTTGGCAAGTGGGTTTGGTAAGAGCTCACAAGAGGATTTGGTTTGTTCACAATTGGCAAACGTTCGCAGAACATTACTCCCTGACTGCTGGTCAATTCTTAGTCTTTAGCTCTCAAGGAAATTCAAGATTCCATGTTCGCATTTTTGATTTCAGTTGTTGTGAGATCGAGTACCCTTGTGTTGGTCAAAGTATAAAACACGAAGAGGATGCTGATGATGTTTGTGTTACCCTCCCTTCTTCACACAAAGGCAAAGCGAGGTGTGTTGATCAACATGTTAAGAGGAAGAGGAAAAACATTGCTATCCAACATGAAGAGGATATCGAAGATGATGTTTGTGTTACTCTACCTTCTTCCAGCAAAGGCAAAGGAAAGTGTGTGGATCAACATGTCAACAAGAAGAGGAAAAGCATTGCTATTGCCAAGAAATTTGAGCAAACCAAGTTGAAGGTACAGAGATTTTCTCCGCGTCAGGATTTCCCCACAAGAATGAATGAACATAAGGAATTATTTATTGGGAACATGGCTGCTTACACTTATCCTAGAGACGAAAATACTATTGCCAGAGAACGTAAGAAGCTGATCCATGCAACCAAAATGTTCAAGTTAGAAAATCTTTTTTTCGCAGTTATCTTGCAGCAACGTAATATTGACAAAAGCTATATGGTGAGTCATACATTTTATCTTCTTTTGAAAATTTAGAGTTCGCTGAGATGTGCTGCTTAGTGCCTTTAATTAATTTGCTTCACTTGCGCAGCATGTTCCGATTGCCTATACAACGAGATATATGAGAGGGTGTCCAGAATATATCAAGTTTGAGGATTCTAATGAAGATCAGTGGGTTATCCGACGCTATTTCACAACAAATACAACAGTGAGAATAGGCAGAGGATGTACTCAATTTTTCAAAGACAATAATTTGAAGAATGGAGATGTCTGTCTCTTTGAGCTGATCAAAAGGAAGGATGTTGTTGGGGTGTATAGATTTTTCCAACGAGTTTCAGTTCTAATGAAATTCCCAAAATGTCCTTAAGATTTGGACATGAGTGGCACGTGTCATTGTTTTTAACGGCAGAATTTGAATTTTAACGGCTGATTTAGACGGAGTGATCAAAGTGAACACAAGTGTAATTCGATAGTGAGCAAAGTGATATTGGACAAACTTCAGTGAGCAAAATTTAGAATGGGGCATACTTCAGTGATCAATCCAGCCATTTTCCCTTAAAACATCGTCAATCTCTCTAATTAATTAAACACAATGTATTTTTTATATATACCAACAATATATTTTTAATTACAATTAAATTAATTAATATATATATACATTTTTTCATCAAATTCATCTAAAATCACCTATAAATCAACAATCAATCACTAATCTTCAACAAAACTTCAATTCTATCTAACCAATACAACATATATATCAACCCATTAATAATCTCATCTCAACATATATATATATATATATATATCAAATTAATCACACATTTATTCTAATTAAACTCTAAATTAACACACCTCTGCATATAACCAACTAAATCAACACACACAGCAATATACGTACCTTTCAAGCTTATGGCCGAGGTTTTGGACGATTTCAGAGCGTTTTGGACGATTTCATCGACGAATGAGCTCCCTGATGCAGAAGGTCGATCTGATATAAGAGTTATAGCCGACGAATACCCCCCTCGTCGGCTATAACAAAAACTTTTCGTCGGCTATAACTCTTATAGCCGACGAATACCATCCTCGTCGGCTATAACTAAAAACGTTTCGTCGGCTATAGTTATAGCCGACGAGTTGTCGGCAGTCGTCGGCTATAATATTATAGCCGACGATGTGGCCGACGAAATAGTAGTTCGTCGGCTATAAGGGGTTATAGCCGACGAGGTACTATTTCGTCGGCCGTTTTTTCCCATATCGTCGGCTATAACCCCTTTTCTGGTAGTGTGGTATATAAGTTCGACATCACAATTATATTATTATTATTGCGTTGTATAATAATATCTAGGACAAAATTTATGCGTGATAGCCTAGTTATGAAATACAACTAGCTAGCTTTAATATCCATGTACTTTGGCTAGGTAGGTGGCAAACACACACCTATATATATATACACACACCGAGTCACTGACACACATCAACAAATTCTCGGACACAAAATTTCCCAAAGGCTAGCCAATTAAGTTAGCTCGAGGACCCTACGTACGAAATTATTCATGAAGGAACTACTCCAGGCAGCAGTAGCATACTTCAACCATGGTTCTACTAATCTCCGGAGCATAGCAACCGACTTCTTCACGAGCATGGACACCAACCATGACGGTCGTATCAGCCGGTCGGAATTTGTCCAATTTCTACAGCAAAGCGGGTACAATATCGACTCCCGAGTCTTCAACCAGCTCGATAGAAACCGCGACGGTTACCTGGACTTCCCGGAAGTTCTCACACTGTACTACATCATCAAGACGAGGCTGTATCATTGTGCTGGCTGCGGAAGACGCCTCTTGGGGTTGTATTTCACTTGTCTCGACTGCTTTGATAGAGCCGCACACACCTATGATCTATGCTCCGTCTGCTATTCTGACAGGCTATTTTCTCACCCCCACACTAGCTTCTTGGATAATCATATGCTGCTCATAGCAAAAAGAAGACAAGCTCGTGGTAGTAGGAACCTGAGTCTGGTATTTATTTATTTATTTGTTTTAATTTTTTTTCTTCTAATGCAACAGATAGAGCTACAGAGGTAGATCCGTACAGATGGTAGAACTGTAGTAGCAATAAAACACTGCATTAGTTTATCTTTGTTATCTTTAGCAAAACAATACTATTTCACACATGACACATGCATTATGGCTACCATGTTTTATAATTTTCTGCTTCTCAGAATTTTGGTCTTATGGCTTATTTGTATACGTTTTAATCAATGAATTCATCAAATCTTTGTACAGGCAATAGCTCTTCCTCCTCCTCCTTCACCTGCATCTTCAAGCTGGGTACGTATATACATTATTTTTTCAATAGAACTTCTACAATGGATTAACGTATGGCAACTTAATTCGATCTCTACACATATTTCTTTTAATTTATGAAATATAATTCAGATAAGAATGCTTTGAAATTTACAACATGTAAATTGCTGGAAGCTAACATCATATTTATATTTATTAGCGTATCCGTGATTTTGTTGTATGAAGAATGCCCCTAAATCATCTAACATATATATGTGAGCAATATGTAGATTTGATGAACTCAATATGTGATTCCATAAACTAGGTTTTTTTTTTTTTTTTTTGAAAATGGACCATAAACTATGTGTTATGCAATAACATGTTGCATAATTTAGAACTGATTGTTTACAATAATCACTGCAATTTAGAGTAAGAAAACACGTACAATATACGTATATAGTCATATTATTTGGTCAAATTTAGTTAATCAAGCCTCATTTTATTCTTCAAATAAGGCCTGAATTATTAGTATCGGCCCTAAACAGTAGTTCAGTTGATCGAGGAGAGTGAAATATAGAAACTAAAATTAGGATTGATAAGATATATGATGATTCATTCGATCATCCGTCGTCGATGTAACCAATATATCGGATTTTTGGCATAATTAAAGCTTCATCACTTCATGTCTTATGTTTAATATTGTATAATTTTACCAATCGATCAATATTACATATGCAGGCATTAGTTCCAGCACAACAAACTGCTCAGGCTCCTGTGTCTAGAAGGGTATTTTCTGCCTTCTTATCTATTATCTATTTATCATTGAGGACTATCTAAACGTATATATTGACTTATAAAACAATAATATCATCAAAAATCATTCTTGCTAGCTATAATTTGTTACCGAAAAATTCATATCTGTTTATAGTCCAGGCACCTCGATCTTCTAATTCCTTCCTTGAAGAAAATGTTTAGATGCACGTACATGTACGTATTAATATGTGTTCAATTATGTCTTGCAGAGAACATTAATGCGCAGAGCATTTCGTACATTAGAAACCGCAGTTGGTGTTGGAAATTTGATTGCTGCGTGTACCATTATGTAAATGAATCAATGCCATACGTACCGGTGTTTAAATAAGTTGTGTTTCAGACATGCCCCCAGTGGTATCTGCTAGCTGGAATATATCAAGTTGTACGTGTTCCAGACATGGCACTTTAATTCCTTTTCTATGATCTGTACGTGCTTCATTTCTCGATCAACTGAGATTTATATGAATCTCATCTAATAGTATATGGAGTTGATTTCATATATTGTTGTATTTTTACCTTATGTGTGATGAATTCAAATGATATGTAAGTGCCAATTTTCATATGACAATATTTGGTGTACTAAATCATTTTTAGAGAATTGTGCGCTTTGTTGGTTAATTAGTTAATCTAACTAACATCAAAGCTAGAGACCTATTTTGGCATAAGAGAACGGAATGCCCGGAGACTAAAAAAAAAAGCAATACTGAATAACTAACTAATGAGTGACCACAACAAACTGTAAAATATATTGGTATGATATTGCATATATATAATTGAGATAAAGTTTAACTTGAATTTAGAAATAAAAATTCTTGAAAATAAACAAAAAGGTATGAAGAGATACACAACCAATACCGAACGAATTTTCAAGGTGGATTTGCAAAAGTCAAGTCGTGTGTGTCACACACTCTCCTTAAGACAACTACGCTGCCTCTACGGGTGCAAAAGGTCGGTTGGCGCTCGTTTCCCAGGATACAATGACTAACAAATTCTTGGAGCTGCACTGCTTCAAGAAAGTCTGCCGAACTGGAGAAAGTACCTTTTTCTATCACCAGAATAGGAACGATAACACAAGAGCAGAAGAGAAACTTTGAGGAGAAGAGATGATGCTTTTTGATGGTGTGTAAAACTATGGAATAGGAGGCCCTTTTTATAGTGTGAGGAATGGTCAAGGCTATTAAAATCAATCATCAATATAGGGAACTCAATGGTCATGAACATCTCACTCAATGGTCATGAACATCCCACTCAATGTTCATAATACACATTACATCATATGTTACTAGAATATCAAAAATTTTCCAGTAGCAACTGAAGAGTCACTTGACTCTTACTATTTCCCTTTTTCAATGTGGAACAAACTTTGTTTTCCCATTTCAAATAGCCAACTTTGGATGACAATTTTTCATTCATCCCAAAACCAAATTGGACATATGAACACATAATATTGTAGTCCTCATTATGGAGAATACAAATCCAAGTTCATTTTCCATTAATTATAAGTGCATCACACTTTAATTAATCCATTTAAATTTGGTTTTATAAATGGTTTTTAACCTATTTTTCCAACACAAACTAAAAGCTAGAGAGTTGATTGAAAGATCAACCCTGCCAACCCGAAACTCGCACGAAACCCGCCTATCTACTAAACGTACTCATAAAAACACACACGCTAACAAACCCGTATAGTAAACGAGCGTGTCGTGTTTTTTAACGAGTACCCGTGAAACTCGATAACCACTTGACCCAATAAAAATATAAATGAACTTATATTTATACCTCCCAAATTGACACTTAGACATCTCTTCTTTTTTAACTTTCAGTTGACTTTGTCAACTCATGTGCAATTACCAATAAAGTCACATAAAGTTAATAAATTATTATGGAATACATAAATACTTAAATACAGTCTATCACAATTTAATTTCTAAAAATTGAGCTACATGCTATAATCTTTGGCTTATTTCATGCCACTTTGTTTGTTCGAAAAATTATTTTCTATGTACGTTAGTCGTTAGCCGATTATTATAAAAAAACAAGTGTATCAATTATATGTTATGCAACAATTTACATAAAACTTGTCACGAAGTTATTCATAATAAACTGAGCGTTTTGTTCTTAAAGATTTTTTTTTATCAAATTAAATTGATCGAGTGTTTCGTTTTTTTTATTCTTCAGAAATTGGAAGTAAGATAATTTAAAATTAATGAAGGTCTAACGATTTATTTTAGAGGTATTAGTATAATCTTCTAAAAAAACTTTTATTGATTTAATTGCCCAATAGGTATTTTTGAAAGATTAAAGAGGTGTAAATAGTATTTTAATTAGCTTTTTGTACAAGTAAATTGGAGGTATATTGAGGAAGGAGGTCTGTTTCTGCACAAACACGTAGGCCTGACAGAAGCACAATAATAAAGATAGAACATGGACACAAGCAAGTATAGTGGTTCACCGTGCCATCGGAGGGCACGGCTACGTCCACTTGGAATACACTATAGCCGGCTAATAAGCCATCAGTGGTACAAGAGAGGAATTCCTTGGAACCAAGATCAAGATCTTTAACACTAAGGGGGAAGCCTCCTATTTATAAGGAATGAAGACTCCCTCCTTTACAACTTCTCCAATGTGGGATGCAAACCCACATTACTACATATTTCCCTACTCACGAAGCTATTTCAGGAGCCCGGTGGCACGTTCTCCGGGTGCGGCACCGGTGATCTCTGACATTGGGAATGTAGCCGGGGTTGCGGTCTACCCGCCGGATGCCGGAAGTAGGACCTATGACGCCGGTTGCACGGTCCACGAGGTCGCCGAACATGCCTGGCGGTGCACCATATATATTGTCAACAAGTCCCCCAAGTTCTCGATTAAGAGTGCAATCTTACTTGGGGAGTTAATCATCATGTGCCGCCAAGCATAGGTGGTGACCGAGTCACCCCTACTACCACCAGTCCCCCAAGTCCCTAAGTGAGATTGGGCTCTTGCCGGGCGTTCGAATGTCGAGTTCCCCAGGTTTCCCGGTGGACTGCCTTTTGCCGCTGGATGATATGTACCTTAGAAAACAAATAAGAATGAACAAGTAATCAGAATTTAAGCCACTTACAACAAGCACCGGGTTGTTATTTGTTACCGCTCGGTGATACGAATACTGCCCGGGGATACCAATGATGTACACATATATCAATGGAACACATAAATCATGATCATGTACAGAATGAAGGCATGTGTAGCTTGAAGATGTCATGCATAGTCTTTCGTTGGTGTTGGCTTAGCCGTTGGAATGCCCTAGAGCCGGTTGAATGGTACATAACCGGTGGAATGCCTCAGCCGTTGTTACTGGCTTACCGTTTCCCGGAGGAAAAGATCCCGGAGGATAGAACTCGGCCAGTCACACATGAAAGACTATATGCTATGCACCACAAAGCTAAAAATTACCGATGTAGCAGGTAATCATGCACATTCATTATCATGCGGGAAAACTATTCACATGCTTGCCAAATATATAGCACAGTACTCACATAAGGGTGGAGTAAACATAATTGTAAGAATTAAAGACTTAGCTTTGCTGGAAGCTGCTGCAGTTTGGTTTGCTGTTTGGAGCAGTGGGTGTCCAGAGAAGATTTCTGGGTGTCCAAGCTGCTGAAACCTGTTACTGCTGGAGACCCGGCCCGGCCCATCTGCCGGTCCGCTGACCTGTTGACCGAGCGGGTTAACACATTTTTTTTTTGAATTTCTCTTCCCGCCTTTTCTCTCTTCCTCTGCTCTCTGTTTTCTTCTTCTTCTTCTTCCGGCTTCTCTCTCGGCCGGCACCTCTCTCGGCCGGGCGTCCTCCTCGGCCGGCGTCGCCTCTCCCGTCCAGGGTTTCCTCCCTCTCTCCGTCCGGTGGCTCTCTCGATCGAGGACTCTCTCCCTCCTCGTCCGGTTCGGTCCATGCCAGGAGACGAGCTGCACCGGACCGGACCGGACCCTGATGCACCGGAGACGAGCGGAGGATGGTACAAACGCCCGTGCCCTGCTAGCCTGCTGGACCGGACGGAGACTGCACCGGAGCTCACCGTGCACGGAGCCTCGCACGGGTTGACCACGCCCGGCTGGGCTGCATGGGCTGCTGACCGGGCTGCATGCTGGGCCGTCGTGGATGGTAGCAGGTGACCGGGGAGAGGGCTGACCGGGTGGTGCTGGCCGGCAGACTTGCTGCACCGGGAGATGCTGGCCGGGAGAGATGGAGCTGCTGGCCGGGAGATGCTCGGGAGGGATGGAGATGCTGGCCGGGAGAGATGGAGACTGGCTGATGGGTGAAACAATTGGTACAACCGGACTGCCCACACAATTGAAACAATTCCTCCTTCTTCTTCTTTTTCTCTGGCCGGGCTGCCCACACGGATTAATCGATCTCTACCCGCTGGTAGAGCAACACAACTTTTTGAACTGATTCCCACAGACGGCGCCAATTGTTTCTGCACAAACCCGTAGGCTTGACAGAAGCACAATAATAAAGATAGAACATAGACACAAGCAAGTATAGTGGTTCACCGTGCCATCGGAGGGCACGACTACGTCCACTTGGAATACACTATAGCCGGCTAATAAGTCATCGGTGGTACAAGGGAGGAATGTCTTGGAACCAAGATCAAGATCCTTAACACTAAGGGGGAAGCCTCCTATTTATAAGGAAGGAAGACTCCCTCCTTTACAACTTCTCCAATGTGGGATGCAAACCCACATTACTACATATTTCCCTACTCACGAAGCTATTTCAGGAGCCCGGTGGCACGTTCTCTGGGTGCAGCACCGGTGATCTCTGACATTGGGAATGTAGCTGGGGTTGCGGTCTACCCGCCGAATGCTGGAAGTAGGACCTATGACGCCGGTTGCACGGTCCACGAGGTCGCCGAACATGCCTGGCGGTGCACCATATATACTGTCAACAAGGTCTAAGTGCCAATTTGTGAAGTATGAATAGAAGCTCTCATATCTAAATAACTACAACATTATCTTTAACGGATTTAGACAAAAAAATATAAATTCACGAGTTTAACGGGTCCCAACGGTAGCACGTAAACCCATCGAATTTAGCCCGTGAAATCCGTTAACATAAACGGATTCTTAACGTGGTAACCCGTTAAGAGTACGGCCTGCTAAGAACCCGCACGAGCTATCGTTCTCATTATTATTGAAGTTTTGTCTACTGTTTCCCATAACGAAGAAGAAATCTCTAGGAGCTATATGGATACATGCATGTACGTTAAATACGTTAATATATATATATATATATATATATATATATATATATATATCCTATTTAGAGCGGAGCTCCGCTCTGAAATTAAAGAGCGAGGTTCCTTATTTGACCAACTTTTTTTTTATCAAATTTCTACATCTCCACCGTTCAGTATTCAGGTATATGCGTGTAGATCATCTGTGCAAAATTTCATCAAATTTGGTGACCGTTAAGGTATCAAAACGATAAAAAAACAATGAACATATTGAATCTGTTCAGTATGAACCACTTGTGTTAATTACGACTGAGACAAACGATTATCAAATTTGATGAAATTTTACAGGGATGATCTACACACATATACCTAAATACTGAACGGTGGAGATGTAGAAATTTGATCAGAAAGTAGGTCAAATAAGGATATATATATATATATATATATATATATAGGGACTGCATATATATATATATATATATATATATATATATATATATATATTCTATCCAGAGCGGGGCTCCGCTCTGAAATTAAAGAGCGGGGCTCCTTATTTGACCTACTTTTTGATCAAATTTCTACATCTCCACCGTTCAGTATTTAGGTATATGAGTGTAGATCATCTCTGTAAAATTTCATCAAATTTAGTGATCGTTAAGGTATCAAAACGATAAAAAAACAATAAACATACAAAATTTGTTCAATATGAACCATTTATGTTAATTACGACTGGGAATGTCCAACCGATTATCAAATTTGATTAAATTTTGGAGAAATGATCTACACACATATACCTGAATACTGAACGGTGGAGATGTAGAAATTTGATCAGAAAGTAGGTCAAATAAAGAACCCCGCTCTGGATAGAAACTATATATATATATATAGAGGTTTTCAGGTGCGGATGTTCGCACCGTGCGGATTCGCCGTTTCCGACCACCTCCGACGTGTTCCTCCTCCCGCGACCCACTGGGCTTTGTTCGCCCCCTCCCGGCGCTGCTTTCTGTGCCGGCTGGACCTCCATCGCCGGCCGGAATCTGGAAAATTCCAGAAACTTCAAGTTTAGGGGCAGAAACATTGAATTTTCCAAATTCCGGCCGGCTCCGGCAGGCGATAGAGGTCCGGTCGGCACAAAAAGGAGCGTCGGGAGGGGGCGACCAAAGCCCAGTGGGTTGTGGGAGGAGGAACGCGCCGGAGGTGGCCGGAAACGCCGTATCCGCACCATGCGGACGTCCGTAGCATAGACGGACTGTATATATATATATATATATATATATATGTATATATATATATATATATATGTATATATATATATATATATGTTTCTGCCTAAACCCGGGGGCCTGGTAGATACAGATGAATCCAACTTGATCTCCTGCAAACCTGCTCACTAAGGGGAATACCGGGCGGGCCGGCCTTCTCCTCTCCGATGCCTAAGTTAGTATAGTTGGAGTATATATAACTTGAACACGTATGTAAGCGGTGAGAGAGATAAGTTACCTATTAAAGAGGGTAGTTGGGGCCCTTATATAGGTGGTTGGGGGTGAGGGCTGGCCTCACTATTCGATGTGGGACTGGTTCCCTTCTGTTTGTACATTCTGGTGCCCTCTTAGGCAGGCAGACGCCCCCGGTCCCAGGGTCCCTGGTGGCAGGATAGAGTGCTGGACCCCGAGGCCGGGTGCTGGTGAGCCGGGCCCTGGTGCACTTGCTGCGGGTCTGTGGGCCTGCTGTAGCCTCTCTGCGGCTACTGTCAACAATATATATATATATATATATATATATATATATATATATATATATATATATATAAACCTTACACGACCGTCGAAGAATTCATATGACATTGACTTCACCCACGTCCAGCCTCTCCGACCGGACTCATCCCAACATTACCATCTTACACGACCGTCGAAGAATTCATATGACATTGACGTCACCCACGTCCAGCCTCTCCGACCGGACTCATCCCAACATTACCATCACTCCATACAAGGGTCTCCTAATTATGCCTACCTCTAAAAGTTTGATGCTAGCTTGTTTCTTGTGTTCGGTGTTGAAAAGTAGTGACTTGCACTCAGGGGCGGATCCAGCCCATGGCTACATGGGCTTTAGCCCAAATAGATTTTTGGGTGAAAGAAAAAAAAAATTAGCCCAAGTATTTTGGGAGAAAAAAAAAATTAGAACTTCATAATCGAAATCGTCCTCACTCCTCACCTCCCTAGTCTCTACCCTGAGACAGTCAGACCCTCACCTGAGTCACCTCCCTAGTCCCTACCCTTCCGGAGTTCCGGCTGAAACTGCATCTCTGCCGCCGGCCCGCCGCCCTTCCGGAAATCGTCCTTCCGACTGCTGCCCCGATCCGCTCCCCCCCCCCCCCCCTCCTCCCGACCCGGCCGCCCCCGCTCCTGCCGCCCCTGCCGGTCCTAGTCCATACAGTTAGTGAAGTGAGTCTGTGAGTGTTAAGACTAGCTAGCTAATTGGGTAGTAAATTGTGAATTTGTAATGTTAAAGAACACATAGAAGCAATTGATCGAACACCTTACTGATATCAATTTAAACAATTTATCCCCCTTCAATCTTTTTGTTCTAGTTTGAAAATTATAATTGGTTATAGTTCCGATCAAAGTGGTTATAGTTCCTCCATTGTCTGGTTGTTTTAGGCATTTTGAGTTCTGATTCATGACTTGTTCTGTAGGTGGTATGATGTCATTTTTGGTGAAGTCCAAGACAGCAGACTCAGTGAAATGTGAAGTTGTCGACGGAGGAGAACTAAAGTCTAGGCGGCACTTGAATGTGCGAGGGAAAAGTGCAACATTGGCTTCCATCACTAGTTCGATTCCTAACTTCCAACCTTTATTAAGGCCTTTTATATTACTAGTATAAGTTTATTTCCTTTTATTCCTTAAGAACTCACATGTTCAGGAGTTATATATTTTGTTAACAGACTATTTTCTTTAAACAAATTTGTTGCAGAGAAAGATTGGGAAGATATCAAATTTAGAGTGGATAATCAAGTCGACTTCTATGCAGTTTCATTTGTTAAAGATGCTCAAGTTGTTCATGAATTGAAGAATTATCTGAAAAGTAACTCTTTAAATATATCATCATACATTTGAAAACATTTGCAGCCAATAGTCTTTACTTATTTCTTACATATCATTGTCTGTTTCATTGAACGTTGCAGGCTGTAATGCGGATATACATGTTATTGTAAAAATTGAAAGTGCAGACTCGATCCCGAACTTGCATTCGATTATCACGGCATCTGATGGGGTATAAACTTTCTGCACATAAAACTATTTGCAAGCTCTTCTCCAGATCCTGATTATCTGAATTCGGTAAGTCATCACTTTACCCCATGATTTATCGATTGATTTGTCTTATTTTGACTCTTCCAGTTTCTACAGCAACAACAGAGAGGGCATTCTCATCTATGAACATCATCAAAAGTCAACTTAGAAATAAGATGAATGATGATTTTCTTGATGATTTAATGGTTCTTTATATTGAAAGGACATATGCGGATGATATTGATAATAATCATGTAATTGCTGAGTTCGAAATGAGCGGATCTCGTAGGGTAAAGTTTAGCTAGCTATGTAATTTATGTAATTTACAGGGTTTTGGTTTTATGTCCCCCCTGTATTATGTTTTGAATGGTAATATCAAAGGCGTGAGGATGAGCCTCCCATTGGGTTCCAAACCTAAAAAAAAAAAAAAATTCAATTTTTCTTCTTCTTAAATCTAGCCCAAGGTATAATTTAATCCTGGTTTCGCCCCTGCTTGCACTTCTCCCGCCCAGGAAATCCTGCTGTGTAGTTTCTGTTATGGCATGCATGCGTTCTTATGAGTACAAAATATGCAATTATCAGCGAATATGCTCAGTAACTTTAACTAGCTAGTTTTCTGTTCTTAGATATGTTTCTAGAAAAGGAACTAGCCAAAGGTTTCTCTCTAAAGAACACACAGAATGAAAGAAATCAGGGATCTGCAGGTTTATTTTACGGAAAATATATAGCTATTAGGTCCAGGCAACAACAGGTGAAGACTAATTAAAGTCCGTACGATGTACGTTGATTTACTGATTCTACTCACATCTGACTCTCCCTACGGACTCCTCACTCCTCAATTAGTTGAGGCTAAGCCATACATTGAAAATTTCAGAAAACATGAAGGTAGTACGTGCAAGGATTTACAAGAATTTTCCTATGGCCATATATGTATATAGAAATTCATTTCTTATGGCGCTAATTGTATGATTTGTCAATGAAATCAAATGGTTATATATACAGGCAATAGCTCCAGCACGACAAACTTCATATCATGCTCCACCTACATCTGCAAGCAGGGTATATACGCTTCTGCCTTTTCTTGTGTATTTGTTTCCGATGAAAACGCATGGATGCATGTTACTCTTTATGTTGTAAAGGATTCCAAGTACTGCATGCATATTGTAACAGTAACTTAAACAGGTGATATTAAACAAATCAGCAAAAATTAGGGTTTGGTACATGAAGCCATGGATTCCTAAAATACCTTTCTACTCTGTTTACAAAATAGAAGGGCATAAAAGATGGATTTTGAATTACTTAGGCTAGCTGGAGACTGTATGGACCTTTAATTGTTTATTTGGACATTAATCGAGTCCATAATCATTTCCCCTATATATAAAAAGGATAACAGTATTAGAACCCATATAAATTTATCAGGAACATATGTACAAGCAGATATACATACTAATTATGTACGTACTATTCTTTTTATCTATGAATTTTGGCATGATTAAATTAAGCTAGATCGATTTCATATGCTTAATTTGTTTAATTTTATCAAAGCAAATCACTGTATGCAGGCTATGTTCCGGCACGACAGCAGCCTCCAGCTACACCTGCAAGGGTATGTACCTCAATTGTGTATTTACTTATGGAA
This sequence comes from Potentilla sterilis, assembly GCA_963682095.1. Taxonomy (NCBI): domain Eukaryota; kingdom Viridiplantae; phylum Streptophyta; class Magnoliopsida; order Rosales; family Rosaceae; genus Potentilla; species Potentilla sterilis. The sequence goes on from OY821759.1 coordinate 43,431,301, forward strand.
TTACAGATAAAGACACTTGCATGCATGTTAGGATTTATATATTCCAGGCACACCTCTTCTAATTCGTTAATGAAAATTAATATTAAGTTTTTCGTTAATTATAATGTCTTGCAGAACAGAATGCGTTCAACATTTCGTGCATTAGAAACCGCAATTGGAGTTGCAAATTTGATTGCTTCGTGTACCATTATGTGAATTAATTAATAGTGCCACTCTGCTAGTACAGTGGCTCTGTAAAATTAATTAAGTTGTGTTTCGAGGACCCGTCGATGACTGCCTACTTTGGTTCCTAACCAGCTATAAACTGTGTACTTGTCCTCAATTGATATTGTGATCGATCCAGTAATAAAAATTTCATCCTTTTGCTTTCTTTTTCCTCATCATTTCTCAACTGGATGTACTAGTTTCAGTACTAGATGCACGCACGCTATGCTTGAGCTCATCTCTCTAGGATCACGTACTCATGCCTCCCTATTTATAATTTATCGAGTTATACAAGTAGTTGACAACTCGGGTTTGAGGGCAAGACGACTGGTTCTTTACATTTTGCACCTATGAGGAACTATATATTGCCTAAAGCAGTTGACAGAGCTATTGCCTAAAGTAGCTGAAACAGATAATTAGATTATTAGCTGATCAGTATTATACTTTGACTAGATCAAAACAAAGATGCTTAATTAACAAATACGGTTTCAAGTTATTTGAGGGAATTAATGTACTTCTCATAAGAGTTTCTTGTTGAAGTCATGGAAAGAAAGCCTGATTCTCTGTCTAGGAGGGCTCGTCGATCTCCAGCCAAGTTGGTGATGATTAAGGGTGTTTGGGCCACAATTGGAATTTATTTCAATTGGGCTTTCACCCCGAGGCCCGGAGGGGTTTTGATCAGAGTCAAAACCTTTAAGTTCAGACTTTCCCGCCTCGTTTGGGGGAAGCTAGGCTGAAGCGCGGAAATGAGTTGCGACCTAATCAGATGGGGGTTGTTTTGTAACAATCCAACTACACAATACATGAATCTCCTTAGGTGATTAGGTGTAGATACTGATTGATGTGATAGGGGGTTGTTTCGATAGCAATCGATTAGAGGAGATATTTGTTGGAGTTGAGTGCAAAATAGCAATGTAATGATGAGCACACTAGGCTATCAACAACTAACAACTACAAGCCATGCTGCACCATGCTGCACCATGCCTTAAGCAAGTGTTGGAGGAACCGGCCATACTGCACAGTAACAGAAGCATAATAAGCAAGGTCATGACGTGTTGCTCCAAACTGCAAGACTTCAGCATCGACCATACTTCCAACAGTACTTCCGCCGATTTGATTGGAGGCAAGACAAGGAAGGACACTCCTAGTGAGTCGCGGGATCCGCCAGGCGAAAGGTTACAGCCATGGGGTCCCTTGACCGTATAAATATAACCCTTCTGACATCTAGGAAGAGGTTCTCAACCAAATACAAACAACCACAAGTTCTAGCGCAACGCTAACTTGCCAAAGCCTCTCCGGAGCAACTCACGCAACCCGCCTCCGCCCTACGACGGATCCAATCTCGTACTTGTGCCGAGCATTTGCCGAGCCTCACGCAACCCTCCTCCGCCCTACGATTGATCTAATCTCGTACTGGTGCCGAGCATTTGCCGAGCCTCACGCAACCCTCCTCCGCCCTACGAGCGATCTGATCTCGTACTTGTGCCGAGCGCTTTGCTGAGCCACTCACGCCACTCGCCTCCGCCCTACGACGGTAGCAATCTCGTACTTGTGCCGAGCATTTGCTGAGCCTCACGCAACCCTCCTCCGCCCCATGATTGATCTAATCTCGTGCTTGTGCCGAGCATTTGCTAAGCCTCACGCAACCCTCCTCCGCCCTATGAGTGATCTGACCTCGTACTTGTGTCGAGCGTTTGCTGAGTCTATCGAGTCAGTCCGCTACCCCCGGTAGCAATCGAGTCTGTCAGTCCGCTGCCCCTGGTAGCAATCGAGTCGTCACTCCGGTGACACACCCGTGGTCTTGGAAACAGCTCTGCTTTGCTTCTCCGGATCAAAGTAAGATCCTCAATCCTCGAGGGGTTGGGAAGAAAATCCTGGTAGAGAGTTCTATTCAAGTCTTGTTCGAGCCCTGTACGCCGGCTTAGTCAGCGCCCGCGTAACAGTCACTTGACCAGGAAGTCAGAGTCGAATTGGGAGCAGACGAGGCGACTCGCCAGGGGGTCGCACGCAGTTGAGTTGCACCTCTCCAAGGGTGCTGGCACGCCTAAGCACAACACGTAACAACCAACCAGTGCTGACTGTTCGCCGGGTGCTGAACCCGCCACGAACAAAGGGTATGTTTGGTGCAGCTGGACTTTATAGAAAAGTTGGTTTCTGTTTTTTTTTTAAAAAAAATAAGCGGCTGAAAAGCAAAGTGGCTGAGTGTTTGGTAACCTGGTTTTTTTTAGGTGCTTTTGGTGAAAAAGACATTGGCAAAGTGATTGGTAAACTGAAAGTTGGCTTGTGCTTTTTGTCTGTAAATGATCAATTTAGACATAAAAGAAATTTTAACTTTAATTAAATGGTAATACCTAATAATTTTTAATTTTATGGCTAATTAAATCTTTATTTATACTTAAATGAAATTTTTTCTAAATATAGTTAATTACAAATCATTATGGTGAAATTGTAGAAGGAAAAAAAAATTGTGTGCCTTCGTTAATGTAATTGACGAGAATTAAGTAGTTAGATTCAATTTTTATCGGCTACATCTCTCTAACTGTTAGTTTATGCTTTGACCCACAATATCTGTTATGCTTTGGACGTAGCTAACACTTTGTTAGTGAACCACGTACATCTGTGTTTTTTCTTACATCCGTTACAACACTAACGTCGCAAAAAAAAAATCCAAAAATTCTTCTACCGACAACCTCTTCGTCGGAAGAAAGAAAAAAAAAATTCTCAGGGCCCTAAGTTCTGCCGACAACCTTTTGTTGGAAAAAGTAAAGTTAAACCTTGCCGACGACCTCTTTGTCGGCAGAGAATGAATATGCTCAGAGTACCCAGATATTTGCTCTGGGCGCCCATGCGATCGTCTCCCTCGTCGGCGTCCTTCCTCATCGTTGGCCGAGCCTCCTCTGACGCCTCCCCGCCGCGAAGCTGCTTAACCTCGATGCGGTCCGTCTAGCTAGCGAACCATCAGCCCATCGAATCCATTGTTGGTTCCCTCACCGACGTCCCTCACTCGATTGGCGTTGCAGTAGCCGAGCGCAGTGCCGCCCTCTAGCTCAACGGCGGTCTCCAGCCCTCCACGACGAAGCCTCGAGGTGAGTGGGGAGGACGGAGTCGAGGGAGAAGGCGATGGCGGAGAGAGAAGCAGAAGGCGATGGCGGAGAGAGGAGCAGAAGGTTAGGGGCAACATATGGTATTTCGGAAAAATTCATTTAACTACAATACCCGCTACAGTACCCATAAGCAGAAGCCGGCTTTCGGAAGTTAGGGTTCTCCTACTTATGCTTTTAAGAGAAAAAAAACCAGAACTTTTCTTAAAAGCTGCTCCAGCTGAGTTTACCAAACACTTTAATGCTCATGGCTTATAAGCAGGGGAGCTAAAAGGCCCCCCAAACGCAACCTAAGAAGTCCCACTATCCGTGTTAATTAGATTGGAGACTTGGAGGAACGTTGTAGCTCGTACGTGAGCTCTATTGCTTTCCTAGTTTTGGTATCCCGTATCCCCACTTAATATGAAACTTTTCTTGATTATATTGAACCTAGCTTCAAAATATAAGGGTACAATACACCTTAGAAATAAATTCAAATAATAACCCTGATCGACAGTCTAACACGGATCGATACAGTGTGTTCAACCTCTTGTTGATCAAAAATAAGGTACCCTTATATTTGTGGGTTTATAGTCATGAACGATTCCCATGTGCTTCGTCAAATATATTTCAAGATTCTCATAGCTAGTATCTTTGTTTGCTGGTTGCCAGAGTGGTATAAGGAATGTAATTAAGCAAGTGTACATTATAGAATGTAAATAATAATTTCCACGGAGTACTAACTAGTTGTGCTTAAAATAGTTGATATAGAAAAATATACTCCAACATAATATAAAAATTGAAGAGTTCTATCACTTCTATGCATTGTAGTCTGAGAGTGGAATCAAATTATAAATGAATTTCAGTATTTGCCTGCTAATGGGACTTGGTCGTGATGCCAAAAAGTGTTATCTCTGTCATTACAGAAACGAATTAACAAATCTTAATTAAGAAACTGGAAAGGAGTAGGTGTACGTCTTTTCGTGTCAGCTTCTTCTTGCAGGTATATATTGTTCATCGAAACCTTCTTTCACACAAAAAGCTCAAGAGCCTCAAGTGGGCATATGAATTGAAAGATATATTGAAACAAAGATATTGGTATCGGGTAAATTTACCTCAGCCCTACGTTGTGGTCAGATCAGAGTTGTGTTCTGCCAACGTAGTAATTTTTATGTGAGTATAGTACCGCAAATTTGAAATGACATAGTTTCAGACATTATACCATGATATCTAAGCAAAAGATAGTCACTTATTTCACATGAAATGACATAGGTTCATATCGTCATATACTACTGCAGATAATGAATTACAGGCAATGTGTTACTAGACACCCTTGACCTAGATCATTTCACATGTAACTAATTAATGTCAACGCAGCAAAACTAAGACCTTGATAAATAATAAGAAGTACATAGGATCTGGATATGTATTTCATGTCATAATTCAACAACTTCCTTACAGTTTATACTTTATACACACACTGCAGTATTCTGTCCCTTCCAAGGTTGCTCCAGCTACAACTTGAAGGGGACCCTGAAATGGACGAGTTGCGTCAGGCAGCTTCGGCATATTACAACAACGGGTCGCCTGAGATTCAGCAATTAGCATGGAGTTTCTTCCAATCCATGGACACAAACTGCGACGGCCAAGTTGACTGGAACGAATTCTCCGCATTTCTCTACCAAAGTGGCAACCAGTGGATCAGCCCCAGCTTCTTCAACGATCTGGACCGGAACCACGACGGCGCCCTGGATTTCATGGAAGTTCTCACGTTTTACTACATCATCAAGACCAGAAGCTTCTGGTGCAGCGTTTGCGGGATATGTCTCACCGGCCTCTACTTCACTTGTGTTGAGTGTTTTGACAACGCGAACTCACGCACTTATGATCTTTGTCCCGGATGCTATGAGTCCAAGCCGGAAAGGCAAAGGTATAACCAGCAGAGCGATCACCATCATGCCTACTTTATGGATAACCATATGTTGCTCAGATCGAAGAGAGGAGGATACGGTTCTTCAAATCTGGTATGGTCCTAAGTACATTTTCTGTAATCAATTTGGTGCAAACCCTGTCTTCTCTTTTCCCGGTGATATTGAAGGCAGTTAAGACAATGAGCAATTAAACAAACTCGGACAAATGTGTCTATATGGTTATGCTTGTTTTTGTTTTCCGTATGTATATTTAGTAAATTGCAAAAAATTGGTTTAGGCTACTTTGCACAGTACGTTTCAGTAGTATTGACAAAGTGCATGATCGATATGCAGGCCATAGATTCACCTGGAGGTGGACCAGGACGGGTATGTTTTTCCCACTGTAGCTTAAAATCTTCTTCTTCCTCATTGTTCATCCATGTTCCTCAATAGCTTCAAGAATTTGTTCAACATTATGTGTATGTATATATGACGGAAGTTCTTTGATCTATTTGTTTTGCAGACCAAAATGCGCCAAACGATGAAGGCATTGGATACGGCAGTGAATGTTGCAGCTCTGTGTAGCATTATGTGATAAATCAAGGGCAAATGCATGTATATCAATTTGAAATTTCTTTTCCCATATATTGTCAACATTCTGAAAGTTGACTTCTCTTTTTAGTTGCTGGTGCAAAAAGTTGACTACATTTTTAAAAAAAAAATAACAAAGAGGATCACTTTGAGAAAGAGTGTTGCTATTAGGACCTCCACATTTGCTCATTAGACCTCCAATACTTTCTACACCTCCATTATACTTTTGAATATAAGCATTTACTCACTAGACCTCAATTCAAATTACCGAAATAACCTTAAATAAGTTATTTACATATATTTCAATAACTTACTCATTCAACCTCCTATTCAATCACTAGATCTCTATTTCTTAATTTTTTTTATTTCATGTGTAAGACCTAATGAGATAAATAAAAACATAGGATATACAAATATTTCACACACTAGCTATGCCCTTGTACTATTTCAATAGTTACTAGTGTGTTGCAAATATATTTAAGGTCTAATAAGATATATAAAAATATTCAATATATATATATATATATATATATATATATATATATATTGAACATCAAAACAATTGACTTTTTTTTTCTTCATGTTGCAAACTTATTAAAATATATGCGCTTAATTTTCAACACTTACTCTTGACCTTATATTTTGTATATGCGCTTAAACATGTATAATTATAGTAACTTTATGTCACATTAACAATCTTATAATTTATATATTTGCTTAGTTTTAACACTTACTGAAATTAGAAAATAAATTTGATAAGGAAAATAATAAATAACATTATCATTGAATTAGAAAGTCTATAGATAATAAATATAATACTCTTTTTATACACTTATTGTCCTCAATAGTCTTTATACAAGAGGATACAAATGTAATTCAATAATTAAAAATAAAGGGAGGTCAAGTGAGCAAATGTGGAGGTTCCAATAGCAACACTCTTGAGAAATTGTCGTTTGTAGTTAGTAGAATTTTCCATCTTGATTTTTTAATCTTCAATATAAATAGAGAGCATTGTAAGGGTATGTAATGACCATATGGGTTTGAGATGAATGATATTACGTCCAATATCATGGGCCAATTCAAAATGAAGAAGAAGATGTGTTTCCATAAAGGACAATTAGAGGTTCTAGTTCTTAAAATATTGATTTGGTCAGCAATCAAACCACTTTGCTATATTCAGCGTTTGGTGGATGTACTAAATTGAGTAAATTCCCTCCGCCGGGTGCAACCCCATGTCCTCCGTTCGAATGTTGGGTTACAATTTACTAAATATTATTAAACGTGGTAATGAAAGGGGGTTGTGAGTAGCCTTTAGACCGGTATTAGGTAAATAGAGAGTCCAAATATTAAATGTCGAAAACAAAATTGTATAATTTTTTGTTAAGAGTTTGAAGATTACTATCTCCAATGTCTTCGGAGAAATACACTTTCTTACCTCAACGTGTCATTCTATTGTTTCGTCTCGATAAGTTATTCACTTGTCTCGTCTTTGTATTGGAGCAATGGAGTCCCTCCGGCCTCCCCAAGCTAATATTTTCTTCTTTTAAACTCTTCTTATGTAGGACGCTGAAAAGACACCCACCCTATTGTAATTTAGTTTTCTGACTTTTCTCTTAAAAGAAAAGATTCGGAGAAAGAAGATTTTTTAAGGTTAATATTGTCCAAACAGGCCCTTAAATTTACCGAGGTAAATAAAATGATCATAACAAGGTTTTGTCTCCGTCCCATAAACAGCTGGAAATAAAACCCAAACCAAACTCCACAACAGACGACGCAGGATAACCTCCTCTTGGCTTTTTTCACTCACTTTTGATCGGTAGAGTCCTGAAAAGCCAAAACCCTTTAGTTCTATGGTCTTCTGAGTGAATGGCTTCAGCTCTTTTCGCAAGGACTCTTTTGGGTCATCGCCTTTTTCACTCTTCTGCACACTCCCTCACTCAAAAGCCCCAAATCCTCACTTCCCTGCTCAATGTAAATCTCTCTCTTGCTTCTTTTTCTGAGTCATCTTCTATTGGGTTTGCTTAATCTTCGATTCTGTCAGTAAAGTTTGTTGCTTTTGATGATGTTCTGTGTAAAGTTTTGATCTTTTGCTTGCTTGATCGGTGTTTTTATCTGCGTTTTAGTATCAGTGAATTTGAGACTCAAAGTGGTCAGTTCGAAGCGTTTTGTAGTGGTTTACTATCATGGGTTCTCACTGTTTAATCAGTTAGTGACTTGTCGGATGTAGTGTACTATTCTGAAAGTGTTTATTGTAATTGTTCTGTAGGTGGACTCAGTTCCTGACTATGTTTATTGACCTCTGTACTTTGTTTTGTTGGAGTAGTTTCCTAGATTCTTGTTTGATTATTGTTGTGATTTATAGTAGCGTAACTGTGCAGCTGCAAATATTTTGCTGTGTATTTGAAAATCATATAGTGCTAGGAGATTGGTCGCTATAGACCGCCATGAATTTCTTGTGCTGGATGGTTGCATTCAAAGATTAACTTCGTGAGATTCATTACTCTGTGTTGCTCATCCTCTACACTTAAAAGTTCACAAATTTTTTTTTTTTTTTGGACCTTTTGTTTTCCTGAAATTGATGATCATGGATTGCTTATATATATATATATATATATATATATATATATATATATATATATCTGATTATGCAATTTGTACCCTTTTAGGTGAAGTAATCAACGTAATAATGAGCTTAGTGAGTTCAAGCTTTTCACTGGATCTCCCTTATTTTGTGGCAAGAGCTAATAGAATTTATGTTTTCCCTACCAATGCAGAAAGGATCTAATCTCTTCCGTGCTGACTCTGCTTATACAAAATATAGAGTATCTGGTTTAGTTCCTCGTGTTATGGCTTCGTCAGTAGCTGGGGCAAGAGCAGATTTTTCAACACAATCGGCCTCAACGAGCGAGCCTGTTGTTTCTGTTGATTGGCTCCATGCTAATCTCAAGGAGCCTGACCTTAAGGTAAGCTATGTTGGCTTGTTTGTACTTACTTCTTTCATCAAGCCCCGTTTCCCCCTCCCCAGTGTAGCATGAAAATATATGAAGATATTAGCATTTAATGTTTGGTGCTCATTGTTATTTCACCTTCTATAGTGCAAATTTATTTATTTATTTTTGATCTCATTTAAATATTAGTAAATTTGTTTCCTTTAGGTTCTGGATGCATCTTGGTACATGCCTGATGAGCAAAGGAATCCAATTCAAGAGTATCAGGTGCTCATTTTGCTTTCTGTTTTCCTAGTGTTATTTTTTATATTCGTATGTTTCTTATTTTTCGCAACTTCTGTCATCTGGTACTTCTTAGTAATACTCCTCAGTTCCTTCTTATTCATTCATTACATAATGGATGTTGACCCTAACTCTTTTTCATAACAGGTTGCTCATATTCCTGGTGCCCTTTTCTTTGACGTAGATGGAATATCAGATCGTGCAACAAAAGTGAGATGGTTTTGCCTTCTTTTCATTTGGCCGTTATTCCAACTGACATCTTTGGTTTAGTGTTTGGTTTTACTGTTAACATACACATTTAAGGGTTACACTTGTGAATGTATGCCATTATTAACTCAAGGTTCCTCTTGTCAATTAGATGATTAACACATCTGTTTGACCTGATAAAATAGACTTACCTAATTTTCTCTGTTTCTCACATGTACACATATACTCAGAGAAACCAAAGTTAATGATACGAGATGCAAAATTCTGCTTTAGATCACGAAATTGCATATTTTCTGTACTTTTGGAGACAGGTTTCATGAGTTTATACCATAGCAAAGTGTGTGAAAAAGGTTACTCTATTATACTACATTCACCTGAATTTTCAGAGAACTTTAGAGCCTCTGATGGTTAAAATATTCTTATATTCTCCAGTGATTTAGTAATACAATCTTCTTAAATGTGTCATTTCGAATTGAATATTATGATTAATATTAGTGTGGTAAATCATTCTTGACGCTGGAATTCTAGGTATATGTGTGTCATCAGCTGCAGGCATATGTTACTTCTATATCTCTTACAGCCTTCTTTTGTTATCTTTTCATGATCTAAACTGATGATTTTTTCAGTTACCACATATGTTACCATCTGAGGAAGCCTTTGCTGCTGCTGTTTCTGCTCTTGGCATTGAGAACAAAGATGATCTAGTTGTGTATGATGGGAAAGGGCTCTTTAGTGCAGCTCGTGTGTGGTGGTAAGTTATGTAACTCATATGAAATGCTACTAAAACAATGCGCTTCCCTCCATTAACCTATGCTTCAATTCATTGTGAAATGATAGGATGTTCCGGGTGTTTGGCCATGATAGAGTCTGGGTTTTAGATGGAGGCTTGCCAAGATGGCGTGCATCTGGATATGATGTTGAGTCTAGTGCTTCTGGCGATGCGATTTTGAAAGCTAGTGCTGCCAGTGAGGCAATAGAGAAAGTATATAAGGGACAGCCAGTAAGTTCACCCCAGAGTACCTTCTTTTTGACATTTTGATATTCTAGGATACCTGCCATGGTGCCATAGTTGAGCCTACTATTTTTCTAAACGTTCTTGTTGTCTCTGGATCACTTTTGGAAATGCTTGGTGGTTTTTTCTTTCTGTTGTAACAATGCTGTGTATGTCGTATATTCTGGCATCAATGCATTCGCTTGAAATGGTGGAAATCTGTGGCTTTGTGCAATTCTTATTGTTTAATGCTAGAGACTAAATTGCTCGTCAGAGTTCAAAACTTTATTTTTGTCCTTTTCAGGGTTGCGGCTGGTCAATCCTTTGTTGCTTCTTTTGAAATTTTAACATTCTTTTTGGATAAACATATGAGATACTTACATCAACTAAATTGAGTTTACCTGTTCTTCTTGCTACTTAACTTGTAATACTTTAAAAGTTTGACTGTTGAAGCCGTGTTTGCTGATTTCAGACGAATGCAATTTTGTTTCGCAGGTTGGTCCGACCACATTTCAGACTAAGTTTCAGCCACATCTTGTCTGGAATCTTGAGCAGGTTTGTTTCTCTTATCTTAATTATATATCAAGCTGCATGTTGAGCATCACCTTTGTATCAATGCATGCCAATGCTTGTTTTTCAAGAACTTTTCTATTGGTTATTATTGCTTATCTTTTCGAAAAACAAAAGCAAGGTTCTGATATTTCACAAAAGTGAATATGACAGTGTTGGAAAAAACTACAGAGTGCCAGAAATTTGTTTTAACTCAAAATTGCTTGTAGGATTGTCCACATGACTTAGAATGTAATATCTTATGGAATGATGAAGACTGCTAAAGTTGTTGAATCCATTAAGATTTCATTAACTAGCTTCTCTGAACCTTTGCATCTTATTTTAATTTTCCCATAATCTATTGTCTGGAACCCTGGGGTAGCTCATTAGCGGTAACTTTCCCCTTAAAATTACTCCTTGCTCTGTACAAATTGTGTTTTGTAATTTGTTTGTTTTCCTAAATCCCAGATTTATATTACTTTTTAAAAATTTCACAGGTTAGCAATAATATCGAGGAAAGAACTCACCAACATATAGATGCTCGATCAAAGGCCAGGTAATCTTTTTACTAATGAACTGCATGTATGCATCTTCTTTGGGATCAAATTGTGGAGTCAGTCTTCAGCATAGGGTTAAACCCATGGAGCTTGAGTAAATTTGAGTAAAATGTGAATCATGAATTATTAGTTGTACTTTTACAAGCTAGTAATAGTTCAGGCATCAGAGAATTGGTTTGGAATTATCAATCTTGAGTGAGGTGTTATAACAGTATGTGTCACTGGATAAAGAGTTCTTGTAGCTGGAATCTCATGTAGATACTATATCCAGAAAGTTTGGTTTTAGCTCAAGAAATTTGAATTTGATGGAGGTTTCTTCTTGTAGGTTCGATGGAACTGCATTGGAGCCTCGGAAAGGGATAAGAAGTGGTCATGTACCTGGAAGCAAGTGCATTCCTTTTCCTCAGGTAAAATGATATTGTGGTTTGTTTAGCCTCATCTAAATGGGACCAAATGATGCTTCCGTAAGGTTTATGGTGATTCAGTGAGTGTTTTGAGGATACTAATGCAGGAAGTTTAAGGAAAACATTAATTTGGGGGGGGGGGGGGGGGGGGGGGGGAGGGGTGGTGGTGGTGGTTCCTTTATACATTGTTATAGCAGTCAACTATGAGGTCTTTCCAGAGCTTGATCCTGGTCATGTGATGGTTATACACTAACTTTTTAAAATTTGAATCGAGTATAGGTATAAGTTGAAAATTCTTCAGGGCACGGGGGTTACTGTAAATGCTTCATTTTGTTTGTATCAATTCTTTGATATGGTGACCAGTTTTCCATCCCCTTTCGTTCAGAATGAAATTCCGACAACAAAAAAGTGTGACATCTGTACAAAAGCTGTGCACCGTAAGGTGTTGATTAACATGTGTTGTTTCTATACAGATGTTGGATGCTTCAGGAACCATCTTACCGGCAGACGAGTTGAAAAAAAGATTTGATGAAGCAGGTAAGAACTATTTTCTGTCATTATTATTCTCTGCTGAAGTTTACCTCTTTGATGTTTTATCAATTTTGTTCTGGGAGACATTGTATTCATGAATTGAATTTATTTGCATTTAGTTCCGAGTGTTCACTCCCATTCCAGAACCTGTTGTTACAGTTACACCAAAACACCATTTCAAATCCCTCTCCCATATAGTGATGGCAAAATGTTACCGTCTTTGCGTAGCCTGTGGCACCTTACATCAGGATACAATCAAGTCAGTCCTGGCTTGCTGTCTCCTTGTTATTCCATTCACTGCATGTTCAATTCCATTTTCTGATGCCTTGTTGCATGCCTTTATCATTTGAGATATTCAGCCCAACTCTCCCCCTCTCCCCCTGCTGGGTAACTGAGTTTCATTGCTGTCTCCTTATTTTTTCCCATCCACTGTCCAGAAGTTAGTGTACTAATTTAAATAGTAGCATATTTCAAATGGTCACAACTGAAGGTATCTTCAACTTACTGAATCCAAATTACATTCGGCAGGCATCACATTGGATAGCCCTATTGTTACTTCGTGCGGTACTGGTGTAACTGCTTGCATCCTCGCATTGGTAAGTATCTCCCTGAGCTAGTCGTATAATGTGCACATATACATCTGTTGAAATTTTAGTTCGAGGTGATTGATAGGTACAAGCAGGCACGTAGCCACAAGGCTACCTGGGAAATTTCTACAAAACATTTACATATAAAATATATTGTAGCAGAATTGAGCATCTTCCACTTAGTTGCATTGGTTAAGCCTTGAGATTTCCTTCCTTTAGGTCACTGGTTCGACCTAGAGTCTGAACTTTATGGTTTTCATTCGTTATTTTCAGTTCTTCTATCTCTTCCTTCTCCTTCTTTCTTCTTTTACTAATTTTATTGTCTTTCCCTTCTTTCTTTCTTCGTTTTGCTAATCTTCCTCATCAAAATTGGTTCAATTAGGAGTTGAGTAGGTATTAATCTTATTCACATTAATCTATATATGGAGGCTTAAAAAGAAAAGAAAAAATTTGACAACACACATAAAATTAGTCCACCCCATTTTTAATTCCTAGCTACGTCCCTGGGTACAAGATAGTCGTAAAAAAACTTTGATGCTAGATCTCATTACCATTGGGATTACAATTGAATTGAGTCTGTTTTCAGTAGCTGCCTTGATAATGTTTTAATGTTGATCAAGGCTGCTATGTACAGATATAGTAGTGTGTTTTTTTTTTATATATGGAGATATTTTTCATTTTATATTATTATAGTGGGAGGGAATGATAGAAATGAAGGAGAGGATTGTGTTAACTTGGGATTGGAATGGGCTTTGAAAGAGGTTGTTTACATATATACTACTTTTCCCAAGTTGGGAACAATGTAGTAGAGATTCAGATTGGTGGCACCCTGTTGTAGAATCCATGCTGATCCGAGGCTGAGCATGTTCATGAAACTTCTTCTTGATTATGTCAGTCTACTAAGAAAATAGAAAAAATAAAATGGAGATATTTTTTTCCTCTTCATTTTTTTTTGTTTCTTCCAGGGTCTTCATAAACTTGGTAAGCCTGATGTGGCAGTCTATGATGGTTCTTGGACTGAGTGGGGAGCTCATTCCGACACACCCGTCGACACTTCCACTTCTTCTTGATAGTATTTCTCGAAGCTTGTTGGTATGATGAGCAGAAATCAGTTGCCTAAGTAACGCTCTGATTGCCTGGTTTGCTACACTGACTACGACGAAAGAGCTTGTATCTCAGTTAAACATCCTGTTAAAAGTAGTGTGTTTTCATTGTTAAAAGGCCCAGCTCTAATCCTCTCTTTTGTTTCATCTGTGACGATTTTATGGGACTGATAAATCAATGCAGCAGCTTGAAGAGGTTTATGCTTTTAAGTTATGTTGATTATATAGAAATAAGCAGGGTATAGATTTCAGTAGTTCACAGATCAGCCTCTGCAAGTTTATTTCAGTTGCGCGATTGTCCGTACTACTATTCATAATTACCTGAACTGTATCTTCCATTCTTTGCTACTGGGTCAAAAATTTCATTTTGCAAGGATTTTGTGTCGGTTGTATTGCTGATGATTAGATGAGTATTAGTAATGGAACTAACAAAGGGTGAATGTGATAGCGACCAGGATTGAGAAATATCAAGAGTGAATGTAGAAAAAGAACTTTAACTGCATATATTTCAGATAAAAGAAACAATAGGATAAAAGCACCGGAGGTGCAACAAGAACAAAGGTAATGAAACAGAATCCTGAAAACAAAGATTACATGCATGAATTCTATCATCCGCTAGATTTGAGCAGTTGATTGAGTTTGTAGGTGAGTGAAGGGTTCGATTGAGCCTCAAAATGGTTTGCTAATACCTCCACAAAGTCCTTTGGGACCAAGCACTTCTGCTCCATATGTAGCTTCTCTTGAATAGTAGGAGACGCAACAACATGTAGTTTCTTGGTGGCTGTGGCTGCCTTCACTACCTACAAGTTTGTTAGCAACAATAATCAGTACGTGTGACTCATATTTGGGTTTGCACAAATTAGGGATACCAAATAAGGGATTTATTTTAATTCTTCAAAAATAAATTATATCTAGTTTTGCCATTTGCCTTTATCTCATGCACATTATCAAAATAGAGAAAGCAGATTTCTAATACTCGTCCTCGTTGTCCCTGCTATAGGGACATGAAGCTAATTATCACCATTAAATTTCCCCATAATTTTGGTGAAAGTGAACACTTTCCCTACAAACTTTTAGTGGAAATATTACAAGAAAAACTGAAATCTAGAATGGGTGGGAGCGCAACTGATGAGCCATGAGTAAAGTACCTGACAGGACCCCATGAACTCGAAAATTCCCATCTGAGCCTGCAAGAACTTGACGTAATTGTAAGCAGCAGTGAGCATCTCAGCTGTGTTCATCTTGCTTCCTCCAGGAACAAGCTTCCCTAGTTCTTGAGTCTTCTCCGTTATCTTCCTCCTCCTTTCTCTTGCCGCGATACTCTGCGCCGATACACTTCTTTCTTCCACTTTCTTCCCCACATTTTCAACACTAGCTTTTCTGGTATTGCTATCAACAACCTCCGGATGCTGAAAGTTGAGCGCCGGAGTAGTGAAGTCCCCGGGGAAACACTCGGGCCGAGGGCATGGATAGGGAACAAAATCATTTGAGAAACTGGGTGTAAGATCGGGGTAGTGGTATTCTTTCGAGCATTTTTGGCGTTTCGGGTAGGGATAGGGTTCAAAATCTTGTATTGGAAACATGTCGGGTTTGAAAGACGGTGGATGCAGGTTATCAAAGTCAGGATTTTCGAGGTTAAGAAGACTACAAGGGTCATACCATGGTTCAAGATAGTTGTGGGGATTTGAATAGTCTGTATTAACACACTGAAGGAAGTCTTCTACTAGTTCTGCTTCTAGATTCTGCTGGATACAAGTAGTCATGCATGTCTGCGTCAAAAAACTGAGGTGCTTCCCAGTTCAAGGCCATTGTCTGGTATATCTTTACTTGATAACTGAAACAAAGAAGTTAGAAATGAAGCTTTTATGAGCTTAAACAGTAAGAAGTAACTAGATTCTCGAAGAGTAAGTAACAAAGTAAGCTAGAAATCAATGTCAGAGAGTTGGAGAAATTCAGGAGTACCTGATGTTATAATAACTGTCGAAGGAGTAGTACGTGAAGAGATTAGTTAAAGAAAGAAAGACATGAGCATGAAATAAATAAGACTCGCTTTGATTAACTTGCAACTGCAAAAGTATAGCTCGACTTGCGGGTGGAGATGGAGAGAGAAAGATAGAGGGGTTTGTGGGTTGAGAAAAATGGGGGAGTGCTGTAGATTGTGACAGTTAACAAGTAACAACCTGCGGAAAAATCTAGGGTTTTGATTTTCTCTAAACTACTAACCGCTATGATCAGCTTGGTCTTGGTGGCTACTTTAGTTAACCACTAGAAAATATAAAAATCCAAGCAAAAATAAACTTACAGCATGCCCTTTGCTGTAATATAGAAAATAGTTAACCGCTATGACGTAAATTTTTGTTGGCAAATTTCCAAAGATTAAATTATGGAAAAAACTTGAAGCGAAAATATGAACCTTGGACCGTAATTTGTTCGTCGTGAAGCGTCCGCACTGTTAGTAAAAAGAAAATAAAAAGAAAACTTTGTCGATGACCGACTTAATTAAGTGTAAACATAAAATATGATTGATAATATCAAATTATGTTTCAATTACTTAATTAGAACCATTGGATCGTTCACTTTTTATATTGTGATTCGTTCTCTCAGATCCAAGGGTGTCTAATAATTAAGTTTCCTAGGTTTTGTGGGAATGCAACGTACTACTTTGCTTATTTTACACGCCGTTTACACTTTATATATACGAAAGCGCATACGAAAGAGGTGAGCTCGGGTTTCGATCGATGTTCCTCTTCTACCTCTTTCTTATCAAGTTTCCGAGTCACCTAAGCATCAATAATGGAAGTATGATGTAAATTCTTCTTCTTTCTCAGAAAAGAAGAGTTTACATCTTACTTACATTTTAGATGCTTCCACGGTGAATTTCAAGAATACGAAGATACGCATATATATCGATCGATTCAGGTACGTGCCAAACTTGATCTATTTTTCTTCTTCTACGAAATTGAGTTGATAAATCTACGAAATATTCTTCTCATATGATTCTGTAATCGTCTATTAGGTTACCTATATATCTGTTTTGTTACTGCAGGTATAATTAATATAATTTGATCTGTAATCTTCTTGGATCCAGAATCCAGAATCCAGATGCCTTTGATTCAGGTTTTATTCACGACATGGACAAAGAACTCGATCAAGAATTCAAGATTCAAGAAAGTGTATACATGTCAACGTATTGAATAGATTGTTTCTTCTCCTTTTGCCTTTGCACTTGCCCGGAGATATATACCTGATCTCATTTGTGGATTGTGCTCTTTTTCCTGGCCGAAACATCAGCTACTCCCATGCATAGTTCTTTATATTTCTTTAGTCTCAGTTAACTGTAATTTAGCAATTATGTTTCCTCTGTTTCATTCTTGACACCCATATATACTTCTCTACACTCTACAGTTCTTAATTAGGTCTGGTCTATTTTCAAGACGGGTGTGAAAGCAAATTAAGGAAATGGCTGTTCGAGAATGTACTTTGATCGATCCTCTGCTATGGCAAATGAAAGACCCGTTCTCGCAAAGCAAAATCCATTGTCGTGATCATAGAGATTCTGCAATCTTCTGCGTACTTGGAATTTGCGCGCTGTCACTATTTTTGCAATAAGCTATGTACGTATACAGTTATATGGTTGTCGACAGTAAGAAGGATCTTTCTTGGCAATCACCACTAAAATTTCATTTTCTCTGATATTCACTGAAAAAGGCCTGCAATTGCAACTGTGCTCTTAATCGAGTTGTGTTAAAAGTGACGCATGCATGCACAAAGGCGTAGCTAGATCAATATTTAGGGAGGAAGACTTACCTACAGTCGAGAATCAGGATGAGCAAGAACATGAAACCAATTAACCAATAAAAAGCCAATGGTTGTTCAAACTTGAAGGTCGACCTGTTCGATCTTCTCTCTTTTTAATGTTTTGAAGTGTTTATACGAGTTCTGCTGAGTTCTGCTGGTTGAACATTTTTTCCGTCAATGAGACCAAGAATTAGGAATTAAGTAGTTTTAAGGAAAAAATTCACCATTGGTACCCAAACTTACCTCGCTATACAAGAAAGGTACCCGAACTTGAAAAACGATCACCATGGTACCTAAAGTTGTAAATCCTATTATAGAGGTACCTAGCGCGTTTTGACCGGCTGGCTTCCCGGTTTTGGATGACGTGGCAGTTCGCAAAAAAATTCCGAGGGGCAAATGTCCATTATAACCCCGAGAGTACGCCTTTCATCCTAAAAATCCATCTCTAAATTATTCCACCCTAAATTATTTCCATCTCAAATTCAAATTCAAATTCAAATTCAAATTCGATCTTATCCTTCTGATCGGATCGGTGTGTTTTTACTCAACTCGTTCTCACCAACTCACTAAACCTAAACCGAGTCGACTCGGTATGGAGCAGATCCGGTTCGAGGGCGATGATTATAGCCAAGAGGAGGAGATTCCCATCGTGGTTGAGGATAACGGTTCCGGGTCGGGAGTCCGATTCCGACGGCTCCGTCTCCTCCGGGAAGAGCAAACAATCATCCTCTTCTGAATCCGAAGCTTCGGAATCCGATTCCGAATCCGATTGCGAGAGCGAAATGGCGGAATCGGATTCCGATCAGTTTGGGGTTTTCACCAGAAATGGAATGATGTCGAAGGTGAATGACGTCAGCGAGGAATTCGAGAACATTCTCAAGAGCTTTGCTGTCGGGATGGGTACTGCCGCGGCGGTTACGGAAGTTGTGGCCGTGCACAAGAATTTGGTTTCCGGAATAGTCCGCCGGGCGAGGTTCGAGACTTTTCGGGCTTTTTCCGAAGCGATGAAGAAGAAATGCGGCGGAAATCCAAACACTAGGTATGGTTGGTTTGGAAGTTCGAAGGATGAGATTGCGGATATTTTGGTTCATGGTTTTAGTAGTGTGAACGGTGATGAGTTTGGTCGGATTCAGTTGAGTCCGGTGAAGTTTGGTTTGGATAAAGCGATGGATTTGGAGGTTGGTGATGATGGGATGAGGCACATGATGCTTTGTAGGGTTATATTGGGGAAGGTGGAAGTGGTGCCTAGTGGTTCGAAACAAATTGTTCCTGGTTCGAAGGAGTTTGATATTGGTGTGGATAGTGTTGTGAATCCTAGGAAGTTTTATGTGTGGAGTCCGTTCATGAACTCGCACATTTGTCCTGCTTTTGTTGTGAGCTTCAAGGGTCCTGCGAGTTTGAAGGGTTATGTGACAGGGACTAGTACTACTACTCAGGCGCCGAGTACTGCTGCTGGCGTTAATCAGGGGACTGCGATGAGGCCAGTCAAAAGACCAGGGCCCTTTGGACATGTTACTCTTCCTGCTCTGGTGGCAGGGCTCACGAGGTTCTTGACTCCCCGAGAGTACGCCAGTATGCATCGGCAACCCGAGCATCAAGCTTCAAGACAACTCATGAAGCATGTATCATGTATGCATGCAGCTTGGTCTTTCATCATCAATCTTGGTTCACATAAAATGAGAAGAAAGCGAAACCCTGAATGATCCCTACCCAACTCATGAAGCAAAAAATCCCACATGCAATCGAGTGCAAGAATGTGCTCCATACACATGGACGTCTAAATGGTCCACCCTTTTAAAAACCAGTTTATTAGATCTCGATTCTTCTTCTTTTCTTCTTCACCTCCATTAATCACTACTATAGCTGTAGCTGGGATTATATAAGAAACACGAACAGTGGAGCAAGATGAATGGAGTTGGATGAAAATGGACGCTGACTTGATTATTGTATATAGGAATGGGGTTGCTGAGAAACAAAGCATGACATCAGAAGCTAGCATACAGTGAAGAGGACCCAAAGAAGAGTAGTGAGGGTTTGAAGAAGAAGGGTTTTAGTGTTGTGGAGATTACAGATTTGCCCCTCGGAATCTTTTTGTGAACTGCCACGTCATCCAAAACCGGGAAGCCAGCCGGTCAAAACGCGCTAGGTACCTCTATAATAGGATTTACAACTTTAGGTACCATGGTGATCGTTTTTCAAGTTCGGGTACCTTTCTTGTATAGCGAGGTAAGTTTGGGTACCAATGGTGAATTTTTTCCTAGTTTTAAATACACTCTCCTAACCTCTTAATACACGCTCCTAACTTAATACACAATTCCCTAAATTTTTCATTTCAATATTAGACTAGATACACATCTCCAAGTACCTAAAATACCCTTATGCTAAAAAAGTATGAAATATCCTATTAATATAAGTGATAATTAATATATACTCAATTTTTTAAAAATATTTTCAGATATTTTTTAACATACTTTCTACAAGTTTCGTCTATAAATTTTTAAAATTTCAAATAAAAAAATAATTAGTCAATTGATAATTAATTTGAGAACTGTTGTTAAAATTCCAACATCAATCAATAATCAAACAAAATAAAAAATTTTAATTAAGATATTTACATTTACAACTGTATTGCGTCATTTAATTTTTTTTCTTATGATAATTGATGTGTGTTTTGGTCATTTAACATATCTATAAAATCTGATTTGAGATATGAAACAAGAGGGGTGTGTATTAAATAGTTTGTGGAGTGTATATAAAATTTTTCTTTATGCATTTCAAAATAATTTATTAACTTTATGCGACTTTATTAGTAATTGCACATGAGTTGACAAAGTCAACTGAAAGTTGAAAAAGAAGAGATGTCTAAGTGTCAATTTGGGAGGTATAAATAGAAGCTTCATTTAGATTTTTATTGGGTCAAGTAGTTGTTGAGTTTCACGGGTACCGGTTAAAAAACACGTCACGCTCATTTACTATGCGAGTTTGTTAATGTGTGTGTTTTTGTGAGCACATTTAGTAGATAGGCGGGTTGATCTCTTTCAATCAGCTCTCTAGCTTTTAGTTTTGTTGTGGTCACTCATTAATTAGTTATTCAGTATTGTTTTTTTTAGTCTCCGGGCATTCCATTCTCTTATGCCAAAATAGGTCTCTAGTTTTGATGTTAGTTAGATTAACTAATTAACCAACAAAGCGCACAATTCACTAAAAATGATTTATTAGTACACCAAATATTGTCATATGAAAATTGGCACTTATATATTATTGAAATTCATCACATAAGGTAAAAATACAACAATATATGAAGTCAACTCCCTATACTATTAGATGAGATTCATATAAATCTCAGTTGATCGAGAAATGAAGCACGCTATTACAAGCTTCGAATGATAATATATAGAGTATAATGGATGCGAGAAACAGTGTTAAACCATGCAGTGAAACCCGGCCAGGACGTACCAGGACAATGCCTAAGTAGCCAAGTAAACGAAGTTGAGAAATACAATGCAAAAAAACCGAAAAAAAAAAAGGAGGCAAGCAAACAGGAGTAGCAGATAAATCGAAGAGGAACGTGGTCTGGATTGAACTGAAAATATATAGCACAGATTATTGAGATGCCAGAGCGCTCTTTTGGTCTGTGATGGATCATGAGGATAATGATTGATGAGGAAAAAGGCGAATAGCAAGTCCTTTGGTAGGAAGAGGTACAGGGTCCATAAACATTTTCTCATCTGGAAAAACCATCTCCCACTTAAATCTAGTGACAACATTATGCATGAAAACCAATATCTTGAATCGAGCATATTCTTTCCCTGGACACATTCGAGGTCCACCTCCAAAAGGAACATATATGAATAAGGTGCTGGTCCTTTTCCTTGGAATCTTGACGGGTCGAACTTCTCTGGATCCGGAAAGTATTCCGGGTTTTTATGTGTGGCAAACATATTCCAGTGTAACTGCATGCAGCGTAGATAAATTATGGATCATTCATTTTTCTTGACTATTAACACGCTAAACATGTTTCAACTTTTACGGAAATATATGAGGCACGAATGATGAAAGGGGAACTAATTTTTTGGATACCACGTAGGGGAACTAATTTTATGAATAATGTCCTTCTTTTCAGCTGTAACATTAGGTGAGATATGTGGTACACATAGCATTACGTACCTTCATTCCTTTTGGGATTATGTATCCTTCATAGGTGAAATCGGTAATGGCCTCTCTAAAAGTTCCGAGAATTGGTGGTAAAAATCGCAACGCTTCACACGCCACGCTCCATGAATATTTCATCTTCTGCAAGTCATCCCAGTTCAGCAACTCCCCTTCTGCTTTTGATTCTGCAATCTCCATTTGCTCTGTCGAACCAATTCTTAATTAATTCATCAGTTACTAATTATGAGCACGGATATAACGTAAACCAGCAGTTCATCAGCACGTATTAAATTAATTAAATATAAATCAGAAGTAGTTATATACGTATATATGTACGTATACCTTTAAGGACGGCATCATAAACATGAGGGAGCTGCGATAGGAACATGATAATCGAAACCAAGGTGGTGCTTATACTGTCGTAAGCACCAACTATTAGACCATACAACTTGTTGGCGATGTCTGATTCCGTCATCAGCTCTTTTCCATCGCTATATGTCTCCATGAGCAACCCAGACAACAGATCTTCATGCTGATGGAAATTACTATAATTACTAGTCTCCAGAAGATGATGATGATCTATTCTCCTCTGCTTGACCAGTTCCTCAATTTCCTTCTTGATTTGCTTGGATGCTCTAATGGCTCGGTTGAATTTTGTGCCTGGCAAATCTATTGGCAGCGAAATGAGGCCCGAAGATATATGCCGCATTTGCTCCTCTAGTGTGGCTACTAACTTTTGATCCTCAATATTGTTTAAGAAGAGTTTACATGCTAAAGTGAAGGTGTGTTTTTTGGCTAATGGGTGAACTTTGATGATCACTGCTTTCTGATTCTCTTCTTTTACATCATCAACCGACGAGGACGAGGAGGATGACCAATACATGTCCATATGCTGCTTGGTGACCTCGTCCATGACGCCTATGTACCTGTGGAGAGCATCAGGCTTGAGAAAAGGAGACAATACTTTGCGCAACCGAATCGACTCCTGCGTGGTATCTGTTTTCTCAGAGTTGGCAAAGATCTTATCAAAGTTAGCAGGCCACCAAGACTTGACCAGTTTGTTCTCGTTCGAGAACAGAAACTTGTTCCCGGCAGCAGTGCACAGCACGGCCATAGATTCACGTAGCAAAGAGGTCTTGAAAACCTTGCATGGTAGTGATGACGAGTGCTTGTTCCTCCTGTCTGCTATGAACTTTTCAGGAACACCCTGTTTGGCTGTGCTTAGATACTCGAGGGTTTCGCCGATGATCGGCCAACCGGTGCTTCCTGGTGGTAGCGCAAGCCCTAGCTGTTCACTTCTGTTGCCACTCTCACGCTTAACCCTGGGTTTAATACTTAAATTCCTCAAACGAAAAAGGTAGTAAAGAGAAACAAAGACGAGCACAGCAAGGAATAACGACTCCAACTCCATGCTCTTGTTCTCTTGTTCTCTTGATTGTGAGCTGCATATATACCCACATAACACACAGGTACATAGGCGTATAAAACAATCTTATCCTCTTAATTATTAGGAAATACGTATAAACCAAATTTAATTTATTTATTAATAATTATTTTAGTTAATAATCATACAAAAAAATTTCTTAGTTACCTTACATCAGTTACATGAGCTATATTAAATTGATTTATAGGTTACAATTACGAATTTAATAAACATTTTTCATCTTTGCCAAACTTAATTTAATTTTTTGACTTTTTTGATGAATCAAGTTTTCTTACATGTTCCATTTTTTGCCAAACTTGATTTATTTTTTTGACTTTTTTGATGTATCAAAGTTTCTTACATTTTCCATCTTTGCCGAACTTAATTTAATTCTTTAACTGTTTTGATGTATAAAGTTTCCTTACATTTTCCATGTTTGCCAAACTTAATTTAATTCTTTGACTTTTTTGGTATATAGTTATATACCATATATCGAAATTCAAATAATATTTAAAAATTGAAAAATCTCTATCGAATTTCTTTTGGACCGATTATATATACTGATATACACATATTGATCTATTTCTAGCTTGAAAGAAAAAAAAAACAAATTTTTTTCTCTAAATAAAGAATGAAATTTTATTTCTTAGATTAATTTATATCTATATATATATGGATATCGATGTTCATATGAACTCACATTTTTGAACAAGTATATTTTAAAAATATTAATTTTTTAAAGTATTTTTGGTGTTTCATTCTAAAAAGAAAAGTATTCTTAGAGTTTAAATCTAAATATTATCGTGATAGAAAAAAAAAACAAAAAAAAAAACTACAAAATTATATTTGTTGAAGGAAAAACGTATTATGTGCCTTTATCAATGTAACTGACGATAGATAATTATGTAGTCATTATTGTCATTAATGTATTTCCTATTACCGTTGTAATACTCACCCTATATAAAGGGGATTATCAATGAAATGAGTAGACCAATTCTCATTTTCCTACAATACGTTATCAGCACTTTGCTTTAGCAAGAAAAAAAAAAAAGTCTTGGTTTTGTCTCTGAAAAGAAAATCAAAACCCTAATATTCTTTTCTGCCGGCAACAGCTTGTCGGAAAATCCCTAGAAATTCACTCTACCGACAACAGTTTGTCGGAAAAAGCTTGAAAATCTCAGCTCACCCAGAAAGTTTCTCTGGGCACCCAACCCGTCGAGATTTGCAGATCGGACCCGCGCAGCCGACCACGTCACGTCCCGGCACCACTGCTCGATCGGCGCCTCGACCCTGCGCTCCAGCGCCTCGACCCAGTCGCTCCAACCGGCCTCTGATCGATCCCCCCCTGATCTAGTCGTCCTCGACGACCAACGACGCAGGCGACCCTTTCATCCCCGTCGATGACCTGCATCGATTCCTGCCATTCACGTCGACGATCCAACCTCGACGCCGCGCCCAAGACCTAGCAACAAGAAAATCTGCTTTGGGCACCCATCGTCGATCCCGATCCAGCCCTGCACGCAGCTCCGCGCCGCCGATGCAGGAGCCTTGCGCGTCGGAACAGCCACCCGATCCAGTGTGTAGAGGGACACTGCTCAGTGCTTCGTCCCTGATCCAGCCGTCCTCGCCTCCGCGCCGACGAATCTGGCGCTGCCCTCCCCGCGACGCCGTCCGCTCCGATCTGCCACAAACCCAGATTTTGGGGCCTAATCCGACCCGGCTTCTTTGGGCCGGGTCTCGACCCGACCCGGTATGTTGGGCCTGACCCGGATCTGCCTGATCCAACCCACGAAAAAAAACAGTTTTTTTTGAAAATATAATTTAAAGGTAAATTTAAAATTACGGCATTGTTATTTTTATTTACCGTATTTACTGTTTTAAGAATTTAATGGTAAATATTAAATTATTTAATTGATATGGTAAATGTATGATTAAAGTGACTGATCATATGAATATTTTTTTTATGTGACGTATCAATTTAATGATGCGGCATGCGACGACAAATTTGGAGTCGGAGATCGAGCAATCGATTCATATGCAGTTTATTTGGCAAACTTACAAGTAATATTTACATTGACGCTCTTCTTTCATTATATTTTGTTTCAGTTATTTATATGATATAATGCTCTATTAAATTTGATTGCATTAGTATTTTATATAAATGAGAAACATGAAGCGTTATATGTTTATTTTATTAGTGTTAAATAATTGTTTTATTTAACATATTATTTAGTTTGAACATTGCCCTGATAATGTAATTTCATGAGCTTTGTAATATAAAGAAAAAGTGACAAACCTATATTGTGAAAAAGCATTTTCACGAAGTAAGAAAAATATGACCATTACAAATTTCGGTCTTGAGATCCAATTTTTATTTCTTGAAAAAATTTTCAAGATGGATATCTTATTAATTGTGTAGAAAGAAACGATAATGGAATTTCATTAGCTTCACATGCAATGAAAATAGAGAAAATTTTATTGTGATAACGAAATTTCACGAAGCATCGGATTTACCATAATGCATATTGGTTTATATTAGTCGTCGTGCATGTCATTTAGACCACGAAATTAATACATTTTATTCTTCCTATATTTTACAGATGGTTTAACCATCACAGTTTGACTTTGACACATTGGACTCTGAAGAACATGAGTACCAAATTCCCCTATTGAGCCAACTAAGGCTCGAACATGGTATATTTATGCAAACTGCTTTATGTAAATAGCTAAGAAATAATTATAATATCTTCAATGACAATGTAAGGTCTGAGAAAAATAAATTTCCTGAAAAAAATTATGCAAAGTAATGCAACAACCCTAAATCAAAAGGTAATGACGATGTAAGGTCTTAGAAAAATATATATATATTCTTGAACAAATTAAAGTAATGCAACGACCCTAAAACAAAGGGTAATTACCATGGACGTAAAATTCATATAATCATCCAAAAGTAAGTGGAAACAATATAACATTTGAAAAGCTGGCATTGGGGACATGTCATGTGCAGTGAAGCACTCTGTTGTAAATCAATGAAGTATTGATACGTACATTATAAGCTAGCAAAGAATTAGCTACGACTTTCAATAAATATGAAGAATCATATGAGTACGCGGATTTTGGAAAAGTATCTTCAATATCCAACAATAAACATTGAAAATGAGTTTACAACTAAAGGCATACCATATGGGAAGAAGATGTCAATGACATATCTCATCATTGCAGCTATTAAAAGAGCAAAAAGGATTTGGCTCCATCCAAGATAGACTTTGATTAGTCTATTTTTAAATTTCTAAGATATCCTTATAAAGGCTATCACGCCTAAATTAGACTTTTAGTCTTAAAGTTTCTATCTCTAAATTGGACAAGACTAAATATAATCGTTGGCATGTTAATTTTTTTGAATTTTCTCTAAAGGAATTGAGATTATTCAAATTTTATTCATGATATACATGATTCAATTTTCTGCATATAACTTTGCAAAGTATTGCATAAAGTAAAGTAACATATCATAATATAGGCATGACACAAAGAACCGTATGCAAAGAAACGCACCATGTAATCCCTAGAATAATAGTACTGAAGAACAATAGTACTAATATATCACAAAAATAGCACAATAGTACTGAAGAACTGTAGTACTATAATGAAAGTGATAAGGATCTAAATATCTGTTCCTTTGGGATTCATAATGCACTTGCCTAACTGGGATTACAATACCTTTTTTACAATCCCCATCGACTTACTCTAAAGAACTTGAGTTACATTTTGATGTATATATTGAGCATATGTCAAATTGACAATTTATGCGATAAGAGAAAATTGAATTTGTTCAACATTTTAAAGAAATTTATGCCACGATGTTCATGTAAAAAGACAGAAGTGAGAATTCATTTGAGCTCCTTTGCATTACCTCTAATGACTACGGATGTAAACGCGTATTAGAGAAATTTATATGTCAACTTAGTGGGTTATATGTAACCACTAATTGCACCCAAAGTCAAAAGAAAATGATATTTTTGGAAATCTGACATACATTGGCTTTGATCTGGTGATCCGAACATTAAAGAAATTACTATGGACACCCATATTTTGAATGAATAGAAGCAAACACCAGAAGAATATGGTTCACACACGAAACTGAGGACGATCAAAGAACATTTTATCCTCAAATATTATTTCGATACAATCCATGTAGGGTTGAAGACGTGTGTTCAAACCCTAGATTCCACTGCTCCCCTAAGGTGGCATTATGATTGATGCACAAAGTACATGCACTTATACCCTATTATGCTTCTGATATCCATCGTGACTTTATGAATAAAAGTACATCATTCAAAGCCTACTCATAAAATTATGATTGACACCATCATATGCAAAGGAAACATGTGTTCTCATTATGTACTTATATTGAATCCAAAGATGATTCAGTGGACTGATTCAACCAACTTGCGGACACCTTAGATATTTTATGGTGTTGGTTGTAGTGTCGACACGCTGGTCACGTGTCATGACACCATCCACAATTAAAATTTCTGCTGCTTATGCTAGAAAGTCAAAGCACCTAGGCCGGGTTAATTTCCGTAGGTGTGATGATTCTATGGCTTATTATATGGGATTTGTAATGGACATCATATTCTTATATAAGAACCCAATTGGTCTCACGGAAAACGACTACAGTAATAGTCTTAATATTGGTAAAACACACCAATACTTCCGTTTTGGGTTATGCAATTTTTGCATGCAGCGTTACTTTTTCATCCATGGCCAACATCATTGAACCAATTTACACCATAGCTAGTGACTATGTGTGAGGATTTTAAAGGATTTCAAACGAACTTGTAATCCTTGAGCTCTTTTGGATTGACACGGATCTACAATCCTTGAGCTCCATTAAATGTTTTATGTGCCAAAATTGCGCCGCCACAGCGCACAATGATGGGTTACTTGAGATGAATAAATATTTATGCTGGATATGAACTTCCAGCTATAGTCCGCTATGTCGAAACCTTGACAGGCGATCTCCTCACCGCTAGATTTGCGGTGTGTCACTTTGATGAGACAGTCTTCCCGTCGTTAGGGGGAGATAAGAACAAGCATGTTCAAGTGGAACGACAGGAATTGTCGTGGTTTGTCCCCACTGTGTCTCATCTCGATCCCCAAAATCACACAAAGTAAAGTGTGCAGATGTCTTATACATTAAAGTGACGAGATCATATAAACCTGCTGCAAATATACCTGCAAGGATTGTGTTTTATCAAAAAGACATGGTACCACCCAAGTGGAATTGAGTATTGCACTGCCACCATCCATGGTGGCATGGTGACGCCATAAGTGGCATAAATGGTGTCACAGGCCGTGGCTCTCCAAGGAAGAGGGGGAGGCCACCTTAAGTTCGATACATACTTGTGTAAAGGAAGAAAACAAGTTTGGCACAACCTGATCTATTGATCAGTGATACTCAAATCCGTCTCATGAGAATATTTATGGATTGTGGTTATCATTGGGGGACGCCTCAAATGTTAGAACCAATCCTTAAAGTATAGAGATCTCTACAAACACATTACACTAGTGTACATGAGGACGTGGAATAATGAGTCTACTATCGAACCATACTTCGTTGAAAAATGTCAACTTAGTAAACTGGCCTAATGAAAAAAAGCGATCCCGTATAAACAAAGAGATAGGTCTTTTGGGCTGTAATAACCCGGGTTTTATTCGGGTTTATTATATAAATTTCTCATAATTATTGGAATGGTGAATTATGAGAATTGGAAGCTTGTACGCTTTTAGTTAGTCGTTGCGCGACGTCGGAAGTGTTTCCGAAAATTTTATTCGGAAAACGTTCGAGTTTTAGTGGGTCAAATGTTGACTTTTTGATCCGTTATGAATCTCGAAAAGTTTCCTTCACGAAAGTTGTAGAGCGCGACGATACGAGTTCGTAAACACGTGGCACGCATGAAACGGACGTCGTATGAAAAAGTTACGACCTGTTGAAGTTATTTTCAAAATCTGAAATTTCTATAAATAGTATTTTAATTTCAGAAAAATCAGAAAAATTCCGAAAAATCAGAAATCGCGATTTACTGTTCATCGTTCCCAAAAATCGAATCCGGAGCTTCTTTCGCGTAGTTCTCCCTCGTCCGGCCACCAATCGAGGCGTGTGACCTGTCAAAGTGTTCATCTCGACGCCCTCTTTCATTTGAGCCGCACCACGCCAGGACCCACCGCCCGTGCACGGAGCAGCGGAGCCCGAAAGCTTCCGCCGCTGTCGGTGGCGGTGCAGCTGCCGCTCCAGGCGTCGCCGGAGCTCGAGCCACCCACCGTTCGGCTGGGTTTCTCCTTGCGCGCCTCCCTGAAGTGGTGGATCGCACCATTTCGCGCTGAATCGCGCGGATCGAAGCTCCCACAGTCGACCCGTTTCCAGCAGCCGACCCGACCCGTTTCCTGCGTTCGACCCGACCCGATCCGGAGTTGACCCGACCCGGTCAACGTTGACCGTTGACTGACGTTGACTGACGTTGACTGACGATCCTGCGATCCGACCCGACGCTATTTCAGCCCGATTCGACCCATTCTCTCCGAGGCCCGACGCGAAACGGATATTTGCCATTTCTGGTGAATTTAGGTGAGTAAACCTCACTGTATTCGTATTAAATACGAGTTAAATACGAGCTGTTTACGAGTTAATTATAGCATCGGTATTGTTATATGCAAAATGAATTTACGGAAACGATATTTGTTTTAAATTGAATGAACTTGATCGACTACGGTTCATTGGTAAGTAAAATGATTTTGTTATAAAAATGATTTTTGAAAGCATTTTACGATCAGTGAACTATAGTTGGTATTAGTGGGCAGTTCCTGAGAGAATGCCTACGTATATATATATTTACGTGAAATATATGTATTGTTGATATGGAAGCGTGAAATATATAAATGATGAGGTTGTGCATTGGGCACGTTATTTTGTTATGATTTTGTTATAATTAGATTGATGTGAGTGCTTTGGGTGATATATGCTGTTAAAGATTTGTTAAAATGAATTTATGTGAGTTGTGGAATGTGTGATTGAGTTGGTACGGATACCAACGGCCAGTGTAAGATCTTGCCTTAGGGAGGTCGAATTGGGATCTTACACGTGTGGCGTAAGATCTTGCCTGGATGGTCGAATTGGGATCTTACGTGTGTGTTGTGTGGATGTAAGATCTTGCCTGGATGGTCGAATTGGGATCTTACGGAAAGGATCTTGCCTAGATGGTCGAATTGGGATCCTTGTGGCAATTTTATCGGAAACCAAAGGTTGATTTGGATTTCGATCAGTTAGCGCTTTAGAGCTCTAATCTGTTTGCCTTTGTGTGATTTGGTGGGGAATGACAGTGGTCATTGCGCCCGAGTTGTGTTATTGTGATGTGATTGATTGTGGAGGATATTTTGGTTTTGTGTTTGTTATTTGTGGGTGAAATTGCTTTACTTTGTTTCTGTCTGTTTACTCACACGAGCTTTTAAAGCTTACCGGGTTTGTTGTTTACAACCCGGTGCACCAATTGATGGTGTAGGGGTTAGACCTGCAGGTGGGGATCAGCAGCCAGGAGGTGGCATCTGAGTCGCGAGGCTAGTAGGTGATCCATAGTCTAGGTTGTATTTATTTTTGGGTTAGAGAGTGACCGTGTGAGACTCTATTTTACATCTTTGTTTTATTGATGTAATATTTTGAGTATTTGGTGCCACGCAGTGAACTCTGTTGTAATACTTAGTTATTTGTATAATAACTTTTAAGTATCGGAGTTTATTTGTGATTTATCACGCTTACGAATTCGGATTTTTGTTATTCAAAATTCGGGGCGTGACAGTTTGGTATCAGAGCGTAAGGTTACATATTCGGTGGTAACTGGTACTTTCGAGAGATGGTCCGACTGCAGCGGTTCACCATCATGCTTGCTCGTATTGGTATATCGCTGGGTATGTAGGGGGTAGGGAGTGGCGTGTTAGTGTAGAGCGTTGTCTCTATAATGAGTTTAGGTGATCCTTGCGTTTCCAGATAGCTTTATGGCCTTGATTAATATATATTGTGTTTAACTTACACTTCGGTTTAAGTTTATGCAAATATTAATCAAGTGTTGCCTTGCTTCATAGGATGGATCGTCGTGGAGGTAGAGCTAGAGGCCGAGGTAGGGCCAGACGGGGTGGAGGCAGAGTCCGCCCTGTCGAGGAGTTCTATGAAGAGGAGGCGGGCGAGGTGCCATTGGTTGAGCAGCCTGTTCCTCATGTGGTTGTGCCTGTTGATGGCCACGCGCTAGGATTGATCCGGGAGCTTGGTAAGGTAGGGGCACCTGTGTTCCATGGGGGACCGAATCACTTAGTAGCCGATCATTGGATCCAGGAGATGGATAAGCATTTCGATTTGATCGTATGCACTGAGATTGAGAAGAGGAAGATAGCCACATTCTTCCTCAAGGATGATGCCCTGGACTGGTGGAGGAGTACTCAGAGGGTGAGAGATGTGACCGCTCTCACGTGGGAGGGTTTTGTGGAACTCTTCCGAGAGAAGTACTTCCCAGCCACTATGAGAGAGGAGTTGGAACTTGAGTTCATTGCTTTGACGCAGGGGGATGCGAGCGTTAGAGAGTACGAGACCCGGTTCTCGCAGTTGTATCGGTTTGTTAGACCGATGGATGAGGTGTCGCTAGCTCAGAAATTCCTCCGAGGCTTGAGACATGAGTTCAGAACGACCATAGCTGCTCTTTGCCTTTCTTCCAAGGCAAGGATGTACGAGAGTGCAGTGCGCTTAGAGCAGGAGGCTAACCTTCACGCTAGTGAGGTTGTTTTGAGAGATCCCCAGGGGAAGGGGAAAGCGGTAGTGGAGAGCAGTAGTCCAGGTCACTTAGAGGGACCATGGAAGAAGCAACGAACTGCTCAGCAGGCTCCAGCCAGGGACGTAGGTCCACCCATCAGGGCCGCGCCTTTTAGGCAGGTTGCGCCTTTGAGATGCTACCGATGTGGCGAGTTGGGTCACTTGTCACCAGCATGCACACGACCTAAGCCTCCTATCGTATGTTACTCTTGCCAGCAGCCAGGACACATTGCTAGAGAGTGTCCCCGGAACCAGCCCAGAGGACAGCAGAGACACTTGCCGGCAGGACAAACCAGAGTGTTTGCTATTGGCCAGCGAGGCGCAGGGGTAGAAGGTATTTTATCTGTCTTAATTTACCTTGCTAAAGTTTTGTGTGTTACGTGTGCGTTCATTTCATTCTTATCTAGTTCTGTGGTAGAGGTGTTGAGATTAGTCCCTACGCCTCTTGCTGGATCATTGTGTGTTATAACACCTTTGGGTGTTTCTTTTGAGCTTTGATTGATTTGTAAAAGCTTGAGTCGTTGACGTTTACGCCTTTCTTACTTTTTAAGTGTCCAGCCATGTGGTATTCTCACTCAAGTCCTTGCTGAGTTGATGTGGTGACAGTTGAGTTTGTGGTTGGCAGTGGAGTTTGTGGTTGGCGACCCTGTTGGTGGTCCCACCCATGTCTGGTATGTTTAGTTTTAGGGAAGGGAAAGGTCAACATTGCTATGTGTTGGACCTCATCTTAGAAAGTGGAGCAGAGTTGGATGTTGTTTCGTCTAACTCGATTTTTGTTAGTGTCCTTTTGTTTTCCGGGACGACCAGAGTTTCGTTATTGCTGCCTCAAGTGAGGTATTGCTGATGTATTTTAGGAGATACCAAGGTACCTCCTAAGAGAGTAGTAGATTTTGTCATTGATGTGGTACCCGGTACTGCGCCAGTGTCGAAGACGCCGTATCAGATTGGACCAAATGAATTCTAGGAGTGGAAGGTTCAGATTGAGGAGCATTTGAGAAATCGTACTGCAGATTCTTTGTTAAGCTAAGCTGTATGCCAAGTTCGAGGAGTGTGAGTTCTGGAAAGAGCAGATCAAGTTTCTTGGTCACTTAGTTTCGAATGATAGAGTCTCGGTAGACCCTCCAAGGTTGAAACTCTTTATAGGAGACCTTGTAGATCCCCTGGTTGTTGGGCTGAAGTTGGCGTGAGTGGGCTCTTAATTCTGAGATTGTTCAGGAGACCACGGAGAAGATCTCGATTATTCGAGATAAGGATTTGAATTGCTCAGAGTAGGCAGAAGAGCTACATTGATTTAAAGAGAAGACAGGTGGAGTTTGAAATTTGGTGAGCATGTATTCTTAAAGGTCTCATCTATGAAAAGAGTGGTGAGGTTTGACAAGAAGGGAAAGCTGGTACCAAGGTATGTTGGGCCTTTTGAGATCCTCGAGAAGGTAAGGGGATCTAGCCTATCGACTTGCCTTACCTCCTAGCATGTCCGGAGTGCATAATGTATTTCATGTTTTGATGTTGAGGAAGTATGTATCGGATGTGCATAATGTATTCAAGTGAAGGAGATTGCGACATTTGTTGTAAAACCTGTTCGTATTCTGGAAAGGTCAACCAAAAAGTTTCGAAAGAATGAGGTAGAGTTGGTTAAGGTGTTGTGGAGTCACTACGACGAAGGTGATGTATCTTGGGAGCTAGAGTTGGATATGAGGTTGCATACCCTCAGTTAATTGCAGAGTAGGGTGCTTGAATTTCGGGGCGAAATTCCTTTAAGGAGGGTAGAATGTAATAACCCGGGTTTTATTCGGGTTTATTATATAAATTTCTCATAATTATTGGAATGGTGAATTATGAGAATTGGAAGCTTGTACGCTTTTAGTTAGTCGTTGCGCGACGTCGGAAGTGTTTCCGAAAATTTTATTCGGAAAACGTTCGAGTTTTAGTGGGTCAAATGTTGACTTTTTGATCCGTTATGAATCTCGAAAAGTTTCCTTCACGAAAGTTGTAGAGCGCGACGATACGAGTTCGTAAACACGTGGCACGCATGAAACGGACGTCGTATGAAAAAGTTACGACCTGTTGAAGTTATTTTCAAAATCTGAAATTTCTATAAATAGTATTTTAATTTCAGAAAAATCAGAAAAATTCCGAAAAATCAGAAATCGCGATTTACTGTTCATCGTTCCCAAAAATCGAATCCGGAGCTTCTTTCGCGTAGTTCTCCCTCGTCCGGCCACCAATCGAGGCGTGTGACCTGTCAAAGTGTTCATCTCGACGCCCTCTTTCATTTGAGCCGCACCACGCCAGGACCCACCGCCCGTGCACGGAGCAGCGGAGCCCGAAAGCTTCCGCCGCTGTCGGTGGCGGTGCAGCTGCCGCTCCAGGCGTCGCCGGAGCTCGAGCCACCCACCGTTCGGCTGGGTTTCTCCTTGCGCGCCTCCCTGAAGTGGTGGATCGCACCATTTCGCGCTGAATCGCGCGGATCGAAGCTCCCACAGTCGACCCGTTTCCAGCAGCCGACCCGACCCGTTTCCTGCGTTCGACCCGACCCGATCCGGAGTTGACCCGACCCGGTCAACGTTGACCGTTGACTGACGTTGACTGACGTTGACTGACGATCCTGCGATCCGACCCGACGCTATTTCAGCCCGATTCGACCCATTCTCTCCGAGGCCCGACGCGAAACGGATATTTGCCATTTCTGGTGAATTTAGGTGAGTAAACCTCACTGTATTCGTATTAAATACGAGTTAAATACGAGCTGTTTACGAGTTAATTATAGCATCGGTATTGTTATATGCAAAATGAATTTACGGAAACGATATTTGTTTTAAATTGAATGAACTTGATCGACTACGGTTCATTGGTAAGTAAAATGATTTTGTTATAAAAATGATTTTTGAAAGCATTTTACGATCAGTGAACTATAGTTGGTATTAGTGGGCAGTTCCTGAGAGAATGCCTACGTATATATATATTTACGTGAAATATATGTATTGTTGATATGGAAGCGTGAAATATATAAATGATGAGGTTGTGCATTGGGCACGTTATTTTGTTATGATTTTGTTATAATTAGATTGATGTGAGTGCTTTGGGTGATATATGCTGTTAAAGATTTGTTAAAATGAATTTATGTGAGTTGTGGAATGTGTGATTGAGTTGGTACGGATACCAACGGCCAGTGTAAGATCTTGCCTTAGGGAGGTCGAATTGGGATCTTACACGTGTGGCGTAAGATCTTGCCTGGATGGTCGAATTGGGATCTTACGTGTGTGTTGTGTGGATGTAAGATCTTGCCTGGATGGTCGAATTGGGATCTTACGGAAAGGATCTTGCCTAGATGGTCGAATTGGGATCCTTGTGGCAATTTTATCGGAAACCAAAGGTTGATTTGGATTTCGATCAGTTAGCGCTTTAGAGCTCTAATCTGTTTGCCTTTGTGTGATTTGGTGGGGAATGACAGTGGTCATTGCGCCCGAGTTGTGTTATTGTGATGTGATTGATTGTGGAGGATATTTTGGTTTTGTGTTTGTTATTTGTGGGTGAAATTGCTTTACTTTGTTTCTGTCTGTTTACTCACACGAGCTTTTAAAGCTTACCGGGTTTGTTGTTTACAACCCGGTGCACCAATTGATGGTGTAGGGGTTAGACCTGCAGGTGGGGATCAGCAGCCAGGAGGTGGCATCTGAGTCGCGAGGCTAGTAGGTGATCCATAGTCTAGGTTGTATTTATTTTTGGGTTAGAGAGTGACCGTGTGAGACTCTATTTTACATCTTTGTTTTATTGATGTAATATTTTGAGTATTTGGTGCCACGCAGTGAACTCTGTTGTAATACTTAGTTATTTGTATAATAACTTTTAAGTATCGGAGTTTATTTGTGATTTATCACGCTTACGAATTCGGATTTTTGTTATTCAAAATTCGGGGCGTGACATGGGCAGGTGACGCCGACACCGCAAATATAAACCCTATCAAATATATCTTTGTTAGAATGCGTTATGAGAATAAGAGTATGCAAACTCACCTTATGGCGCAAGGTCTCTCAAAAACGCATTGGAATCGACTACGAGGAGATATTCTCTCGTAATGGACTACGATGAGACAAACTCTCGTAATGGATGTCATTGCACTCCACTACCTTGTCAGTTTGGTTGTTTCCGAAAAACTGAACATGCAGCTTACGAAAAGTGATCAAAACATATATCTCTATGGGGATCTAAATTAAGAGATATACATGAGGATCCTAAACGGACTTGATCCACCCAAATCAAGTGACTCTAGATCACATGAGTACGTTTGCAAAAGAAATTGAAACGTTCACTAAAGTGACTACTTGATTGGAAAGGGATTGATGAATTATGCGTTTTCATTATGGATATATATGAACTCTAAATGAAATAAGAGAAACTCAGTGTATTGTAAATCCTAAGTTGAGAATGAAAAAGATTTTGGGAATACACAGTCTTGAAATGGAACTCAAGGACTGTAATGATGGTGATCATCCATCAATCGGCTTAGGCACTCTAAAGAATAAAGTGAGGCCTACAGATATTCCCATGATCAGTCGAAGTCTTTACTCTAACAATAGATCCGTTTTTCATCTAAAGGAAGATGACGAAGAAGTATTGGGAAATGAAATTCCTATACAAGTGCAATGACGCATGATTGTACTTAAACATAATATGTAAGACTCGACCTCTCATTCGATGTAAATTTGTAAAGCTATGTCTAGCTATGCGCCTACGCAACGCAAATCGTTCTTTCATTAAAGATATGAAAGATTTGGGCTTATTCAATCTCTACATAGAATGTGACATGATAAAGAAATTATCCACGTCATAGCTAACTATGCGTAAAGAAAAACGCATTAAAGGTGAGATAAGAAAATCTGTTATCACAGATCAATTTCAAATCTCTTAATGGTTCACTCATACTTTAGACGAAGTTATGACTATTTTGTTATATGAAGGTCATACCACGAGTGAACCTGATGTTCAATATGAACCAATGCATTCAGTTCATGAACAACCTTATCCTCAAGATCAAAGAAAATCAAGTTGGATCTGAGGACGATGTGGCAAGATTTAGTTACTAAATCATTGCTCAAAGTCATATTTGGAAAAACATGTGAAAATGCATAATTATGCTAATGTTACTGAAGCTCCCTTGATCAAATGAAAGAATCAGGGAGAATCCAATGATTAATGTAAAAATCAGGGGGAGGTGCAGACATCAGGGGGAGTCTAGCACATACATGTTGTTTTCAAATGTAATAGGTGCGTTGCGCTCTTTTTGTCCTTCGACCAAAGTTTTATTTTCTCCCATTGGGTTTTTGTTACTTGGCAAGGTTTTTAATGAGGCAACACCACATGCACCATTCTATCTCTGACTCGGCACAAGGGGGAGTGTTGAAGGAAAAACGTATTATGTGCCTTCGTCAATGTAACTGACGATAGATAATTATGTAGTCATTATTGTCATTAATGTATTTCCTATTACCGTTGTAATACTCACCCTATATAAAGGGGATTATCAATGAAATGAGTAGACCAATTCTCATTTTCCTACAACAATATTTTTTTTATAGAAGAAAGACAAAATAATATAGAGCCATTAGATTAAGAGGGACAAGATTGTCCTTTGAATTAATAATAAGATGACATGATTTTTTTTTTCTAATTGGTGGTGTGTATAAGTTACATAATATGCCACTTAGGATTAAAGTAACAAGTTTTAGGCCTCAGTGAGGTTTCAAATCATTTTCCTTAATGAGACAAAAACAATAGCTAGCGAGCATAATATTGGGTGGGAATTGAAGCGTTAACAAAGAAAAAAATTTGGCTGACCAGTTTTGGTCAGCTAGAGGCCTAGAGCTGACACTAGCCAATAAAGAGACGACACGTGGCTTTTAAAATAAATTAAATAATAATGTAAATACCCATTCAACTCCTGTAAATATCCTTTATACTCCTGCAAATGTCCTTAATGCCGGAAAAAAGCCACGTGTCGTCTCTTAATTAGCTAGTGTCAGCTCTACCTGACCAAAACTGGTCAGGCAAGTTGTATCCTCCACAAATTAGGCAATGTATTGGGTTTTTGTTAGAATCACAATTAGGCAATGTATTGGGTTTGGATTACTAAATCTATTTGGGCCCGATTATCATCTTTCCGATGTCATAGCTGCTAAGCTGCACTAAGGAAATCATCGATTGAATATGAATATAACAAAATTAAGGCTTACAAAGAATGACAATTTCGCTAAGCAAAATGCTCGGGAAATGTATCACAATGATATAAAGACAAGTAAATTAACAACGTATACATCTTTGAGCTCAAAAAGAAGAAAACCTGATGGCCA
The DNA here is from genome assembly GCA_963682095.1 of Potentilla sterilis. Taxonomy (NCBI): domain Eukaryota; kingdom Viridiplantae; phylum Streptophyta; class Magnoliopsida; order Rosales; family Rosaceae; genus Potentilla; species Potentilla sterilis. The sequence continues at coordinate 43,469,816 of OY821759.1, forward strand.
AAATTTTAGTAAGGAAATCCTTCATGCAACTTCTTCTTTGAGGCTTCTGCCAATCGCTTCACACCCTTTGCTTTTGTATAGTATTCCATCAATTCATCAGCAACATCCTTCGGATGACAGTTGATGAATGCCTTCACAAATCTCTTCTCTGTCATTTTCAATGCTGTCAGCAACTTAGGTCCTTTGATTTGCTCATCAAGACCCATATCCTCAATTTTTCCTGCAAGATATACTCGCGGCTTCAAAACAGCCTCCAGATTCACGTACAGCAAAAACGGGTGCGCAAGAATCACCCTAGCCGGAAGTTCCATTTGTGCTAACACGAAAGTCATGTTCCTCTAAACCTTATCCACTGAGAGAAATAACAGTATGGGAGACCTTCCCATAAGGCTGAAAATCTCATCTTCTGAGAAGCCAAACTTCTCAAAATTTGCCACTTTCTCCCTGATACTTTCCAGGCGTGAAATGCCAACGAGTGTTACAATATACTTTCCATCCTAGACTTATTTGAAAGTCCAGTTTTCCGTATATTCTCCATCTTCTCATCGTTAAATACAGTTCTTGGGATCAATGTCGGCCGTGATAGTAGCATTGGGACCAACTCCTCTCGGCTAAGACCCATTCCCTCATAAAGAGCAACGGTCGGCTTTACCTTATTATGCAAGTCATAGATCAAGAGAGAAGGGTTCCTTACAATGGCTTTGACAAGCTGTTCCCTAGACCCAAACAACTTCATAAAGAATTCATGCCGCTCATCAAAGCAACGATCAATCCGAAGACTGAATAACCGGGGGCGACAATTGATGATTTTCACAAGATCAGGTGCAGTAATACCCAATTCGCTGAGCAGGCTTAACTTGAACTGAAGATGGTTAAGGTCAGCGTTTCTTAAAGCAGGCCGGCGCTTGAACAGCTTCGATATGTCAGTATCACAACAACCCCATTTCTCAAGAACTTCTGCAGATGTCTTTGGCTGGTCAAAAGTGTCTTCACCTACAGCTTCTTCCTGAGTGAGGCAAACTGTCGAACAGGTGGTGTGCACGAAACTTAAACAAGATGGGAGAACCGTTCTGGGCAAAGGAGAGCGATTTCGCGAGGCCGGAAACACTGTGCAGAGCTTTAATAGAGAACCAACTCTAGATTTCATATCAACAATCATACAACTACGGAATTCAGTGATGCTGCATTTGATTGACTAGTGCCAAAAGCTATGAACTTGGGCCCATATGTCCAAAATGGAGAAGTGGGTATTGATTATCAGTCAATTTATTGGTAATCTATAACTGGAAAATTGTAATGGAACAAGGAATCATTATAAAGCAGTGAACTTGATTTAAAAAAATTGAAAGCTCAAGACTTTATTGCATGCAAAGAAAAAAAATTGAGGTTTTAGGGGTTTAGCCCTTTCACTCTCAGACCTTTAAACACTGAGGTTTTAGAGCGGTTTTAGTTAATTTTTTTATTTTTACTTTTGGGTCAAATGCTTTCGGTAATTCGAGTTTTACCCATATATTTTCCTTTTTATGGCAAAGAGCTCCTTAAACCTAAGCCCAAAAATCAGTAGATATTTATAGTTTATAGTTTTTGTAACAATACTCACTGTAATAGACCGCATGAGCCACTGTATCCCAACTTCTAAATAAAATGGAGGACTGAAATATGCTGCAGAAGTTATGATCCTAACAATCAGCAACAGAAGAAGCCTTAAGCAAATGGAATCCCACCCTTTTGGTATTGCACAAAGCAACGGATTAGGTGCGATTAGCTAATAGTAGTAAAGTTAAAAAATATAAAACAAAAACCTGCCTCCAAATTGAAGATAATTGAACTTCAATGGAAGGATTAAGGAGAATACATATAAGAAAGAGTGAAAAAAAAAGTCATGATAGGGAGAGTAGTGTGATTAAATTTCAGTTTAAAGTTGCAAAACCAGATGGACAACAGTCAGAAAGGAAATCCATGAATCATGTTCTTCTTCGAGGCTTCTGCCAATCGCTTAACTCCCTTCACATGTGCGTAGTACTCCATCAATTCATCAGCAACCTCTTTGGGTTGACGATTAACAAATACCTTCAGAAATCTCTTCTCTTTCATTCTCATTACACTCACGATCATAGGACCTGTAACTTTCAGTTTAAGTTCCATTTCCTGCATCTTCTCTACGAGAAGTACTCGCGGCTTTAACACATTCTCCAGATTCAAGTATAGCAAACTCGGGCGATCAAGAACTACTTTAGCAGGAACATTCATTTGTGATAAGATGAAAGTCATGTTCCTCTGAACCTTATTAACTGACAGTGTCATGGTTAGTGGAGACTTCCCAAAAAGTCTCAAAACCTCATCTTCCGACAAACCAAACTTCTCAAAGTTTGCCATCTTCTGACGGATTGTTTCAAGGCGCGAAACGCCAATGAGCGTGACAACATACTTATACATTTTGCAATCACTCGACACCCCGGTCTTGCGGATAAACTCCATCTTCTCTTCATTAAATGAAGTTCTTGAGATCAATGAAGGCCGCGATAGAAGCATATGGATCAAGTCCTCCATGCGAAGACCAATTACTCTATACATTTCAACTGTGGGTTTGATTTTCTTGTGAAGATCATAGGTCAGAAGAGAAGGGTTCCTCAAAATGGCTCTGACTAGCAAATTACTTGACCCAAACAGTTCATTGAAGTAGTCAAGCTGCTCAATAAAGCAGTTGGGTCTAGTAACGAGTAACCGGGGTCGATCACTGACAATCTTCACCAGCTCAGGTGGAGTAAGTCCCAAGCCAGCTAGGAGTTTGAGTTTCGACTGAAGCTGGTCGATGTCAGCTTTCTTTAGAACAGATGCCCTTTTGAATATCTTGGTTATGTGAGCATCGCTACAGCCCAATCTCTTCAGAACTTGCAGAGAGTCCTTGGGGTTGTTTTCTTCGTCTTGTCCTACACCTTCTTGTTGGGTCAGGCAAATCGTCGAATAGGTGGTGGGCATGAAAATGGAGAACTTTGGAGGACGCAGCCATTTGGGAAAAGGGATCGAATATCGCGAAGCTGGCAATAAATTTTGGAGCTTTAGTAAAGTTTGGAATCTGGAGCTCATGTCAATGGGTCTGTGATTCATTGAAGGAAGTAAGGTTTGATTGTAGCTGCCGGCAGAGAGAATGGGAAGCTTTATTTTTTGGGAAGATAATGTATCTAAGAATTTGGGTTAGCAACTACATAAAGTTGTAATCTTGATGTCTCAGTTTTTTGAATCTAGAGTCTTGAAAAGTGGGTTAGATTTGGGTTTGCCGGAATCAAATTGATGCGGGAAACAAACATTCGAGTTATGATCTTTACCCACATTTGTGGTGTTGCTCAATATGTAGTAGGGGCAAAGCTGTTTTTTACTGTTGAGAAAGTAAACAGTAAAAAACAGCTTTACTTCATGAAGGTTAAAAAGTTAATCCAAAAGATGGAAACTTTGGCCAGTGAGTCCAGCTTGTATTGGTTATTCAAAAGTTAAAGAATTCCCTTAGAACTGCTACTCTTTTCTCAAGTTTGAAAGACGAGCACAACACAGATCAATTTCGGTTTCATATGTTACCAGAACAGTTGATAACAGATTGCGCAAACAGGTATTCTCAGTCTGTATTCCATAGACCTTGTTATCAGATCTTCAACAAACAATGTAGATCAAACTGCAGCTTTCATTTAATAACACCAACTGTTCTCAGCTTTACACTTTCTGATCAGAATGTTTTGTACATGTGACAACCTAGATTATTTCCTCATTTGATAGAGTTTGCCAAGTCATGCTGACACTGATGTAGCATATTCAGTATATAAACCAGATTGGAGAGAAAATGTTATGAGACTATTCAAGTGGTTGAAATGCTCTTGCAAAAGCAAACTTGTGTCTTCTCGTGTCTTTATCCTGGTAACCCGTCCTGCAAGATTAGCTCTTACTAGTTTTTCGGTTCTACAAATGTATAAACTGCTGCTGGTTGAATATTCCGAACACACAACACTGAATGCAGAAAAGGTAGGGGGTGAGAATGTTTAAATGAGATTCAGTAAGACAGATTCTTCTGTTTTCTTCCATAAAATAAGAACAATTTGATGAGGGCAACATTTTGAAAAGCTTGATTAACCTATGAATGGCTCCTGTCCGGCTATATTCCCACTCTGATCTGTTTCAGCACAAGTTTGATTTTGCATATAATTGTTTGGTGGTTTCAACTCTGAACTTAATCCCAATGACTTGTCGTCCACCCCTGCCAAAATTTGTCAAAACGGAAAAAAAATAATAATAATAATTGGAATAGGGCGTGGGGATGAGTCTCCCAGCTCGGCTGATTTCCAAACCCCTTTCAAAAAAAAAAAAAAATTGTCAAAAACGAAAGGACTAACAATATCAATGTGTATGTCAATTTTCAGTATTACGTTATATATGAAGCTCCTCCCGCAGCAGAAACTGACGCAAATACATAAGTGCAAACTTTTGAGGAAGGATATATATCTGAGTGTTTCGAAGTATCGAAACAGGTCCTGTCATCAAACAACAATGATATCCCAATATATGAGGGACAAAAAAAATTCATCGAGCATTAACAGAAGATCCACGTGATAATAAATCCGTGATCCTCTCTGCAGATGGAATACTAATTTAGCTTGTTTAACTGTCTTAAGATGGCTGAAAAAGCAGCAGTTTATTAGTTGTTGACTGTAAAAGGCTGTATGCTGGTTCCTTTTTCATACTTCTCTTATCTACCACGCCTCGTGTCTCCAAAGCATTGTCCCAAGCACCAGATGCTGCATAGATGCTTCCGAGAACAACATAGTTAACCGACTTCTCTGGATCAATATCACAAAGATGCATTGCTGCCACTTCCCCAAGTAACTTATTTCCATAGGTGCTGCATGCCCCAAGAATGGCTCCCCAAAGTGAAGCATTAGGCTTAATATTCATGTCCCGTATCAAATTATGAGCATCTTTTAGCAAACCTGCACGTGCATGAAGATCTACAAAGCACGAGAAATGCTTAGCTTGAGGCAAGATGTTGTATTTGCTAAACATAGAACTGAAGCATTCCCATTCTTCATCGGTCAATCCACTATGTTATAAGCAAAGAGAAGAGACAAGAATGTGACATCATTAGGCTTCAACCCTCACGCTCCATCTCTCTATATAATGCAATCGCTCTATGTCCATGGCCGTTCCTTCCATATCCTGAAATCAATGAAGTCCACGAAATTACATTTTTTTCCTCCATCACATCAAAAGCATGGTTAGCATCTTCAATTTCTCCGCATTTTGCATACATATCAACAAGAGCATTACCCAGGGCCACATCAAGCTAAGGTTGGTGTTTAAACTTTAAACACAAGTGCATGGATTTGTCTTCCGAAGATCAATGAAGCAACAGTTGCACATATATTAAGCATGGAGCATAATATGACACCATCCAGTCTCATGTTCATAACGATCATTTCTTTGAAGAGATCTAGCACATCTCCTCTGTAGTTACCTTCTCGCACATATCCAGTAATTAGAGGAGTGCAACATATAATGTCCCCTTTATAGTCGTACTCCTGTACAATCTATGAGCAGACTCTACCTTCCCACATTTTGCATATGCATTGATTAGCGATCCACATAAACGTCTGTGTGATCCAAAACCCAGTTGCATTATCAATCCGTGCATTTGACGAATCCTCACCAAACACTCCCAAAGGTCGAGCAATCAGGAACCATGCCTAAAGGTAACACAAACAATATTCAAATATCGAACACAAAATAAATCACCAAACCAAGACTACCAAACACTGAAACTTAACCAAAATCCTAAACACTCACCTTCCCTCATCATTGAACAAAACATTTGCAACGAGTCCTCACTAAAACCTTGAACAGCATACCCTCCAATGATTGGATAAGTCGGGCCAAATATCCTTCAGGATTTGCTGGAAATATAGCCAAGTGTGTGAACAGACAATTCAACAATCTTTACGGGTTGAAAAGTCATGACAATCATATCCTGCTACAACGTCTCTTCCCTGTTTTCATTCGACCGTTCCTTCCCCGTCACGTTGTGGAGCCGTTAGTAGCGTTGGCAAGATTTTTCCAGAAGGTATGCACACGGGAAGTGAGAAAATCTGACCTCCGGGAAATGCAACAAGACATCGTTCATATCATGTGTAAATTTGAGATGATATTTCCTCTAAATTTTTTCGACATCATGCCTCACCTCATGATCCATCTTCCTCGGCAGTTGTTGCTTACCGGTCCTGTGCACTTCACTTGGATGTATCCGATGGAAAAGTACGTATTTTACACCTTATGTTAATTTCCTCATCAATATATATGATTTAGTATTAATGTATTATCATAACACTTTAAAAACTTCATTTATAGGCAACTTGGACAATACGGTGATTTTGTCCAAAACAGATCCGCACCTGAAGGATGTATAGCTGAAGCATATATTGTGCACGAGTGCGTCACCTACATGAAGCTGTATTTAGGAGCGTTACAGGAAAGCATACCGGAAGATGTACCTTCACAGTTCAATCTTTCCATACTCTCCAACGATGTTGTACTCGGTGGAAACATGCCAGTTTCCTACAAGTTGAAAGATTATGAGGTAGCCATTGCACATTGGTGGGTACTAATTAACTGTTTAGAAGTTCAGTTTTGGAAGAACATGCATCTAAACTGTGAACAAGTAGGAGGTGATCTCGATTATCACAACCGGACATTCGCAGAGTATTTCGGCCGCTGGGTACGTAACTTTAACATTATTCTATACGTATTTATATATTATTGTGTATAATTATTCATATTTATAGTTGATTCTGATGGTTGCAGATGGACCTCATTAAAAATGATAATAACCCAAATTGGTCGCACGAACTCAGACTGCTAGCAATGAAGCCGGTCTATTCAAAAGTTTATGCGACGTGCAAGGTGAATGGTGTCTTATTTCGATGTGAAGAGAGAGACGTCCGAAGGAAAACACAAAATTCAGGGGTTATGGCACATGGTGGGGATGATGGAGTTGACTATTACGGTGTTCTCCATTCAGTTGTGGAACTGCATTATGGGGAAGGCATGAAAGTGCACCTTTTCAAGTGTAGATGGTTTGACACACGGCCGCAGAGCATGAAAACCGACCAATACGGCATAACTTCTGTGAACACTAGTACATCATGGTATGAGGATGACCCGTTCGTTTTAGCCACATGGGTGAAACAAGTGTTTTATCTTGATGATCTCGCCAAGGGAAACCCGTGGAAAGTAGTCAACACTATCCACCATCGCAACATTTACCGGGCGTCTACACTTGGAGTGGCTGAAGAGAAAGAGGAAGGTGGCACCGCGTATCAAGAGCCCAACTCAAACGGTATTCCTGACTCCTCTTTTATTCGCCTAGACACGCCGGTGCGAATTCGACGTGAAAAGCCACTGCTTGTTGATGTTGATCCAAATGAAGAAACTAACGATGACTCTAGTGGTGAGGAAAGACATAGATTACCCCTATCGAGCAATTCAGAAACCGAAGAAGACTCATCCGATGATTCCGATTACAATCCGATGGATTAAGTAATTTAGATGATATAATTATTTCATTTGTAATCCACTCATTTCTAATGAACGGGCGTGGGGATGAGCCTTCCAACTAGGCTGGGTTCCAAACCCCTTAAAACAAAAAATTTTGGTTATATATGTTGACTGCTGGGTTTCTGTTTTTTTAATGTTCAATTTTGGTTATATATGAACAGGACATAGGAATACGAGAGGTGTAAAACCACTGATTTTTTTATTTTTTTCATAGAATAGCCGACGAAAAATGCATTATTTCGTCGGCTATACTGATAATAGCCGACGAAAAATGCGTTATTTCGTCGGCCATAACTATATTGAAAAATACATATTTTATTTTAGAGAGAAAACGACAAAAGAATAGCCGACGAGTACTAGGTTTGATTTCGTCGGCTATGATAAAAAAAAAAACAAAAAAAGACCAACTTCCATTTTCTATCACTATCGACAAACCATTGTTTCATACTTCAAATGCAAATATGTCGTCAAATAAGATATGACCGAAATAATGAAATACGTCTACGGTTGAAAAATGACAAGATTCCGACAAAATCTGTGTGCCGAATGTTGCGGTTAACTGTTTTTTACTTCCGTTTTCCTATGAGTAGCCTGACGTTTGGTAAATATTTTGAGGAAAATTTTTAAATGATTAGTTGTGTCTCGTCGATTTGAAACTATTATCTGTTGAAGGTCAGGCAAAAAAACGTCATTTAGACAGGCCAATTACCATTTCTAAGCGTTTAAAGGGTTGACTCACCCGGTTGACCGTCCGATCGAGCCTTTAACGTTGTCAGATGTAGTTGGATTTTTTTTCATACATGTATTTAAGGTGAACGGTGATATCTGACGGTTGGAATAGATTTTCTAAACTTTTAGATTCAAAATCAGAACATATGCACTAATGTCCCTTAACTTGTTTACTAAGTGTTTAAGTGAATGTATAGTTTCAAATAGTTACTATACGTACACTCTTCAAATGCAAATATGTCGTCAAATAAGATATGACCGAAATAATGAAATACGTCTACGGTTGAAAAATGACAAGATTCCGACAAAATCTGTGTGCCGAATGTTGCGGTTAACTGTTTTTTACTTCCGTTTTCCTATGGGTAGCCTGACGTTTGGTAAATATTTTGAGGAAAATTTTTAAATGATTAGTTGCGTCTCATCGATTTGAAACTATTATCTGTTGAAGGTCAGGCAAAAAAACGTCATTTAGACAGGCCAATTACCATTTCTAAGCGTTTAAAGGGTTGACTCACCCGGTTGACCGTCCGATCGAGCCTTTAACGTTGTCAGATGTAGTTGGATTTTTTTTCATACATGTATTTAAGGTGAACGGTGATATCTGACGGTTGGAATAGATTTTCTAAACTTTTAGATTCAAAATCAGAACATATGCACTAATGTCCCTTAACTTGTTTACTAAGTGTTTAAGTGAATGTATAGTTTCAAATAGTTACTATACGTACACTCTTCAAATGCAAATATGTCGTCAAATAAGATATGACCGAAATAATGAAATACGTCTACGGTTGAAAAATGACAAGATTCCGACAAAATCTGTGTGCCGAATGTTGCGGTTAACTGTTTTTTACTTCCGTTTTCCTATGGGTAGCCTGACGTTCGTTAAATCAATTTTGTAAAATTTTTATACGATTAGTTGCGTCTCATTGATTTGAAACTATTATCTGTTGAAGGTCAGGCCAGAAACCGTCGTTTAACTAGACTAATTTCCGTTTTAAAGCGTTTAGAGGTTTGACTTAGTGGTTTGACCAACAGTTTAGCCGACGAAAATTATATGTCATCGGCTAAACTCTTGCGATCCGCTTATTGTCCGCCGTTGGATGACTCAGATCCAACGGCTGCTGATTTTCCAAAGTTTAGCCGACGAAATATAATTTTCGTCGGCTAAACTCTTGCGATCCGCGCCTTTTTATTGTCCGCAGTTGGATGGCGGAAATCAGACGGCTGCTGATCTCCTAAAGTATAGCCGACGATGTTTAAAGTACAGCCGACGACATTCAAAGAATAGCCGACGATTTTAAAGATTTTTTAATCGTCGGCTATTCTTTCTGCCATAAATCAGAAACTCTCGAACCCTAGCCGACTTTTTCCTCTCCTCCTCCTCCTCCTCCTGCTGCTGCTCCAATCTGCCGCTCTCCTGCTCCAATCCGCCGCGCTGCTCCTCCTCCTCCTCAAATCGGCAGCGCCACACTCCTCCAATTCCGGCCTCCTCCTCCTCCTCCTCCTCCTCCTCCTCCTCCTCCGATCCTCCTCCGATCCTCCTCCTTCCTCAAATCCTCCTCCAAGCCGGCCTCCTCCTCCTCCTCCTTCCCCTCCGCCTTCCCCTCCTCGTCCGACCTCCTTCCCCTCCTCCTCCGGCCTCCTCCTCCGATTCGGTTAATTTTTTTTTTCAATTTAGTTTAATTTTATAAATTGTTATATATTTAATTTTAATTATATAAATTGTTATATATTTGTTAATAAATTTAATTTTAACAAATTGTTATATATTTGTTATATATTTTTTTAATTATATAAATTGTTATATAATAAATTGTTATATATTTATAAATTGTTATGTATAAATTGTTAAATTAATTCTATATATAAATTGGTAGTCTAATTATAACCATTTATATATTTTTGTTAATATATAAATGGTTATTTGTATTTATATATATGTTAATAATGAAATATAGTTATATTTGTATATAAATAGTTATATTTAGGTTAATGGTTAGTATTATTTAAAATTAGTTAAAATTTAAATATTAATTTGTTAGTATGTTTTGAAATATATTAGTATTATTGGTTATTATATTAATTAGAATTTGTTATTTAATGTAATATAATTTAATATTAATGCCTCAAGCTGCAGATGGCCGATGCATTGAGACAGTTATTCGGAGGCCGTCGTTCCAGATTTAGGAGTTCTGGAAGTTCCGCCGGTTCCGCAGAGTCCGACAGGACCCTTAGCCAGCCTGAGAGGACCACCACCCAGCCGCGGAGGAGTGTGGATTCATCCCAGCCGCGGAGGAGTGTGAGTTCTCGGCACCAGACCCTTCTCCAGGCGGGGCGGCCGTCGAGCAGTTCACGTCCCCCTGTCGGGCCAGATGCTCCGAGGTTCAGTAGGCAGCTATTTCAGGACGAGATAGCTGCAGACGTTCCTCAGGTCCGTATGCCTGAGGTTCATCGGGAGCCGATGACGAGTCCGGCGACGTCTACTGCTGACTCGACTGAGGGGCCTACTCTCCCAAATCAGCTCTACCTCCCGTACAACATTCCTGCGATACCCGAGGTCGACTTTCGTGGTGTGGCCATATGGCCTGCTATGCCTCAGTACGTGAGTGTTGCAGAGGCATACCATCAGCAGCCATTTGAGAACCCTGAGCTCCTGATTTCGGCGAGGAGAAAAGGAAAGTCGACAGATGGGTCATCGAGTTCAGGTAACATTTGATTTTATTAATTAAATGTTTTATTAAAATTAACGCACTAATATTTAATTTTATTAACCAATCGTCGTTTATGTGATAGGGACAGCCGCTAGCAGTTCAACGAGGAATACGAGAGGTTTCATATGTTTTGACACTCTCAGGAGAACTGTTGCGCTCCGGGAGAGGATCCAGATCAACGAACCTCCTAATCAGGAGGTTTAGGGGAAAAAACGCCGCGACTACACGGGTTGCGTGGGGGCACTGATTAGGGACAGAGTCCCTATGTTGTGGACACGGTGGGCTGATGTGCCCGAAGAGATCAAGAGGGAGGTGAACAACGCCGCGTCGGTGAGTAATTTAAAAAATTTAATTTTTTTATCGTAATATTTAATAATTTTCGGTATTGTTATAATTTTAAAACTAATAAAATATTATCTTTCAGGCATACTTCGAGATTGCCGAACACAAGCAGGATTGGGCGGACTCGATGCAGAACTTGAGGTACGTTGGGAATTCCTCATCTTATAATTTGAAATATTTTATGATATTAATAATATTTCTAATGCACTTTTGTTTTTTCCGTAGGTTCAAAGAGTGAAAGAACGAGCTCTGTTCCCACTTTACCGAATACGACAACCGTGGTCCTATGGGTACTCTCAGAGAGTTTATGTTCAGGGAGTACGAGTGGCGTTGGTTGAAGACAGTAGACTTCAACAACCCACTTATGCAGGTAAATACTAAACTTAAGTATAAATGTTTATTTTGCTAAAATTTTAATTATTAGTTTAATTATTTTATAATTATTACACTAATATTTTTTGATGCATTTTTCTAATATTTTATTATTTATTTGAAGGAATGGTCTCGGATAAACTCTGCGAACCGCCGTCGTAACACAACCCCCCATCATGGTGGTTCTAGGCCATTTGCACAATATCAGGAGGAGGCACTTAGAGATCATCCTGATAGCAACCCGTACGTGGAGACGTTCAAGAAGGCTTATCCACAAGCGACATAACAGCTCGTAAGTCGTTGATTACGATTTTAAAATTTTAATTATTAATTTTACTTAATTATATATTTGTTAGAATATTAATTTTTTTTTTCCCGTTCAATTAGGAGAGGGTGAACCGGGCCGAAGAAGAAGTGTATGACTAAGTAGTTCGGGAGACACAACCGAACATTTCAGAGGTAGATCTGCAAGAAACCCTGTGCCAGGTCGACCGATCGAATGTCCAAACGGCAGCGAGGATGTTCGACGCAGCCTTCCCACACCGGTTAAACCAATACTACTGCCGGGGTTTGGGAAGTTCTGGAATAGGGCTCCTGAAGACCACTAAGGGAGATCAAAAGAAGGGAGGCGGGGACAGCCAACAGATGAGGGGGGAAGTGCAGAGATTGGCCGCAAGATTGGCGGCAGAGTCCCAGAGATCACAGGACCAACACAGCAGAACACAGCAGTATCATTTGGATATGGCCAGTTGGCACGCTGAATGAGAGAGAATTCGGCGATACAACTACGCCGGCCAACAAAACTGGTGGTATGATATGTTCGCGGCACAACAACAAGTCCTTGAACCCCCGCCCCCGTTTCAGCCGTTAGTTGAACCTCCAATGCCTCAACCTCCCGAGTTCGTTTAGCAGGATGACGAGCATGATGAAGAGCAGGATGCTGGGGATGACGTGGTGGACTTTAGTGCTTTAGGTGATGATTAGGGTTATATTTTATGTATATTGGAACAAATTAAATAATAAGTCATTTAGACGTGTTTCTTGTTGGTGTAAATGCATGGATTGTCATTGTGAATTGCAGGTTGCTTGGAATGGTAATTTAGAAATTAATTTAATTTTTTTTCCCCAAAATGTAAGAATAGCCGACGAAAATAGTATTATTTCGTCGGCTATAAGTACTATAGCCGACGATTTTTACCAAATTTCGTCGGCTATAACTTTCATTACCGACGAAAATGACATTATTTCGTCGGCTATAACTAATTAATGTTTATTAAAATATTAATATATTCCGACGAAATAACCGACGAAATAGATGAAATCGTCGGCTATATTTCAGAACAAATAGCCGACGAAACAGAAGATATCGTTGGCTATAGTTTACGATATCGTCGGCCATACTCGAAAATATCCGACGAATTTCGTCGGATATTTTGCCAAGGTTTGGTCGACAAAATTAAATTTCGTCAGTAATATCGTCGGCTATACTCGAGAATAGCAGACGATTTTGTTATTTTCGTCGGCCATTGGTTTTACCGACGCCGTTTTACCGACGAATTATAGCCGACGAAACTTTCGTCGGCAGAAGGAATAGTCGACGAAAATTTGTCATAGTCGACGAAATTTTTTTCGTCGGCTATTCTGTCCGATCTGGTAGTGTAACAATCAGCAACAGAAGAAGCCTTAAGAAAATGGAATCCCACTCTTTTGGTATTGCACAAAGCAACGGATTTGGTGTGATTAGCTAATAGTAGTAAAGGTAAGAAATATAAAACAAAAACCTGCCTCCAAATTAATATATACTCAATTTTTTAAAAATATTTTCAGATATTTTTCAATATACTTTCTACAAGTTTCGTCTATACATTTTAAAAATTTCAAATAAAATAATCATTGGTCAATTGATAATTAATTTGAGAACTGTTGTTAGAATTCCAACATCAATCAATAATCGGACAAAATAAATTTCAAAATAAAGATGTTTACATTTAAAACTGTACTGCGTCATTTAATATTTTTTTTTTCTTTCTTATGATAATTTATGTGTGTTTTAGTCATTTAACATATCTATAGAATCTGATTTGAGATATGAAAGAAGAGGGGTGTGTATTAAGTAGTTTTTGGAGTGTATATAAAATTTAACAAACTACAGGTAGGTACATGACAATAATTTGTTTTACAAATAACTCACTTACATATTCAATTGAGCAATTTAGGACTAAAATTTACAAATTAGTACAAGATGCTATTAAGCTGTCACATGTCACTAGCAATTTGATTTTTTTACCCCTCTTTTATACCAGAAGAAGAATGAAATTTGAAATCCTCTTCCGTAAAGCAATTGCAATCCAATTCTTTACATACTTCTCAGTAGCAGCTCCTTCAACTGCATCACCAATCCCAATCTCATCTCCTTCAGCTTCTTCATTCTCAGTAGCAGCTCGTTCAGCTGCATCACCAATTCAGTAATAGCTCATTTAGCTGCATCACCAATCTCAGTAGCAGTTCCGTCAGCTTCTTCATTCTCAGTAGCAGCTCCTTCAGCTGCATGACCACGCTCAGTAGCATCTTCTTCAACTGCATCATTCTCAGTCGCAGCTCTTTTAGCTTCATCACCTCTATCAGTAGCAACTCCTTTGTTGGCTGCTACTGCTACTGCTACTTTTTTTTTTTTTTTTTTTTTTGGAACCCAGCCTAGCTGGGAGGCTCAACCCCACGCCCGGTTCCTTTTATTAAAATAGAAAAAGAAAAAGTGACATAACAAGGGGGACTAGACCAAAACCTTGCCACGTAACATAAAAGAATACAAATGATATCTCTCAAAAAATTAGGATAGAAAAGAAACATATATATGTAGAGACTGTGTAAACAACTCATGCTCCAGATGAGAACCGATAGGTAGGGAGACCCAAAAAATCAGCGTGCAAGAATCTGAGTAACTCTGTAGGTGGCCTAGCATACCAAGTGAGGATTACCTACTGCTACTGCTACTGCTACTTCACATGAAAGAAAGCTAGTACAACCTCCAACGTGCCACAAAACCTGTCAATTTAGTGAATTTGTTATCGAAATCGATTCATACAAGTCCAGTTTTTGATACTATGCAGTTTTTCAAAAAAAAAAAAATCAAATCAAAATTTGTACTACGGTGCTACTCACCGATTGAAGACGAAGAAGAATGATATTTGATGCTCATGTGTCAATGGCTCACATGAAGGTTCACGGCTTTACCTAATTACGCTCCATGGAACTTTTTTTATCTCATTCTTTTTTGCTGCTACTGCTACTGCTCCATGAAACTTCTTCACCGATCAAAACCTGCTACTGCTACTGCTACTGCTTCATGGAACTTCTTCACCCATCAAAACGGACAAAATCTGCTACTGCTACTGTGGCTCATAGTGATTGAAATTCGAAATTTTAAAGTTTCTCAAAATATATCCAACACTATACTCAAATGAAACCCCATGAGATGAAGAACAATTTTGTAGTTTGAATCTTCTCCAAATTGTCGATGATTTGGCCGGAAAACTTGAAATTGTCGGAAATAACTCAAAAAGGAGGAGAGAGAAACTTGTCAGTTAGTGGAGTGGAAGCATGGTAATTTTAACGAAATCAGTGGTATTTTAGACATTTTAACCTCAATTATTCAATCAGTTTTGGGTCAATTAGATTTTGGACCAAACTTATATCCTTTTTATTGTGTAATTTACTATATAAAATTTCTCTTAAGAATTTGGTATCTTTGTCAAATTTGAAGAAAAAAAAAACTGCACTTAGATCTAGGAACTTTCAAACTCTCATTCAAAACCGCTTAATAACTACCACCAAAATTAGGAACAAACAAGAACATAGGAGAAGAAGAAGGCACAAAAGTCTATGCTTATCTTCTTCGATCTTGCTGCATTGAATCAATACCTTATTTTCATCATTGCATTCGGTAAGTCTTGCTTTATTTGCTTCGTGTTTTTTCTTTTTGGTTGGTGTTTTGCCGGGGGGGGGGGGGGGGGGTTGGTGCTCTGTTGCCGACTGTGAGTCGTTTTGAGCGGGGCGTCTGCGGCAAACTTAGGGAGCAGTCGCAGAGGGCGTTGTTCTAGCTTATTGCTGACCAGCGGTGGGGTTTTGTTTTCTTCCCCTTAGATTAAATGGCTTCTGCGAGCTCTGATGGGGCTTCCGAATCGGCCGACATGCGTCCCGTGGTGGACGATGAGGAGAGATTGGAGGATTGGCTCGGTTCGGATTCCCCGGAGTCCGAAGCCGCTGACCGCTCCCGGGGCGGGGTCTCGTCTTCCGGGTCTCTGGGTTCTGAGGGCATCCCGCACGGGGTGCGCTTTCCTAGCACTCCCCCCGTGAGCTACACTATCAGGAGTGGGAAAGAGGTTGTAGTGTGCGATGAACCGGAGCGTACTATGAGCCCTGCAGAGATTGCCGCCTTCCGGGGGACGTGGAATATCCCCGATGAGGTGGCGTTACGGCCGCTGAATCCCGGAGAATCGGCCTGTAACCCGGAGGCGGGTTGGGTTGCTGTTCACGGAGACCAATTTCGCCAAGGGTTCTCCCTCCCGTTGCCAGACTTCGTGCAGTATATGCTTAGCGCTCTGCAAGTGTCTCCCGGGCAACTTCTCGGGAACCAGTGGAGGCAGCTGCTGAGCCTCGGTTGTCTGTACGAGCTGGCCGGGATGAGCATGCCAACGGTGAACGAGTTCCGGGCACTGTACAGACTGTCCTTCTCGAAGAAGAAAGGGTGCCGGGGTTGTCTGACCTTTAGCGCCCGACACTTCCAGCCTATCATCACCCACCTGCCTTCCTGGGTGGACAATAATTGGAGGAAGAAGGTGGTGACGGCGGGTGGGAAGTGGCAAAAAAGGAGGAGCATGTACCGGGTTCCTGGTGCCTTCCAGCCCCTTGGCGACCAATCGTTCGTACTGTCCGAGTTGGAGCGGGAAAGGATTATGACGATACTCGGGTGCTGGGACGATCTTGAGCGAAGCTCCTACAACTTCATACGGCAGGAGGTGTTGGAGTACTGCTGTCTCGGGCGGGATCCCGGTGCGTAGCAGGGTTTTAGTGGTGGCGTTTCTGCTGGCCGAGTTGATACTAACCCTTTGTTTGTTCTGCAGGTGCATCTTCCCGGACGGTCGTCAAGCCCGGTAATACAATATCCATGGACGGTGAAGACCTTGTCTCGAGGTTGAAGGAGAAAGGGGAGGCCGTTTCACGGATCTCGGTGGATGAGGAGTCCGGTCGGCTTACCGTTCATGCCGAACCGAGGGCCTTGGACATTGAGGACGACCCCTATACCCTAAGGCGTGCGAAGACTCACCCCGCTGCGTCCAAGGCGGGTCCCGAAAAGGGCAAGACCACCGGTGGACCACCAAAGGTTCCTGGTGGGACGAACAGGATTCCATACCGGCCGGGATCGGTTCCGCTTGTCACCAGGGTCTCTCGGACAGGCGCACAATCTTCTTCACCGGACGGCCTGGGTGAGAAGAGGCGGAGGATCATGGACGTCCCTCCCTCCGCGCTGGTGACGCTGACTGGCCGGTCGTCTGGTGAAAACTTGGCGAAACGGCTCAAGTTGACCAGCAGTGCAACGAGTTCCGCTGGGGACAAGGCCGCTGCTGCCCCAAATTCTGCCGGTCAGCAGAGTAGCCCCGCTCCTGCGGAGGAACAGAGGGGAGGTCCGGAGAGCCCCTTCGTCAGGAGTCTGGCGGCAGATGTGGCTGGCCTTGGTCTGGATAGGCCTGTGGTCGCTGGAGCCTTGTCGGGGGAGAACCGCCAGAAGAGCAAGGAGTCGGTCCTCCGGGTAAGAATTGCTTGGTGCCACGGCACCGCTCATAACTTCTGCCGGGTTTCGTTATTTTTGTTGTTTGCTTAATCGGCTCCCTGTTGTTCTGCAGCTACTGTACAATCTGTACCAGCCGGACCCGAGTGCGGAGCTGTCGGAGTTGAAGAGGCAGGTGGCCGCTCTGACAGGAGCCCGTGAGCGCCTGGAAGTTGAGAAGTCCAGGCTTGAGCGGGAGAAGGTCAGGCTGGAGGAGAGGGCCAAAAAGCAGGTGGCCAAGCTAGAAGACCAGGTCCGGAGCCTCGAGGAGGAAAAGGAGCGGGCTGAAGAGGAGAGGGCCGAGCTGGAGGCCAGAGTGGATGAGCTCCAGGTGGGAGCTACCACTGTGCGTGCCGCCGCTGCCGCTGCGGCTGGAGAAGAGGACCCAGAGCTTTTCCAGCGGGTTGTCCTCAAATATCACGATAGTGATCAGTTTCTTGAGCTCCTGAAAAAGGCCAGGGAGTCGGGTATCGCCGATGCCTACGTGGAGTGGGAAGAGAAGGGGTACCTGGATACCTCACGAATACCGAAGGCGGGGGCCGATGACGATACCCATGGGCAGCTGGCAGAAGAGAAGCAGCCGGAAGGGGAAGGCGGGCCTCGACCATCTGCACCCGCTAGAGAGGATGCGGTGGCTCCATCTGGGGAAGCTGGTGGGATGCCCGCTGTGGGGGGAGACGCGGCTCCTTAAGATTTTTGTTTTGTTCTCTTTTTTTGTAAATCTGTTGGAACGGTTTTTTTTTGTATTATGCCCTTTGGATGTACATTTTTGGATTTCTCTCAAAATAGTTGGCATACATATCTTATAATGTTGCGTTGGTTGAACCATTGATATGCCAAACTAACTACTTGGAATTTCTGGCACCTAACCCTTCACCGAGTCCGGGCGTGCTTACCAGCCCTGGCCCTGCTCCAGGTCGGGATCTGCTCTCATTTCCACTATATACCGCTGAAGCTGACCGCTGTTAATCAAACCCTCCACCGCTGTCTTGAGGGCGAAGCAACTGTTCGTCCGATGGGTAGCTTCATCGTGATAGGAGTAGTACTTGCCTGTTCGCGCCTGGGTAAGTTTCCCCTTTGGGTACTTGTTCCTCGGCGGTGGGGGAATGATGTTCTCGTTTTCATGCAAGATGTCCTCGTATGAAGAGGTTAGAGTGGTGAAGACCTCTTGACGTTCTGCTGGTATGATCGCCAGGGGGCGTTCTTGCCGGTACTGCGCTGGCTTGTGCTCGCTCTGGGGTTTGTCATGATAGGGCTTCTGCTGCTGTTGGTTTCCCCAATTTCTGCCGGGTCTGCTTGGTTGGGCGCCTCGGTTCTCGCTCCGCTGGCTGGCCTTGTTTTCTCGGCCGGCCGGAGGATGCTCCTCCCACTTTTTCCTCAACAGGTGTTGCCCATACGTTTCATGATCCGCCTGAGCGTGCCTGATGGCCATCGCCATTAGCTCGTCATACCCCTGCGGGAGTTCCACCCGTACGGCGTAGGAAAATTTTCCTGGCCGAAACCCCTCTTTGAACGCCATCTCGGCGATACCCTTGTCGAGGTTCCGAACCCCGGCCGTCGCCGTTTGCCAGCGGTTGACAAACGTCCTTAGCTCCTCGCCAGGTGCCTGTCTGCAGTTGAAGAGGATGGTTGATGTCCGGGCAGCGGCCTACGAACCTATCGGCCAGTTGCTCAAACGCCTCGATGGAGTTTGCCGGGAGCTCATAGAACCAGCTGAGCGCCTCTCCAGGTAGGGTTTCCTGGAATATGTTGCAGCACACTGCATCGGAATAGCCCTTGGCGCACGTTTGGGACCGGAAACTATCCAAATGTTGGTATGGGCAGCCAGATCCTGAGTACGTGAGCTTTAGAGATTTCTGGTTACCAGAACTCCCTGATTCCAGAACCCGGTGCGAGAAAGGGCCCATGCATTCGTTGAATCGCGCGCCTTCCATCGGCCGCGCTGTCCTTCTCTCGTTGGCCTCCATTTGGGCATTTAGATCCGACACAGAGTCGGTGAGTATCTGTAATGCCTGTGCGGTCAGGGTCACGACTTCATCCTCGAATGAAGCGCGCGACTGCGGGGGTGCCGGCGTGCTCATTGGCAAAACCGCGCCGCCCGGGGACTCCGCCCTCCTGCGGTCGCTAGACCTTCCTCCCGATGACTGTCCCGCCTCAAGGCGCTGAGGCTGGCCTGGCGCGGGTGTAATTGCCCTTGCCATAGCGGCGTTGCACTGCTGTCCTCTTTCCAGGGCAGCCACCAGGGCAGCGTTTACCGTCTCCATTTCCTCATACCGAGCATTGGATTTTGCTCTATCCCGGTCACTCTCCGCGCGCAGGCGGCCGACTTCTGCCCTCATCGCCTGTATCTCCCCCGCCATATCGTGCCGGTCGGGGCTGTACGTGGTGTCCCGGTCGCCGTCACCGAGCAGACTCTCCTCTTTGTCGCTCGGATCATCCGAGAATGTCAGCGAAAAGCCCCGGTGCGTCAGTTGGTCGCCTTTCGCCGGGCCTTTCCCGCGCGCGCTATCGTTTTATGCCCCTGGCGTGCTGTTCGGCCTCCCATAGCTGCCGTCGTCCTGGGTGCCTCGGTTCTCGCTGCGCTGCTCCCGTACAGCGACCGGGGTGGAGATGAGCACTTGCTCTGGTGCCACCCGCTGACCCTCCGTTGTATTTCTTTCCTGGCCCGCTTCTGAGCTTTCTGTCATTTGGTGATGCTTACGTGACTTTTATGCAAGCTTCCCACAGACAGCGCCAATTGTTTCTGCACAAACCCGTAGGCCTGGTAGAGACTGGTGAATCTAAATGTGATCTCCTCCTGCGAACCTGCTAACTAAGGGGAATACCGGGCGGGCCGGTCTTCTCCTCTCCGATGCCTAAGTTAGTACAGTTGGGATGAATAGATAACTTAAGCAAGAGTGATAAGCAGTTGGAGAGATCAGTTACCTATTAAAGAGGGTAGTTGAGGCCCTTATATAGGTGGTCGGGCATGGTCTGGTCTTACTCTTCGATGTGAGACTGGTTTCCTTCTGTTCGTACACAAAAGGACAGCTCTGGTGGCCTGTTCGGCAGGCTGGCGTCCCCGGTTCCCGGGCCCCTGGTCGCAAGGTAGACTGCTGGGTCTCGGGTCCGGGTGCTGGTGATCCTGCTTCGGGCCTCAGTCCGGCCCCGGACGTACTGGCTGCGGGTCTGTGGGCCTATGTAGCCCCTCTGTGGATACTGTCAACACATTCTTTTTCCCTCAAATTCCTAGAGCACTGAAAATTTTCTGGTAATGTTCAATCATGGCAACATCAGAACATGTAGAGGATCCTATGAAAGATAAAGTAGTTGATCCTGATGAACAAATAAAAGACAAGGGTAATGAAATAAAGGATGTCAAAAATGCGGGGAAGCTGGTGATTTTGCAAAAAGATCAAGGGAAACGAAGCTCGTAAAAAAGATCAAGTTGAAAAAGCTGATGCTTCTGATCGTAAAATAGCTGAGAAAAGTTCATCCGTGTAAACAAAAGAAAATCAAAAGAGGCCCATAAAAATAGAGGCGTAGTTGAAAGGGTGGTGAAGGAGGAGAAAAAGAAGATTGAAGCTGAGCCAAGGGAGATTGTGGTAGAGAACAAAAACCTAGAAGCTAATCAGACAGAGAAGAAGAAACACGAGGTTGAAAAGAACGATACTTCCGAATTGAACAAAGTGGAGAAAAGTTCATCCATGGCAACAGTGCCAGCCTTTGGCCTGTGCCGGTCGTGCGGCGGCACAGGGCCGCCGATCCGTGGAGGCCGCCAACCAAAAGTGAAAGCAGAGATTTCTGAGTTCTGAAACAACATCTAAGTTCTTTGACTTCTTTCCTTCATAACTCTGGAACAACATAACTGCAAAGTTGTCTGCAACAGCCAACAAAACAGGAAAAGTAATTAAGTAAATGGAGTTGATTTGTGTGCAAGTCTGCAAGTACAGTTATTATAGAAAAAAAAAAAAAGGGCCATGTGGGGTTCGAACCCTTATATTACCATAAATAAATTGTTTTTAATTATAAGCTAAATAAATACCCCATATGACCAAAACCCCAAAGTCTGCTCCGACTGCTCTATATTCTCGTCTTCTCCAAGCGACGCTCTGCGTAGTCGTGTAGACTGCGTGAGTCTGCGGCTCTGCCATTTAATTTCTGACAAAAATTCCATTCCAAATTGATCAAGAATTTCAATTGTGAGAGGTAATCTACTAATCGATCTTCTTTGCTTTCAATCTTGGTTTAATTTTTTTCTATTGTCAGAGATCAACTATGTAATCGTTTGTAATTTTGCTTTGATACTTTAGTTTGTGTTTTTGATATGATTTATCTTTCATTAATTGATCATATGAAATTATGAATTCACATATTATTTATTAATTTGATTGAATTGATCTAATCGTTCAGTCTAGGGTTTTAGGTTTAGTCTGTAATCAAGTCATTGACAAGGTTCTGCAAGACCGAATCAGAAAAGAGACAAAACATTGGAGGAAGGTACTACGACAATTGTTTGCATTAGTGAAATATTTGGCTAAACAAAGCTTGGCATTTCGTGGAAGTAATAAGAAGATTTATGATGAGCATAACGGGAATTTTATGGCTTTAGTTGAAATGGTTGTTGAGTGGGATTCGACCTTGAAGGAGCATATCCGAAGGAAGAAAAATCATGAGATTCAGTACCATTATCTGAGTCACAAGATCCAGAATGAGTTGATACATGCAATAGGTTCTCAAATAAAAGGTGCAATCCTAAAAAAATAAAAGAAGCCAAGTACTTTTCAGTAATTCTCGATTGTACTCCTGATGTGAGCAAGGAAGAACATATGACATTGATATTGAGGTGTGTTGACGTCTCTACAGTTCCAGTAAAGGTGGAAGAATACTTTATCGAATTTATGGTTGTTAATGACACAACAGGTCAAGGTTTGTTCAATGAGCTGCAAAATGTGCTACACCAACTTGATATTGATATTGATGATGTCAGAGGGCAGGGTTATGATAATGAATCAAACATGAAGGGAAAACACAAGGGTGTACAAAGGAAGCTCTTAGACATTAATCCTAGGGCATTTTATACACCTTGTGGTGCTCATTCTCTCAATCTGACCCTTTCAGATGTAGCAAACTCTTGTAGTAAAGCAAAATATTTTTTCGGAGTTGCTCAGCGTATTTATACATTGTTTGCAAATTCTACAAAAAGGTGGAAGATTTTGAAAGACAACATATCAGAAAAATGTTTCACTCTGAAATCTTTATCGACTACAAGGTGGGAAAGTAGAATTGATAGTGTGAAAGCAATTGTGACTCAAGCTCCTGAAATAAGAGAAGCTCTACACCAGCTTGCCGAGGTTGAGACTGATATAAGGATAAAAAGTGAAGCTACTTGTTTGGCAGACTATGAGCTTGGAAAATATGAGTTTATTGTAGGAATTGTGATTTGGTTTCATATATTGGCTAAAGTTAATCTTGTTAGTAAAGAATTGCAATCTGAAAGAATGCGGATTGATGTGGCAACGGATAGTGTTCAGGCACTTATTGATTTTTTCAAAGAGTACCGGGAAGTTGGATTTGAGCAAGTTTTAGATTGTGCTAAAGAAATTGCCGTTGAATTGGATATTGATCAAGTGTGGCCTGAGAAGAAAAAGAAAAGAGTAATCCGCAAGAAGAGACATTTTGATGAAGTTGATCAAATTGCTATTGATGAGATTGCAATGGAGTCAAGTGAACAAGTCCCTGAAGAATCAGCTCAAGAGTCTTTTAGAATTCATTACTTTGTTTACATAATTGATCAAGCAATCGGTTCATTAGAGAGGAGGTTTGAACAATATAAGCAGTTTGAAGAGACATTCGGCTTCTTGTTCACAGCAACAAAGTTGAACTCATTAGACCTTGAAGAATTGAAGAAGAGCTGCAAGAATTTGGAAAAGAAGTTACAGAATGGCCATAATTCAGACATTGATGGTGAGGATTTATTTAATGAATTGCAACTATTACAAAAGCATTTACCAAGTGAGTTACATGATACAGCTAGTGCAATACTCAATTTTTTGAAGAGAGTCAATTGTTATCCAACTACTTGCCTTGTATATAGAATTTTATTAACTATTCCTGTTACAGTTGCATCAGCAGAGAGAAGCTTTTCAAAACTAAAAATTTTGAAGTCGTACTTGCGATCAACCATGTCGCAAGAAAGATTAAATTCTTTGGCTTTGATTTCAATTGAAAATGAGTTCTTAGAAAATCTTGATTATGAAAAATTAATTGATGATTTTGCTTCTAAGAATGCTAGAAGATCAATGTTTAGAATGCCCTAATGCGCTCGCTGTTCTGTTCCTCTTGGTAAAAGTATTGTGATAGTTTCAGTTTATTATAATGATCCGATGGAAAGCTTTATATATAGTTTCCAGGTAAGATTGTACTGTGTTACCATTTATCAAGTTTGGAAATTCATTACATTGGTTCCGTAGCTAAATTGCTCTTTTTTACAAGTTTCTTTATTATCCTTCTCACTGTTGGTTGTGGAGCCAGTATGCATTTCAGTTGTATGTTGGTAGTACGAGTTTGCAGGTTCCTCGCATTTATACTACAACTTTTTATTTTTTTTTGCCTTCAGAATTTAAGAAATATGCTTAACATGAGATTTTTGCTCTCTTGTTTTATTTTTTTGTTTTTACTTTAAGAGTTAGAACAATATGAATTCATTTTCTTCAAAATGCTATATATATTGTTTGTTGACAAATTTTTTTTACACATAATATATATGTACCAAGTTGGGCCGCCAAAAAAAATTTGGCACACACAGGACCGGCCCTACATGGCAACAAAAGAAAACGCAAAAGAGCTCCAGATGGATAAAGAAGAAGCGGTGAACGAAAACAAGAAGACTGAGGTGGAACCAATAAGAGAGAATGAGATGGAGAAGAAGGGGAAACAAGCTGGAGGAACAGAAAACAAAATAGATGAGAATGATAAGACCGATGCTTTAAAGAATACAACAATGGAGAAATTGTCATCTATGGCAAAAGAAGAAAAGTTAGAAGATGCGCAGAAGGATAGGGTTGTAGTTGAAGAGGTAGTAAAAGAGGACAAACCGAAGATTGAAGCGGAATCGAAGGAGACAGTGGTGGATACAAAGGGAAATCAAGATGATCAAGCAGAGAAGAAGAAAAATGAAGTTGAAAATGCCGATGTTTCCAAATTTGCCAATGAGAAAAATCTAGAAGAGACCCAGAAGGATAAAGGTGTAATTGATGGGGTGCTTGAGGAGGATAAAAAAAAGAATGAATTGACACCAGGGGAGCTTGTTGTGGAGGACAAGGGAAAATAAGTTAAGAATACAGAGAAAAAGAAAGATGAGATTGAAAAGGCTGATGCTTCTACACTACTGGGGGTCGCAATGTAAGCGACGACATTTTGTCGTCGCTTCGGATCCGAACTCGTCGCCTCACTTTCCTGCCGACCAAAATACATCGACTCGCGGTCGTCTCCTCAGAGTCGTCGTTTCGATTCTACGCGACAACTTATGAGTCAAACGTCGTCGCCTCCATATTTCAGGCGACAAAAACAAAAGTCGTCACTCAAACGTGAGCGACCAATGTTGCATGGTCGGCTGACCTTCCCCGCGACCAATTTTGACTCGTCGCAACTATCAATAGCGACCAATGTTGGCTCGTCGCTGTTCCTCAATAGCGACTAATTTTGCCTCGTCGCAACCTATCTAGCGACCAATTTTGAGTCATCGCTTCCATTTGTAGCGACCAACTTAAGTTCAATATTCGTCTCTTCATTTCACGTTTAATACTGGAATGTATGGGATGATAAAATGTGAGCGACGAACTTTTATGAACATTCGTCGCGTCATTAAAATTTAAGCGACGACGTTTGACTTTTGGGACGTCTCTTCAAACTGGATACGACGAATTTTGAGTTGTCGCCTCACAGTTTAGCGACGAAATTGGATCAATGTTCGTCGCTTAATTTATATCTAAGGGACGAGTTTTGACCAATGTTCGTCGCTTCATTGTTTGTTACAGAGACAGAAAAACATAGTTCTGTTCTGCTTTCTTTCTTGCCTAAAAAACCTACATTTTTTTCAATTCACATAACCAACATACATTCAAATCACATATCCAACATAACACAAACACGATAAATACATAGATTTCATTCACAACTACAATATTAAACCTTAAATTTACACACGGCACCACACTCTCTAACTAAGTCACTCGTATGTTTCAGAAACCCTAACTATCACAATCCACACACAACACAAACAAATTACATCATAAAATTGTAATTTCACTAAATTTCATCATCTTCACAAAATTTCATTTTCACTAAATTTATATTTAACTAAATTAACTAAAATTCAATTTCACTAAATTTCCCAATTTCACTAAATTTAACTAAATATCACAATTTCCCAAATTAACAAACCTAATCTCAATTTCACCAAAATCAACACAAACTCCATCATATATTCAAACACCCAACACTAAAAACAACACAAAACACATTATAAACCAAATCCAACTCAAGAAATCAAACACTAAATTCAACCAATCAAACCAAAATATGGTGATTACAATGAAGATGACAGATTATACTAACCTACAAAGCAATATTGGAAGAGAAGACCCAAGCTTCCGGACCCCGAAATTGACGAAATCAGCAGTTTTGGAGATTTTTCGCAGCTGCTACAGTGTTTTGACGAATGTTTTTGACCTTCTGTGTTCTGTCTAAGCTGAGGGCTTTATAGCAGATTTGAAAACTCGAAGATTGTCAAAATTCGTCGCTTCGTTTATTAGACAGCGATGACGTTTCTGAATGTCGTCGCCTCAAAAAAACATGAGCGACGACTGTTGAATTATCGTCGCTACATTTTACAAAACCTAGTTCTTTCATAAACTGAGACGACAAAATGTCATTATTCGTCGTTTCATTCTTTTTTGAACGACGACTATTGATCAAAAGTCGTCGCAATCTTTTTGTGAAGCGACAAATCCTATATTGGTCGCTTGGATCTGTTGAGGCGACGACTTTTGGTTTTCCCGACTCATTCTTCGTCGCTTCATTCCATGGTTCCAGTAGTGCTACACGTAAAATGACTGAAAAAAGTTCATCCATGGCAGCAGAAGAAAAATTAGAAGAGACTCTGAAGAATAAAATTGGAGTTGAAGGGGTGGTGAGGGAGGAGAACAAGGAAAAAGAAGCTGATCAAACAGAGAAGAAGAAAGATGAGATTCAAACGACAAAAGAGCCTCAAATGGATTATGTTATAGTTGAAGAGGTGGTAAACGAGGAGAAAAAGAAGATTGATGCGAAACCAAGTGAGACTGTGGTAGAGAACAAGAAGTTGATAAAGGCAAGAATAAGAAAGATGAAGTTGAAAAGACCACTGCTTTCAAAGGCACAAACGTTGAGAAAAGTTCATCCACAATAACAGAAGAAAAATTAGAAGAGGCTCATAAGGCTGAGGGTGTTGTTGAAGGGGTGGTAAAGAACGAGACAAAGAATATTGAAGTGGAACCAAAGGAGATTGTGGTAGAGAATAAGGGAAAGAAAGATGATATAACTGAGAATAAGAAAGTTGAGGTTGAAAAGACCGATGGTTCAAAATGTACAGAAGTTGAGAACAGTTTGTCCATTGAAACAGAAGAAAAATCAGAAGAGACGTTGAAGGATATGAGTATAGCTGAAGAAGTCGCTAAGGAGGAGGGAAAAAATATTGAGGCGGAATCAATTGAGATAGTAGTGGATAATAAGTAGAAAGGAGAGACTGTAGAGGAGGTGAGTTTAGAAGAGCAGAAGGAAAATGACCAGGTTGGAAATGGAGGCGCTTCTAAATCTGGTGGGATTGAGAACTGTCTGCCATCCCTGCTGGAATTAAAGGAGCATGAGAAAAAGGCATTGGCGGAACTGAGATCGAAAATTGCAAAGGCGATACATGAAAGCAAGGAAACATCCCAAGAAGTAGATGATGCTGAAGCTGCAAAGCAAGAAGATGAGGAAAAAGATAAAAATGGGGCAAAAGTCCATTCCAACATCAATGAAGATGTTGCAATTTGGGGAGTACCCTTATTACCTAGTAAACAAGATAATGCCACTAATGTCATATTATTGAAATTCTTGAAAGCCAAGGATTTTGAGGTCAACAATGCCTTCGAGATGCTATGGAATACCCTCAAATGGAGAAAGGACAATAAGATAGATTGGATATTGGATGAAACTTTTGGTGACGACCTTAGTTCCGTAAGCATCATGAATGGTGTCAGCCGTGAGGGACACCCGGTTTATTACAGTACTTTCAAGTTATTTGGGAATGAAGAGTCATACAACAAGGTATTGGGGACTGAAGAGAAGCGCGGCATGTTTATAAGGTCCAGAATTCAACTAATGGAAAGAGCAATAATGAAACTTGACTTTAAGTCTGGTGGTGTGTCTTCAATATTCCTCGTCAATGATTGTAAGGATATGCCTGGTCCATCTAAGAAGGAGCTTCGGAATGCTATAAAACAGATCCTTACCCTTCACCAAGATAATTATCCTGAATTTGTTGCAAAACATGTAAGATTCTCTTTGTTCTTAGATCTTCTATTCCGAATTTCTTATATTAGTGATTCAAGAGTATCTCTTATGAATTTACCTTGTACTGCAAGTATGTCATTGATGCAATACTTATTTCTCTTTGTAGATCTTCATCAATCTTCCTTTCTGGTACTATGTCTCCAGTGCTAGTACTTTCCTATCACCCTTTTTGACTCCAAAATCCAATAGCAAGTTCGTCTTCGCTCGGCCGGCTAAAGTTAATGAAATCTTGCTCAAGTAATGTTGATCCCTTTGTCATCAATTGGTTCTTATAACTAAGATATAAGAATTCATTTAACTTATTTGAAGCTTCTTGTTGCAGGTACATAGCTTTAGAGGAGCTACCAGTTCATTATGGTGGCTTCAAAAAGGAAAACGATCCTGATTTTGGTACTGAAGATGTACTCACAGAGATCTCTATCAATCAATCATCAACAGAAATTATTCGTATCCTAATAGCAGAGGTATGTTCGAATTGTCTTATTAAGATAGCATATAGGTATAATAAAAGCTCAATTAGATGAACATTGTCATCGATCAATTAGTTATCTTGTATGTAGAACAGACAGGAGTGACTATAATGTGGGAAGTACTAATGTTTGGTTGGGAAGTGACCTATAAGGAAGAATTTAGTCCAGCAAATGATAGTTCATATAGCGTTATCATACAGAAGGGGAGGAAGATCAGCGAGCAGGAGGGTTCTATTCGAAACTCTTTCACAAGCAAAGAGCCTGGAACCATTCTTTTAACGATCGAAAATAAAGCACTAATCAAGAAGAAACGAATTTATTACCGATACAAGTTCAAGGATCATGGTTCCTTGAAAATTCAAACGTTCTACAGTGTAGTAATGTATATATACGTACATCAGTACACCTTTACGAACGTGTGTACGGGGTAGTCCGAGTGTCCTTGTAATCTTGTTACAGTATATATATAATTTTATATAATATTCATTATCTGTGCCGGTGGTACCATAGGTGGTCGCGTGGCCTAATGGATAAGGCGCTCGCCTCCGGAGCGGGAGATTGTGGGTTCGAGTCCCATCGCGATCGTTTTGTTTCGATTTTTTTGTACTGTTTCAAGCAGTTCCATCGTCCCAACAAGATGAAATTACTGTCTAATTTGGCCCTTTTTTTTTTGGGTTACAAAAATCATCAACAAAAAGCTAAAACAAAACCACTCTGCAAAATATAGATCAAGTAGAAAAGAGATGCCTGAAATATATTACATATATCGACCATGTGTTCTAGCCTCAAATTTGAACACTCAAGAAACCTCAACAAACAGCAACAATGATTAATTAAGCACCCTCAAAAAGACAAAATTGGATGCTACAAAGCAAGAAAAGGGATTAACAACAGTAGAATGCAGCAGATGAAGTTTTCCCAAGCTAGGATCATCACATGACAGGGTAGATATTGCAGACGTCGGTGCAGTTCATTCGGTGCAGAGCCACAATGGAATCCCCAGGCTTGCAAAGTCCATTAGCCTTTGCATGTTGAATAGCAGACTGCACAGTATTGTCAGTAGACTCAGCATGAGAACCTCTAATGCAACCTGAGCTAAGAAGAGGCATAATACCCCTATAAATAAGGCTATGCCTTGCAGGAGCTGCATCGCTGCATGACCACTCGAAAGAATCTGTAGTCACTTCTGGAACCACCACAGACAGTATCGGCATGCTTGGCCTGTACTTAGCCACAAGCTTTGCTGTGGATCCTCCTCTGGTCAGGACCAAAATGAGTGCTGCCCTGATGGAAGTTGCCATGTGCACCGCCGAGGAGGCCAAACTCTCTTGAGGGCTCATAGGCAACGCTTCGTTTTGCATCTTCTTGAAAATTTCTCCATAGTTTATGTATTGTTCTGCGGAAACACAGATTTTAGTCATGGTTTGAACGGCAATTTCCGGATAGGCTCCTGCTGCAGTTTCGCCGCTGAGCATGACACAGTCAGTTCCATCAAGAACAGCATTGGCAACATCAGTGGCTTCAGCTCTGGTGGGACGAGGAGATTTGGTCATGGACTCGAGCATCTGAGTAGCAGTCACTACTGGCTTTCCTAGTCTGTTGGCCTTTGCAATCATCAGTTTCTGAGCAAGGAATATCTTTTCAATTGGAATTTCCATCCCAAGGTCACCTCTTGCCACCATGAAGGCATCTGAATTTTCTAGTATATCGTCAAAATTAGTAACACCTTCTTGATTTTCAACCTTCATTAGAACAAAACGAACATCATGATCAGTAAAACATTTTTATGGTATTGAATTTCTGATTCACACTATACCTAAGACTTTCAAATTTGATCGTCATACCTTAGACATGAGCATTATGTTCTTGGCATGATCCCCCAAAAGTTTCCTGACCTCAAGAAGGTCTGAGCCTTTCCTAACAAAGGAGAGTGCGATCATGTCAATCTTGTTTGGAACTCCCCACTCCAAGATATCCACTTTGTCCTTCTCTGTCAAAGTTGGCAGATCAACAACAACTCCTGGAAGATTGACATTCTTCCTCTCACCCAACATTGCAGTGTTCTCACATCGGCAACGTACCAAACCAGGCTCTTTGTCACATGCTAGAACCTTCAAAGTAATTGTTCCATCAGCACACAAGATGTCACTTTGAGGCCTGACATCCTCAGCCAACTTCTTGTAGCTCATAGAGATCATATTCTCATCACCATGAATGGTATAGTCAGTTGATATGGTAATTTCTTTTCCTTGTTGAAGATGAATAGGCTTTCCATCTTTCAGAAACCCAGTTCTAATTTCTGGACCCTGTAATGATAAACAAGAATTAGCTTCTTCAAAATAAACCCAAAATATTCATATGCAGTAATTATAACCATGAATTTTTTGTATCCAAAAAAGTAACCATGAATTTCTACCTATTGAAGATAAGCAGAACATGTATGTTTACAATTTACATGAACCATGATTAATTCCTTGTTTATTTGAAAGCTGCAGTAGTGGTTTATTCAATTTGACACAGAATGGCATGATTTTCAAATACAGATTTGCATCAATAGATGACTTTCATACCAAATAGGTATGCAGAGGTTATACGAACATACTATTAGCATTTAACAATAGAGGAACACAAACAAAAAGCTAGGGTGTATCAAAAACTTGTTGAATTATACCTTAGTATCCAACATGACAGCACAGAGAATTCCAGTGTTGCTCATGGCAGTCCTTAGATTGTCAAGAGTTTCCTGATGATACTCATGACTACCATGAGAGAAGTTGAAGCGAGCAACGTTCATACCAGCCCTCAAAAGCTTCTCTGCCATCTCCACAGACCGTGACGACGGTCCCAATGTGCAGACAATCTTGGTCTTAGGCCTCATCTCTCCCACAGAAGCAAGTACCTTCTCCATTGCCATCACAGTGAATTCAATGGTTGAATGAGGGTTCAAAAGGGTTCAAAAGGGTTTAGGGTTTAAGGGGATTTGAAAGGTTTCTTGAGTAGGATGTCTTGTAGGACTTGATGACCTAAAAGGGTTGAAACAGGTTATATATAGAGAGAAGGGTCCTAGATTTCTTGGGGAATGGGATATTTTTTTTTTTTCCTATTTCTCCGTTCTTGCATTGTCTGGTTATTACCAGCACTGGGTTTACTTACCTTTCCTATATATTTTTGCCTTGGACGCAAAGTTCTTGAAATACACTAGATTGGAACCCCTTTGCACCTTCCGAACATAATCATAAACCTTCCTAAACGAGATTGTTTTCTTGGTTTGCTTACTTCAGTTACGACTGTATATATGCCGTTCTTCACGGTTACGTTTTTTTTCTTTTTTTTCCAAATTGCATTTAGTAAACGTTTCTGTTTAGTTTTTAACATTCGTAAACTATTTTTTTTTTTTTTCTGAACAGGTAAAATTAATTTTAGAAGAAGTATATGCCGTAAGTTACAAGTTTACTGGGAATTCTAGCTCAGAGATTTGTTCTCAAGAATAATAGGGAAGGTAAAGCATGCATGCATGACGTTTTTTGGTCAGAAAAGCAAGAAGTTTGTACTGCTTGTTTTCCGGTGGGTCTCCTAGTGGGGAATGTGACCTCAATTTGTTTACGCCTTTACAGTACTCTGTTCTCTTAGCTCGGAGAGTCCCAATAAATTAATGAATATAACTGATCCATCACACTTCTTTTAATTTGTTCAATAGACCCTAGGATTATCCATTAAGCTCATGAACTGGAGTGAAGTGAGTTCTCAATCCTTATTTGAAGGGCTCAGAAACCTGCCCCTTCATCCATTAGAAATCCTGCTTTTTCATTCATAAAATTCCGATCGGTTTTAGGTCGAGAAATCTCAACATTGAGAATTTACGCCTCATTTAGTTGAGATCGGTTTGCTGCCTGGCTCATCGGACAGATAAACATTTGCAATATCCACTCAACTTGGTTGTTGCACTCCAAAAACATCACATTTTATATCAAAGCATACATGCTTAGTGCACTTTGGATATTACAATGATCCAACCAAAAAAGATCCAATTCAATTCCAAGCATTGCAAAATGGGTAACTCCACAGCACTTATTCAAATCTACCCTATAAAGCTAAGCCTCTACAAGTTCAGCTCTTGATCCATTCTGGTTGACAAACCATCTATGAGTCACAAAATGAATAACTAGGGAAAACTTCAGCTCAAGCCTCATCAAGAGCAAGGACTCCAGGGAGGGTTTTCCCTTCAAGAAGCTCCAAGCTTGCACCACCTCCGGTTGAAATGTGGCTCATTTTGTCAGCAAGGCCAACCTTCTCAACAGCAGCAACAGAGTCACCACCACCAATGATAGTTGTAACTCCCTTGCCACTTAGCTCCGCAAGCTTCTTAGCAATTGCCTATTGAGAAGTAAATGATTCAAAGATTTTCAGCATATACTCCAGACTGAATCTACTGAATGCAAATTTGATGTAAAAAAATCAGTTAGCTTTCATATACCTCGGTACCAGCAGCAAACTTTTCAAACTCAAACACACCCATAGGTCCATTCCAGATAACAGTTTGAGTGGTGTCCAGAGCTTCACTGAAAGTCTTGATGGAATCTGGTCCGATATCCAATCCCATCCAACCATCTGGAATGGCAGACGCTGCCACCACCTGCAGTCAAATATAAGCTCTGAGATCACATAACAACCAAGAGAACTCTACATCATACATTAAGCTAGTACTCACCTTGCTGTTCGCATCAGCAGCAAACTTATCAGCAATAACGACATCAGTTGGAAGCAAAATAGAAACTCCCTTGGCCTTTGCCTTTTCCATAAGTGATTTTGCAAGATCTAGCTTGTCTTCCTCAACAAGGGAAGATCCAACAGAATACCCTTGTGCCTTGTAGAAGGTAAAGATCATACCTCCACCCAACACTAGAATGTTAACCTTCTCCAACAAGGACTCTATGACTCCAATCTTGGATGACACCTTTGAGCCACCAACAATAGCAGCAAATGGTCTCTTGGGATTTGACACAGCACCAACAAGGTAGTCAAGTTCCTGAGAGCACCACAACAATAAAACATTATTTATCTAACTGAAATGATGATGGCTTACAATCAATTCAATAAGTAGGGAAATGAGGTACTAATAGTTTTAGTGGGTGCACTAATTGGTTGCACGGTTCATACCTTCTGCATAAGGTATCCAGCCACAGAAGGCTTCAAGTACTTGGCCACTCCTTCTGTGGATGCATGAGCCCTGTGAGCAGAGCCAAAAGCATCATTTACATACACATCCGCGAGAGAAGCAAGCTTCTTGGCGAACTCTGGATCATTCTTCTCTTCCTCCTTGTAGAACCTGACATTCTCAAGGAGCAAAACTCCTCCCTCTGGAAGCTCAGCAACCAACTTTCCAACTTCCTCACCGACACAATCATTAGCGATCTTAACCTGTGAAAGAAAACAAAACAAAAAGCTAAGAAACTCAAGCTTCCCATGAGCAGGATCAACAAAAAACCAAATTGTCAAAAACAGACCTCGACTCCAAGGAGCTCAGACAGTCTTGGCACCAGAGGCTTCAAACTGTACTTGGGAGTGACACCCTTTGGTCGTCCCTGTAAACACGGGGAAACATATATCATTAGTAACTCTCAAAGATTGTCTTCAATTAATTTAGTAACTACAAAGGAAACATAAAACTATAAATAACTGACACTTGACATTTGATGGATCATGACAGTTTGTTGGTAAAAAATTTACCAATCATAGACAAGAAAGTAGAGTATAAATATCGATATTTAGTGAAAAGAAAGCGATTCATCTGCTACTATTCTTAGTAGTTAGAAAGTTTTAGCATTTTATAACATCTTACCAGCAGAGGGAAAGGAAAAAGGCCAGTTGTAATCATCTAACAGAAGCTTAAGCAACTATGTGCAACTATGCTAAATCAGTTAGAGCTCCCTTTATTTTGAGGATCCGAAATGATAAGGCTACAAGACTGCAATCCAGCCTAACCTAAGAACTCACAACACTAATATAAGAAATAGCTTCTGAAATCAATGAAACATCGGAGCCTCAAAAGCCCATGTGCACAAAGACAATATAATAAAATAAAATCCATATAAAACAGGTAATCGATGTAAAAAAACATAATGATCTCCAATTTGGTTTGCATAGATCAAACAATAAAACCCACATGCAAATCAAATCACTCAAAACACGAATTAGATCTAACTTGACCAAAATCTAAAGCTCCATTATTTCCGATTCAAACACACAAATCCAAACAAAAACCAAACTTCAGATAAAAAAAAAAAAAACAACCCAACTAAGGAAAAAGAGTTTAGGACTATACCAAGTGGGAAGCTAGGATGACTTTGGCACCATTTGACTGCAAGTACTTGATGGTGGGAACAGCAGCTCGGACTCTAGTGTCATCGGTGATGTTACAGCTGTCATCAAGAGGAACATTCAGATCAACCCTGACGAAAACCCTCTTGCCCTTCAAATCAGCCTCCTTCAAAGTACTGACACTCCTTTTGGTCGCCATCTGAGACTTAAAACAACTGCGACCCAATACAGAACAGCACAACAGGATCAGAACCCAGATCGCGGATTAGGGAAACAGTTGAGGAATCGAGATAAAGATTGGGTTTTTGAGAGCTTACCGTAGAGATGAGAGAGAGAGAAAAGTAGGTGGTTTTTATGAGTGAGTGATCGGAGAAAGACGGTATGAGAGAGTGAGTTGTGGGGAGAGGGTTTATATAGAGGGAGTTCAAGTGTGATGAGCGACACGTGTGAGGTTTGATTCGGGGGCGCCCCAATTTCTGCTATTCTTGGGCAACAAGAAGATGTTGGAGTAGAAAAGGGTGTGGCATTAGGGGAACCTGGGCTGGCAGTATATGGTTTTGGCATATTCTTAAGTGATTCCAATTATGAGTTAATTAAAAGGAAAAAAAAATATTAGAGCATTAAGACAAATTTACACTTGAAATGATTAGAGTATAGACTATTAAGATTGTAAGTTCGACAATCGAAAGTGTGTTTTGAGTCGTTAGGTTGATAATAAGGAGTGTTCTGTTTGCACCTCCAAAACTGCTGAGTATATCTCAATTACTTAATACATTTCTGTTTTACTTTTTGAATTCTTAAAAAACCTAAGTACACCTCCTCTTGTTTACTAAAATAACCAAACCTATCTCTATCTCTGCAGCAGTTGTTCCATGGACTCTTCACTAACCAAACGAAAATCTAATAGTCTGATATCCAATTTAGTTAAATTAATCGCCCACTCTTCTTTAGGCCATTTGTCTTCACTTTCATCCTAAAGACTACTGCTCAATGGTTATGCAACATTGAATGCAGAACGACAAAAATTTGATCGCTCATATGCATAGATGAAAATATAGAGCACACAAAATATGGAAATTATGCTAAAGCTGTAACTAATATTATCATCTACATATTAACAATTGCATTGTCAATCTCAAAGACAATTAGAGAGGGGTTGCAGCTTCATTTTATTACAAAGTAGTGCCTAATGATAATATATATTTATATATAATTTTTCAATCACCAAAAAGTAATTAAAACAATGAAAAGATATGAGACATAACTCTTAATACTTCTTATAGTATGAATTCACATCTAACAATGAGAGATTGAAAGAATAATATATTTTAAAAGTGAAAAGAAGATAAGAAAAGCATAGAAGAAGAAAACGAATAATTTTCTGTTGTTATTTATTTATTTGTCATTATTTGTCATTTCATAAAAAATAATAAAGTCAAACAAAAATAGAAAATTGTTAGAGATGTACAAGGTGCAAATAGAATCCCTAAAAAGAATAATAAGAAAGGTTAGAGCATCAAAGTAGCTCTTAAGAACCTTAAATCTTGAATAAAGCTTAAGTCTTAGGCTAAACTAGATGAGTAAATTTATGAAACTAGGGGTGCCTAGTTGAATAGAGTCTTTGTTTCTTTAAATCTGGAGTCGACTTGCGTTGTGGACTTTTGGATGGTATGAACAATACTAGAATATGTTTAGTCAAAATGTTTTTTTTTTAAATGTGTAGATATTACTAGAATATGTGCGCTGCATGAGTCTTGTCGTCATCAAGTCATGTTGTTTCATAAGAATTGGCAAAGCTGCTAACCCCATGCTTGAGGATAGATGAATCTTTGCAGCTGACTATTGCGAATTCCCATGGATAACAAACTTCATCTGCTCATCATCATCATGGATATAAGAGTCTTGAAACTTTAAAACAGATTATGTTTCTTCATAAACAAGAAATAAAAGTGTGGTACATGATGAACAGCCAGATTATAAGACATTGGACTTGCAAGATTTAGTATCATGCTGTTGAGTGTTGATAAATATGGTAGAATGATTCATGTTTCTGTAGGGGGAAACGTGGGAAGTTTCATTTAGAAAGGCCTTAGATTCCTTGCATAGTCTGCATTGCACCTAATCTTCTTCGTTTTTGGTATTTAGGACCTTTCACTGTTACCACTTGAATTAGAGCTGGGGACTGGTCGCAACTCTCATGAAAAGGTTGCTGTAAAGGGATGCATGCTGGCCTCTAATTTCTGTGGATGGATTTCAAGAACACATGAACCTTCTTCATAATCTGACCTATGCATGATTGTCATGAATGGTAGAGTGAATAAGAAACTGAAGCAGAAACTTCTGGTCTTCTACCATTTGCTTTTGGTTGCAATATCAATCTACCCCTTACGATTAGAGCATCACAAATCCAGCACACGTTGCAAATTCTAGCTGTAAATCAAAACAACTGAAACTTTGTTGACAGATTGTACTTGGGACTAACATTGTAGCAGCATGGCCAAAATTCAGACAAGAGAAGGACGAAAATTTTACAAATATATATTGCAAAGAACCAATTTATTGATTGTTAAAATGGCTGCTTTTGTCCCTCCCCACAATCTTATGGAAACTTTTGTCGGATGGAAGGAATATAGAGACACATTCAGTCTTATATAGAAGGTAACATTGAACATTTACAAGACGAACTCCAATCTTCCTACTACAACATGCCATTTCTCGCTTACGTACTCAAATAGAACAACATGGCGGGCAGGTAAAAGAATACAGAGAAAAAATTGTTCTTACACAGGAACTGGAACGGCTTCGTCAAGAGCAAGTACACCGGGAAGTTCTTTGCCTTCCAACAACTCCAAACTAGCACCACCACCAGTTGATATGTGGCTCATCACACTAGCAACTCCTACCTTTTCCACAGCCGCAACTGAGTCTCCACCTCCAATGATGGTTGTCACTCCCTTGCCACTAAGCTCTGCAAGCTTCTTTGCAATAGCCTGCAAGAATAGAGGTGTAAACTCAAATTCAGTATCAACAATACCTATTTAGGCATTACTAAGAACCTATATAAG
Organism: Potentilla sterilis; assembly: GCA_963682095.1. NCBI lineage: Eukaryota > Viridiplantae > Streptophyta > Magnoliopsida > Rosales > Rosaceae > Potentilla > Potentilla sterilis. Next base: position 43,507,812 of record OY821759.1, read on the forward strand.
TTTAATGTGAAATTGTTTATGTACAGAAACAAATTCCAGTGGTTTCCATACCTCTGTTCCTACAGCAAACTTGTCAAACTCAAAGACTCCCATTGGTCCGTTCCAGATGATGGTTTGAGTGGTATCAAGTGCATCATTGAATGTCTTAATAGAATCTGGTCCAATATCCAATCCCATCCACCCATCAGGGATGCTTGTAGCTGGAACAATCTGCAAAGACCAAACCAGTTGCTCAAAACTCTCTCACATGAAGTGCAATTGAAGTTTTTAAAAGAATACCAGATTATTTTTGTCGCTGTTTATTTTAAACTCGATATTAGTTGCAATCAACCATTTCTAGCAAGGGTATACAGCATTAAATGGTAGGTGAGCAAATCCACAGCAGTGAATTGTAAAATGTTAGCTAAACAAAATAAACCTGGCTGTTTGCATCAGGAGCAAATTTGTCTGCAATTACGACATCAGTGGGTAGCAAAAGAGACACTCCCTTGGCCTTGGCCTTTGCAATGAGTGATGTGGCAAGTTCTAGCTTATCCTCTTCCACAAGAGATGAACCCACTGAGATACCCTGTGCCTTGTAAAATGTGAAGATCATTCCTCCACCAAGAATCAAGTAATCAACCTTCTCTAACAATGACTCGATCACTCCAATCTTGGATGAGACCTTTGAACCACCAACAATGGCTGCAAATGGCTTTTTTGGGTTTGATACTGCCCCAACAAGATAGTCAAGTTCCTGAAAGAAGAACAAAACAAAGTCAAAAACATTGAAACCAGAAATGGACGCCGGGCGAGACATTCAGAGGGTAGATCATATTGACCAGGTAATGATTCCACATTTCTATTTTAAAGCATATACAAATTGAACGATGATATCTTAGCAATTACAGTAATATATGAAGCATCTGAAAGAGTGGCAATCCTATCCACACCATTCCAACTCCACTCATAGTATAATTTACATACGACATTACAGCTAATGGTTATGTTCATGCTACAAACTATGACATTAGAATTACATGCAATAAAAAAGCACTGCATACAACTGATAAAGCAGAAACAAGAATATAAACTCTCACCTTCTGCAAAAGAAAACCAGCTACAGATGGCCTCAAGAACTTTGTTACACCCTCAGTTGAAGCATGGGCTCTGTGTGCAGTTCCGAATGCATCATTGACAAAAAGATCAGCTACGGCAGCGAGCTTCTTTGCATGCTCAGGGTCATTCTTCTCCTCCTCTTTGTAAAACCTCACATTTTCAAGAAGAAGGACACCACCTTCAGGAAGTGAAGCTGCCAACTTTTCTACTTCTGGACCAATAGAGTCTTCAGCCTTCACAACCTGTTTTAGTTATCAAACACAAACAAAAGGACATATCAGTATTTCAACGTCCACCTACTTATCACTGTCACTTTGCTTCTTGTTCTTGAATAAACATGTCTACCTGAATGCCAAGAAGTTCAGATAGCCGGGGTACAAGAGGTGCCAAGCTAAACTTTGGGGTCACACCTTTTGGTCGTCCCTGAAATCAAAAGAAACAGTGACATTGATTCAGCTTCTATCATACACCACTATGATCAAAATCAACAAAAGGAAAACTCTTTAGCAGTCAAAAAGCCATCCAACATGTGTACTTATCTGAGCCACAAGATAAACTAGACAAACTAAGTAGAACTCTATGACCAAAACCAAGACTTTGACAAACCCAGATGACATAGAACCATTTCAATGCTTCAAATATAAAGCTCATCAATTTTCAAAACCAACGTTGCAATTTTGAAGACATCTAAAACACTGACGCCAGCCGCATCCTTAATGAGTTAAAGAGAGAAAAATAACTACTTTACAATACCCATTTCAGCTAACAAGCAATCAATATTCATAAATAGTTCATACAGTAAATTGCATATAACTATTTCAGTGCTCATAGCACCACAAATGCAAAAGCTCAAAACTTTTCAAACTACACATGACAGACTCCTTTTAAACATACATTGAGTTCCGATTATTTCAATGAGTCAAAGAGAGAAAGAAAACTGCTTTACATTACCCAGCAAACAAACAATCAAAGCTCATAACAGAAGACTGAATACCAACTGTCACACAATCATTTCAATGCTCAAAACCAGAACAAAAGCTCATAATTTACAAACTACACATAACAGACCCTCTGAAAACAATGTCTTCAACCAATCAAAGAGAGATAAAGACAACTCCTTGACAATCCACATTCACTAAACAAGCAACCAAAGTTCACAAATTGATCAAAAACAGAGAACCCACATACCAAATGGCTAGAGAGAATGACTTTAGCCCCCTTGTCCATTAAATACTTAATAGTAGGAATAGCAGCCCTGATCCTAGTATCGTCAGTAATGTTCTGGCTATCATCCAAAGGCACATTCAAGTCAGCTCTCACAAACACCTTCTTGCCCTTCAAATCAGCCTCACTCAAGTCTCCAACGCTCTTCTTGGCCATGGCCACCACACCCCTGACTGCCTTACCGGAGGAGCCAAAGGACCTGACTTTGGAAGCCACGTGGAGGGCGAAGAGGGGGTCGGCGGCGGCGAATCCGAGACGGCGGGTGGTGGGTTTGAGGGAGGAGGGGAGGGAGACATGGGAGGCGGATGATGGGGAGGCGCGGGCGGCGCGTGAGGTGGCGGTGGATTTGAGGAGGGAGAAGGTAGTGGGTGCGGAGGCAGAGGCCATTGTTAAGGTTTGAAGTAGTGAGATGAGTTGAGTGATCAGAAGTAAACGTTGACTGAGATGAAGATGAAGCAGGGGTTAATGTTATGATGGGTTTTGTTTTTGTGGATGTGAAGAAGGGTGGTGGAAATGGTGTGGTGGGATTGATGGGGACGGGAAGAACAATGGGAGTGATTGGGTGTTGGGTTGGGATTTGTGGATGATTTCTCTTATCGTTGAGGAGAGGTTCAAGATGGTCGATGGTTCTGAGAGAGGGAGAGGGAGAGAGGTAGGAGAGCCCTGTTATATCAGCAACCGAATGATGGGGCCCTTGTTGAAGTTTGGAAGGATTCTTTTCACTTTTTCAGAACTGTGCAGTCTTACACTAGGACAATACTCTGTAACAGTGTTCACTCTAACAAATCTAACTCAACAACTCGTACGGACTTTTTAAGTGTTAGAGACTACAAGAACAACAACACAACCTCACATACATTGTCAATTTGTCAAGTGAAAAAATGAAGTGTAATGGTTGATAGGTTTTCGGTGGAATTGGCAATGTAGTATGGTAAGTGTAACGAGTAACAAAGGTCGAGTCCGATGCATTTTCAACAACGGACGATAGTTATTTATCTTGGATTTAAAGAGGGAAAAAAACAGAAATGTAATTTTAAACACTTCTTTGCATCGATCAATGAATTCACCACCAATAGAATCTGGTTTTCATAAAGCACTCAAGAAAAAGGCGCTACGAGTAAACGGATGAGGTAAACCAGTGTTAATTATCTTGGATTTTTTGTCCTAAATGTACTTCGATGCATCGAACAAACTTTTCCAAAAAGAAGTTATTCTACAGTAGCACATGATTACGTGTAATTTTTTTCCTGAATTTTTATTCAGGAAGTAAAAATTTACAGGAGAAGCTATATATAACACTAGTGCGATCTCTAGTTCACAATTGATGATTAGGTGTTACATTAACGAATCTTGTAATTCCCCTGTCATCGGAAAATCTATAGCCTAAACCTACAGTAGTTTAGTCGAATGTATGTCAATTCATTTTGCTATGGTAATCAGATTGGAACGAGGCGATTAGAACTTCCGTGCACATAGCAACCATTCATTTCAGGAATTGGTTGCTGCATATATCGTGTTGTTGTGCTTTCAAACTCTCTCCATGTCAAACGCAGTAGCTTGATTAAAGAATAAATGGATCCTTTCACAAAATAATTATACATACTTTAGAATTTAGGACTTACACATACTCTTTTTTATCTTATGTGAAGCATAGGAGGGAGAATCATGCATCAAGACCTCCAAGTACTGTGTCCGCTTTGTTTGGTCTTTTTTCTATTTTTTTTCACCTTACAAAGCCTATTTTAAGGGCAGTTTCGATTCATCAACAACCTTAAAGAGTTTCCAGTTTGGGATGATATCTTTCCTTCACTATAAAGCTCAGCTGAGTCGAATTTTGCAAGCTCACGATGTTCATTTATATCAGATGGAATTATCGAGTTATTTTTCTTTGAAAACAAGTATATATTGACTGATCTCAAATGGATGATTTGTGCATTCCAGTAAGAAAGCTATGAAAGCATCCATTTACTCTATATCAACTCGCCGATAGTCTGCGCGCCTTAGCTTTGGTATTTAATCGATGTTGAAGAAAACAATATATCACACTTTCTTGAAATTGAGATTCTGGCCGGAATGAGATAGCCTGATAGCTAGGGATTCCAATATCACAGATTCTATCCTCAATTCCTTTCAGTCCCATTCCAATTATCATTTTCCATTCCAAACTATTTCACCAATTAAATACCTAACGGAGGTACATAATAGCTGATGGAACAATTAAGGTAGCTTTGAAAGTTCATGTATGTATTGGCCATAATCGAGGTACTATTTGTGTGCCTTTAGTCTAATAGAAATAGCGATATCATATTGTAATAGAATTTCTATTTGACGTAGAATTAGGATTCCTTCTACGTAGAAATAGGATCACAACAGATTCCTCTATAAATAAGACACATGCCAGAATTCTCTATAGAATACGATCGAGGTCACAGTATGGAGCAAGCAAACCTGCCCGAACTACCGGAAGAGATGATAATGCTAATCCTCTGCTGGCTTCCTGTGAAATCTTTAATTCGATTCACCTGCGTTTCCAAACCCTTCCGTTCCATGATTCAGTCCGGCCCAAACTTCGCCAAATCCCAACTCCAAGCTGCTCGTGATCGCAAAACCCTAAATCGTAAACTCCTCTACACTGTAAAAGGATACCCTAACTCTAGATCCATCGACCTGGAGACGCTGTCCTCTGTCAGAAGTCTAAATCTTCCTTCCCAGCCAGCCGCCTATGATGTCAGGCTACTGGGCTCCTGTAATGGTATTGTATTTCTTGCTGTTGATTATCAAGTATTTTATATGGGGAACCCTTCAACTGGATTTTCCAAGAAATTACCTGACCATGGTTTAGAACTTGATAATCTGCACTTTTATGGCGTTGGCTATTTGCCGGCCACGGACGACTACAGAGTATTCTTCGCCTACTCTATTATATATGGCGACGAGGATGACATATATAAGGCCGCAGTTTTCTCGTCCAGAGCTAATGCTTGGGAAACATTTGAGTTCGATGAATTGGATGCGGTACCTTCTGTAGGAACTCTTTTGAAAGAGACACTTCATTGGCTCGTTTATTTTGAACCTGAAATCCTGGCTTTCGATTTGACACAGAAAGAGGATCACAAATTCAGGAAAATGTTGCTGCCCAAGGTTTTCATTGACAATCGGCCGCCAAGTGTTCACGATATTAAACTTTCCCGCTGGAGATTGCCTGCTTCTTGTTCATTTTCTAAAGGAAGCCGCTCAATGCATTCATGTATGGGTCATGAGAGAATATGATGTACCCGACTCATGGACCAAGTTGTTTAACTTGAAGTTTTCAGGTCCCCCTAAGGAACAATGGAGATACAGGTACGGCGATGTCTTCGTTATGGAAACCAGTACTGTTTTCACGATTGTTGTTGTTGGCGACAAAAATGACTACTGTGTGTTGACCAAGATTCTTCACGAAGGAGACGAGTGTAGTTTTTACAAGGTTGGGGGATTGCGTGAGAGCGTGATCTATCAAGAGAGTCTACTTCCGATGGATGATTAGTCATTTTGGCTCTTTGCATATACAGTAGGTACACCTTTGCTTATTCTTTGCAAATAACCTTCTGTTCATGTTCAACGGTGCTAGCTTCTCAAATTATTTTTCATCAACCAGCAATGATCTGATTGTCATATAAGCAGTTTCAAGTTGAAGAATAAGACCAAAACAAGACAAGACACTTGTTTTGCATAAAATGAAGTGTAATGGTTGATGGTTTTGCAAAGGAATTGGCAATGTAGCATGGTAATAAATGCCACGAGTAACAATGGTTGAGTCCGAAGCATTTACGATAATTAATTATAGACAATAATTATTTACAACTAAATAGGAATATAATCTTAAACACTTATTTGCATCAATCTAATAGGGTAGTATCATGCATAAGGCGCTACAAGTGAACGGATGAGGTAAGACCAATGTTAATTGTCTTGGGTTTCTTGCCCTAAAATGTACTTCACTGAACAAACTTTTCCCAATAATAATAATAATAGTTATTATTATTTATATATTATTATTATTATAGTAATTATTATAGTAATTATAATAACACCGGAAGTTATTATTCTACAAGTAAATGAGGGAGTGTTGACAGTGTTGTTGCCTGAATTTTATTCAAAAGAGTAAAAATTTACACAAGAAGTTATTAATCAGGCTATATATAGTGCAATCTCTATATTGCAATTGATAGTAGGTGTTACATGAGCGAATTTTGTAATTAATTCCCATCGGAAAATCTATAGCCTAAACCTAATACACTACTGCACAAACATATTGAAGCGACGACTTTTTGTCGTCGTTTCAGAGCAAAAGTCGTCGCTTCAAGGTTGAAGAGACGACAAGTCGTCGCTTCAAAGTCGTCGCTTCATTTTCGTCGTTTCAATTTCGAAGCGACGAGTTTTGCTCCAAAAGTCGTCGCTTCAAAGTTTGTAGCGACGACCTCTAAATTCGTCGCGAGAAATATTGAAGCGACGACTTTTGCTCGTCTCTTCAAACATTGAAGCGACGAACTTTGCTTGTCTCTTCAACAATTGAAACGACGAAGTTTGCTCGTCGCTTCAAACATTGAAGCGACGAATTTTGCTTGTCTCTTCAAAAAGTGAAGCGACGACTTTTGCTCGTCTCTTCAATCTGAAGCGACGAATTTCGAAATGATGTTTTTAGAATGAGGCGACGAATATTGGCATATCTTCGTCGCTTGAATTGACAAATGAAGCGACGACTTTTGGCAATATTCGTCGCTTCATTGGTTGTTACAGAGTGCCTAAAAATTTTCCCTGGTTTTCCCTGGTTTGGTCTGAACAAATTTCATTCACCTAACAGCAACACAAAACCCTGTTCAAATAACATTTCACACATCCAACATGTCACAAGCACACTATATTTAACAAATACGTCAATTACATTGAAATCCGAGAATATGTTTCGTAATAACAATGTCGATGTTCAAATTACAAGAAAAAAAAAAATGTCCTACGATTCGTCTTCGTGTTCGGGATTACCTTTGGATGCACAGGAGGATTTGTCGGCGAGTGTGGCAGTTGGTGCGGCGGCATTGACCGGCAGATTGCCTTGGGCCGATATGACTTGACCGAGGAGAGCCTCCAGCGTCGCCACGCGTTGCTGCAACTCTTCGTTCTTGCGGTTGCTCACTTCTTGCTCGCGTTTGCTCGCTTCTTGCGCGCGTCTGCTCTCCTCTTGCGCGAGTCTGCTCTCCTCAGTGACGGCCTCTAGCTGCCTCCTCAGCTCCTGAACCTCCGAAGGACTGCGGTGCACGCGTGAACCACCTCTCGGTTTGGGCGGGCGTCTTAATGCACCCCCTAGTCCTGCAAAAATGGTCAAACAAAAATAATTAAATTAAAAACGATTTCGTATGAAAAATCAGAAAACACAACACAACAAGATGTTTAAAAAAATTATACCTCGGACCCTCGTCCCCGGCTTCCCACCTAGCTCCTGCTCGACTACCGCCATCTGCTCCTCGACGGTAACGGGACCCGTCACTTGACTGCCGCTCGCCTCATCACTCACTCGGGAAGCACAGATTTCATCCATCTTTCTCTTCACCGCTGCCTACAAAAAAATGTTCATTGATTTGTGTTGTTATACTTTTTAAATTGAAATAACTGAAATCAAACCAATTAGACAGTCACTCACCACTCTCTCCTGAGCATTCTGCGACGGTTCATAAACATCGCACACTGTTTTTAAAATGGGCGCTGGATGTCCTTTCTCCTCATTCGCAGCAACCCGATAGCTGTAGGGGGTGGTGCCGGAGTGGTGGTTGATTGCAGTCCCTTTCTCCTTTCCCGCGTTTCGGTTAGCGGCGTTCCGGGCACACATCCTCTGCAAAACATACAATCCGAATATTACTATAAAAATCATGGTATGAAATGCAAAAACCTATAAGGTAATTTACTTTACCTTATACTCGGCGTCCTCAAAGTGGACTTTGAGCCACTCCCACTGCTCAGGTCGGTGGATGAACTCTGCAGGCGTCGCCTTGGATACTTCGACGTAGTGAGTATGACAGTCGTGCTTCCAATCCTTGTATATCTTTGCAGCCGTCTCGTCGATGTATTTCCACATCCCTGTCTCGCTGGGAGGGAGGTGATAGAGCGTCTAGTAACAAACAATTCAAAAAAATAAATTAATAAAAGCTCATATTTCAATATAATGTTACTGAAAAATAATGTTACGAAATGATTGTAAAATAATATTTTACCTCCATATAAGTCGTCAATATATCTTGGTCCTCCTCTTTCAGCTCAGCAAAAGAAGGTGCAAGCATCGGCACTTTGCTCCTGACGGCGCTCCCGATGTCTCGGGACATCAAAGTCCTCCACTTCAACTCTTTGGGACCCTTGTGCTCTTCAGCGTACTCAACTGGGAGAGGCTTGTTGTTGTTCAGCATCTTCAAATACTGCGTCTTTGTGCCCGTTATGATATGAAGCTTGTCAGGGTTCCTGGCCCTCGGCTTCTTTCCCGTTGCCATATCAACCACCTCTGCCATATTAACCAAACCAAAATCACCATATATACAAATCATATTCTGACTATCACAAATGAATGAGACTATGATTGATAATCAAACCAGTAAGGCAAATTCAACAAATGCATCTATTGAAACTATGATTAGTGATTGTTGGAAATTTTTGGCAGAGACAAAATCAGCAATATAGAAAGGAAAGAGGGGCCTATAGTAGGAGCTGAAGATATATGCCGTAGTGATTATGAGTGCATAACAGAAGATAGAAAACTTCAGGCTATGGATAACTCCCAAACAAACAGCATACTTAACTAAGAAGACCATTTCTTGACCTCCAATATCTGTCTTCAAATTTTATATGAATCTGCCTATATATGCATAACAACTAGCTAGCTAGTTTACCGGTTTACCCCATATAATTGTATGCAGAATATATTTATTGGACCACTGCTACCTTTAACCCTAGGAAAAACTAAAGCACGTGAGGAGAATCAAGAGTGAGATTTGTGAGCTTCAATTCTTAATCTAGATTTACAATTCTGGAATCCCTTCTTCTGACCAAGCCCATATTACAGCAAAAATATGGTGATCGATTAAGTATACTAATGAATCAACACAATAAACTACTGCAGTTGAGATGTAAATTAATGTGTACATGTGGGAGGGATCGGTGACAACAAGCAGAAAAACAAATAATGGGGTCACAAAAGCTGCAGGGGTAGCTACAGCTTTCCTTTGCTGCTTTGCATAATTGTACCTGAGTATTAGTGCTTTCCATATTTGCATGAAAATGAGTTAAACAAATATTCTGCAGATATTGATTTATTTGATTAGATAGGTGAATTAGATTCCTACACCACTCACCAACCTTAAAACTTACTCAGATTTCCCCAGATCACTCACATGCTGTCATGCTATAGATGCAAGCTAAGTCAATTAATTTGAGATCTGATTCCTGTTTATATATAATAGTTTCATGCACAACAAAGGATACATTCCATTTAATTTCCTGGTGCAGCAGGCAGATATATATCCTTTAAAGGTACGTCAATTTTGTTGTTGCCGTGTAAACAGCAGAGAAAAGAATCAATTTTATCATTTAATACTTTATCAAAAGCAGAGTGAAAAAGAAACGAAACTGTTTCAACATAGGCAATTATTATGTCAAGGTCCCGGATCGTAAAACCCCTGATCAGATCTCTTTGGAAATGAAAATCCAAGCAATAAGACAAAGACTTAGAGCAGCCATAAATTGGAACCAAATTTGGAAGTCAAGGTCCCAATCACATCCTAACTAAGTTGCTTTATATAGCAAACATTAACAAATCTATATCAGTTCATAAACCCAAAACCCAGAAAACCAAATCCAATGCTGATCAAATTCAATACGCCCTTCCAAGAATCGCAAAATCAAAGCAAAACAAATACAATTCCCTCCCAATTCCGATCATTCCTCTTCCTACGTAGCCTTTTACATAGCGATGAATCCAAAGAAAACAACTTAAATCTCATAAACCTCCCAGATCAACCCAAAAGAAAAATTACTCCATGCAAAACCAAAACCAACAATTGTGATCATTCCAATCAAACCCAAACTCAGCAAAACCATAATTCCACAATCATATCCCGATCTCAATCACAAGTTCCAAACTTGCATGCAAGAATCACAATTCAGAATTCGTAAAACCCAACTAGCTTAACATTCCAAAAAAAAAAAGACAGATTGTTTTGAATTACCTGGCTCCTTAGGACCCCTCCTGCATCTAATACTTAGGGGAGGACCGTCCTCGGCTTCCACAGCCGCAGCTCCACCTCCGGCGCCGCCGCTGCTCCCAATATCAGCACCAAGCGCCGCAGCCCCCAAGGCCGAAGTCCCGGTTTCGTCCAGAGATGGGATTGGTACGAGCATGCCCGCTTCTGGCGCCATCCCCGTCCTCGTCTCCTCCTCCGTCGCCGCCGTCGACTCCTCGGCCGCCGCCGTCTCCTCCGCCGCAGCCAATCTAGCTGCCAGTTCAGCCGCCTTCCTCTCCCGTCTCGCCTCGAGCTCCTTCTTCCTCCTTTGGGCACTCGAACCTGGTGCCATTGCTGAATCGACGAACTTTTTCCGGTTTAGGGGGAGAAGAGGGTTTCGGATTGGGATTTAGGGATTAGGGATTTAGGGATTTACGGATTAGGGATTTAGGGATTTAGGGCTCGAGGTTGAAAGAAAGTGGATTGGGATTTAGGGATTTAGGGATTAGGGATTTTCGGTGAAAGAAGAAAGTGGATTGCGTTTCAAATGAGGCATGAGCAACACTCCCCTGGACCTAATCTGCGAATTTAACCGAAGCGACGAATAAGGACTAAAGTCGTCGCTTGACATAGTAAGTCACCGACGACTTTAGGCGCTTGTCCAATTTTCGTCGCTTGAAAGTTAGTGAGCGACGTGTTTTGATAAGAAGTTCGTCGCTTCAATGTATAATGAAGCGACGAGTTTTGAAGCCACTAGGTAACCTAGTGTCTTCAAAACTCGTCGCTTCAATGTATAATCAAGCGACGAGTTTTGAAGACACTAGGTTACCTAGTGGCTTCAAAACTCGTCGCTTCATTATACATTGAAGCGACGAACTTCTTATCAAAACACGTCGCTCACTAACTTTCAAGCGACGAAAATTGGACAATATTCGTCGCTTGAATTTACGTAAACAAATTAGTGGTTTACAAAATTAAATGTTTTTATTTAATTACAATATTAGATAAATATTGTTCAAAATTACATCAATAAATATATATTTGCGTCATCATATTACAACATATAATAAAATTAACTAGTAGTCTTCCTCGTCGTCGTCTTCACCATCATCGTCTTCCTCTTCCTCATCGAGTTCATCATCTTCCTCTTCCTCATCGAATTCATCATCTTCCTCTTCGTCACCGTTTGATTCTTCATTCTCTTCTTGTACTTGTAAATCGAGTTGAAGCGACGAAGCATCAATATGGTAAAATTGGATCGAACTTAGTCCGTCCTCTTGGTAAGGCTCTGGGATTTGATTTCCTAAAGGAGGCCTGTTCTCTTCCATTGCAAGTACTTCGGCACTGTATACATTTCGGTGTGACATTTCTTGCACCACTTTCCAAGTACCACCCGCCGCAGGATCGTCCAAGTAGAACACTTGTTTTGCCTTGATAGCAAGACAAAATGGTGAATCCTCATAGTAACTAGTGTTTGTATCCACTGATATCAGACCATGATCTACCCTGACGGTGCCAATTTCTTCGGCATCGACTTCGTCAGCGGTGTTATGCCAGATAACTTTCAACAACACCACCGACAAATTTTCTGGATAACATACCTCGACTACATAGTCAAGATGGCCATAGAAGTGTTGGGACAAGTTTCCATCGTTCGTGCTTAACATCACCCCACTATTTTGAGTCACGAGCCTTACATCTCTATCAAATGAGACATACTTGACACCGTTGACATAACACGCCTTATAAATCCGGGTGAATTGCGGACCTCGAGCCAATGACCATATTGCCCTGTTAAAATTAGGGTCGTTAACATCATATCTTCTTTTGGCCTGAAAAGAAGATGGTGTTAGTTTTATATTTTCACAGGATTTAGCTTCTTTGTAGACGAAAAAAAAACATTGAAGGGACGTACAAATTTTAAGAACCATTGATGGAAACTCCTCCTCTTGAGGCGCTCGTCATAATCTTCACCATGTTTCGCTAAATACATTTCGGTGTGAGCGTCCATGTAATATTTAGCTTCTTCTGTATCCGTCAAAATTTGCCAGTGAGCCTCAGCCGTTTCCTGCTGTGTTAATCTTATATTTCCGGTTGTATCCATAATACAGGGCTGAACTAACTGAGAAACACAACTAATATTCCATAGTGGGGGATTGGGCTCTTCGTGTTCTTCCAATTGCAGATACGACTTACAGTACGTCACCGACTCCCATGATATGTACCTTTCTGCAATACTCCCCTCCGGATAACGTGTATTACTCATTGATTGTTTATAATCACCCAATTGCCTATAAAATGATGAATATAGTTAGTACGTATATATTTCTAGTGTAAATTCAATTTTACCAAAAGAAACATATATTTGTAATAAGGTGAAACTTATTTGGTTAATAAATATACCTTTCCGTTGGATACATCCATGTAAAATGTACTGGGCCTGTAAGCATAACTTGTTCGGGAAGGTGAACCATGAGATGAACCATAGAGGTGAAGAAATGTGGAGGAAAAATCAACTCCAAATTGCAGAGAATGATCACTATGTCATCTTGCATCTGTTGGACATCTGCCTTCTTTAACTCCCTAGCACATAATTTCCGAAACCAATTTGACAATGCTATCAATGGCTTCACGACGTTATTTGGCAAAAATCCTCGGATAACCACTGGAAGAAGACGTTGAAGCAGGACATGGGAATCATGCGTCTTCAATCCATAGAACTTTTTATCGGATAGTTTCACCTTATTTCTTAAACTTCCAGCATAGCCAAGTGGATACCGGACACCGCGAAACCATTCAAATACTTCTTCAAGACGATCCTCTTGAACTAAAAAGGGTGCATGAGGAACCTTTCCCGTCCTCTTTTGAGCTTCCGAACACCACTGCCTTTTGCGGATTTTCCTTTTCTCCAACGCTTCGCGGGCCCTTGGACCATCCTTGGTCTTCCCTTCAATTGCAAGGATGGTGCCCAGGATATTGTCACCCACATTCTTTTCAATATGCATGACATCTAAACAGTACCTGTGTAACAACGATGACCAATAGGGAAGCATCCAGAATACGCTCTCGTGGGTCCAACATTGTCTATTGTGTGCTGAGTAGGGGATATGGAAATCCGGATGGTGGCTAAGAGTGCCGTAATTGTGTGACCGAATTTCCTCCAAAATTTCATCTCCGTTCTTATGAGCTGGTCTTTCTCTCCACTCTGGCTTCCCGTTAAATGCCAAACTGGATCGCATGGGTGAATTCTCGTCCAGCCATTTCCGATGCCCTTCATAAACAATTCTCCCACACATATGCTCCGCCGTCAGCTCATCTAGACAAATTGGACATGCCTTGTACCCTTTCACTGTTGAGCCTGCAAGCATCCCTAAACCAGGAAAGTCACTTATCGTACACATCAGCGCTACCTTCATCATGAATACATCATTGTCCACTCTGTCAAAAGTAGCGACTCCGTTTTCCCACAAATCTTTGAGCTCGTCGATCAATGGACGAATGAGTACACTAAGGCACTTTCCTGGAGATTTAGGGCCAGGAATCAACACGGCCAGCATATTATATTCCTTCCTCATACACATATTAGGGGGTAGATTATATGGCATCACAACCACGGGCCACGTACTATGCTGGGTTGTCATTGTTCCAAATGGGCTGAAACCATCAGTTGCCACTCCAAGCCGCACATTTCTTCCCTTAATGTCGTCGAAACCTGGAAATGTCCTGTTAAAATGTTGCCATGATTCTCCATCAGATGGGTGCCGGAGAGTACTTTCATCTACTCGCCTCTCCTTATGCCATCGCATGTGCTTTGCTGTGTGTGGGGACATAAATAGGCGTTTCAACCTTGGAGTGATAGGGAAATACCATATTATCTTTTTTGGAAGGTCATCCGTATCTGGCTTATATCTTTGAGCACCACATATTGGACAAGTCCTACGAGTTTTATTTGCAGCCCCCCTGAATAGGTAACAGTTGAATTCACAAACATGAATTTTTTCATATCCAAGGGAAATATCCTTGATGATTTTTTTAATTCTCGAATAACTCACAGGAAAACTGTTGACTTTAAAAAACTTATGCACCCATTTACATAATTTATCAATACTCGTATCCGACCATCCGTTTTCAACTTTAATTTCCATTGCATGTAATACGGCACTTAATACAGTTTCTTCACTCCCTTCATACAATGGGGTTTGAGACTCTTTCAGAAGCCTTTCATACTTAGCGTAATCATCATCTACCATGTCATTGAACTGAACTTCAGCGTTTTCTTCAACGACATTCTGCGGTGCATCTGCATGGTATCCAGGATAATATGGAAATACATCTTGTATAATCTCCACAGGCGGGATCACTGAAGGACCGGCAACATTAGAAGCCTGGACTCTGTCTTGAAGCCACTGTCTCCGTTTACTGATCATTGACGGTTCACCAGAAACTTCCCCGTGTAGGTGCCAAACTGTGTAAGTCGGATCCAAACCATGGTGCATACAGTGGTGATAAATCTCTACGAGTTTCTTATAATAAGGACCATTTTTGCAAACTGCGCATGGACAAGGCAGAAACTCAATTCCAGCAGTGCGAGCCATCACAAAATTGATGAAGTTAACTAAACCAGTGCTGTAATCAGGGTGTGTAAAGTGAAGATTCATCCACGATTTGTCGGGGACATCGTCCATGTTTCCTGTCACAACATAAACAGACAATATGCATAAGGTTAACACACAACATTCAGGATACAATCAGAACCTGTCCCAACACTTCTTCTCTTTATTCCTCCAGGTTGGGTCCTATCCCCTTCAGGCGAACACGACTTTGTTGATCGTTTTGCTATTCATGTGGTTTCCGCTACAGTTTTGGAAAATTTCGGCAGCATCTCCCTACAGTTCCTCAAGTGCACAAAAATCTAAACAACCTAATTTGCACTCGAGGAACATTGTAGAGAGACACTGTCGAAATTATATCCCAAAACTGAAACCGAAACCACATGAATAGCAAAACGATCAACAAAATTGTGTTCGCCTAAAGTGTCCAAAAATGGGACAATTCGAGAATCAACAACCCATCTCGATCAACTAGATGCGTTGTTGATTCTCAAACGGGAGTTCTAAGCTGATAAACACCACAATTATATATAATACGAAACAATAAATTTACACACGGCACCACACTCCCTCACTAAGTCACTCGCATGTTTCAGAAACCCTAACTACCACAATCCACACACAACACAAACCAATTACATAATTAATTAATAATTTCAACCTAATTTACCCTAAAATTCTAATTTCACACAATTTAATTATTTCACAAAATTTCATTTTCACTAAATATCTCCATATATCTCCATTTCAAAATTTCACTAAATTACACTAAAATTAAATTTCATTAAATTTCACAATTTCACAAACTAAACCTAAACTTAATTTCATTAAATTTCACCAAAATTCAAACATTTTCAATGAACCCATTCCATGGTTTATCACAATTTCCATATTCTAACACTAAACCAACAACAAATCACCAAATTCAACACCCTAAATCTAACTTCCATTAAACAACATAGACAACAATTTCCGATGAATAAATACTTAATATGCTCACAATGAGGGATAAATATAAGGAATTTGCACTAACCTTACTTAAGAATCAAAGAAATAGCAACCCAAGTTCAAGAATGCACAATTTCTTCTAATTTCTCCCTCTTCTCCTTCTTCTCCTCTAAGTTGATGCAGAACTCGTCCTCTTTCTGCTCCAATTTTTTTTACCTATATTTATATAGCTGTCATTTAAGAGGAAGTACAATTATTGGTGGAAAAAAATTGAAGCGACGAATATTGCAAAAAACTCGTCGCTTCAATTATAGTTTAGCGACGAAAAAAAAATATTTGTCGCTTCAATATTTTCCTGGCGACGAATATTGAATAAAATCAATATTTGTCGCTTCAAAAATTTGTGAGCGACAAATGTAATCAAAAGTCGTCGCTGGAATATATTGAAGCGACGACTTTGGGGTTAAACCAATATTGGTCGCTTCAAACAATTCAAGCGACGACTTTTGAAATGCCGATTTCAATCTTCGTCGCTTCATTGCTTTGCTGCAGTAGTGATAATAGTTTAGTCGTCGCATGTCAGTTCATTTTGCTATGGTTATCACTTATCAGATTGGAACGAAGCGATTAGTGAAAGAATATAATGGACTTGTGCACTAATTCTATGTCTTGAGTATTAAGTAATTGATTAAACATAATCAATATAATAAGAGTTGAATAAGGAATGTAATCTTTGTGATATATTGATAACATATAATCATATATTGAGTAAAAATCCAATACAGAATCTTATATGAATCTCATGACAATAAGGAAACTATATTGAGATCAACTAGGACTCTTTAATGGGCAAGGCACTAGTTGATCACTATAAATACATGAGCATTAGTCCTTGATATCATCACTAACGCATATAGTATTCTATCCCATATAGAGCAACTGTGAGAGATATTCAGAAGGCTAAAGCTTGAAGACCGGAGTTATTTGTGCTACAAGTAATGGCAATCAGTTTCAATGCAGCAGGTATGATTCTGATCTTTTGTTTTGATTTCGTGTTTACATGGTTTATGTTCAATTCAAGTATTAAAGGATTATTTGGTATTGATTTTTTAATTGGTATCAGAGCCTAATGAACCTTGCATGTAAATCGATTAAGAAAATCAAATTCAGTATTCAGGGTTTTTACAAAAACGTTTTATAAAACCTTTTCCGCAACAAAAATAAAAAATAAAACTTCAAAAAACGAGTCAGCCAAGCTGACCCATTCAGAAAATCGAAATTGGGCCTGTGACGGTCTGCGATCGACCCAGAAACCTCTGCAAAGAGATCAAGAACTAGTCGTTGTTTACAACGTCTATTTTTCTGGATTCTGGTTTTGACTGGGAAGAAGGCGCGCGATTTCATTCATGAAATTGATGGGATTCAAGACCCGAAGCTCGCAAATCAGGTTAGATTAAGAACAATTAGAGAACCCTATAAGCATCCCAGGCGTGCAATTAGGTTAAGTTAGATGGGGACCGGAAGAAATTTGGGATTTTTGCTTGATTCTCTGTGTGTGTTCTTGATTGTTTTGATCGGACTTGTGTGCTGTATCTGGTATTGTTGTTTGTTTTAACTAACCATGCAGCGCTGTAGCAGAGGCTAAGGTATGTGAATTGATAAATTGAAAATGTTTGACATCTGGATTGACTTAAGCTTTCTGCATAAAATCTGTAAAATTTTCTTTTGGTTATTGTTATGATTTGGTCTCCCATGTTTAACTTTTATCATAACAAGAAATTTACAGAAGAAAGGAATGGTTTTATCAAGATTTGGCTCAACTTGATTTCAGTAAGAACATATATAAATTCCTTGAGTTTATTGGTTTTCTGCTTTTGTGAATTGTATATTGCACATAGCAAAACTTTTCATGTTAGCAGACGATCAATTAAGCATAAAAACTTGAAAACTTGTGTTACTAGATTTTTAAAATATACATATTTTGTCTTCCATAGAAGTATCAATGCATTGCTTAAGAATTAGAACAGTTGCATACATGGTTTCTAATCTCATATTTGGTTATGCTTGAAACTTTTCTTCTGCCATATAGGTGTTGACTGCTTCTTTTATAAAACTTGAGTTTAATTACTATGGTTTGTGGATTCAGAAATTTCAGATTATGTGTTTAATCTACTGCTATATAAGTGTAGTTAAGCATGTGTTACATTTAGGATATTGAGATATTTTTGTGGAGTATGTTTTTGGTTTTTGTGTTTGTTTTGTACATTATGTGTTTGTGTGATTGATTTTACTTGATGGATTTTATTAAAATCACATAACACACTTAACAAAACCTTAGACTTTACAAAACAAATAAATACAGTAACAAGAATAATAATTGAAAAGCTTTTGTTTGCTCTTTAGGTGTCCAGGTTGTTACTCTTAACCAGATTGAGCTTTTGACTAGTTCCAATTACATAGTATGGAGGAGGCAGCTAGACATGTATTTTTCACTCAACCATGAGTTAGATGATTGTCTCAGGACCCATGTACCACCACACATAGAGGAATGTGACAGAGATCAGCTCTCTGAAGCTTATGAGTATGAGAGATCATGGCATAGGAAGAATGATATATGCAAAAACATAGCTAGAGCCACAATGACTGAGACTATAGCTAGATCAATTCCAGAGATGGAATATGCATATGACTTGCTAAAATATGTAAAAGAGAAGTTTAAGAAGACTGACAAGTCTGAGTCATCTACTTTATCTCTGAAGTTAAGCACCCTTAAGTATAATGGTGTAGGAGGGGTCAGTGATCATATTCTGAAGATTGAGAATATAGTAAACAGGCTTAAGAATCTCAATCTGATACTCCCTGATGAGTATGTGCTGCTAGGGGTGGGCACGGGCCGGGCCGGGCCCATTTTTTTGTGAACCCGACCCAAAGCCCGAAATATCGGGCTCGGGCCGGTTCGGGCTTTCTGAACTACAGGGACCGACCAAAGCCCGTTCGGGCCGGTTCGGGCCGGTTTCGGGTTTTTTTCGGGCCCAAAAGCTGAGGCGAGGCAGAGGAAGGCAGAGGCGGGGCTGAGGTGGGGCCGAGGTGAGGCCGAGGCTGGGCTGAGGCGAGGCAGAGGTTGGGCGCGGCGAGGGCACATCACAAGCAACTAGGAAAAACACATCACAACTTTACTACCCAAAACGAAAAACACATCACAAGTCACTGATTCAAGTCAGGCGTCCCAGCTCTCCACCTTCTCCGTTCAACAAGCCGCCACCATGGACACCCAGCTCGGCTCCCAATCTTACCCGTCGTCTTCATCATGATCCTCACCCCTTCTTCCACAAAGCCACAAAATCCAAGAAGAGAATCTCCCACCTCCAGCGCATCGGCATCAGATTATTCCTCTCCATCGTCGCCATGGCCATCGTTGCCTCAGTCGAGATCAAGCGATACCGTGTGGCCTCAGTCGCGATCCGAGATGGGCTTCTGGAGTTCTTCTTCACCGAGGCGCCGACGGGGATGAAGTCGCTGGCGACGTCGCTCACTTGGGCGTCTTTGGCCATGGCTGATCGAACTGTCGAAGACTCGAAGGAGTCGAAGCCTCGAAGGATTGAGGAAGTGAGGTCTGAGGTCTGATGCGGCTGAGGTCTAGGGTTGGAAACTTGGAATATATATATCGGGCCGGTCGGGCTTTCGGTCCAAGAAAAAAGAGGGCCCGAGCCCGTTCGGGCCTAATCACATTCGGGTCGGGCTTTTTTGGGTTCGGGCTTTCGGAAATCAAAGCCCGGCCCGTTTCGGGTTTTTTCGGGTTTTTCGGGTCGGGCTTTCGGGCCCTCGGGCCAAAACGCCCACCCCTATGTGCTGCACACTGCACTTCATTCTCTTCCTCCAAGTTTTAATCAGCTTAAGTCGAGCTACTATATGCTCAAAAGGAAAAATGGGGACTTAATGAACTCCTCACTATAGCAACTGAAGAAGAGACTAGAATTAAAGCTGATGATCCAACTTATGGTGTCATTAAGGCTTCCAATCCGGAGGCAACAGTCAATATGGTACGCAAGAACAAGTGGAAGAAAAACCTAGGAGCTAAAAAGACCAACTTTAAGCCTCATTTAGCTAAGGGGGCGGGGACATCCAACACTGGAACTTTCAAGTTCAAGTGCTATTTATGTAAGAAGCCTGCCCATAAGAAGAAGGATTGCAGTGGCTTTAAAACTTGAATGATTAAGAAGGGTGAGAACCTAAACCTGTCTAAAACTTTTAATTTACCATCTCTTTATTTTCTAGAAGTTGATTTAATAAATGTAGAGCCAAATACCTTTTGGCTTGATTCTGGCTCTCCCTTACATATAGTTAATTCCATGTAGGGCTTCACAAACAAGAGGAAACCAAAAAGTGATGAAGCTCACATTCGAGTAGGCAATGGGATGAAAGTCTCAGTGAAGGCCATTGACAGTTTAGTTTTATGTCTAAATTTAGGAAATTTTCTTTTTCTGGATAATGTTTATTTTGTACCCACAATGAAGAGAAACTTAATCTCTTGGGATCTTTTGGTTCAGTTTGACTATAGTTTTCTTTATGACATCAATGGAATAAAGTTTATTAAAGATTCATTATGTGTTGGTTCTGCTTTGCGTTTGAATGGATATTTACAGATACAATGTAGCATTGAAAGTTCTCCTACAGTTTATTCTATTGAGAACCCAAGTTTAAATGCAGCTTCAAGTAAAAACACTGTCTCTGGTGTTAAAAGAACCATGTTTAATGATAAGTCAACCTATTTATAGCATAGAAGACTAGACCATATATCAAAAGAAAGATTAAAAACTCTTGTTAAGAACAAAATGTTACCAGAATTAGATTTCTCTGACTTGAATGAATATGTGGAATGCTATAAGGGAAAGATGACTAATTTAAACAGAAAGGGTGCATATAGAGCTACTAGTCTATTAGAGTTAATTCATACAAACATTTGTGGACCTATAAGTCATAAAACTATCTGTGGAAACGTCTACTTCATTACATTTATAGATGATTTCTCACGTTTTTGTCACATTGAGTTATTATCTGAAAAAGGCAAAAAGCACAGTCTATAGAAGCTTTTAAAGTTTTCAAAGCTGAAGTTGAACTTCAATTAGGCATAAAAATAAAAACTGTGAGATCAGATAAGGAAGGAGAATTTTATGGTAGGTATACTGAAACTGGCCAACATAAATGACCATTTGCTATGTTTTTTGAGGAGCATGGCATTAAAGCACAGTATACAACTCCACATAATCCCCAACAAAATGGAGTGGCAGAAAGAAAGAATAGAACTCTTTTAGGTATGGTTAGGAGCATGATGTGTACATCTGGTTTGTCTTTATATCTTTGGGGAGAAACTTTAAAAACTGCAAATTACATTTGCAATAGAGCACCAAGCAAATCAGTAGATAAAACACCCTATGAACTTTGGCATGGAAAGCAGCCAAGCCTGCATCATATGCATGTTTGGGGCTACAATGCAGAAGCTAGGATTTATAATTCTAATTTAGAAAAGCTTGAGCCAAGGTCTGTTAGTTGTTATTTTGTAGGTTATTGTGAAAAATCAAAGGGGTATAAACTCTACTCGAGTAAACATACTCCAAGAATATTTGAAACTCATCAAGTTAAATTTTTAGGAGAGTCTTCATGGAATACAGAATATGTAGAT